>OU342742.1:150700905-151411033 GCA_910589775.1 Avena eriantha | reverse complement strand
CAGGCCCACGGAGTCGAGATAGATCCCTCTGCGGTGTCGAAGACAATGCCTGTTAGCGCGGATGGTCAGCAGGTAGTTTTTGCTCCCTTTGCGACTGTCTGTGCCAAATATGGCCATTCTTTGATTAATACCGTTGCCAAGTATTCGGAGGAGCTCCAGCGCGCTAAGAAGGCAGCGAAAGCTTCGGCTTCAGGGGCAGGCAGAAAATCAGTGGCATCTGATACTGCCACGAACTTGATGAAGCCTCCGAAGGCATCGAAGTCGAAGAAGCCAGCTGCTCCGTAGTTAGCTTGTGTAGTAGATGATGAATTGTCCTTTTGCTCTAAGAACATGCCTGCTGGAGAGTGTGCTTGTGAATATTCTTTTATGCTTATCCTGAATGCATCTGCTATCCCTGCCTTTGTGTTAGTTTGGTTGCCTTATTTGCTTCTGTCTTGATCTGTGGTAGGGCACATCGAGTGGTCCCCTAGGGGGAAATCAGGATCCATCATCTCTTGATGAGACAGTGGTACCGCCGCGCTCCAGGGTAGAGGAGCTGTCTTTGCTGTCGCGACTTCGTGACCGCGTGAAGCAGCTGGAGTGTGAGTTGCCCTTGATCCGCGGTAATGCAGATGTGTGGAAGTCAAAGGCGGAAAAAGCCGCCGCCCGCGAGCAGTATCTGCTTGGCGAGGTGACGCAGCTGGGCGACCAGTTTAAGTGTTAGTTTGCTCGTCCTCATCTTTTTCCTTTGTAGATAGTCGCAGTGGTACGTCGCACTCATGTTGTTGCTGCTGCTTCGTGTAGTTGTTAGCGCACACCGTCCGCAGGAGGAGAGGGATAGGATTGCCATCCGCCTTCATGGTCTCACCCAGGAGCAACTCCAAGAGAGTGGATACTTCTGGGTGGATCATGATCGTGCGACTACATTGGCGACCCTGCAGAATCGCACTTTGTGAGTGCTGCTCTTCCTGAAGAAGTCGCAGTCATGTTTGAAGAATATCTACCGAGCGATGTTCCCGTTGGATGACACGCCGTCAAGCCTGTTGGCTCTCCTGGCCAAATTTCAAGATATGTCCGCGGTTCGCGAGTGCGTGAGGCAGCAGTTGGTGGTTGGTGCCAAGGCTGCCCTCTCGATGGTGCGATTGCACAGGCCTGACATGGATGTCGCCGTCGTATCTTCCGGTCTGCCAGCGCCGCCAGCCGGATCTGCTTGGAATATGGTGCCGCACTATCAAGCGGTGGACCACCCAGCAGAGGAGATTGTCGACTTCTTCGAGGAGCAAACCAATGTTCTTCTATTGCAGCAGTAACCAGATTTGTATCCTGCACATAAATGTATTTGTGTTGTAAAGTTCATATATATGTATTTGTATGTAATTTATTGTTGAACGCGTACAAATAGCTTTTGTAAGCGTAAGGTGCGTTGCACTATGCGAGTCCTTTTCGTTAGCCTGGCCATCCCTTTTATCAACCTGCCAGGTGCATTGCAGCTGGGTTGAATTTGCGTTAAGGGGTTCGATTGATGTGCCAGCTACTCAGGATGTCGCGTTTATTAGTTCGAAGAACAAATGTGTGTAGGGTGGCGTAGCCCCCGAGTACAATAGTAACAGAAGTGAAAAGAAAAAAACACAGAGTTTTGGGGCACTTAGCTTTTATTATTTGGAGAACAGTACGAGGTACAATGTGTGGCTAAGTAGCCTTGGCTGGGTAGCCTTATTTGCAATGTAAAAGTAAAACAACTAGGGGTAGAAGCGTCGCAGTTGTGTGACGTTCCAAGGGTTGGAGTATGCAACTCCTGTTTCTAGGTCTTGAAGGCGATAGGCGCCACCTGGGATTACTTCTGTAACCAAGTATGGTCCTTCCCAGGGGGACTCGAGCTTGAGATGCCCCTGCTGCTTCAGTCGCAGGACCAGATCACCTTCGACGAAGGATCTGGGGCGAAGCCTTCTACTGTGGTAGTTGCGTAGGTTCTGCTGGTAGATCGTGGACCTTTCTGCGGTGATTTCTCTCGCCTCGTCGAGGAGGTCGACGGAGTCTTCGAGTGCAAGAGATGACTCTTGTTCGCTGTAAGCGACTATGCGCGGCGCCTTGTACCTTACTTCGGCGGGTAGTACCGCTTCTGCCCCGTGCACCATAAAGAATGGCGTGTAGCCTGTGGCGCTGTTTGGAGTTGTACGTAGGCTCCAGAGTACGGATTGGAGCTCGTCTGGCCAGCAACCCGCAGCTTGTTCGAGTGGTCGAAGGAGTCGCTTCTTGATGCCGCTGCAGACGAGCCCGTTTGCTTTTTCTACCTGACCGTTGGTCTGTGGATGAGCGACTGAGGCATAGCTGATGTTGATCCCCAGGTTTTCGCAGAATTCTTGGAACTCCTTGGATGTGAAGTTTGTCCCGTTGTCAGTGATGATGCTGTGCGGCACGCCGAAGCGGTAGACGATGGACTCGAAGAACTTGACCGCGTTGTGACCCGATTGCTTGGTCACCGGCATGGCTTCGATCCACTTGGTGAATTTGTCGAATGCGACCAAAAGATAGACGTAGCCTCCTTGCGAGGACCTTGGGAACTTGCCTACCATGTCAAGCCCCCATGGTGCGAAGGGCCAAGCCAATGGGATAGGTCTTAATTCCGCGCCTGGAGCGTGTGGTTTGTCCGTGAATCGCTGACAAGCGTTGCACTTTTGGACTATGTCCTTGGCGTCGCGCATGGCTGTGGGCCAGTTAAATCCAGCTCGTAGAGCTTTGGCAACGAGGGCGCGACTGCCGGCGTGGTGTCCGCAGGTTCCTTCATGTATGTCGAGGAGGACTGCTTTTCCATCGGCCAGGGAGACGCATCGTTGAAACACGCCTGTGATACTGCGTTTATATAGTTCGCCGTTGATAACAGCGGATGCCTTGGAGCGTCGTGCGATGTGTCGTGCGTCCGTCGGGTCGTCCGGTAGGCGCTTGCTGAGGAGATATGTAATGTACGGCTGCGTCCAGGATTATTCGATCATCATGAAGCTCATTGGCCCTTCGAGTCCTGTGTCTGGCTCCAAGTTTTCGAGTGCCATTTTCTCATTGGGTGGCGTAGCCCCCAAGTCTGTTGCTGCGCTTGTTTTCTTCTCTGCGGCCTTTGGCTTGATGGAGCGTTCGCAGATGCGCTCGAGAAATACCCCAGGTGGTATGGGAGCGCAGGTAGAGCCTATGTTGGCGAGTGCGTCCGCCTCCTCGTTGCTTTCGCGACCTACATGTCGCAACTCACAACCATCGAAGTCTCCCTCGAGTGTATCGTAGAGGTCGCGGTATGCGATCATGTTGTGATTGAGTGCGTCGCACTCGTGCATTGTTTGGTTGACGACCATCTTGGAATCGCCATATATGATGAGCCTCTTTGCGCCGCAGGCTTTTGCCATCCTCATCCCGTGCAACAGGGCCTCGTATTTAGCCTCGTTGTTTGAGGCTGTGAACTGCATTCGCAGGATGTATTTCAGCTTGTCTCCTTGAGGTGACGTCAATATGACACCTGCTCCTGCTCCGTCTTTCCGCTTGGATCCATCGAAGTGCATTGTCCAGAGGTAGGACATATCTGGCTTGTCCGGGAGTTGGTTTTCCATCCAATGCACGAGAAAATCGGGGAGAACTTGCGACTTGATTGCGTCGCGCTTTTCGTATGTGATGTCTCATGGAGACAGTTCGATTCCCCAAAGCGCGACTCGTCCCGTGGCGTCGGGGTTATTGAGGATATGTCCCAATGGGGCGTCGCTGACTACCATGATTGGGTGTTCCTGGAAGTAATGGCGCAGTCGCCGGGCGGTCATGAAGACGTCGTATGCCAGCTTCTGGTAGTGCGGGTACCGCTGTTTTGTTGGCGTGAGGACCTCTCTAAGGTAGTATACCAAGCGTTGTACGCCATGGACCTTGTTTTCCTCGGCCCGCTCGACGACGAGCACTGTACTAACCACTTGGTTGGTAGCGGAGATGTATAGCAGTAGTGTCTCCCTTTCTCGTGGAGTCACCAGTACTGGCGAGGTGGATAACAGGCGCTTGAGGTCTTCGAATGCTTCTTGCGCTTCCTTGGTCCACTCAAATTTGTCAGCTTTGCGGAGGAGCTGATAGAAGGGCAGTGCCTTTTCCCCCATTCGACTGATAAATCGACTGAGGGCCGCGATTCGTCCGGCTAGTTGCTGGACGCCTATTATGTTCTTTGGCTTCTCCATGGCCAGTATGGCCTTTATCTTTTTCGGGTTTGCCTCAATACCTCTCGCGGAGATGAGATACCCGAGCAGCTGCCCAGATGGTACACCAAAGGCGCATTTGTCCGGATTGAGCTTAATCCGGTAACGATCGAGGTTGGCGAATGTTTCGCGCAAGTCGTCGATTAGAGAGGCTTCCTCCTTGGTTTTGATTACTATGTCGTCGACATAGACTTGGATGTTGCGACCCAATTGCTCCTTGAGGCAAGCCTGCATGCACCGCTGGTAGGTGGCTCCCGCGTTTTTTAGCCCAAAGGGCATTGTGTTGTAACAGAACACACCGAAGGGCGTTGTAAACACGGTGTTTTCTTGGTCTTCCTCCTTCATTCGAATTTGGTTATAGCCTGAGTAGGCATCGAGGAAGCAGAGGCGCTCGCATCCAGCGGTGGAGTCGATGACTTGGTCGATCCGTGGTAGCGGGAAGTGATCTTTTGGGCAGTGCTTGTTTAAAGAAGTGAAGTCCACGCACATCCGTAGGATATCCGTGTCCTTTTTTGGCACCAGCACCGTATTGGCGAGCCAAGTGCTTTCCTTGATCTCGCGTATGAATTTGGCCTCGAGGAGTCTGTTGATCTCCATGCCGACTGCCTGCGCTCGTGGCTTAGACAGTCGCCTGATTGTTTGCTTGACTGGCCTTGCATCGGGGTTGATGTTGAGTGCGTGCTCGGCGAATTCCCTGGGAACTCCTGGCATGTTCGCAGGACACCAGGAAAAAAATTCCCAGTGCTCACGGAGGAATTCGACGAGCACGAGTTCCTATGCGGGACTCAAGTTGTTGGCGACGAGGGCCGTTTTGGCGGGATCTGTCGGATGGACCTGCACCTTCTTTGTGTGCACAGATGAGTCGAAGAAGAGATCAGGTGAGCTTGGCCTACTCGGGGGAGGCAGGCTGTTGTCTGTCATTTCCTTCAATCGCGCGAGCTCTTCCTGCATGCTGAAGGACTGGGAGATTCTGTTGAATTCCCTGTCGCAGCTGTCAGATCACTCAAAGCTTCCGTTGATCGTGATGACGCCGTTGGGACCTGGCATTTTCATCTGCAGGTAGGCGTAGTGGGGTACCGCCATGAACCTAGCGAACGCGACGCGTCCGAGGATGCAGTGGTATTGTGAGGGCCAGTCGACGACCTCAAAATCGATGCGCTCGCGCCGGAAGTTCCTTGGCGTGCCGAATATGACGTCGAGGTTGATTTTGCCTAGGGGGTATACGCCTTTCCCTGGGACGATGCCGTGGAATGTTGTGTCCGATGCCTCCAAGCAAGTTAGAGGGATCCTCATTGCTCGCAAGGTACTCGCGAATATGAGGTTGATGCCGCTTCCGCCGTCCATGAAGACATGACTCATGTCGAAGCCTCCAATTTGCGCTTCGAGTACGAGGGGGCAATGGCCTGGGCGAGGTACTTGAGGCGGGTGGTCTCGTTTATCGAAGGTGATGCATGACTCACTGCCACTGAGGTACTCAGTGGTGGATGGTGGTGAGTGCGTGGCCAAGTTGACTTGGCGAGTGATGGCTTTCTGCACCCTGTTGGAGGGGCGTCCCTTTTGGATCTTCATGGTACCCATGGCCCGTGGGTACGGTTCTCCTCCGTGGTGTTGGTCCGGTGCAGCTCCGTTCGGTGGTGGCCCCTGTGGAGATGGCGGTGCGCCATGTGCCACGGCGCCTGGAGCGGCCCTGTAGCCTCTTTCGACTGCGTTGCGGTTCATCCGAACCAATCCCTCGTGTAGTTTGAGGAACTCGCGGCAGTCCTTGAGGAGGTGGCTGGACTTTCTCTTGCCGTCATGCTTGTCGATGTAGAAGTGTACCATGCATGGTCCGGACAGTTTTTCCTCGATGGAGGTCACGGGTGCCTCGTCGCGAGTGCGGCGTTGCCATACTTGCATGGTTTTCCCAGAGTCGTGGTATCCATCGCTGCGGTATCCGCTGTAGCGGTTGTCGTCGCGTCTATCGGCGTAGCCGGCTGCGACCATGTTGACATCATCACGGTCGTCGTAGATGCGCATGCGGCGTTTGCCTCGGCGGTCGCGTCTACGTTCGAGTTCTGCCTCCTCGTCGGAGTGAGCGCGGTTCTTCACCGAATCTTCTCCATCAGCCCACCGATTCGCGATCTCCATCAGATGGTCGATGGTCTGGGGCTTTGAGCGGCCCAGCTCCTCCGTGAGCTCTAGACGACGGACGCCACTGTTGAATGCATCAATCACGCGGTCTTCCGAGATGTTTTCCGTGGAGTTCTTGATGATGGACCACCTTCGTATGTATGAGCGCAGCGATTCGCCAGATCTTTGCTGGTAGCATCTCAGTTCTTCGATTGGCGTAGGCCGTTTGTATGTGCCTTTAAAGTTGCGCACGAAGTTGTAGACCAGCTCATCCCAACTGCGAATGGATCCGCGTGGGAGGCTATTGAGCCATGCTCGGGCGGCGCCCTACAGCTGTAGCTGCAAGCATTGCATGGCAGTACTTCGACTGCCGCCGTGGAGCCTGACGGAGGAGATGTGATCTTCTAGCCAGATTTTAGGGTCCTGTAGACCGTCGAACTTTGGATTTTCTGACGGAAGTTTAAACCCCTTAGGCATTCGCTTCTGCCTAATGGATCTACTGAAGCATCTGACGCCACAGAGTTCCCCGTCTTCCTCTTCGGAGTCAGTCGACCGAGCACGTCGTGCTCTTGACTTGTCGATCTTGCGTTGTGTGAGATCGTTGCGCGCATCGTAGTTGCGATCGTGTCACCGTGAACGACGGCGTCGAGACAGGCCGTGACTGTCATCGCTGGATGAGGGTGAGGAGTAGCGTTTTGCTAGTGCTTTGCCCTTTTTTGGGTCTGGTACCGGCTCCTTGTCAAGGGCGGTCTCGATTAGCTCCAAACCTGCGATCGTAGATCGGTGCATGGAGGTTCGGGGATCTCCAGCCGGTGGCTGGTTGTTGAGGAGGTACATGGTGGCTGCTGTCACCGCGGCCTGCGGCGTTCTAGGGACCACGTTGCCTCTCGTGTCGACTGTCATAGAGCCGAAGTCGAGGACTTTCACGGCGTCTATGCACTCTTGTTTGGTGAGGTGAGCCATTCGCGACTGCCTCTACTTGGCGATGTACTCGTTGCCTCGTGAAGAGGATCCTCCATAGGAGGAGAGCCCAGCGCGACGAAGGCTCGACTCGTCCGCCGCCTTTTTACGCGCCTCAAGTTGCACGATTGCTTGTTTTTGGCGCGTGAACTCCTCTTTTAGGAGCCAGTGGTAGCCCATCAGTAGTTCCTGCGGGGACCCGAGGGGTAACGGTGTACCTCGTAGGGCCTCGCGGCAGCGTTCCCGCTCCTACTCGTTGAGCTTGATTACGACGCGTTCGCCGGTTTGCTCGTTGATTATACTGGGAGGTTCGACTGCTCCCCCGTTGGCGCCGTTACCGCCGTTGATAATGGCGTTGCCGCGATTGGCAGAGGTGTCGCCTGCGTTAATGACAGCGCACATGAAGTGATTGGGGAAGCTGCTGCTTCCACAACTTTCAGATTCAGAACCGTAGGTTCCATCTTCTGTGGCCAGATCGCCCAGATCGGAGTCGCGACTGCTGTCGCTGATCGTGTTCCCGACTGCCACCGGAGCATTGAGTTCACTGAGGGTGCCGATTGATGGAGGGAACCATGACGCCGGGGCAATCGCCGGTGTCGTCGGTTGATCAGGCATGCGAAGCATGCCCATCTGACCAACTTGGAAGCGGAAGTTCCCAATCGCCAGGCTGATTCCGTCGCCCACGGATTCGAAGGCCGGGCGGGTGGCCGGCGTGTGGACGGTGAAGTCGAAGGCGCCGAAGAGCTGGCGAATCTCCGCTGTTGCGGAGTTGTAGATCGCGATTGATGGGGCCGAAGAAGCCGCAACATCAGCACTCCCAGTTCCCACAGACGGCGCCAATTGACGAGGGTTTAACTCATCAATGCCCATTGTTATGGACTTGGGTTTTGGAGAAGGAGGGAGTGTTGGAGACATCAATCGGCTAGCAAACAAGCACACAGGGGACAAAGGATTTACCCAGGTTCAGGCCTCGTAGAGGTCCCTACTCCTGCTTGTCTGCTCGTGGAATTACTGAAGGAGTCGAAAGTTACAATGGTGCGCAGATGCAATCTGGCGAGAGTTGTGGAAACTAGGGTTGCGTGTGTCCTTCTCGCCGCCCCCTCCTAGCCTTTATATAGATAGGCTAGGTCTCGGGTAGCAGGTCGAGTCGGTTACAGGTTAGGGTTCTCCCCTTCAAACTTTCTATCTTTAGCTTCTTCTTGCCTTTCAAGCAATCGAGAGTCCGCAGGTCACTCGAGTCCTTTCGTCTGGACCTTGGCGACACCGTAGGCCTATACGTATTTAGACCGTATATACCAAGCTCGAGTACCTATAGGGTATACCCATGTCAAACGGTGTTTTGTATTATCTCACGGTCTAAGGATTAGGTTGCGAGGTTTCCTTTGTTATCATCAATGATGAATGTTTGTAACTAGATCTCATTATGATATAACTATTGGGTGTTTGTATATCACATCATTCAACCAATGATACGGTTAAAGTGGCGAAACGTGTGAACCCATGGATGGGGAAATTCATGTCTTCTGTGGCTCGCCTAACGCTGATCAACACGCGTGTCTCGAGCCTCCCAATGCATGTGATACATTGCAAACGTATCTATAATTTTTGATGTTCCATGCTTGTTTTATATCTACTTTCTTATGTTTTGTCCACACTTTGGAGTATTTTTACACATTTTCCGAAACTAGCCTATTAATAAGATGCCACAGTGCTAGTTGCATATTTTCTGCTGTTTTTGGTTTCAGAAAAGCTGGAAAAGAAATATTCTCGGAATTGGACCGGACAAAAGCCAAAGTCAATATTTCACCGGAAGACTCACGGAGCCCAAAGTAGAGTCGGAGGAGGGCCAGGGGCTGGCCACACCATAGGGTGGCGCGGGTCCCCCTGGCCGCGCCACCGGGTGGTGTGGGCCCCTGGTCCACCCTCTGACCTCGCCTCTTCGCCTATAAGAACCCTCCCGATGAGAAAACCCTAAATAATCTGGGAGAAAGCCACGAAAACCTCCACAACACCGCCGCCACCGAAGGGGAGATTTGGGGGACAGAAAGTCTCTGTTCTGGCACCCTGCCGGGATGAGGAAGTGCCCCCGGAACCATCTCCATCGATTTCCACCGCCATCTCCATCACCGTTTCTGATTCCCATGATGAGGAGGGAGTAGTTCTCTCTCGAGGCTAAGGGCTCTACCGGTAGCTATGTGTTCATCTCTCTCTCTATGCATGATCTTGTTGAGATCATGAGCTTTGTAATCTATAGATCTATTCTGCTACTCAAGTGCTTTAATGAATCTCTCCTAATCCCCACGTATGTGAAGTTGACAGTGTGCACACCGTGTGGCACTTTGGCTAAGGTTACATAAATACTTGTTATGAGTTATATTTGGAGTTGGATGTATCTATGAAATTGTGGTGTTTGTTGGAACCATCTAGCGCTCAAGGTGACGGTGTGGGGTTATCTAGATGGGGAAGGCGAACTTTGAGGAGTGTTGTTATAGCCCTACCATGGATTAGAGTGTCCAACCGGAGAGTAGTTCAGAGTAGTATCATGAAGAGAAGATATTTATACGAGAGTGTTCACTAGCGAAAGTATGATCCCTAGGCCTTATTTCTAAACATTGAAACACCGTTTGCAACTAGATTTGTTACATGTTTGCTTGCTTCCATCTTTTTGCCTTTAGTCTTTTCCTCCCGTCAAGCTCTTTTCTAGCACCGTTGTCTTATATCCATACCACTTGCATTTCACTATCTCTTCACCGAACTAGTGCACCTATACACCTGACAAGTGTATTGGGTGTGTTGGGTACACAAGAGGCTTCTTGTATCTTGATTGTAGGGTTGCTTGAGAGGGATACCTTTGACCACTTCCTCCCTGAGTTCGATAAACCTTGGGTAATCCACTTAAGGGAAACTTGCTGCTATTCTACAAACCTCTGCACTTGGAGGCCCAACAACGTCTACAAGAGTAGAATTGCGTAGACATCAGCATGCCATGGGGGTATGCCTACTTGGGGAGGGCATCCATAAGGAGATGGGCAAGCCTCGCTCATGCTTCTTTTGGGAGGCCAATGGCCCTAGGAAAAAGTACCATTGGGTAAGATGGGAAACTCTTTGCAAACCTAAGGCCTTGGGGGGACTTGGCATTATCGACATGAGACTCATGAATGCATGTCTCATGATCAAATGGATCTAGAAGATCTACTCGGGGGAGCAGGGTCTTTGGGCGGACATCATCATAAATAAATATCTCCGCAACAAGGATCTGTTGGTGGACGAGCACCACCAGGGATCGTCGTTCTAGAAGGCCATCTAGAAGATTAAACACCTTTTTCACTTGGGAACAAAACATGAGGTGTTCAGCGGGAAATCCACTAGGTTCTGGTTAGACTGGTGGTAGGGGTCGGGACCCTTGAGAGACAGATTCCTCGCCCTTTTGTCTATCACCGATGAGCCTGAGGCATCGGTTTCCCAAATGGATACTACTTTGGGGTGGCGAGCATCCTTCCGTAGGATGTTGGACACCCCAAACCGCATTGATTGTGCTAACCTTCTTAGGGAACTGGAGGGTATGCACCTTACGGAGGGGAACAAACGTATTAGCTGGGTCCTGGAACCTTCGGGGAGGTTCTCGGTGCAATCCTTATACCTAAAGATGTGTTGGGGCACACCTAGGAAACTCTTTAGCGATATCTGGCGGATTAAGGTGCCACTAAAGATTCAGATCTTTCTGTGGCAGCTCACCCGCAATATGCTTCCGATCAATGTTAACATCAAGCATATAAAGGGGCCTTCTAATGGTTGTCGTGCCTTCTGCGGTGAGTTCAAGGATGCGGACCACATTTTCTTCGCGTGTCCCCTAGCCATGTTCATGTGGAGCGTAATTAGGGAGCTGCTCTCCTGTTCCTGGAACCCTACCTCCTTCATGGATGTGTATAGGCTCGTGCACTTCCAGATTGGGCAACTAAGTGTGTGTTCTGGATCTGTTGCACGGTGTTGCTTTTCTTCCTCTAGACCACTAGGAACAAGTTCTCAATCGCGGGGACTTTCCCCTCTCAGCCAGCTGGCATGCTATACAAAATGACTTCATTCATGCAGGCGTGGAAGACAGTGGCTAGAAGACAGGACCGGGAGGGAGTGGAGTTGACAATTGGAAGGATTCGCCATCTTCACGGGACCGTTCGCGAGGCGCCGGACTAGGTCGGGCATCTTTGCTTATCCTTCTTGTATCCGGATGTTATGTCTATTTAGGTGTGCGTTGGGACGCATGTGCCTTAGTCTTACCCGTGTGTGATGTACTGCTGAGATTACGGGGAGCGTTACTCTCTAGGATTTGTTGTCTGTTGTATGTACGCTGCCGATTGTTTTTTTTAAATACTTGTTATGAGTTATATTTGGAGTTGGATGTCTCTATGAAATTGTGGTGTTTGTTGGAACCATCTAGCGCTCAAGTTGATAGTGTGGTGTTATCTAGATGGGGAAAGCGAACTTTGAGGTGTACTGTTATAGCCCTACCATGGGTTAGAGTGTCCAACCGGAGAGTAGTTTAGAGTAGTATCATGAAGAGAAGATATTTATATGAGAGTGTTCACTAGCGAAAGTATGATCCCTAGGCCTTGTTTCTAAACATTGAAACACCGTTTGCAACTAGATCTGTTACATGTTTGCTTGCTTTCATCTTTTTGCCTTTAGTATTTTCCTCCCGTCAAGCTCTTTTCTGGCACTGTTGTCTTATATCCATACTACTTGTATTTGACTATCTCTTCGTCGAACTAGTGCACCTATACACCTGACACGTGTATTGGGTGTGTTGGGGACACAAGAGACTTCTTGTATCTTGATTGCAGGGTTGCTTGAGAGGGATACCTTTGACCACTTCCTCCCTGAGTTCGATAAACCTTGGGTAATCCACTTACGGGAAACTTGCTGCTGTTCTACAAACCTCTGCACTTGGAGGCCCAACAACTGTCTACAAGAATAGAAGTGCGTAGACATCAAGCTATTTTCTGGCGCCATTCCGGGGAGGTAATGTAAAAGGTACTCACATCCTCTGGCTACTAAGCTATCTTCTAGTACTGTTGCTAGTGTGTGAGTGCTCGAAGTTATTTCCTTTAGATTCTGCAATTATATCATTTTGTTTCTTGTTTTTATTTTCACTAGTTAGGCAATGGAAAACAACAACAAAATTAGAGAGCTTTATAGTATTTATCTTGAGTTAGGACATGACGTGTTTGAAGAGAAAATTAAAAAACCTATGGAACTTTATTTGCATGCTAATAACAATATTATTAGTATGAATTCTTTGAGCACCATTATTGTTTGGGGAAGCTAGTCTTTATGAAAATGATCTTTTTAGTCCCCCAAGCACGAAGGAGAAAATTTACTTTGATGATACTATACCTCCAATATATGATGATTACAATGATGACTATGATATTTTCAGTCCACCTACTATTTAGGAGAAAATTAATTATGATTACAATATGCCTCCTATATTTGATGATTATGGTGATGAGAATAATAATGATAGCTATTTTGTTGAATTTGCTCCCACTACAATTAATAAGAATGACTATGTTTATGTGGAGAGTATTAATTGTTTTAAGCATGTGGCTCATGATAAGAATGTTTTATGTGATATTTATATTGTTAATTTATTCATGGTGGTACTGAAAATTAATGAGAGAGGGAAACATGGTTTTATGTATCTCAACAATATTAAGTTTCCCCTCTTTATGTTGAATTTTTTTGAAGTTGCACTTGTTTTGCTTTACTATGCTTGTTGCTTTGTGCTTTCATGACTTGTTTCTTTACAAGATTCCTATGCATAGGAAGTGGGTTAGACTTAAATGTGCTTTGGATTTGCTTCTTGATGCTCTCTTTTACTTCAATTCATATTTCTTATGTGAGCATCTTCTCAAACTATCATGCCTAACTTAAAGGCGTTGAAGAAAAGTACTTCTTGGGAGATAACCCAATAGTTTTCTTGAGTCTTGGAAGTTATTACTTCTGTAATAACCTCTCCTTATCCTTTTTTTATTTTTGTGCCAAGAATAACCTCTAATGTGAGGGAAGTAAGATTTGGGGAAGTGCTATCCCAAAACAGATTTTTGTGCTTCACTGTAAAAATTTGTGAAAAATCTCTGTGTGTCAGATTGAGCCATAATTTTCTGAATAAACCCCCCAGGTTGTTAGCTAACTTTCATTAGTTCAACACTTTTCGATTTGAGCAACATAAGGTCTTCAAAAAATCGGTTTTCACCTGCTGCTCTGTTTTGACAGATTTCTGCCATTATTTTCATTTGCCTCTTTATCGATTTCTTTTTGGGTTCTTTTTGGTGAATTGAGCTTTTGAGGGAATTTCTGTAGTAGATTGTGTTTTTAATGAAAGTTTTGCTGTTTTAAAACTAAAACCTAAAGGTTTACTGTATTTTGAATGCACTAATGTTGCTAATGAAGATTGTGTGAAGTTTTGTTTGAAGGAAATTTTCAGGTGTAGGAAAAGAATGATGTAATGAGATGAAGAATGGACAAAATATCAAGCTTGGGGATGCCACCCCGTGTCACCCCAAGAAATATTCAAGAGGTTCAAGCGTCAAAGCTTGGGGATGCCCAAGGCATCCCCTTCTTCATCAATAAAAATCTTAGGTCTTTCTAGACACTTCATTTTTATTGTTTCATGCACTGTTGTGTTGTTCTTGGAGCGTCTTCGTTTTTGTTTTTGGTTTTTGTTTGCTTAGTTTTCTTGAATAAATTGGTTGTACCCCCTCATTCATACATTAGTTTTCAAATAAGATTGGTTTGGATTGAAAAAGATCATGCTTAAGTGGTAAAAAGGAGCTTGTTTTTTACTGTGGCCTATGTTTTGTCATGTCATGCTTGATATTGTTTTGGCTTTATGCTTAGTGATTTTTGTTGTAGCATGACATGTTACAAACAATTGAGATTGCTTAATGTGCCTTGAAAGAATCATGTGTTATTTTAGCATATTAAAGCATAGTATTGTGGTATTCTCCTTTAGATGCTTTATTTGGGTTGACTTGGCGCATGCTCACACCATGTTAAGACTACACCAAGTCACCATAGCCTCTATGATCCTTTAGTTTTCGACTTGTAATATCACTTTATGCTTTAATTAATGATGTTTTGTCGCTTTGCATAATTATGCCATTATTTCTCTCTTAGTTGGTCGCTCTCAGTCTTTTGCTAGCCTCCATAACAAGTATGAGTTCCACTCATGCATCCTACTCCAAATAAAACCAAGTTATTCCAAAGAGTCTACCATACCTACCTATTAGCATTTGCTATTCCAAGTATATTCATGTTTTTATCTACCTTCCGAATTAAACTTGTTATGTGAAAGCTAGTGATTAAAGCTCTCATGAACTTGACCGCACACTTTACTTTTCTTGCCCCTAATAAACTTGAACCATTGTGTCATCTATGTTGTATATGCTTGCACTTATACGTTGGGATTAGCAGAACCATGTTGTCATGGGGAACGCTTTCAACATTGCACGTGTACATGGGGAACCTAGTTGATATCATGCTTTTTTGTTTATGGATGTCGTCGATGTGAAATGGAAGGGGAGCTTGTAAGTCCATGTAGTTATGTATGTGTGTTAGAGAAACGCCTGAGCGGCTGGTCTAATCCATGCCTAATCATGGTGGAAACCTGCAGCGTAACCATAATGAGCAATCTATGAAGCATTCTTCTTATAAAAAAAGAGACAGAGATTGAGAAAAAAAGAAAAAAAAGATGAGAAAAGAGGAAAGAGAGAAAAAAGCACAATTTTCCCATGGTAAATAAGAAGATCCTGAGATGCTTATTGTCTGCTTGCCTTGTCATTTTGATATGGGGATTCTTTCGTATCATCAGGCAAGGGGTACCCCGTTGGCGGTCTCTATAATACACATGTACTTACTATGACAAGAACTTACCGGTAACTAAACTTGAGTAGCATGAGGAGCGGCCCTAGTATTCAAGGTACATGAGATTGCCAACTTATACTTTGTCAAGCATATACTCCATAGTTTGTTCACTTTAACCTTAATCACTTCAAGATGCTTATGATAGGGGCAATGAGAGCTGAAAGCTAATAAGTACCATAATTTTTGGAAGCTCTTTATGAGACTTGAATCCCTGCTTCCTTCTATGAAGGCCTTCCTTTTACTTTTGTGTTTAGTCTCCATCTTCTATCTTTATGCACCTATTGAGAGAGCATAGTGGCCATTCTTAGTTTAATGTGCATTCTCCCAAGACTTGTTGATTGATTCATAATTTTGATATTGCTTGTTCTTAAACTATTTGTATCTAGTCACGCTTATGAACTTTGAAGGTGTCCTATGCATTTATGTTTTGCTACACTATGAGGGACAAGCTGAATACCATTCTCATTATGTTTTCTATATGTGAAACAAATAAACTGTAGGGGTTCCGTGCATAAAAACAATAAATTTTACTCTACGCCCCGGAACCCCTTAAGCTGCCAGGACCTATCTATTAGTAATATCGTAACAGGAGGGGCTTTTCGCGAACTTACCCTCGAAGACCGAAAAGCGTTGTCAACACTCAGGAGAGCGTGGTTGATGTAGACGAGCCGAAGCCGACCTCAAGGTCGTGATGAAGTCCTTGCGCTCCTTCTGGCTCCAACGACTTGAGTGCCTCAAGTGCGACACCTCGCGGGGAGTTACACACGTCTGGTGCCTGACGATGACTCCCGCTTCCTCGATCTAGCAGCAGTTGCGGAAGTAGAGCTCCTGGATCCGAATCCCGCAGCGCGACGGCGCTCCGCGGTGAAGATGTCTCTCGCTCGCGCAGTCCAGACTTGGGACTACGGTCACGAGAGATAGAGGGGGAGAGAGAAAATATCAATTAGAGGTCCTCCCAAAAGTGAGAGACCTTTATTGATTATTGGGGTGTATTTTTCTAGGCCAAATACCCCACTTTATATAGGGGGAGGGGAGGTACTACCTCCCCTCAAGTCCCAGGGTGGGACTAAAGGAGAGGAGGGGGAGGAGGTGGCCGCCGGCCACCTAGTGGGCCCCATGCGGGGGGGCTAGGCCCAGCCGGCCTCCCCCTTGCCCCTTCTCCCTCTCTCCTTTCCCCTAATGGGCCCTCTCCCTCCGGAATTGGCCCATTAAGCCTTTTTGACCTTTAATTGATTTTCTCTTTATTAAATAATTATGAATAAATGATTAAATCAATATTTAACATTCATCCACATATTATTCAATCTCCGTGGCCATGGAACACCTTCCACCTCCACTCCGGACATCCTCCGGACTTACCGAAACCCTTCCGGTTTTCTCCCTTCTTTTCTTCGGCGATTCTACCGATCCTATAAATGCTCTCTAAGCATCATCAAGCCCTTAAGCGTGATACCCCACGGTTCGGGAACACTCCAGACATGGTCGGGACACTCCTGCACCAATGATCAACAGAGGGACCTGGATGGCCATGTGACCCCTGTGCGTTCCATGAAGATCTTTCGTCGTTTGAACCGGGACAGTCGTGTCTTATTCCTTTTGTATCTTGATACTTGCATTGCCTGAGATCTGATCAATGACATTGCCATGTCGTGTTCAACCTCGTTACTGAACAATGCTACTTGACTCGTTCCGACAAGTGATATCCCTGTGATCAAATCACACGCTACGCAACTATTGGATATAACTTATCCGAGTGGGCCCTTGAGTATCTTCCCTTCACATGGACGAACAAATCCCTCTCTTGACATATATTGCCTCTACGGTTTCCTCCGAATACCTGAACACACCTTTATAACCACCGTTTTACCAGATGGCGTTTGATGCTATCTAAGCACTCTCGGGAGACAGTGATTGATATAGCCTCACGGTCTAAGGAATAGTCTACGAGGATCCATTTCTAATCATCGTAACTTGAACTTCGTGACATGATCGGGTCACGATGTTTAGGTTGGGTATTGGTTCATCATCTCATTCTTTGAATGAGATGGCCTCATTTCCAACTGGCACAAATGCCACATGATCAGGAAACATGATCATCTGTTGACCAATGAACCAGTGACTAGAGTTTCACTAGGAACCCCTGGTTGTTTGTATATCACACGTGTATTGATGTTTCCACTCAACACGGTTATAGCATGATATAAAACTTAATCATAAACTATATGAAATATGATAATAGTCCTTACTACTATTTGTCTCTAGGGCATATTTCCAACAGTCTCCCACTTGCACTAGAGTACAAATACACTAGTTGCATTGGTTCTTAATTATTGGCACCATATATCCGGTACCCTGAACATGCTTGCTCATGGAAAAGGTTGAGTCTTGGGTCTGTACTTTACAGTCCCAGATCCTTTGCAACTTACTAATGTCACTTTGATTGACATTAATATTCTATCATCTCATGATAGCATCTATGTTAATACATCGTCGCTATGGCAGCAGAACGAGGCCTGATTCCAGGAGCCTACAGTGACGTTAGATCAACCTCGAGGGCTTTCTCATGGGCACTGTGCCCTGGGACACATCATTCTACGTTAAAAGCGAACCAGCCCCGCCATAACATTATACCACACTTTAGATGGTACCCTTATCTATTATTATAAATGTATTCATCGAAACACTAGTGCACTTTGTGCAACTTTCGATGTTTTGTTCACCTCGCTTCCTACTTGACTTTTAACTGGTATCTACAGGAGTTTCCAACATATTCCCTTATAACATAACTCTTTATGCTTTTAAGATAAGTCATACTTTATGGATTTGGAAAATATGTCCACAGTTCTCTACTAGATACTGCGGACAAACTTAGCTTAACGTTCCGTGATTTGAACTTAATCACTTTCAAACATTCCTTATTTGGATCACATATTATGCTAAGTTATCATCATGGTTTATTAAGATATAACCTATGTCTTAACATAGTAGATGATGATCATCCTATTCTTTCTTTCAACCAATGATGTTCAACTTAATACTATTCCTAATTTGAGTTATTAAGGACCAGTTCCTTAATTAACTTCTATTCCGAAACCCTTTTCAGAATCCCTTCAGGAATACTACATAATATTATAATACACCTATTATAAACTTCTACATCTTATAAATCATTATTTATAAGTATTTGTGCTTTCATTCTTAACATACTTAAGAATTACTCCCATGAGCTCCCACTCAAAATATGTTCCTACATATTTGAGTTTGAGTCTTATATTGCTCCCACTTAAAAATATGTCAATCACATATTGTTTCAGGAAGACTTTCATAGCTCCCACTCAATTTTATGCAAATTGCATATCTCCTTTACTATTTTGAATAACTTCAAAATCCTTTGATCAAATATCAAACTTGGAGATTTATTATGAGATACTAGTATTTTACTAGTTTTAAATCCACTAGACATTTAGCACACATGAATCAAATTCATTTGAATTCATCCAATACTTGACAAATTGTGATTTTGTCATTCACCCCCTTTTCCACTATGGCTTTGCAGTCATTTAGGAAAATTCAAGTCCCCTTTTACTTGTGAGATTCAGCAACGAATTGCTTTCTAATCTCAAGGGAATTTTGCTTCTAGGATTTCTCATAATTTAGTTTACCATTATTTCCTTTGTAGTTCGTAGGTATGTCATATTCCAAAAATCATGACAAATGATTCACAAATGTCTCCATACAAGATATGGATTTACATTTTGAATCCCACTTCATATAGTGAAAAACAATAGTGGAGGGAAAAACACAATGATCAAAATCATTGATTCTTTCCTTCCGTGAAGGGAATCGTTCAGGAACGCTATCCATTGCGCTTTTCAACACTCTGATGCAGGGTTTTGAATCCACATCGTGTTTCACACTATTTTACATTTGCTCCATAATTGAGAAACATCACTGCAGTGAGATTTCTCAAGAATGCACCAAAATCCAAGCAATACAAATCTTGATTTCCTTTTGGTTTGAGCTGTGGGTTTCATATTCAAAGTTTCCAATGAATACTCTACAAGGACTTATTCGCTATTGTTTTGGTTATATCGAATAACCCCAAAACTTCCACGAATTCAAATGGTTTACCAATTCTAATTGAGTGCTAACTATTTCTTAACTAATGGTCTCTACATATACACTACAACGATTTATTTGGTGCCTTCTATTCAACCCCCTTTGATATCTAATATCACATTGTGATGCTTTGTATTTTGACGTTTCAAAACACTTTGCATTCCACAATGTCTTTTATGCCATTCTTATAAATTTGAACTTCATTACTATTGATCAAATCATAGTAATTGGATTCTCTTTTATATTTATACCCTTTGTTGATGAAACACTTTGATCAAATCAAATAGTTTCATATTCATGTTTCCTTTGGTAAGCTATTTTACACATTTAAACAATCATTTAATGATAATTACCATTTTCGTTATCCAATACATCGAATATGTATTTAATTTTAACAATTCTTTAAACACTTTGTATTCAAGTCATACACGGTGTTCAAGTTATTTTGCCGAACTTAGGCATGATTTATATGTGATAAGAAATCGAATGACTTTCACATATTATCACATAACTTTGAATTTAAACAATGGTTTCATTCATTAATGAAATATCATTAAGTTGGGTATTTTTAAACAAGGCATTTTAATGTTTTACAAATGTTCATGCATTATCAATTAGTTTCAAATAATAAGGATAATTCACACATAATCAAACAAGATATGAACACGAATAGAAATCATTCATAAAAGCAGAACAACTGTTTGTTACAAACTGATATGAATAACCGTCTCATGAAGTGTGAGACACACTAAAGAAGTTCACAATCTCTTTATTACAATAATCATCCTAAACATAAACTAAATGATAAATGTCGAGGGAGAGTGTCGTCGGCCATCATCATCATGCTCACCATCAACACTCAACGTCACCTCCTCTGCAGCAAGCACCTCTCATGCATAAGGACATGTTTTCAATAAAACAGAACAAGTATCAGATATACTTAACACTGCAATGTGTTTACAAGATTATAACATTTATAAAACTGTATATCAAATATATACCTTTGTCGTTGACAACTCCAGTGACGTTGGGTTCATCTATCACATTTCTGAAATGTGATATGAACTCAAGGAAATCCAGTGTTTCCGTGTCGCCTCTCATAACGCAGATCCTGACTTGTGCTTGGAAGCTTGGAGGAAGCGACCGCAGCACAACTCCCATCGCAAATGAGCTTGAGAACCAGTTGTCCAGGTAGTATGCCAGACTCATGTATGCATCATAGAGGCGCAATAAGTGCTCATCTAGTGAGGAGCCCTCCTCCATCTTTATGGAGAGGAAGTCCCCCATCAGCTCATACTCTCACATGCGCATTTGTTCCACGAAATGTGCTCCCAGATGTGTCATGACCACCCGGGGCTTGAGACTCCCCACTATTGGCCATAGCCCATCCTCCATTCCGAGGCGCATGGTCACTGATATGAATGTGGCCATCACACGATGACGATAACGCAGATCCCGCTGCTCCTGGGTCTCATGAGAATAGGGTGACTCCAAATACAGCTCGCAGGTCATGTAGTCAACTACATTGTTCTCCCCAAGGATATCAAATAGGCGTATGACCCATGCAGAAAAGTTGGATCCATCTAACTTGAGCTTTTCTCCTTTTAACCAATCGTCGATAGGAAAGGTAATCTCGTGAAGAACCATTTTCTACATTTATAATTGCAAAAGGAATTTAGACTAAGTTTATAATTAAATGAGTTAATAATAACTCCACTCAGAAACACCTATCCCCAAAAGGGTTCCTAGTGATAACACGACCCCTATCAACCACATCTCCCCCGATCATCACGGCCATCAATGTGGGTTCAAGGGTGGACGCTAAATGTCGGTCACATCATTCATGCGACTCGTGATCGATCTTTCGACCATCCGCGTTCCGAGGCCATGTCTGTACATGCTAGGCTTGCCAACTCAACCTTAGTGTTTTCGCTGTGCAACATGGCTTACACCCACTGTATGTGAACGTAGATATGTCTGACACCCAGGCCTGTAACCCTGGATCGCCTCATACCGAAGAACTTTCTTGGTGGTGCACACTAAGGGGAAACACAATCGTTCGTAATTTTAACAGGGATCATCTTATTAGGTGTAACATCCCAAAACATTAATCCAAGCTTATCAAGATCCAAATCATCAAAATTGGGGTTAACAAAAACTTCTCCTAATTAAAAATGAAAGCATTCATGTGTATGTGCATTTAATTTAGGAATTGATTTGAATTGCCATGGTTCTGTGATTCCTTGGTTGTAAAATGTTTGTATGGTGATTTAAACATCACCTAACTCTTTCCCAAGCAAATCCCAAAGAAAATCATATAAAAACAATTAAAAAGGAGGAATGGTCATTTTGATCATTTTAATCCACTACACTACTTTGAGTGTTCCTAGCACTCATTTCTCAACAGAAATAATTCTGGATCTTTACACCCCTTGCTAGTACACATACCGAGGTACCAAGGCCTACTTTTTGATCTGCTAAAAACATACAAATACTTACTTTAAATGGCATGTGAAAATTGAATTCAATGCATATGTCTAGATCACCCCTATTTCAAAAACCATCAATTTGAGCTCCACTTTCAAAACCCTTGCAACCAGAGACTACCTAGCATCAGTGGAGATCAATCAAAAAATTTGAAACCAAAATTCAAACTTTGACCTCTTGCGGCCATTTCATCAAACAGGTGGCAGACACAAATCTTGCAATTTCCAAAACACTACAGTGAGCAGTGGATTTGGTCACCATTTGGGCCTAACTCGGTCCCCTTGTCCCCCCAGCTAAAACCCCGGCCCTAGCTCTCTCTCCCTCTCCCCTATTTGCTCTAGTGCCAAGCCGCCCGATGCCATGCGCCAGGTCGACCATGGACAGCTCGCGCCAGCCCATCCCACGCTCTCCTTCGCTCGCTGGCAGACAGGCGCCATCACACCGCACCGCCTCGACCATCCCCCGACCAAAATCGAGCGGAGGACCAGCCGCATTTGCGCGTACCCATGCCTCTGTCCGCCATGCCGATCACCCCAGAGCAGCACCGGCCTCGCCAAGCCCTAGCCTTGCATGGCAGCACCTGCAGCAGGCCCAGCAACCGCCCAGACATCCTCGTTCGCCGCCTCGCAACCAGCAGCCTGGAGGAACCGCGTCGAACACCGCCGCCCCCCGCTCAGTGCACCGCACGCTCCCGACCAGCTTAGACCTCGCCTTGCCGCTCCTTTAAGCCCCAGAGGATCGCCGAGGGACAGAGAATCCATCGCCGCCCTCGCCCATGCCGAGAGAGCCCCGCACCGTCATCACCGATGACCTCACCGGAGCTCGCTCCGCCCTCTCGTCGACCCTATATAAAGCGGCCACCCCAGCCTCTTTTCTCCACACTCACTCACTCCCCACCTCTCACTGAACCTCACCCACCTCTCGCCGAAGCCGCTCGAGCTCTGCCTCGCCGGAATTGGAGCCGAAGCCGCCGTAGCAGGACGAGAAGGGTGTATGCGATTTAGGGCACCCCAAGCTCCGCCGCAACCACGCCTCACCTCGCCGTCGTCTACCAGCCCGTTTGCCCGCCTCACCGACCTTGATGGAGCCCTGGTATGCCCCCAATCGACCCCCACCGCTGCGGCTAGGTCAGAATCTCGCTGGAGTAATCCGTCGTCGATGATGACTCCCCACTGTTAGATCATCTTTAGATCGTGTGGCCTAGAATGCCCGATATCGTTTCGGTGTTTTTGTGCCGCTGACTGGTGGAGCCCGCATGTCAGGCAGCCCGCTGCGCTCACTGGGCGTAGCTGGGCCGGCCCAGTTAGTTCCCGCGCGAGTTAGAAATTCA
The DNA here is from genome assembly GCA_910589775.1 of Avena eriantha. NCBI lineage: Eukaryota > Viridiplantae > Streptophyta > Magnoliopsida > Poales > Poaceae > Avena > Avena eriantha. Next base: position 151,387,915 of record OU342742.1, on the reverse strand, counting down.
AATTTAGCTTTTTCCATTTAGAGTTAATCTAGTTTCTGTCCACTAGTTTAAAAATCAATTATAGGAGTTTGACAAATCCAAATTGCATGAAACCAATTGTGCCTGAAAGGTATTGAAGTTATCTATCCAAGACCGTTGGATTTAATTCAATTAGAGTTATAGATCTCTCCTAGTAAAAATAACAAAACAGAAGCATTTGCACCTTGCAACATTTTTATAAAATCAACTAAGATAGGTTTTGAGTTGATTCCAACTCTCAAAAATCACATTTCATCATATCTACCTAAGTATGTAATAATATTAAGGTTTACATGCAGTGACTTCGGACTAGTACCAAAATAATGCTATATAGGCATTTCTAGTCACTTTAAATCATTAAATATTGAACTTAAACCAAAGTAATTATGATCCAACCCTTAAATCACATTCTCACATGTTAGAATATGTGGTGATGACATGTGTCCACATGATCCCATATTTTAAGTGGTGAATATTAAATCTTAGTTACTTTTTCAATCAGTAGAAATTACTTTTCTAAATTAAAAAGAGTGAAACTATTTAAATTAAACGTGTAATGCTTGGGATGATAATAGATCATCAAAGGTGTGTCTTAGAATGCTAATTATACTAGTTAAGTATTGTTTGGTGATTGTGTACTCCGTATGTATTTATAGACGATAGTACTGACCAAGCTTTCGAGGAGGAGGAGTTCTACCAAGAAGAAGAAGAAGAAAACTTCAACCACTGCACTTCACAAGGCAAGCCACCATTAACAATGCAAGCTAACACTTGCAAGTATAATGCTTAGCAAGCTAGGATTAAACTAGGTGGTTTAGCAAAGATGCTTTAGGCATGCTTGGGTCACACTACTTTGACTATTAGATATCCAAGTCTTATTTTACAAGCTTTACATCCTTGAGTTTATCCAAAGTTCTTTACTTGTTTTGAAGGTAGCATAAAGAGTATAAAAGTTGACCTATTTAGAAACCCTTTAGATGTCATTCTATGGCATGAGATTGAACCCATCTTTTCCACCTTAGTGAACACTCTTAACTTAGTAGTTTAAAGTAGATCAAAAACTTGAGTCATTTTAGATGGGAACACTTGGTGAAAATGAATTATGAAAACCTTGGAATGATGAGTCATTCTATTGAGATGTTTTGACATGTGTTGGGAAACACAAATGGTTTATGATGGTGAAAATGTTGAGGCATGAGCCTTAACCCTTTATTAAAACTGATGGTTGGATTCGGATGCGATACCATTCCAAATTTACCGTACAACCACACCACCTGAATTGGGTAAGGCTTAGCTGGAAATTTATATGCATTAGTATTAGTTCCCTCGCGGGAGAGGTTTGAGCTGAGGCTACCTCTCATGATGTCCACCTATTCAATGCCCAAGATGACTGATGGTCATGGTTGGGAGGCCATGCTCATAGGAGAGGTGCTTATACTAGGGTGTGTAAAGGGAAGGTTATGTTTGATTATCTGCATACTAAGTATGATGATTCAGGGTTATCCCTGACAGATGTATCAAATCTTGTGGTGAAAGTGTACCACCTCTGTAGAGTGTCAAACTATTCGAATAGCCGCGTCCGCGGTTATGGACTGTTGGAATGGCCATACTGTTTCGTTGTCAGATGTTTTCCAAATAACTTGTGAAATGAATGATGAATCTTGACTTGACCACAACAGGGTTGTGTTTATGACAATAGCTTCCCAACTTAAGTGATTCTAGAACTTTATTTTATTTTTCTTTGCTTCAGAACTCATCTTAGGTTTCAAAATTAACTTTATAGTAAACTTAGATTTATCACTTTCACCTATAATTATAATACTTGTTAGAGGTAGTATGTGAGTACTTAAAGAGTACTCATGGCTTTTGTCCCTGGCTATTCTCATGGCCAGACTATGAAGGAGACTATCAAGATGATGGCCAACAGGACGGCTATGATAACTAGGACTATCTGCCTTCGTCAGCATTGCCTGTGCCCCTGAAGATGGACCCCACCGCTACGCTTATCCTTTATTCCCGTTGCTTGTTGTATTAAGACTGGATCATGAGATCCTTATTTGTGTAATACCTTATGTATGGTTTGTAATGGATGATGTACTGTGATATCCAATCCGTTATGTCTCGCAAAAATGGTAATCCTGAGATTGCGAGGTATGGCATAACGGGCATCTGGGATTAAAAATCCGGGTGTTGACATTAGGCTACCGTCGAGTATCTAATACTAGCACACAATAAGACATACAAACAATAACATTGAATGTAAATGCTATGTCATATGGTCCTTTACGTCGTGATCTCCATCCGCCGTCACCGGGTTCCGGCGCCAGGGTTCCCGCGCCGTAGACACCAGGGTACTAGTGTCATTCCGGCGTGGTAGTTCGTCACCTCCGTGACTATCTACTACTACGTAACAAAAGGTAATCACTTTACCTTTGCCACAACCATATCACAAAGCAATGCCCCCTGCAAAACATAGACGCCTCTACTTTATCTTTGCATGTTTTACGTGGCTGAATGGGCTTTCGCACAAGAACCGTTCTTACCTACGAACTTTCAGCACAACGCTGATAAAGTAGTTGTCTATACTACACCCCTTCCGGGGCCCTCCGTTGCAAATGGCATACCAACTAACGCGAGAGAGACAGACACCCCCCTAAGCCACTTTATATGGTACAAGCCGTATGTCAAGCGTGGACCAGTCTCGCGAATGAATGCGTAAAGTCGGTTGGGGGCCGCTTCATCAAGCATTACTGCGGTATGCACAAGTACACGTGGGAGGGTAACAACTAAAAGATCAACGCCCACACGCTACATCTCGTGTGTTCTACTCGTAATAGCATTACTACGCATAGATCTAGCTCTGATACCACTGTAGGGGTTCCGCGCATAAAAACAATAAATTTTACTCTACGCCCCTGAACCCCTGAAGCTCCCAGGACCTATCTATTAGTAATACAGTAACAGGAGGAGCTTTTCGCGAACTTACCCTTGAAGACCGAAAAGCGTTGTCAACGCTCAGGAGAGCGTGGTTGATGTAGACGAGCCGAAGCCGACCTCAAGGTCGTGATGAAGTCCTTGCGCTCCTTATGGCTCCAATGACTTGAGTGCCTCAAGTGCGACACCTCGCGGCGAGTTACACACGTCCGGTGCCTGACGATGAATCCCGCTTCCCCGATCCAGCAGCAGTTGCGGAAGTAGAGCTCCTGGATCCGAATCCCGCAGCGCGACGGCGCTCCGCGGTGAAGATGTCTCTCGCTCGAGCAGTCCAGACTTGGGACCACGGTCACGAGAGAGAGAGGGGGAGAGAGAAAATATCAATTAGAGGTCCTCCCAAAAGTGGGGAGACCTTTATTGATTATTGGGGTGTATTTTTCTAGGCCAAATACCCCACTTTATATAGGGGAGGGGAGGTACTACCTCCCCTCAAGTCCCAGGGTGGGACTAAAGGAGAGGAGGGGGGAGGAGGTGGCCACCGGACACCTAGCGGGCCCCGCGCGGGGGGGGGGGGGGCTAGGCCCAGCCAGCCTCCCCCTTGCCCCTTCTCCCTCTCTCCTTTCCCCTAATGGGCCCTCTCCCTCTGGAATTAGCCCATTAAGCCTTTTTGACCTTTAATTGATTTTCTCTTTATTAAATAATTATGAATAAATGATTAAATCAATATTTAACATTCATCCACATATTATTCAATCTCCGTGGCCATGGAACACCTTCCACCTCCACTCCGGACATCCTCCGGACTTACCGAAACCCTTCCGGTTTTCTCCCTTCTTTTCTTTGGCGATTCTACCGATCCTATAAATGCTCTCTAAGCATCATCAAGCCCTTAAGCGTGATACCCCACGGTTTGGGAACACTCCAGACATGGTCAAGACACTCCCGCACCAATGATCAATAGAGGGACCTGGATGGCCATGTGACCCCTGTGCGTTCCACGTAGATCTTTCCTCGTTTGAACCAGGACAATCGTGTCTTATTCCTTTTGTCTCTTGATACTTGCATTGCCCGAGATCTGATCAATGACATCGCCATGTCGTGTTCAATCTCGTTACTGAACAATGCTACTTGACTCGTTCCGACAAGTGATATCCCCGTGATCAAATCACACGCTGCGCAGCTATTGGATATAACTTCTCCGAGTGGGCCCTTGAGTATCTTCCCGTCACATGGACGGACAAATCCCGCTCTTGACATATATTGCCTCTACGGTTTCCTCCAAATACCTGAACACACCTTTATAACCACCGTTTTACCAGATGGCGTTTGATGCTAGACAGTGATTGATATAGCCTCACGGTCTAAGGAATAGTCTACGAGGATCCATTTCTAATCATCGTAACTTGAACTTCGTGACATGATCAGGTCACGATGTTTAGGTTGGGTATTGGTTCATCATCTCATTCTCCGAATGAGATGACCTCATTTCCAACTGGCATAAATGCAACATGATCAGGAAACATGATCATCTGTTGACCAATGAACCAGTGACTAGAGTTTCACTGGGAACCCCTGGTTGTTTGTATATCACACATGTATTGACGTTTCCACTCAACACAGTTATAGCATGATATAAAACTTAATCATAAACTATATGAAACATCATAATAGTCCTTACTACTATTTGTCTCTAGGGCATATTTCCAACACAAACGTCTTTCAAAGCATTGTTATTCATGAATCTTTTGTTTGTACCTTTTCATGTTATGACATAGTTGCTATTTCTTATTGTTAGAACTATATCTTTCATGCTATGTTAAAGTACTATGATCCCAGCTATCAATGTTTTACAAATACCTTGATCAAGATTGTAATGGTGCATGTCACCTCAGAAATTATTCTTTTTTGTCACTTACCTACTCGAGGATGAGCAGGAGTTAAACTTGGGGATGTTGATATGTTGCAAACGTATCTATAATTTTTGATGTTCCATGCTTGTTTTATATCTACTTTATTATGTTTTGTCCACACTTTGGAGTATTTTTACACATTTTCTGGAACTAACCTATTAACAAGGTGTCACAGTGTCAGTTGCCTGTTTTCTATTGTTTTTGGTTTCAGAAAAGCTGGAAAAGAAATATTCTCAGAATTGGACCAGACAAAAGCCAAAGTCAATATTTCACCGGAAGACTCACGGAGCCCAAAGTAGAGCCGGAGGATGGCCAGGGGCTGGCCACACCATAGGGTGGCGTGGGTCTCCCTGGCCGCACCACCAGGTGGTGTGGGCCCCTAGTCCACCCTCTGACCTCGCCTCTTCGCCTATAAGAAACCTCCCAATGAGATAACCCTAAATAATCCAGGAGAAAGCCACGAAAACCTCCACAGCGCCGCCGCCACCGAAAGGGAGATTCAGGGGACAGAAAGTCTCTGTTCTGGCACCCTACCGGGATGGGGAAGTGCCCCCAGAGCCATCTCCATCGATCTCCACCACCATCTCCATCGTCGTTGCTGATTCCCATGATGAGGAGGGAGTAGTTCTCTCTCGAGGCTAAGGGCTCTACCGGTAGCTATGTGTTCATCTCTCTCTCTATGCATGATCTTATTGAGATCATGAGCTTTGTAATCTATAGATCTATTCTGCTACTCAAGTGCTTTAATGAATCTCTGCTTATCCCCACGTGTGTGAAGTTGACAGTGTGCACACCGTGTGGCACTTTGGCTAAGGTTACATAAATACTTGTTATGCGTTATATTTGGAGTTGGATGTCTCTGTGAAATTGTGGTGTTTGTTGGAACAATCTAGCACTCAAGGTGACAGTGTGGGGTTATCTTGATGGGGAAGGCGAACTTTGAGGAGTGTTGTTATAGCCCTACCATGGATTAGAGTGTCCAACCGGAGAGTAGTTCAGAGTAGTATCATGAAGAGAAGATATTTATATGAGAGTGTTCACTAGCGAAAGTATGATCCCTAGGCCTTGTTTCTAAACATTGAAACACCGTTTGCAACTAGATATGTTACATGTTTGCTTGCTTCCATCTTTTTGCCTTTAGTCTTTTCCTCCCGTCAAGCTATTTTCTAGCACCGTTGTCTTATATCCATACCACTTGTATTTCACTATCTCTTCACCGAACTAGTGCACCTATACACCTGACAAGTGTATTGGGTGTGTTGGGGACACAAGAGACTTCTTGTATCTTGATTGCAGGGTTGCTTGAGAGGGATACCTTTGACCACTTCCTCCCTGAGTTCGATAAACCTTGGGTAATCCACTTAAGGGAAACTTGCTGCTATTCTACAAACCTCTGCACTTGGAGGCCCAACAACTGTCTACAAGAATAGAATTGCGTAGACATCAGCATGCCATGGGGGTATGCCTACTTGGGGAGGGCATCCATAAGGAGATGGGCAAGCCTCGCTCATGCTTCTTTTGGGAGGCCAATGGCCCTAGGAAAAAGTACCATTGGGTAAGATGGGAAACTCTTTGCAAACCTAAGGCCTTGGGGGGACTTGGCATTATCGACATGAGACTCATGAATGCATGTCTCATGATCAAATGGATCTAGAAGATCTACTCGGGGGAGCAGGGTCTTTGGGCGGACATCATCATAAATAAATATCTCCGCAACAAGGATCTGTTGGTGGACGAGCACCACCAGGGATCGTCGTTCTGGAAGGCCATCTAGAAGATTAAACACCTTTTTTGCTTGGGAACAAAACATGAGGTGTTCAGCAGGAAATCCACTAGGTTCTGGTTAGACTGGTGGTAGGGGTCGGGACCCTTGAGAGACAGATTCCCCGCCCTTTTTTCTATCACCGCTGAGCCTGAGGCGTCGTTTTACCAAATGGATACTACTTTGGGGTGGCGAGCATCCTTCCGTAGGATGTTGGACACCCCAAACCGCATTGATTGTGCTAACCTTCTTAGGGAACTGGAGGGTATGCACCTTACGGAGGGGAACAAACGTATTAGCTGGGTCCTGGAACCTTCGGGGAGGTTCTCGGTGCAATCCTTATACCTAAAGATGTGTCGGGGCACACCTAGGAAACACTTTAGCGATATCTGACGGATTAAGGTGCCACTAAAGATTCGGATCTTTCTGTGGCAGCTCACCCGCAATATGCTTCCGATCAATGTTAACATCAAGCATATAAAGGGGCCTTCTAATGGTTGTCGTGCCTTGTGCGGCGAGTTTGAGGATGCGGACCACATTTTCTTCACGTGTCCCCTAGCCATGTTCATGTGGAGCGCAATTAGGGAACTGCCCTCCTGTTCCTGGAACCCTACCTCCTTCGTGGACGTGTATAGGCTCGTGCACTTCCAGATTGGGCAAACTAAGTGTGTGTTCTGGATCTATTGCACGGCGTTGCTTTGCTTCCTCTAGACCACTAGGAACAAGTTCTCAATCGAGGGGACTTTCCCATCTCAGCCAGCTGGCATGCTATACAAAATGACTTCATTCATGCAGGCGGGGAAGACAGTGGCTAGAAGACAGGACCGAGAGGGAGTGGAGTTGAAGATTGGAAGGATTCGCCATCTTCATGGGACCGTTCGCGAGGCGCCGGACTAGGTCGGGCATCTTTGCTTATCCTTCTTGTATCCGGATGTTATGTCTATTTAGGTGTGCGTTGGGACGCATGTGCCTTAGTGTTACCCGTGTGTGATGTACTGCTGAGATTACGGGGAGCGTTACTCTCTAGGATTTGTTGTGTGTTGTATGTATGTTGTCGATTGTTTTTTTTTAAATGGGGAGCGGAGCCCCGGCCTTTGCATCGAGCGATGCACACAGCCATTATTTATTATTAGAACCACAAAGTTTGGCAAAGGCTATTACAAAGATCATACAAACCGGAACCGCCAAAACAAAACATAGAGCAAAAACGATAACCGTATCGCCAGCTTCCCAACGAGATCTATCAGACACCGATCTACCTGTGTCGACCCCGCCCAATGGTCGCTCACACTATTGCCACTTTCCAAGAGAAGCCGGAGCGCCTTGGCACGGCGGCTCGAACTCAAGCAAAAGGAGCCCTAGAACCGCACAGCATATCCACGGAGCGGCGCCCACGCGCACCCTCCGGATGTCACCGCCTTCACTATCTTCCACCAACCATCTTCAGCGTGCAGATCGATGTGCCGACTCTTGCCACAATAGCCACCGACACCACCGTGGTGCCAAGGAGCACCACCCCCGCGCGCTAGCTGCTCCACCTCTCCTGCCACTTCCATCCAACGCTGCTTCATAGGCGATGCTCCTAGGAGATAATGTGATACTGACACCGCGGCACCGCCATCGCCCGACCCGAACATCTTAGGGTTTCCCCCGGAGTAGCACGATTGAGGTCGACACAAGGTGCACGGTCAAGGTAACGACGTGGTAACGCCGCCATCGCCTTCCAATGGCTCCGTTTCACCGGCACCTAGGTCTCCCCGCCTCGTTGTTGGGACTGGAAGATGGATCGCGAGATCTGCCAATCCAGCCGCAGGCCGGCCACCTTCGATGGAGAAGATGTCCACCTTCCACCAAACCCAGGGCCTCCACCCCGGGTGCCCTCATGATGCAAAGTAGGCCGCAGAAAACCTCCGGACGACACCGGCCGACATCGAGGAGGCGAAGACGTCATCGATCTAGGAAACCTAGATCTCGACACCATCCGCCCCCCGCTGCCCAGGGACCGCTGCCGTTAGAGCACTGGTCGCTGCCCACCCGCCATCATTGCTGGAGATCTGCTGGAGCGCCGCTACTGAAGCCTGGATCTCGAGCCAGAGGGAAACCGCCCCCGCGCCCGCAGGCCTTTGCCCGGCGACGCCTATGGCGACGACGGCGCCAGGGAGAGGAGGGGCTCGGGGAGGGCCCGGAGCGGAGGAGGAGGGGCACCCCGGGGGCGGCGGTGGCACCGCCTCGGGGTGGGTGGGAGTGTGAGGTACGCTGCCGATTGAGGTTTCATTAAGTTAAAGTCAGGGCTCTTATCGAGCGTACCGTATAAAAAACTCATACTGGTGCTGCCTTGCAATGCGACTTAGGTACATTATCCAGTTATTAGCTTAAAACTAGCACAAAGCCGTGCGTTGCTACGGTGCCACATCGTATTAAATGAACAATATTTCATATATTTAAATTAATATACTCAATGGTGTCCAAATCATATGGAATCCATAATTTACTCTTTGGTTACAAAGAAGATGGATGTAATTTATTATGAGAACACATTGTATGACTACTTGCTTAATCAGATCAAGGTATGGTTTATATTCGCTCAACATGTCCTATTATAGTTTGTTTGTGATACGAGTTCACTCCTAGAACATGTGCATAACAAGCTAGATAACACTATGAGTGTTTGAGCACCAACTCTAGCAGCAGCACTATTTGGTCCCCTGAAAATGATAGGAACAGATATCTTACCAGCCGACATGTAGTAGTTCGACTTGGCAGCTGAATTGATAATGTAAGCAATTGCCTGCATCGACAAGTTAAATGTCATGAACTATACTACTCCTCCGACCTAAATTAATTGACTTAGATTTGTCTAGATTCAATTGTATCTAAACATGATTTAGTGTTAGATACATATTCCTAGCTTGACAAATTAGTCGACTAATTTAGATCCGAGGGAGTACTACGTATGAGCTTGGTACCTAGCGGTGAGCACCAACACCAATACCAGTGAAACCAACCTCTGTGATTGGTGTATCAAGAACCCTGTTAGATCCATACTTGTCTAGCAAATCCTTGGTTATCTTGATACTCTCCAATCTTTTTCCCATCAAGAAAACGGAAGGGTGAGTAGACATGTACTCCTACTCATCAATAGAAAAATTCAACCCAAAATCTAATAACTGCGTGGGCACTCTGCCGTCCTACAGAGTGCTCTCTCGTGTTGTTCGTCCGATCGGCATCGCGCGGTCCATACCTATTCAAGTGAAGCAGCGCTACAGGACAGAAACACACCGCCCGTTGCGACTCCGCTTCGTCCAAAATTCCCCATCCCACTTCGTCTTCTCTCCCACCACGATTTCGCTCCCCCGCACCTCCTCTTTTGCCAATCTCTCTCGTCGCCGGCGATCTGTCCGGCGGAATACGCATCGAGCTCAAGCGGCGTCTCGTGCTAGTGGTCTGGAGCTGCGGTGCTGCATCGACGTCGACGATTTCGCTCCCCCGCACCTCCTCTTTTTGCCAATCTCTCTCGCCGTTGGCGATCTGTCCGGCGGAATACGCATCGAGCTCAAGCGGCGACTCGTGCTAGTGGTCTGGACCTGCGGTGTTGCATCGACGTCGCGAATCAGGGCTCTGCCGTGGTCACGGAAGGAGCGATGCAGTCGATTGGGCCGGCCTGATAGCATACTACGTCGGAGATAATTGTTGGGAGGTACCGCATCCCAGCTTCCTGCGCCGCCTCTCGATTCTGTGCGGTGAGTACCTACCTCTCCATCTCCTATCTATTTTTCTACCTCCACACCCGCAATCATGTTTTATCAGAGTGAAGATGCCTATCCGAGCACTTATTTTAGTTTAGAGGCAGTTCATGGCAGTTCTAGCTAGCTGCTCATGCGTACAACGGTGGCTATGGATGTGCATATATTCTGAAATCATAGTGAAATTTCTCGCCCACTTTGTTTTTTGCTCATGTATAGAAGCCCAGCGCGTATAGAAGGGTCATGTTGTACATCCAGTGAAGTTGAACTCAGGGGTCGGACTGCTTGCTCACGATTTTTTTGGGCACTGCCGTGGTGAAATCGTTGAAAGGATCCCCAGTAATGTTCAATTTTCAGCCATCATTCTGCAACCGATAGGTTTTTGTGCACTTGATGAAGATTCGAAAAAATTAGAGAACCATGTATATGAAGTTTATATTTCAATTCAACTTGTGGTACTAATTCACCATAGCATGTATATGAATGTTATCCCTAGAACACATCATTTCTTTTTAAACATATGGGGCTGTAACTTTTTTGTACTTGAATCCATACATAGCAACATGCATTGTTGCCATAGCATGTAACTTTTTGTGCTTGGACTGTAATATATTTGGACACATCATTTCTTTTTAAACATATGTGGCTGTAACTTTTTTTGTACTTGAATCCATACATAGCAACATCCATTGTTGCCATAGCATGTAACTTTTTTAGCATGATTCAGCATACCACTGTTGGTTAGATTCACTGTTGCGACATGCACATAGACTCTGTTAAGCCAAAGTTACAATTAGTGTCAATCCATCTCAGAATGTAATTCTATGCATGGTCTTGTGTCACTAAATGTAACTATAATGTTTAAACTAGTGTTAATTCATCTCAGGAAGTAATTACAGGCTTTGGTTTTCACTGACATCTTAGATGCAGATTTGTCAAACTGTACATGTAACTCCCTCTGTTAGACTGATATACAGTCTAGAGTAGTCTGTATGAACTGCTTACACGCATCGAGCGCTAGATGACCTAGATCGCTTCAGTCCTCCAAAAATCACCACCTCATTGCATATGACCAGTTGTTGGAATGGCAAATTGTGGCGTATATATGATGTTGGAATGTTTTTGAGTAAGTTCCTGAAATGCTCGCTGGATGCATATGTTAACTGGAGGACTCTGTTCTTTTTTAAGGCTTTCAGCTCTTGTTCAGAAAAATGTGTTTCAGCTATTCTTTTACTAGTGGTTGTTTCTAAAATTAGGTGTAGACTGGAGCATTTAGTCTGAACTACATACTACTGGGTAAAAATGTTTAGATGGTCTAGATCACTTCAGTCCTCTGTTGTAGCTTGCCTGCTCTCGCTGGAGATGATCAGTAGCTATTGCTAGACGTTGTCGAGATCAGGTTTTCCTATTTTTGAGGGATGATGTTGGGTGTTAGTAGCGACTTGGCCTAACCCTATTTATTTTCTGAAAACAACAAAGCAACGTCTCATCATACATATGCGTATGCAAGCCCACTGACAACATTTTTTCAGACCACTCACTGCTCGTCCCTTGTGGTATATTGACGTTTTATATGCTTATTGGTTTAACTCTTACAGGGTCCTTTGTTCTACACTTTTGGATGTGCATTTTTCAAATTGGCTAGAAGTTATGGAACCCAATGTAAGAACATTTTGTGCACATCATTTTTTGTCACATATGCAGTTACAGTTTTTTTCTAACTTTCCCCCATGTTTATTGTTGTGTTGTAGAAACATCCACTCACTCCTAAAAACATTGGCAAGTCTGGGCTGCCGAATAATTATAGAAGGATGAAACAAAAGTTGCAGTTAAAAGTAGAGGTAAATGAACCAAATATACAGGAAGATAAGGAAACATTGAAAGAAGAGGCAATTTCTAGTGAGTTGCCACATAGAAAGGAGGTCCCGCCCGCAGATGAAGATGATACCGAGGAAGTTCAGCCTATGGATGAAAAGGAAAATGTGGTATGACACTATGCATCTACCTATCCCTTTTTTTGTACCTTTTCCCTTTGCCTCATATTTTATCAAGAATGACACCACATGCACATATGTCTCATACAACATGTGATTTTTGCAGAACAATCTGTTTAACCGTGCATCTCCTATGAGGTTGGTCCGGGTTTGCAAGGGGATGACTAAACCTCAGCGGGATCTGATAACTAATTTAGAATTTGGAGACTTTCTGAACATGAGGTGTTCCAAGTTGATTCCAGAACTCTGCAGGTTTCTTATGGATTGCTTCAACCCAGATAGATGTGAACTTGATTTTGGACCTAGGGGAAGGGTACCTGTAACCGTTCAATCGGTACACAGAATTATGGGAGTACCTATGGGCAGCATTCTGGTGGCGTATCAGATGGACTCCCAATCAACCAGAGTCATAATGGAGATGTTTGGGATTCCCAATGGCAGGCAACCATCTATTACATCCGTGGAGACACAGTTAAGACCTACGTATCCTACAAACAATGATTACCTAAAGAAGTTTACCATCTTCTCGGTGTCCACTATTTTTGCTCCAACCACTTGCACAAGGGTTAGTCCAAAGTGTTACCCACCTGTGATCAACACAGAAGCCATTAAAAGACTAAACTGGGCTAAATTCATCATCGACATCCTAATCCAAACATCAAAAGCAAAGGGTGTTAAGAACTGGTTCAAAGCATGTATGCCTTATCTCATGGTACGATCCCCTATCCCCACATGGTATCCCGTATTTCCTTTTTTTCTCCTACTACATTTTTGCTACAGAGGATATCACTTTTTTAATCACAATTTTTGCTTTTTTTGAGGTTCTATACGTCGACTCATTCGAAACTGATGCAATAGATATCCCTGAGAAAGGAACTCGGATCTGCATATGGACAAATAAGATGATCAACCAGATTGTTACGCTGGACACACATATCGATGGTTCATGGTTCATTCGGGAAGTTGCCGGTATGATTTTTCCTTTTTTTGTTACATATAGCTTGTAACCTTTTTTTTCTTTTGTTGCTTGTGTTTCAAAGAACCTAGCCTGTAACTTTTTCAAATATATAGCCTGTAACTTTTTTGAGGCCTGTAACTTTTTGGTTCTTAGCATGTAACTTTCTTACTTTGTTGTAACTTTTTATTTACTTTAGTTTTCTAGCTGTAACTTTTTTGTCTGCTCAGTAACTTTTCATATTTTTTATTTTTACTTGTAAAATTCCTGGCATTTTGTAACTTTCTTAGTTTCTTGCTTGTAACTTATATTACTTTAGCTTGTAAATTTCACGTCATGTTGTAACTTATTTTCTAGCTTGGAGACAGGGGCACCCCTACTTTTTTTGTGTGTCCAGCATGCAGCATCTGATGGTTTTTTCTTTTTCATTTTGGTTGTTACAGCTCAAGGCATGTTTCAGAAACAAGTTCTTTATGTTCTCGTCAGATCCATCAATAGTGGATATGTTCATCAAACGCCATGTCCCGGGCATTCTCAGCGAAGAGGTCAGGCGTCGATCATAATGAAAGTTTTTTCCTAACTTTTTTTCTCCTATTATTTTTATGAATGTGTGTTCTGATTAGCTTTTCTTTCTTTGCCAAAAACATTGAACAGTCAATGGAAAAGTACAGGGTCTCTGTGATTGATACGTGCACTGTATTTGAGGATGGGCTAGCAAAGTTCCTGATGTCAGTTGGAAGTGCTCCGAACTATGGACAAGAAGAAGGGGATCAGGACAAAAAGAAGACAATACATAAAAGAAAGGAGCGCAACACCCTGGCAGATGTACAAGCTGCACATGTGCTTAAGCAAGCAAGCCAACAGACGACTGTAGGTCAAGATGACGTGTTGGCGGCAACATTGCGTCAAAACAACACGGATGCAGTAGATAAAAGGATGGTTGTAGGAGACAAACCCACTATGGAAAATGTAGGAGAAAGTCACCAAGATGTAGAAATGGTAGAACAAAATCAAGAAGTTATAGTCATGGCAGAGAACCCCGCAAGTGTTTTACCAGCAGGAAATGCTTGCAACACAACGGACCTTCCAGTGGCAGATGAAAGTGGGATGAAGGTTTTTTCAGAAGTTAGTGACACTTAGCGCTGCGTTGAACCTGAACAGACTACATGCCATGATTATACACCTGTCCGCGCCTCCGCAGTGGATCCTTTGAAGCACTTGCAGTGCTATGGATCAGGTTCTCAATCTAATGCAGAATCAACTGGAAGGGGTGCACCCATGTACAACATGACACCTGCCGCAAGTCAAAATGATGTTCTAATTAATCAACCAGGATCTAATATGGGTGGACCTGTGTATGATATGACACTTGTTGCATCTACTGCAAGTCAAAGTGATGTTCTAATGGATCAACCAGGAGTAGACAAGGGTGCACCTATGTTAGATATTACACCTGCCACATCTGCTGCAAGTAGAAGCGACTTCCTAATGGATCAACCAAGAGCCCAGAAGGGTGCACCTGTGTATGATACGACACCCCCTACATGCTTGCTACAGAAAGTTACAGGCCAAGAGGATCAACCAGGAGATGGTAAGAGATGTGCCTTTTGCAAGCCAGGACAAGGATCCTTTGGATCAGTCCAACAACACTGAAATCAAAGCAGCTTTGGTCAACCGTGTTACAAACAAAACAGTCCAAGGAAGCCCAACCGGCAGGAGACCGGTTACTAGATCCATGTCACCTGCCAAGTTACCAGCTCCTATTGAAAAGGAAACCCCTCTTGGAATTTATGGAAAACATCTGAATATTTCCCTAGTCCCTCAAAGAAAAACAAGATTTGCTACTTCTAAAGTAAGGGCAAGCTGGACCGCATCAAACGTACAGCCTGTCGACACACAGGAAGCTTACCAGGAAGCCATTGGAAAGCCAACAAATACAACCCAGGTTAACAATATAAACAGGAAGATTGAGCTGGATTCAGAAAGTGCAGAAGCTAAAATAGAAACTTTAGAGCAGAGACAGCGGCGAGAACTCACTGAGGACTGCCCCTCTTTTGATCTTGGCTTCGATGGTACTACTCAGGAGGAAACTATACATGTTGTCAAAGAGGAGGAAAAACAAGAAACTGTTGAAGAGCATGTTATTATTTCAAGCAACGATGATAGTGAGGACTCTCTAGACAATTTGCAACTATTGAATTGCCTAATAGAACACCAACCACAAAGAAGATCGAAGATGCGCAAGGAGCGCGTGTCTCACCTATTGATCCCAGCAGTTACACACCCATACCACAAGCACACCAAAAGAGAGTTATAAAGCAAAGCAGAGCATAGAAATCTCCATTTTTGGAATTGAAAAACAAAACAGTTTCTAACAAATTCACAAACGAGGTGTACAATGCAGTATGTTCATATGGTGCCAAAACTAAATATGCTCTGAACAAAGAGAAAATAGTTGACTGGCTCCTTGTGCGTATGGCTCTGGGATTTGGCAGATTCTGTAAGGCCCGGGGCTTGGCTAAGCAACACCGTTTGCGAGATTGCGCTACATGTTCTGTTAAAGGAAATGGCGGCACATAAGAAACATGTGATGCCACTTTTTATGGCGGTGAGTTCATGTACATGATTTTTGTTCAATGTAGCAAAATGCTTCTATTTGTGTATTTTTTCTATTTCTTTTGAGTGTTTTTTTAGACTGTAACTTTGTATCTTTATCATGCATGCAGACCAAGCTTAGAAGCGTCACGTGCGTTCACGATAAAAATGTGAAGAAAGCTTTTGTGTTCTCGTCTGAGAAACGATTAGACCATAAGGAGCAGGTGAAATCTTTTTGTGTTTTTTCTGTACATTTTTTCATTCTTCTGCTCCCCAAGTGGTTTTTTGGACCGTAACTTTTTTAATTTTTTTGTTTTACTCCATTCCACAGGTAATGTTTCCTGTTCTCCAAAACCTCACGCCTGAACTCAAAGATTCCACAGGACACTACTACCTGATTGTACTTAACCTAAAGGCCGAGAGATTCGAAATTATGGATTCACTTAGAGCAGAAGGGAACCATGGTCTCATGAAAGATGCAAGATTAATTATAGGCTCAATCAAGTACATGTGGTCTAAAAACTATACTGAATTCAAGATCAATATCCAGAAATACACGACCGTGCACATACCGACTCCAATGTAAAGCACAACGTAAGCCTAACCATCATTTTTTTCTTTTCCTTTCTTGATTCTTTTGCCCACCGGTTATATATATATATACTGTATGTACATGTATCTTCATAGCCTGTAACTTCTGTCATTTTTCTTCTTGTTTTCTTTTTTTAATATACTAGACCTTTTTGGTTTCTTTTTCAATATAGCTTGTAACTTTTTGGTCTTTTTAAATATATCCTATAACTTTCTGAGTTTCTTTTTAAATACAGCCCGTAACTTTTTGGCTTCTTTTTTAATACAGTTTGTAACTTCTTGGCTTCTTTTTGAATATAGCATGTAACTTTCTGAGTTTTTTTTAATACAGCCTGTAACTTCTTGGCTTCTTTTTTAATACAGCATGTAACTTCTTGGCTTCTTTTTAAATATAGCATGTAACTTCTTGGTTTCTTTTTAAATATAGCTTGCAACTTCTTGTCATAGCCTGTAACTTCTGTAATTCCTTTTTTCTAGCATGTAAAACTAAGAAGATAAGTATGTACATGTATTCATAGCCTGTAATTTTTTTTACTTTTATGTTTAAAACATCCTATCATGTCTTTATATGTAGTTTTGACAATATGTAGACCGTAACTTTTCTTGGTTTCATTGACTGTACTTAGCCTGTAACTTTAGAGGTTTTTGTTGATATCATGTATTGTTCTAGCACATAACTTTCTTTTTTTATTGTGTGAACTGATCACCAATTTTCTTCTTTCTATTTTTGCAAGGTTTGAATGCGGTTTTTTCATGCTAAAGTTCATTGAATATTGGACTGGCGGAAAGATGTTGACTTTCAATCCAATGGACATACCTATTATAAGGAAGATCTTCACCTTGAAATGGCTCGAATGGGAGGAAAACCAGACCGAATGGGTGCAAAAGCTGCTTTGAATTTTTTTTCTCATGCTAAAATGCAAAAGGTACAACTTGTTGTACTACCTCCAGGATGTCAGAATTTCCATTCTTTTTTTTAAATCATGTGATTTACATGTTCTGTCCTTTTTTAACAGTACTAATTCGGTAAAAGATAACACTTTGTCATCGTAAAATTACTTATCCTTTTGTATGCAAATTCTTATCATATACTGTTTTTTAGCATGACATAATCCAACCCTCCAGCAAAAATAAGCTCGGGGAAATATTACGCAACTATTTAAAGCATAATCCAAACTTGATACAAGAACAAACTTCATACACTAAGCTTAGGGAAAAGTTCATTCGTGAAATTGAAAAACAACTTTTACAAGTCCAAACTTCATACACTAAACCATATCAGCCAAGAAGTTGAACTCTACTGGTTTTGGTTCAGGAATGATCTTGCTTGGTTTCTTGGACTTCAAATGTAGCCCCGATTTCTTCCTTTTCTCCGCTGGACGACCTTTAGTGGCGGTGCATTCAGGGTCCCGAGCATGGTGATATTGCGATGAATTTCCTTGCCCATCATCACCTACAAACTCAACACCGGATGTACCATCTTTAGGTTTTGTTTTACCCTTCTTGTCTTTTCGCTTAGCTGCTTTAGTTATCTTCATTGCTTTCAATTCATTACCCAATGCACGCATGTACTTATCAGCTAGAGCTTTCCCTTTATCCGATTCGGCTGCAACATTCGCAAGCTCTGTCCAGTCATTGCATAGTGTCCCATAACGTAGCAGCTTCCTTTCTTTGTTTGTTAACTTTCTATCAGTTGGCACTCCAGGCAAGTCCACCTTCTCTGCCACAAGCTCATCCTCTGGCACTGTCCACCTAGGTAGTATGTAGTGAGGCGGAATAGAGTCTACAGCACCAAGTTGTGCCATTACTCTCAACACATGGCAGCACAAAATACCATGCCTACTGAACTTAGAACACTCACATTGGTAGGTTGCTTCCTGCAAGTTTGCGTCCACTATGTACGATCTCCTACCATACCCAAACACAGATCCTGAGATAGGCACAACACTAAACTGTTGTCCATCCACATGGGTGACATTGTAGGAAGTAACTTTTCTAAGCTCTCCACGAAAATGCAAGTAAATGGGGTGTGTGTACACCTCCAAAGCTTGCTTCTCTAGAGGATAATCTCCCCACACCCTAAGAATCTTGTCTTCCATTTGGAACTCATTGAAATCTTCTGTTACATCTATCCTCTCTTGCAACTTCATGTACTGCTGGAAGAAATGGAAGAGGCTATTGTGAGGCTTTACATATCTTTTCAGGACTGCATTAAACCCTTCGCTGCGTGCTGTAGTTTGTAGGAATGGGAAAAACCTATCTTTGTGGTATGCAGGGACAAAAGTTGCCCTCAGATCATACAAATCCATTAATGCCTTATTGTCCCCAACATTGTGTCGTAGAATCATCTCTACCCACCTCATCTCAAACTCATCAACTATCATGCTATGGTTAATTGTATCATTCAACTCCTTACGTAGCTCTTCATGTGTCGACATGAAATTTCCCAACACATTCTGTGCATTCTGCATGATGTGCCATCTACAATTTCGGTGCCATGTTTTTGGAAATACGACCAAGATGGCACTTTTCATGGAAGCATCCTGGTCTGTAATGAAGTTACTTGGCTGGACACCACCATGAGCTTCAAGAAATTTTTCATATAGCCAAACAAAATCTTCTATTCTTTAATTCTTAAGGAAGCCACATCCTAGCTGAATAGACTGCCCATACCGGTTGATACCGATGAATGGCGCAAAGGGCAAGTTGTAAGCATTTGTCATATAAGTTGCGTCAAATGACACACAATCACTATAATTTTTGTATGCAGCCCTTGCTGGCCCATCAACCCAGAAAATACGTCGAACTCTGTCAGCATGATCAAGATCTAGCTTGTAGATGAAATCTGGGTCATCCTTTTTTACTTTTTCAAACTCAGCAAGTAACAATGACATGTCATGGTATTTGTGCCCCTCATCAAGCGTAGACATGAAGTTACTTACGTCCTTTGATTGATAGGAACATTAGCTAGATTTCCATACAACTCTGCCATAATAGACATCACCCTGCCAGCTGAGAGAGTAACCTTATGTAGTAGCTTGATAAATTCTCTTTCTTCCTTTGATATTCCTCTATGAGACCTTAAGTACCTTTTCAAGGAAAACTTTTTGATACATGGATGGTTGTGCTCCTCAACGAACATTGTGACATGCCACTTTTCGGCTCTTCTCTTAACTCTTAGACGTGCCCTGCAGTCTGTCTTCTTAGTTATGTTACGGTTCCGTTGCCTTACGGGTGGGGCTTCTTGCTGGTTTATATCCTCATTTTTTCCATGTTTGTTGCAGACAAATAGTTGCTTCTCCTTTTCACCATCCAAAGTAGAATTTCTAGAGGTGCTGGATTTGATGGAAAACCTGACACTCTTAGCATATCTGTTATAGCACATCTTTGCATCTTCTAGAGTTGCAAAAATCATGTCTGGATAAGGCTTCTCTACTAGAGTTAGGGATGGTGTTGACTGAACCTCTTCCTCTCCACCTGAATTGGCACTAGCTCCTGTGTCAGCGGATTGACCTGTTTCACCCCCAGATGCAGGCCCAGCTGTAGGAACATTGCCTGTGACTTGTTCATCATCACTAGTAACTTCTTGGGCTAGGTTGTTTAGGTCAATCCCAGCATTAGGGAACCAGAAATCCATATCTGCAAGAAATAGGTACCAATTACTTTACTTTAAGAAATTTACTTCTACATTAGAAAAACAGAAATCCACACATGTTACTGCCATGGACAAAATTTTGTGGAGTCCTTCACATGATTAAGACGAAATTAAATACCTTTTTTCAAATTATATTCATGGGTGCATGCTCTAATCATCAGGATATGTAACACTATTATTTTGAACAACTTTTACATGTACCTTTTTTCTTGAAACAAGTAAACAACACCTATTTATTCCTTTTTTTCATCTGGTTTTTGTAGATCATGCTTTTTTTAACCAATTTTTGGTATATAATTGTACATGCTGATGATTTTTTGTTGCTACCAGGTTTACTATTACATGCAAGTTCTGAATCTACTGCAAGAAACTACATGTCTGCCATGCATCCCTTGGAAACTTGTGTGCCTTTTGTTACATCTGAATTAGGTGGGAAAACAACAGAAGTAGTGTATGGAGTTGATCAATATACTTGCTTCATGTGGCACCAAGTTTTGGGAAGCAATGCTGATTCAGAATATACTGCAGGAAACTACATGTGTGCCATGCATCCTTTTTTAGAAACTTGTGTGCCTTTTTGTTACATCTGAATTAAGTGGGAAACAACAGAAAACAGTGTGTGGAGTTGAACAATATACTTGCTTGGTTGTAATTTTGCCAGATTAACTTCAATTCTAGATCGTGCTTGGACAAGAACATACATGTGCTTATCAAGTTCTTTTTCTCTCTGAAATACCCTGCCTTTTTTGCGATCTGGGGGTGGGGGAGAGGAGGTGGAAGGGGAGGGGGAGATTTGGGGGGTGGAGATCTGCTCTTTGATGTAGTTTTAATGGTGGAGATCTGGGGGATGGAGACTTCCTACCCGGCGGCTACAGAAGGAAGAAGGAGAGATAGGGTTGGAAAAGGGAGGGGCTGGGAGATGGATCTTATGTGCTCGCGCGCAGCCGGCCCAAAAAAATCACAGGAAGCCAGGGAGGGAAAGTGTCTGGGACCACTGTCTATTTTAGGAAATTTTTGAATTAAGACAGGGGCACCCCGTAAGACCAAATGGAGCGCGCGCTCCGTGTAGCAGCACCCAAAATTCAATGCTTACGCACGATTATCTCCTATGTGGTCGTGGAATATTTCGTTCCCGCCCAGTCGCCACAACTCAGGATGGAGGATCTGCATCATCTGCCCCAACACACATCTGGATTTTCTCGTGCACAACATCGAGCACACCCTGAACTCCTTTCCATCCTCGTCGTGATGCCGCCTTCTGGACCACGAATGCTCTGCACTAAACCTCCCAGGGAGACTGCAGCAATGTTGATGATGGGCGGGTCGGCGAGATTCCTTTGGTGGAGCATGTACTATGGAGTTCCGGTGAAATCGCCAGGCAAGGTGGTGAGATTGAATGCTTCGATTTCTAGCAAAATCGGCAGACGAGATCGCCAGGCAAGGTGGACATTCGGGCATCTGAACTTGCAATTGAACTTTTTTTTATTTCAACGAAATTGGCGGTCGAGATTGGACCTCCAGGCACGTGAACTCGCAATTGAGGTTTCGATTTTGATTTTCGATGGAGGAACTCGAGTCAATTTATATGTGCAGCCCAAGAGCACGTGCTAGAGCAGAGTTCGTGTAGGAATCATCTTGGAGCAGATTTCGTGTTGGAAGTTCAGAGCAGAGTTCGTGTTCATGTCAGACACGGAAGCACGCAATGGGCACGAGCGCCACTGATCAATCCCGCTCCTTAAATCTGTAGGCCTGCGTGCCCTCCTCTCCCCCGTGGACGCTGGCCAGCCGGTAGCGCGACACCTCCACTGCGCGCATGCAGGAGAGGGGGGCCATTGCGCGCGCTCTCGGCTCTGGAAGGAACAGGGTGTGAATTCTCTAGGTAGTATGGAAGCAGAATCCTCTCAAACCCGTCGCTAATCGCTGATACCTGGTCCCCCGCGTCGACGACAGAAGGTCAGAGCCATGGCAATGGCGCAGTTCAATCTTGGTGGTGGCAGCCAATTTCAGAGAAGAGGAATGGGGGATCAGACGCCCAAGGGAACCAGGAACGGAGATGGGGTTCGAGGAAACGGGCGTCCCCTGGTCGGAGGAGGGCGGTGGCTCACAGGTTCTATTCCGGTAGGGCCATGCCTCGTCGGAGTGGGAGGAGTAGAGGAGGGCGGTGGCCGTCATGTGTCTGGTTCGCGGGAGCCCCTCTCCGCCGCAAGCAGTTGGCTTCTCTTTTTCTAACGCGTGTGTAACCGAAGCGGTACAACTTATGGATGGCAGTGGTGGATAAATTTCATCATACACTATGGGCAAAAAGGTCTTTTCCAGGACGGTCGGTTGACAGAAGCATTGCCACTATTATTAGGTATAGATATAGATATTAGGAATCATTGGACCTGTTGACCCACATCTAACGAACGAATTATGAACACCAGTAGCGCATCATATTTGGTAACATGAAGCCAGTCTGAAAAAGATAATAGTAACACGTTTTTCTACTCTATAGGAACAGTAAATGCAATTCAAATATTGGCAGTAGAAAGGCGAACTGCATATACATTTTTTAAATGGAAATTAGAGTATGAAATGAAATTATTATAGACCAGTACTTTAGCCGATTGCCACTAAATTCTGTCATTCTTTCAGATTTTTCTAATAGAACTAATTTTCTTATTAACTGTGCAAATTCTCTAAATATATGGTCTGATCGTCTGCTACCAAGTAAGATCACTTGCTGCATACAATTTATAGATAAAGAAATCACAGGCGCATAGTAAGATACTAGATGGACCCTGCGCGCTTTGCCGCGCCGACCTCTGCTCTTGGCGTTTAAATTCTTTGTCAAGGTTGCTTGATTATTTTATTTTTCGTTGTCGCATGGGCTTGGTAACACTAAACACGTGCAATGGATCGCCAGGGCATGTGTCGCCGCATACACCACACTAACTACCACAACAGCGAATGCAGCCCGTAAATCAAAGCACCAGTCGGAGCCAATAGCTAACGCAGTCCGCGAATCAAAGCACCGGCCGGAGCCAACCGCCACAACATAGTAAAAGAAAAATTCAGAGCAGAGAAAAGAGGAAATGAACCAGAGCAAGGAACAGACAGCCCGAAGAACACAAGCGGTCGCGTCCAAAACGTAGTAAAGATGGCTTCGATGGTAAAAGCAGCAATGTACCGACCCTGAAGCATGCGTCTCCCTTCCACGTAAAGCACATATAGCCACAAACGACCCGTCGCAATGACACGGATACAGAAGCTACTCAGACAGGCTCGCCTGCAAGGCGAACAATAAGACGCTGTCAGGTAAGCCGACCATAACGCCGACAGGCGAAGCAACCACGT
This sequence comes from Avena eriantha, assembly GCA_910589775.1. Lineage (NCBI taxonomy): Eukaryota > Viridiplantae > Streptophyta > Magnoliopsida > Poales > Poaceae > Avena > Avena eriantha. The sequence continues at coordinate 151,364,422 of OU342742.1, read as the reverse complement.
GACATCATTTTCCTGAGCAGCAAAATAACAACACTCAAGCAGGTGGGCCCCTTGTAGCAGTACACAGCCTAAGCAACATAGAGCCCCAATTTCACCAGTAGCGTACCAGGTGATCCCTATCCAGAAAGACATGACCGAGCAATCACCAATCCCAATTCCATGAGTAGTAGTGAAAAGGTAACACATCCACATATGGCCCCATACAGCTCGAAACGTGTATTGTACATGGTAGGAAAATACAATATGTTTCCCATTAGAATTATAATTCAAACAAAGAATTAAATGACCGAGTGGTATTTAGCAAGTAAAATAATATCATGAAAGCAGAAGTTTAGCCAAAAAAATATCTGACCAATACAAATCTTAATCCAATATAGAGTCGATCTACCCATCTTTAACAATTAAAATATTTCATGGCAAGAATTTTTAACCGAAAAAATTACCATTGTCCAACTATTCACTTGTTGTGAGGCTACGAAAATCGGATGTGGGCATATTTCAGACCATTTAATCCTACAAAATCATATATTGTAAATTCAATTGATCAATCGCGCAGGAGTTCAACTGGTGCACATCCGAAAATGAGAGAAGCAGTCTAATTCAATTTGAAATCACCCACGCTTGTATAAGAGCTAGCAGGTAGACCTCATGAAAGCAACATCCCAATCAACCATATGTGCTCAAAGCTAGGGAGCTTAGATCTCTTTAGAGATATCAATAACCAAGATGTGAATTGGCATGAATGTTAATCTTAAACAGAAGACTAGATGAATGAAAGTTTGGAAAACATATACTAGATCATCACATACCCCAAAAAAGGGTTCTCCTAACCAACTTCTAGCAGCATAAGTGAAATATATTCTCTCCAACAGGTACCTGGAATTGTAATGACCATATGTTGCCTATTGCCACCATAAGCGATTATTGTAGGGATCATCCCACCACAAGGAGGGCAACATTGAAGCACAACACAGCCTGTGAGTCGAGTAGAACACAATGCATCCTTGTGTACCCATTGGAAGAATGCAGTGCATTAAAACACGAGGGCCTGGAATCAGCTAGCTATTGCATCAGAGTGGCCCCACCTCTCACTGTTTACTCTGCTGGAACATTGGCAAGAATGCCCATCCAGTGCCAAACAAAGAGCCCCTGATCTTGCACAGGCTTAGGAGGTTTAATCAGTGCATCGCTTCTCACGCCGGTAACGAGCCTGCTGCATCAGCACGATCAGTCTTGAGAAGATTGTCCAGGGACTGGAGGTTTTTGCCTTCACCTTCGCAGCGCGGTTGGATGCACCCACCAAAATGGCGTGCTCAATTAGCTCAGAGTAACGGTAGTCCTGCTTCTTCCCGGTCTGCATCTGAACCTGTCAACGTCGTAGTCTAACCACAAGTTTGCCACATTTCAGGTCCATGTATGCCTTTTCAGCTTAGTCATCAATATTTGTATCCCCTAGCTCTGATGATTCATCGGAACTGCAGTCAATGGCAGACCTGAAAATAAGGAAATTTCCAGATAGAGCATTGCACAGAGCACTAAAGACAGTACAATTAAAAACATCAAGCAAGAATGTAAGCTTTATAGTAGCGTGCATGTAAGAATAACAAATGATTGTCATATGTCCATTTTGGTAATGACTGCAGTGCAGCTAGGGTGTCAAGTGGGATCCCGCCTAATTCCCACTTCTAGTTCATTTGGCAAAATCTAGTTCAAATTTTATAGAGCAAATTTTAAGCAAAAATTTGAACTAGATTTTGCCAAATGAACTAGAAGTAGGAATTAGGCGGGATCCCACCTAACACCCTAAGTGCAGCAGGATCAAGAAACGATCTTATAACAATTAACTTGTACTACTAATACTCTTCAAAGCCATCATGTTTGTTAGCGATGCAAACGGACAGTCCGGCGGACCAGACGGACAGTCCACTGGATGCCTCTACGAGTACATCGAAAGCTAGGAAACTGTACGTGATTAGAAGTTGAGTTAGGATTAGGAAACCAGGTGGACAGGCCGGGTGGTCTTTGTGAACGTCCGCCTACATCCTTAATGTTTGTGCATAGTCAAGAAACACATAAAGCAGCTTCTCAAAATAACAAAACCAAGATCATCCCACACACACGTGTGTTGTCTACCTTGTTGGCTTATTGCTCAAAAAAAAAAGTGCTCTCAAGCAGTACTGATTTATGCCCATTTTAGTATCTAATACAGGGTGTTAGGATCAGAAACGGTCAGACAACCATTCAATCACAAACTACTCTTGATTTTGGTAAGAAAATTATAACCTCTTCTAAAGCATCATGTTTATGCAAACCAACAAAGTGGTACACCTTGTACCACCAAGCAATGCAGAAGCGCGTAAGAACAGTAAATGCAACCAAGATGGAACAATGCTAAAGATCAGTGATTATGCCATTGGGTGCTCATACACAACACACTAAGGAGCACAAAAAAAAAACCAATGCAGGACGGTAGCTACCTCCAGAGGAAATTTCACCTGCAAAATCTCAAAAGGAGAACACGGCCGCAGTATCCATACCTGCGAAATCTCGAAAGCAGTAATGGCATGCCAGCGCGTGCTGTACCTTGTCCTCAACAGCACCAGACCCTCTGCGGCAGTATCACAAACACGTCGCAAGCAACGCAACGCAGCAGACGAGCCCCGCGGGGGAGCGCCCACCAGACCCGGCACCAAAGGCCGCTCGCAACAGATAACATGGTGGCGGACGGCCAAAAGGAGGTACCAGAAAATTAGCGGTACCAGAGCAGATACAATTCGCACACGAAAGATCGGTCTAAGCACTTAGGATAACAAATGAACAGACGAAGACACAGGCATACATAGAACATCGAAGCACCAACATTACTATTTCTCAGACTAAAATAACACTGCAGTTACATCGACCAACACAATTCAGACAAGATCACAGTCACGAGTCGTGACACAATCAAACATCTAGCTAAAGGGTAGTACAGTGGAACTTGAAACTAACACCAAAGCAAGCAAGACAGGGGCTTCACCCGTGACATCAGAACAACCTAAGAGGAAGTGAACTTGGTGACGGCCTTGGTGCCCTCAGACACGGCATGCTTGGCGAGCTCGCCGGGGAGGACAAGACGAACAGAAGTCTGGATCTCCCTGGACGTGATGGTGGGCTTCTTGTTGTAGCGGGCGAGCTTGGCGGACTCGCCAGCCAGCTTCTCAAAGATGTCGTTGATGAAGGAGTTCATGATGGACATGGCCTTGGAGGAGATGCCGATGTCGGGGTGGACCTGCTTCAGGACCTTGAAGATGTAGATCTTGTAGGTCTCGACGCTCTTCTTGGCCTTCTTCTTGCCCTTCTTCTCGCCGCCCTCCTTGGAGGCGGTCTTGCCCGCCGGCAGCCGCTTCTCGGCCTTGGGCTTCTTGCCGGCGGGGGTCTTCTTGGCCTTCTCCGTCGCGGGCTCCTCCTCCACGGGCTTCTTCTCCGCCGGCTTCTTCTCTGCCTTGGGGGCCATGGGTGATTCTCGGGGGAGAGGTGGTGGTGTTTCGCTGGGAGGTAGAAGAACTAGTGCGGAATTGCTTGCAGATTGAGATGTGAGGAAACCAGAGCGGGGAGGATTTCTTTATATAGGAGAGAGCAGGTGGGCGCTGATTGGTGGAGGGGCGGGTACCGCGGATCGGTGGCGCGACCGATTTCAGCCGTTCGCCGCTGTTTCGGGATCGACGAACCAGATTCACTTCGACGCGGATCGCTGACGTGGCGAGAAGGTGGGCGCGGGAGTAGATGGGTTTTGGAGCGGGAGGAAGTGCGTTTCGGCGCGCGCGCGTGCCGCAGCTGGAGAAGGACTCGCATGGCGGGAGTTTTGTAATTTTTTGGGTGCTGCACTGGGGTCCCAGCTGCCAGTCATACGAACCTTGATCACTTCAGTGCGTAGCTCGAGCGATATTTTAATAAGTAAAAAACATGACAGATATAGTGCACTAAAATTTGTAGATCTTGGGATACATAATAACTGATATTTAAATTCGCACAAGACCAGAATTTACGCCTGTGAGACTGTTTCGGTTTTATGACCAATTGGTGTTTCCATCCATGATACCCGTTAACTCGAACAAGGAATATACTTCTTCCGTGATGGTGTGTACGGTTAGTGCACAAGATCTTTGGTAGACATGTAATTGATATTTGTATTCACACAAGAGCAAATTTACAATAAGTGGCGGAACTACATCCCGGCATGGCCGGGCTCTAGCGCCAAAACCCCTTTAGTTACTTAAACAAATGGCTAGCCGAAGTAAGCTTTTTTTAGGACAAATCCTGTTCAAGACGGGTACATATTAATCTTTCTCAGGCTCAACATTTGGGCTAGCTCCGCCACTGTCTATAATCATCATCGATCATTATCTGCCCAACAAACTAGTAATATAGGATACTAGGGACATGGTTGTTTATATAGCACACTTGTATTAATGTTTCTGTTTTATATAGTTATAGCATGATACAAAATTTATTGTGAACATTAGATATATAACAATAAAACACTTTATTTATTGGCTTCTAAGGCATATCTTTTTTAGTCTCCCACTTGCACTACAGTACAATTACACTAGTTTATAACAGGCAATAATCTAATATCAATAGCATCCCGGTGTTGATCATACTTTGCTTGTGGAAGAAGCTTGGTGAATGGATCAGCTACATTCACATCAGTATGTACTTTACAAATTACTAGTATAAGTGTGCACGTGCAATGCACGTTTCATAATTTATAATTAAATTACTATCTTAAATCTTATTTCACAATTTTTTACCGAGTCACTTAAATGTGTATCATTGGTGCGGGAGTGTCCCGACCATGTCTGGAGTGTTCCCGAACCGTGGGGTATCACGCTTAAGGGCTTGATGATGCTTAGAGGGTGTTTATAGGATCGGTAGAATCACCGAAGAAAAGAAGGGAGAAAACCGGAAGGGTTTCAGTAAGTCCAGAGGATGTCCGTAGTGGAGGTGGAAGGTGTTCCATAGCCACGGAGATTAGATAATGTGTGAATGAATGTTAATACTGATTTAATCATTTTATTCATAATTATTTAATAAAGAGAAAATCAATTAAAGGTCAAAAATGCTTAATGGGCCAATTTCCGGAGGGAGAAGGCCCATTAGGGGAAAGGAGAGAGGGAAGGGGCAAAGGGGGAGGCCGGCTGGGCCTAGACCCCCCCTCCCCGCGCAGGGCCCACTAGGTGGCCGGCGGCCACCTCCTCCCCCTCCTCTCCTTTAGTCCCACCCCGGGACTTTGAGGGAGGTCGTACCTCCCCTCCCCCTATATATAGTTGGGTATTTGGCCTAGAAAAATACACCAATAATCAATAAAGGTCTCCCCACTTTTGGGAGGACCTACAATTGATATTTTCTCTCTCCCCCTCTCTCTCTCGCGACCGTGGTACCAAGTCTGGACTGCGCGAGCGAGAGACATCTTCATCGCAGAGCGCCGTCGCGCTGCGAGATTCGGATACGGGAGCTCTACTTCCGCAACTGCTGCTGGATCGGGGAAGCGGGAGTCATCGTCAGGCACTGGACGTGTGTAACTCCCCGTGAGGTGTCGCACTTGAGGCACTCAAGTCGTTGGAGCCAGAAGGAGTGCAAGGACTTCATCACGACCTTGAGGTCGGCTTCGGCTTGTCTACATCAACCACGCTCTCCTGAGCGTTGACAACGCTTTTCGGTCTTCAAGGGTAAGTTCGTGAAAAGCCCCTCCCGTTACTGTATTACTAATAGATAGGTCTTGGCAGCTTCAGGGGTTCAGGGTCGTAGGGTAAAATTTTATTGTTTTCATACGCGGAACCCCTACAGTGGTATCAGAGCTAGATCTATGCGTAGTAATGCTAGTACGGGTAGAACACACCAGATGTAGCGTGTGGGCGTTGATCTTTAGTTGTTACCCTCCCACGTGTACTTGTGTATACCGCAGTAATGCTTGATGAAGCGGCCCCTAACCGACTTTACGCGTTCATTCACGAGACTGGTCCATGCTTGACATACGGCTTGTACCGTATAAAGTGGCTTAGGGGGGTGTCTGTCTCTCTCGCATTAGTTGGTATGCCATTTGCAACGGAGGGTCCCGAAAGGGGTGTAGTAGAGACAACTACTTGATCAGCGTTGTGCTGAAAGTTCGTAGGTAAGAATGATTCTTGTGTGAAAGCCCATTCAGCCACGTAAAACATGCAAAGATAAAGTAGAGGCGTCTAACTTTGTTTTACAGGGGGCGTTGCTTTGTGATATGGTTGTGCCAAAGGTAAAGTGATTACCTTTTGTTACGTAGTAGTAGATAGTCACGGAGGTGACGAACTACCACGCTGGAAAGACACCGGTACCCTGGTGTCTACGGCACCGGAACCCTGGCGCCGGAACCCGATGACGGCGGATGGAGATCACGACGTGAAGGACCATATCACATAGAATTTACATTCAATGTTATTGTTTGTATGTCTTATTGTGTGCTAGTATTAGATACTCGACGGTAGCCTAATAAGATGATCCCTGTTAAAATCACCAACGATTGTGTTCCCCCTTAGTGTGCACCACCAAGAAAGTTCTTCGATATGAGGCGATCCAGGGTTACAAGCCTGGGTGTCATACATATCTACGTTCACATACAGTGGGTGTAAGCCATGTTGTACAACAAATACACTAAGGTTGAGTTGGCGAGCCTAGCACGCTAGAGAAGCGTGGCCTCGGAACACGGATGATCGAAAGATCGAGCACGAGTCGCATAAATGATGTGACTGACGTTTAGCGTCCACCCTTGAACCCACATTGATGACCATGACGATCGGGGGAGATGTGTCCGACAACCCTTAAGTGTGTCACCCTATGGTTCACGAATAATGCAGACATGATTGAGACTCCTCTCAGATCAATAATCAGAAGCGGGACCTAGAGATCCATACCGACTCCTGCACATTTAACGATGACTTCTGTGATCGTGAGAACCTTTAATGCTAGTAACTCAATCCCTTTTTCTCATGATATAATACATGACCGAGATTCAATCATCGGTATCCAAACACCTAGTTTGATCTCGTAACCGACATGCACTCTTTTCTCGTTCCCGTGATATAACATTCTAGTGACCACATCACTTGCTTGCAAGCTATCTTAATGTGATATCACCGAGAGGGCCTAGAGTATTGTTGGGGGGATACCCCCGGGTAGGGTCACGCTGGGTATTAAGGCCGAGTTAGCCGAGGTTCGGCAAGGACAAAGCGGATGCTGGCCGGGTCACCTCAAGACAGGCCGAATCATGGGGTAGCCCGAACCGGGGGGCGTCCGCCTAACTAGGTCTCAACCGACTTAAGCTGTAAGTCGGAAATGCCTATTTAACTTGTATGCAGGAACGGGTGTGGCCGGATCAACTATGATCCAGGTCACATCTAGCTTCTAGGAGAAGGAAGGAATCTCGCTGGTCAAAAGAAGCCCCGGTACGCACTGCATGAGCGAAGCGGACAAGGGGAGGACCACCGAGGCATGGCCGACAAGGGTGACGACGCTCATGTCGGCTGACGCAGGCGCCGTAGAGGCTCACGTAGCCTCTGCATGTGTGACGCGGGGGAAAAGCGACCCGGTCGGCTTACTACTTTGGGGGACGGCATATTCTCAGGAATATGCTTCCACGTATGCCCTAAGTGGAGACCTAGCCACCCCTATATAAGGAGGGCTAGGGCCTCTGTAGAAGGGGTTCCGCTATTCTGATTGGGATAGGATTTTAAGAGTGAACCGTGTGTGAGAGTAAGAGAGCTTCTTCTTCCTCCTCTCGCCAATATAGCTCTAGGAGCACTTGTAATCTTAGGAGCAAAGGAATAAAAACTTCTGTGTGAGGAACCACCTCACTATCCCTCCCTAGATTCCCCTAGCGTGTATTAGTCCCCACCTTTAGCCTATCCATGGCATCTGCCGTGACACCACCACGACAAGTATATCTATCCGTTATCAGGATTGAAAAATTCCACTCTTGATCCATGAGCCTCAACATAACACCTTCGTAAGCACTAAACCCACCTTTATAGTCACCCTGTTACGGTGTGACGTTTGATGTTATCAAGATACTCTTCCGGTGTTAGTAATTCACATGATCTCATGGTCTAAGGACTAAGATTACTTCGTTTGATGTTATAGCAATATAAACATAATGACTTTGATTGTAATGCTATACTTTGGATGAATGTTCATCACATCATTTCACAAATGCTGTGACCTCGTTATTAACAACATCCAATGTCCATGATCAGGAAACTTTGATCATCTTGTTAATCAACAGGCTAGTCTATAAGAGAGGCATAACTAGGAACCTTTTATTTGTTTATTAAACACACATTTATTGACGTTTCCTATCAATACAATTATAGCATGCAAAATAAACATCTATCATATACAAGGAATACATAATAACAACTTTATTATTGCCTCTGATACGTCCATTTTGCATCACTATTCTATGTCTTAATTCACTATTATTCATTGATAGATTTCATATTGAGAGGTGATACTTATGTTATTTCATGTGTTTTTGCATGGTTGATGACTTTTGGAGCATGGACCGCTGTAGTTAGGATTCTGATGGAAAATGTGCTGTTTGGAGGCAAAATTCGCGAAGATCAGAAAATCCGGGAAAATATACGGAAAATCCTATTTTTCTAGAAGACTAAGGATGCCAGAAGATGGAGTGGAGATGGGCCACGGGGGCCCACACCACCCCATGGCGCAGGCAGCCCTAGGCCGCGCCAGGAGGTGGTGTGGCCACCCTGGCCCACTCCAGCCTCTCCCCTCTGGCGTATATTATCCTCCCGAAACCCTAAGACTGGGAGAGCGACCACATAAAGATTCCACCGCCTCTGCGGGGCGGAAAACACCGAGAGAGAAAGATCTCTCCGGCAGACAGATTTCTTCTGGGGAATTCCTTCCCGGAGAGGGGAGATCGTCGCCATCAACACCACCATCAAGCTGGACTTCATCGGGATCATCATCATCATCACCACCATCATCACCATCAGCACCCTCATCACCATCTCCATATTGCTGTAACAATTGAGTTGAATCTTGCATTAGTTCATAGGGGAAACTTTCCCGGTGTTGATTACTATTTGTAGTTGATGCTATTGAGTGAACCATTGAATTATTGTTTATGTTCAGATTGTTATACATCATTATTCCATCTCTGATCATGATCCATATGATGTCTTGTGAGTAGTTCGTTTTGTTCTTGAGGACATGGGAGAAGTCTTGTTGTTAGTAGTGGAGTTGCGTTGAGAAAGATTCAATAGATTATTATTTAAGTTGTGGTGTACTTCTTCTAGTGGTGTCATGTGAACGTCGACTACATGACACTTCACCTATATGGGCCTAGGGGAATGCATTGTGTATTTGGCTACTAATTGTAGGGGTTGCCGGAGTGACAGAAACCTGAACCCCCGTTAGGAAACCATTGCACAAGGGATGTAAGGGTCTTAGAGTTTAAAGCTGTGGTTAGGTTTCTACCTTAATTACTTTCTTGTACTTACGGATGTTTGCAAGGAGTATAATCACAAGTATGTATTAGTCTTGGATGGGGCGGTACATTAGCACAGGTTCACCCCCACAACACTTAACAAGCTAAATAAGATTAATCAACTATATGAAGCGAAAGCACTTGACAGTCTTCCCATGTGTCCTCGAGAACGTTTGGTCATCTTAAGTAATATAACTAGCTTGTCCTCTGCTGCATAAAGGATTGGGCCACTTGCTGCATTTATTCCTACTTTCTTTTATTTACTCGTACTTTGTTTACTTGCTTTATCAAAACCCCCTAAAAATCCGTTTGCTAAGTATTTGCAGAGAATTCCTGATCCATACCACTAGCCAGCACCTTCTGCTCCTCGTTGGGTTTGACACTCTTACTTATCGAAAATACTGCGATACACCCCCTATACTTGTGGGTCATCAAGACTATTTTCTGGTGCCGTTGCCGGGGAGTGAAGAGCTATTGGAGAGTGGAACTGGTAAAGGAAACTTCTACTGTGAGTATTGTTTACTTCTGTTAGTTGCTTTATTTTTGTTATGGATAATTCGCTGAGTTTCTTATTTGGTAATGCTACTACCACTGCTAAGGTAGTAGATAAGCAACCACCTGCTGAGAATGATGTTTTCAAAATACCTACAAGAATTATTGATCGTGTTATGGATAACTACTATGTTGGGGATGGAACTGTCCATCCCGGTGATCATTTACTCTTTATACACGAATTATGCGGGTTGTTCAAGCGTGCAGGTATTACTACAGATCAAGTTAAGAAGAAGTTATTCTCATTATCACTAAAAGGAAGAGCTGAGGAAGCTGCTGAAGAATGGTCAAGCTCTGGAATGTGAGTAAATAGTGCCTCTCTTTTATTCAAAGTTTTATCCTCCTAGTGAGATTCATAAGGATCGGAATCAAATATACAACTTTTGGCCTCTTGATGGAGAGAGTACAGCTCAAGCTTGGGGGAGATTGAAGTTACTGATGCTCAAATGTCCCATTCATGAGCTCCCCAACAATATTATTATCAACAACTTTTATGCAAGGCTCCCTCTACATGATAAAGATTTATTGGATGCTTCTTGTGCTAGATCATTCACTCGTATGGAAGAAGAGCTAAATGGGACCTTCTAGATCGTATTCAAGACAATGCTGAAGCTTGGGAGAATGACAAAGGTAGAAAGTCAGGTGTAAATTATGATTATGAATGCATTGAATCTTTTATGGGAACTGATGACTTTCAAAATATTAAAAATGCTTATGGTCTAGACTCTCAAGCTATTGCTTCTTATTTTAAGGCTTTTGCTTCCTACATTGAAGTGCCTAAAAGGAAGTGGAATAAGTATCATGAACCTTATAAAGATATTGCTAAGAGTGTTCCTCAAAGAAATACTGAAGTTTATACTACTAATCATGTTTTACCTAAACCTTATATTGAGAAAATGCCTTTTCTAGTTAAGGTAAAGGAACATTCTATGATAGCTAGTATGGTTAATGAAAGTACAAATAAAGTTGTTGAACCTGATAAACAAATGGTTGATGAACCTATAATAGCAAGTGTGAAAGACTTTGTCACTAAATATGAAAAAGAGGGACACACTATCCTTTGTAAGGATACCTCTAATATTGTTTCACAAAGTAGTGTTATGAGAGCTAGTATTCCCGTGTTTTCTGTTAGAATAAGTGATCATTGCTATGATAGTCCTTGTGATAGCTATATTGTTAAGTTTATGCATGATACTGAAAGCTACTATGAGAGAGGGAAAAGTGTTCTTATGTATCTCAATAATATCAAGTTTCCTCGTTTTATGCTGAAAGTTTTTATGTTGCACTTGTTTTTCCTTCTTATGCAAGTTGCCTCTAGTTTCAATAACTTGTTTGTTTACAAAATCCCCTTGCATAGGAAGTGGGTTAGACTTAAATGTGTGTGTGTTTTTGCTTCTTAATGCTCTCTTTCACTTCAATTCATATCCCTATGAGAGCTTCTTCAAAATTATCATGCCCATCTTAATGGCTATAAAGAAAGAGCTTTATGGGAGACAACCCAATTTGTTTTTGCTTTTAGTTTGTTTTTGTTTCTTTGAGTCTTGGAAGTTATTACTTCGGTAATAACCGCTCCTTATCCGTTTTGTTTTGTTTTTTGTGTCAAGATCAACCTCTAATGAGAGAGAAGTAATATTTGGGGAAGTTGCTGTCCCGAAACAGATTTTTGTGCTTCACCGTAAAAATTCGTGAGAGATCTATGTATGTCGGATTGAGCTGTAATTTTTTGTCCTTCTGACCCAGGTTATTATTTAACTTTCTTTAGTTTTGCACTTTTTGATTTGAGCAACAGAAGATTTTCGAAAAAATTGATCTTTACCTGCTGGTCTGTTTTGACAGATTTTGCCACTCTTGCATTTGCTTCTTTATTTGATTTCCTTTTTGAATTCTTTTGGGTTTTCGGAAGGAGTTGCTACAGTAGCTTATGTTTTGATGGTTTTCAGTTGAAGTTGGACTCAAAAGGTTTTATCACTTCACTTATACTAATGTTGCTAATGAGAACTGTGTGAAAGAAATTTCCAGGAAGTGGAGATAATGGTGCAATAAGGAAGAAGAAGGGTTTTATGACTCAAGTAATAAGTGTATGAAGATTTTCGTGGTGGTGTCACGGCAGATGCCATGGATAGGCTAAAGGTGGGGACTAATACACGCTAGGGGAATCCAGGGAGGGATAGTGGAGTGATTCTCCACACAGAAGTTTGTATTGATTTCCTTCCAAGGTTACAAGTGCTCCTAGAGCTGTATTGGAGAGAGGAGGAAGAAGGAGCTCTCTTACTCTCACCGATAGATCACACCAGAAACCCTAGCCAAAACCGAATAGTCGAAAGACCAACCCCCCCTACAGAAGCCCTAGCCCCCCTTTTATAGAGGAGGCTCGGTTTCTGCCTAGGGCATACGTGGAGGCATATTCCTAAGAATATGCCTCCTCCCAAAGTGGCAAGCCGGCCGGGGTGCTTTTTCCCCCGCGTCACACATGCTTTAGCTATGTGAGCCTCTGCGGCGCCCGCGTCAGCCAACATGGGCGTCGTCACCCCTGTCGGCCATGACCCGGTGGTCCCGCTCTTGTCTGCTTCGCTCATGCAGTGCGTACCGGACCCTCCTTTTGACCAGCAAGATTCCTTCCTTCTCCTAGAAGCCAAACATGACCCGGATCACAGCTGATCCGGGCACCCCTGTTCCTGCATACAAGTAAACATATACTTCCGACTTACTGCTTAAGTCGGTTGAGACAATGTTAGGCGAACACCCTCCGGTCCGGGTTACTCCGTGATTCGGCCTGCCTTGAGGTGACCCGGCCAGCATCTGCTTTGGCCTTGCTGAACCTCGGCTAACTCGGCCTTTTATACCCCGGCGTGACCCTACCCGGGGGTATCCCCCCAACATTAGTCCCCAAAGCTGGTGCGGTTTTAGCCTTGGCCGCTAAGGCCACATCAGGTTCTATTCCATGCTCCTGTCGTTATTGCCGAGTTACCTCATTACCTCGAATTATATGGATTTACGTTCCCTTTGCACATTCCAAGTTTTCACTTCCCGGCCGGGTTACCACTTTGACTCGGACCTCATGGTTTTACTTTCCCTCCGCACATTCCAAGTTTTCACTTGCTGGCCGGTTTACCACAGTTCCATCCGGGTCTTGTTTCCTTCTCTCGTACGCCATCCCATGTGAAGGGTAATCATTGTGTCGTCTTATTTTAAGGGCCTGCACAGTAACCGCCGCAGTAATTGTCAGTTATCACTGTGTGCGGGTCACGTCATGCCCGCCTCCTCGTTTCTCGCATCACAGTGTCACGTCATAGGATTCTCTCCGCTCTGTGGCCCTCCATGTGGCTCCCCACTGATTGGTCCGGATAGGTGATACATGGTCACTGTGTGTGGCGCGTCCGCAGGATATGATCCCACTCACTGCTGGTGGGAGTGGTTAAATAGCGGAGGGGTGCTTCCCTTAGGGTCTTTCTCCTTCCGCGCCCCTCTGCCTGTTGCCATTTTTCTTCATCTTCCTCGTGACCGCGCCACCGCCAGTGATACCAAATAGCAGCGTCGCCGCCCGTGCTTCTCTGTCGCACCTCTGCGTCGCTGCCACCGCAACGCAAACCTCTCGCCACGGGTCCTCGTCAATCCCGGCCACTGTCCCCACCGCCTCCAGCGCCAACGAGGGCCTCGAGGACCAGATGATGAAAGAAGAACTCATCGTTGCTGAGTAGGAGATGGAGGAGGACGCCGCGGCGGCGGACCGCGGCGCGTGGGCCGGGTCATGGGTCTGTCAAGATGATCTTGACTGGCTTTATCGAACTAGGCGCATCCCCACCGGCGTCGCCGCTCGTCTCCCTTCTAATGAACTGGCCCCCTCACCCAATCCGGGTGAGTTCGTCGTCTTTTTGTCCCACTTCCAACGGGGCTTCGGGTTGCCAGTGAGCGATTTTTTCCGGGACTGGCTCAGTACATACCAGCTCTAGCCGCACCATCTTCCAGCCAACGCCATCACTTCCCTTTCTGCCTTTGCTTCTATGATCGAAGGCTACGCCGAACTATGGCCCACAAAGGAGCTATGGATCCGGTTCTTCGGCCTTCGTCGCAATGTCATTCCCAACATCCACGCTGATCCGGAGGACAAACAACTCACTCAATTCGGAGCAGCCTCCATTTCACCCCGGAGGTTTTCTGTTTTTCCCTGGGTCACCGGGTTAGAGTCCTGCAAAGGATGGGCCCGGACCTTCTTCTATGTCCGGAATACGGGCACTGAAGACTTGATCCGGTTGCTTCCCTACACTCCAGGTCCACCTAACCCGGATCTGTGGGATGAGATCCCCAAGAAGCCCACTACCTTGGCCAATCAGGTCAACAAGATGTTCGCGGAGCTGAAGAAGCTCGGGCTACGCAACGAGGATGCCATGATCACTTTCGTGCGCAACCGGATTTCCCCCCTCCAGAAGCGCACCCACAAGGTGTGCCACATGAGCTTTGGCCGCGACCCCAACCGGACCTCATCCTTCGAGCTGAGCAACACGGAGATATATCGCCGGGTTAAGGCTCTTTTCACCACCCACAAGGACTTCTCCTCTGAGTGGACTTGGGGAATAGAGCATTATTGCCGCGATAGGCTTCCTCCCGTGGTAAGCTTCATGTTGCGAACATACCCCGGACCAATTATATGTCAGTTATTGTTGTATTTTGACTCTTTTGTTCATTCCTTTCCTCAGCAATTTCTTCAGCAGACCATCGAGGACGGCACCGATCCGAGCCTTAAGTGGGCGCCGGACCGGGAGACTCCGGATGAGGAGGAGCCGGACCAGGAGATGTTCCTCTCGATGACCGACGCCACGAAACGACCCACGGGTAAATCCTCTTCCATTAGAGATTGGCCCGATGATGAAGATGACTCGGATGTCGAGGTGATTGAACCTGTTGAGGCTGTCCCCCTTTCTTTTGCTTTTCCACCATCAGCTCATCCCGGTGGTCACATCCACGAGGATCCTCCCCTTGCTACGGGCGAACCTGTTCCGGTGGCTCCGAAGAAGAAGCGTGGGGCTACTTCAAGTTCGTCCTCCGGACCTTCTCAGCCTGCTAAAAGGCGAAAGAAGTCCGGGGACAAGACTGCCTCCGAGCCGGCAGGCAAGGCCCCAGCACGAAGGGCTCGGAAACCCAAGGAGGCCCAAACCTCGGATGCGTAAGTTGTTTTGCCTTCTGTAACTTGCTCTCCCTTGCATCGTTGTGATTTTTCTTCTAACCTTGTTCTCTTTCGCAAGGCTCCGGTGGAGGTCCCTCAAAGTGGATCTAGTATTTATTCACCTCTCTGGCCTAGCCCTTCTCCCCGCCGCGACGACGAGTCTCGTCCGCTGAGCCCTATTCCAGAGGGTTCTATGGCTGCTCCGAGTTCTGCTCCACCTCGTCAAGAGGAGGGTAACCTCAGAGCGGGGGAGACTGGCTCAGCCGAGGCGGCGGCATCCACCACTTCGGCATTGCCGCAACCAGCAACCTCTGAGACTACCTCAACACCAGTTCCAGCTACCAAATCAGCGCCAACACCAACTGCAGCACCAGCCCCAACTCTGGTACCAGCGCCACTTCCGGCTACAAGAACATCAATAGCGGCACCAACTCCAGCAACGAAAACCCCAGCGCCTAGCTCTTCCGCCTCGTCCGAGTCTTCTCAACCTCGGCGAGGAACTGCTTCGGCCGCTCCTAAGGGGAAATCCGCTACGACAGCTTCCTCTTCCTAGCAAACCAAAGACAAGAAGGCTCCGGACACTACCAAGCCACCATCCGTCGAAGCCGGGCAGCATACCCTTGTGTCAATGCTTCCCAAGAAGACACCAGCAGCGAAGGACGCGCCTGCCGAGTCAACTGACGCACAGCAAATGGTTCTGCACACCAGCCTAGCCCTTGCCTTGATCGAAAGGAAAGAAGCGCATGCGAAGGGCTTGGTGGCGCCCCATATGCCCAGCGGTGAACGATATCCTCCGAGCCTAATTGAGTTTGTCATGAATTAGAATAAGGCGGAGGTGGTTCAAGACACTGATCTTCCGGAGAAGTTCGGCCCTGCCGAGTTTTCTGCTCAGATGAACACAGCCGCAAAGGCAATTAACCTCGTTGGGCGAATGATGGAGGTACGTCGCTTCCCCTTTACAAGTTATAGATAATAACCATTAGTCCCCGAGCCTCCGGGGGAGTAACTTGTTACTCGGCCGGATGCTCTTTAGAAAACTAACGTAGCTCCGTGAGAACTTCGAATATGCACACACCTAGAGCCGAGTTAAGTTCCACTTGGCCCGAATTTTAGTACATTTCGAATATGCACACACCTAGAGCCGGGTTAAGTTCCACTTGGCCCGGATTTTAGTACACCTCGAATATTCACACCCCTAGAGCCAGGTTAAGTTCCACTTGGCCCGAATTTTAGTACACTTCGAATATGCACACACCTAGAGCCGGGTTAAGTTCCACTTGGCCCGGATTTTAGTACACTTCGAATATGCACACACCTAGAGCCGGGTTAAGTTCCACTTGGCCCAGATTTTAGTACACTTCGAATATGCACACACCTAGAGCCGGGTTAAGTTCTACTTGGCCCAGATTTTAGTACACTTCGAATATGCACCAAGCTAACTTATGCCTTTGAACTCCTTTTAGGTGACCACTAACCGCCGGAGTGCGGAATTCCAACGCTTGCTGGATACCCACAAGAATCTACGCACAAAACAGGCTGCACTCATCGCAGAATACGAGAAAAGGGGTAAATTTCTTCCTTATCACTTCCTCACTTTCCTTCAACCTCCTTTGCCGAACTAATCTGATTGTTCAGTTTTTGCAGCTGGGGTGGAGGCTGAGAACAAGATAATGCGGAAGAACTTGGAGCAGATCAAGGGTACGTCCTTTTTGTCTGTCTTCACTGTGCTTTCTATCTTCTTTCCTCCTTGGCTCGGCAAACATTCATACCTCGACACCGCCGGGCCAACACACTATTTCAGCATCGCTTGAAGATAGTGTGCCCGTGCCTGATATGATGCTGCACTTTCTCGAACAAGCAGGGCAGCATCAAGCCGAGCTGAATAAAAAGGACGATGAGCTCGCCCTCCTCCGGACCAAAGACGATGAGATTGCCAGGCTCAAGGCTGAGATGGCGAAGATGAAGGCGCAGCACCAAGCCGAGCTAAAAAAGGCTGGCCAGGACTACACTGAAGAGCGTGAGCGCCTCAAACTCAGATTGCTAAGGACCGTGAGCTTCTTCAGGAGGCCGAGGTCAAACTTGAGTCGGCGAACGCTGAGCTTGAGCAGCTTCGGAAGAGGCGTGAGGATTGTACCAAGGAACTGACCCGGATTCACAGCCACATCTCACGTAATTTCTTTTCCCTTATCCTCCTTATTTCTCCGGGTTACTTCATATGTCTTGTTTTCTCAGCTTCGTCCTTTGCCTTGTTTCTCAGGCCACTTTCTAGAGGGTACTGCTATTGCGAGTGCTGCTGTTGCCAATTTCCGCCGAGAGAGGGGTACTCCCGTCGCTCCTGACGGTGAGAGCCTTCCCTTTGACATGGAGGACCTATTGGTCAGCCTGTCCTCTCGCGTGGAAATCATTAAGAACTACGGCAAAGATCTCCTTGACGTTTCAGTCCGAGTCTTCAACACGTTCTGGACCGCTGATGACGCTCCGGAGAGAGTTACACATCTCGCTGAAAAGCTTTCGGAAATCGAGACCCAACTTGACCTCTGGAGAGAGTCCGCTGGACGTGCCGCGGCTGATACCATCCTTCACCACATTCTGACGTGGTATGAGAAGATAGATCTCAGCCTCCTCACACGTCTGCGCACAGGATCCAAATGGACAGACGACCCGGAGTGGGTAGCTCGGCGGCGCCTATTGCGCCCACAGCCTCATCGAATATGCCCCCATTCACGAATGGACTGAGGGTCCGAGCTTCCTGGAAGTCGCCGGCGATGAAGAGGTCGATAATGTTGAGGATGATTCAGACGAGGATGGGGAGGACGATGCCTCGGATATCGAAGAGGGTGAACATGATGCTGAACTTCCTCCTGCTGCTCCTTGAGCGAAAAAACTCAAAAATTTATCAGATCCCCGGTATGCCGGGTGGAGTTGTATTCTAAACACATGTGATATTTTGCTACTAAGTGCTTATGCCGGATTAACTTGGGCGTAGTCCCCGAGTTTCTTTTTCTTATTCGTTCAATCTTTTGGCTCGGATCGTGTCTACCTTGATTCGGTTTTACAACTTACGAATCCGAGCTTCAAAAATTGTTTTAACAATACTGGGAAACTTTTAGACTTAGCTCAAAAATAAAACTGCATAATAACTTGAAAATAAATACAGGTTTAGTCCGAAAAACAAACGTTGGCTCGAATAAATCCTTTTCCTTAGTCGTTTTTCATGTGCTACGCAATTCCAAACTTGTTCTCTTGCTTGCCATGAAGCCAATTCTTGTTGGACAGCAGCAAGTCGAAGAGTTGGGTTTTTGGTGCTCACACATTACTAATCCGAGCTAAGTAGAAGAACTTATTCCAGCTAACGCGCGAAGAACAACAAACATTATTAAGGCAGTCCCCGAGTTACTGCTCGAGGTGCCAACATTTCATTGATAAGCTCATTGCCGACATACATACCGACATATGAGAAGACTCGGATACATAGACTTCTTAGCTAAGTGTAGAAGGGACGAAGTAGTGCTACATTCCATGGTCGCTTAGATTCCTCTCCGGACCTGTCCACCTTGTTCTTTTCCTGTGGCTTTGCATCTATAAGATAGTAAGAATCGTTGTGCAATGCTTTGCTCACGATGAACGACCCTTACCAAGGGGGGGATAACTTATGCATGCCCATAGTACGTTGTACCAACCGGAGCACCAGATCGCCTTCCCGAAAGACTCGGGGGCACTCTTTCCGGCTATGATAGCATCGGAGATTTTGCTGATATATGGCGGATCTGGACAATGCCAGTTCTCTCGCTTCTTCCAGCAGATCAACATCATTTTGCTGGGCTTCTTGCACTTTGGCTTCTGTGTATTGGGTGACCCTAGGCGAATCATGCTCTATGTCGGCTGGTAATACAGCTTCTGCCCCATATACCAGAAAGAACGGCGTATAGCTTGTTGATCGATTCGGAGTTGTTCTTAAACTCCATAGTACCGCTGGTAGTTCTTCTATCCAGCACCCCGCTGACCTTTGCAGCGGCTCAATGAGCCGAGGTTTTATCCCAGATAATACTAATACGTTGGATCTTTCCACTTGCCCGTTCGATGCGGGGTGGGCTACCGAGGCTACTTCCAGCCGGATCCTCTTATCCCGGCAGAAACGAGCAAATGCTCCTTCTGCAAAATTTGTGCCATTATCAGTTATGATACTGTGAGGATAACCGTACCTCAAGATGATATCTTTGAGAAACGTTACGGCCGTAGCTCCATCACACTTTCTTATAGGCTTCACCTCAATCCACTTCGTAAACTTGTCCACCATTACCAGAATGTGAGTCATATTTCCCCTTGCTGGTTTGAACGGGCCAACCATATCCAAGCACCATACGGCAAATGGCCAAGTGATTGGGATGGTCTTGAGTTCCGACATTGGCATATGTGTCTTGGTAGCGTACCTCTGACAACCATTACATTTTCTCACCAGATCTTCTGCTTGCTCTAAGGCATTTGGCCAGTAGAATCCATGCCGGAAAGCTTTTGCTACCAAGGCTCAGGATGAGGCATGATGCCCGCATTCCCCCTGATGTATCTCGGATGATTTCAAGCCCTTCTTCCGGGTCAACACACCGCTGGAGGACATTGGTCACACTTCTTTTGTATAGTTCGGAATTGATGATCGTGTAGGCCTTTGCCCTCCTCTGTGTTTGCCTGGACAACACCTCCTCAGTGGGTAACGTTCCATCTTTCAGGAATTGAAATATAGGTAGTGCCCAAGCTGGTATTGTTCGCACAAGGAATACATCCTCGTCTATCTCCATCTGATCCACCGGCATAACTTCAACCGGATCACGCCGAGCAGTCCCCGGGTCTGCCGAGGCGGTCCCCGGGTTTCGCGCACCACTTCCTCTGTCAACGTCCATGGGCACAACTCCGGATTCGGTGTCCTCCGAGACATAGATTGACTCGGATTCTGGGGATGGCCTGATGGATGGTTTCCTGAGGTGCTCTAATGCTACACCCGGTGGAATTGCTTGTCTGGTTGACCCGAGCTTCGACAGCATGTTGGCAGCCTCATTTTCCACCCGGGGTACATGATGAAATTCACATCCCTCTAAGTAACCAGATATCTTCTGCACATGAAATCTGTACAGTGCCATGTTCAGGTCAAGGGCGTCCCACACTCCGGACACTTGCTGCACCACCAAATCCGAGTCGCCAAAGCATATGATCCGACGTATGCCAATTTCTTTTGCCACCTTGAGCCCGTGCACAAGTGCTTCATACTCAGCGACATTGTTTGATGCTGTGAAATGGATCTGCAGCACATATTTCAACTGGTCCTTCTTTGGCGACGTGAGTACAACTCTGGCACCTAGCCCGGTTTTGGTTTTTGATCCGTCAAAGTGCATTCGCCAATAGTTCGGATCAGGAAGTGGTGGTTCGTACTGCACCTCGGCCCAGTCCACGAAAAAGTTCGCCACAGCTTGAGATTTGATGGCTTCTCGTCTGTCATACTGTGGCGCATAAGGAGCTAGCTCAATTGACTATTTTGCAATTCTGCCGCTTGCATCCTTGTTACTCATTATCTCGGATATGTGGGCCTCACATATGACCCGGATGGGATGCTCCTCAAAGTAGTGCTTCAGTTTCTTGGCGGCCATATACACGCCGTATGCCACCTTTTGATAATGTGGATAGTTCTGCTTTGAGGCTGACAACACCTCGCTCAAGTAATACACTAGCCTTTGCACCGACTTACCTTCCTCGTCGCGCTCCACCACTATCACTGCACTTACAACTCAGTTGGTTGCGGCTATATAGAGCAACATTGGCTCCTTTGATAGTGGTGAAGCTAGCACTGGTGCGGTGGCTAACATCTTCTTCAGGTGGGTAAAGGCTTCATCGGCCTGCGGTGTCCAAACGAACTTATCTGACTTTTTCATGAGTTGGTAAAGAGGCAATGCCTTTTCTCCCAACCGACATACAAACCGACTTAACGAGGCCAGGCAACCTGTGAACTTCTAGACATCGTTAAGACACTTCGGCAGTTCCATTTGTTCGATGGCCCGGATTTTGGTTGGATTAACCTCGATACCTCGGCTGGAAACAAGAAAGCCGAGCAATTTTCCAGCCGGGACACCGAAGGTGCATTTTTCCGGGTTAAGTTTCATCTAGAACCTCCTTAGGTTCGCAAACGTTTGCCTGATATCGTCAAGGAGCATTTTTCTTTCGGTCTTGATAACCACATCATCCACATACACCTGTACATTTTGACCTATTTGGTCGTGCAAACATTTTTGCATACATCTTTGGTACATTGCCCCTGCATTACGTAAACCAAACGGCATGGTGCGATAGCAATAAGCCCCATACGGGGTAATAAACGCAGTCTTTATTTGATCATCAGGATTCAGAGGTATCTGGTGGAAACCAGAATATGCATCAATGAATGACAACAGTTCACATCCAGCAGTTGAGTCTATGACCTGATCTATTCTTGGCAGCGGAAATGGATCTTTTGGACACGCCTTGTTTAGGTTCATGTAATCAATACACATGCGCCAAACCACTGCCACGTTCGGGTCATCCTTCTTCTTCTCCACCAGCACCGGATTAGATAGCCAATCCGGGTAAAGAACTTCCATGATAAATCCTGCGGCTAGCAACCGAGCTATCTCAACCCCAATGACTTTCCTCCTATCTTCGGCGAAGCGGCGGAGTGGTTGCTTCACCGGCTTAGCTCCGGGTCTCACATTCAAAGAGTGCTCGGCCAACTCCCTCGGAACACCTTGCAAGTCTTGTGTGGACCAAGCAAAAATGTCCCGATTCTCATGGAGGAAGCTGACGAGCTTGCTTTCCTATTTATCACTTATCCCGACACCAATTGTTACGGTGCGCTCTAGGAACATGTCATCAACAGGAACCTTCTTGGTATCTTTCGTGGCCTGGAAAGAGACACTTCCATGTGGGTTACTTAGCGCCGGCATATACTGCTGCGCGGACTGAGCCAATGCCGCCACTTGTTGAATTTTCCTTTTTTCCTGCGCAATCACCAGTGACTCGGCTAAGTTCGACCCGGCCGACGCACACTCCATCGAACGTCGGAAATCCCTTGCAATGGTAATCACCCTGTTTGGTCCGGGCAACTTCATCTTCAAGTAGCTAATATGACAACTTGCCATGAACTTGTTCAGCGCTGGCCTTCCGAGTAACGCATGATACGCGCTTTCTAAGTTCACCACCTCAAACTCTAGATTTTCAGTTCGGCAGTTGTCTCTTGTGCCGAACAACACGTCAACCCGGACCTTGCCTATTGGCTCGCAAGAAATGCCGGGCACAATACCGTGGAAAGTTGTTCTCGTGGGCTGTAACATGTTTTCCGAGATGCCCAACTTACGCATTGTGTCCGCGTACATGATGTTAATGCTGCTGCCATTGTCGATCAGTACCTTTGAGAACCTTACGTTAATGCTGGGTCCAATGAATGTCGGATCTAGTACCAACACATACGAGCCAGGGCTTGGCATGAGCTTGGGATCATCCCTGATGCTCCAAGTGATTTCCTGATCGGACCAAGGCATGTACCTCGTCACTGCAGGCATTACTGCATTCACCTCCATATGCCTACGCTGCAAGCTCTTTCTATCTGTTTCCTCAGTAGTGAACACACATTAGCTCTCGTGGTGCTCCTTGTACTCGTTTCTCCCCTCATTTCCGGGGTACCTCTGATCCGGCTGATGCTGATTTTCCACTTGATGCACTGTATCCCTTCTTTCATTGTTATCATACCTCGGCGGAGGGGGAGGCAACATTAGCTGTTGCGTGTTCGCTCTGGAGAGCAGTTGCTGCCGGGGTAACTCCTGCCGAGGCTGATCATTCCGGGGTGCCCGAGCATTCCCCGAACCACCTTGTTCAATCTTGCGCATCCACTCACATTGCCTCGTCGTATGACCCGCTGGGTTGTTCGGATTTGGCGTGTGAAACTTACACGGCTGGTCCAACATCGACTTATAAGTATACCTCGGACGGTCTTTCCTTTCTTGCTAGTGCTTCTTTTGCTCCGGTGTCCAAGTTTTCTTGCCATCGTTTCTTGGAGTCCATTGCCCTCCAGTTTTCTGGCGCTGGCTACCTTCTGCTCTGGGCTGATCTTGATTCACAGCTGCAACTTGGTGCGAACCGTATCGATGGTCAGGTCTATCATCTCTCCTTTTTCCTCTGTAGTCATTCCTCTAGGATGATCCGGCTCCATCCCTCTGATAGTACTCATCGCTTGACTCGTTTGGCGCGAACCGTATCGGTGGTCAGGTCTATCATCTCTCCTTTTTCCTCTGTAGTCATTCCTCTAGGATGATCCGGCTCCATCTCTCTGATAGTACTCATCGCTTGACTCGTTTGGCGCGAGCCTAGGTTGGGTCGGATCACCCAACGCATATGAATCTGCAATCCGGATCATTTCTGCCAACGTAGTTGGCATTTTCCTTTGCAACTTCATCCACAGCCCGCTTCCATATCTGCACCCCTGTGCAAACCACGCTATGGCCTGTGATTCTATCACGCCCTCACATGAGTTTCTCACAGTACACCACCGGGTCAAGAATTCCCAGTCTGTCTCATTAGGTCTTTGCTTGCACATAGCTAGGGTCTGTGGCCTATTTGGCCTCTGAAATGTACTCGAGAAATTGCTGATGAACATTTCCTCAAAGTCTATCCAGCAGTTGATGCTCCCTGGTGGCAAATTGTTCAGCCATACTCTTGTCGGGCCTTCCAACATTTGGGGTACGTATCGTACTGCCCATCTCAAGTTGCCTGTGGCAATTTTCATGGCTGTAGCATAATTTATCAGCCAATCCTCCGGCTTGGTACTGCCGTCATACGTCTTTGTGCCCCTGGGCAGCTGAAAGTTCGGTACTGGTGGCTCCTTCATGATCCGGGGTCCAAAACACGCTGGACCCGGTGGACCTTGACATTCAATCTGTTCCGACCTATACAGTCGATCCAGTTTCAACCTTGCATCATTCGCCATCAAATCCCTGCTTCCCAATCTCGACCCTATCACATGATAGTCTGGTCTTGGGTATCCCGCGTTTGCCATCTCCGAATCACTGTCGTTGTACCGGTTTTGCTCTTGTGGCGCACCTTTCTGTTGCATACCTCGGCCGGCACTTTGCTCTTGCCTTGGTATATTCCGTTGCTGCGGTTGTCCTGCTCCAGCCGAGTTTCGCTGTCCGGCATTGCCGTTGACAACGTTTCCTTGACCGGCATTGCCTTGGTCATGGTAACCTCGGCTAGCTTCGCCTTGTCTCACACTCCGTCGATCATCATTTTTCTACGCTTCTTTTCCTTTCCCTGCCCGCGTCGGGTCATACGGGACGATCTGTTTGTTCCGTCTGGCCGAGGTTACCACCTCCTCTCTCCTTGAACCACCATGAGGAGACGATGCGGCTCCAGCGGATTTCTCCGGGTTACCCACCGCCGAATGGACGATCTTGGAGGCTCCAGCTCTCTCCGGGTTAGCCCTGAGCAGTTCCTCGTTTTGCCTGTTCGCAATCCGAACCAGCTCGTTAACCCTATCTTGTTGTCTCTGCCGGGCTTCACCTGTTAGACCCTCCAACTCGGATGCAGCTGCATCCGCTGCTCTGAGGTTCTTTGCCGGGGTACTATACCTCGGCAGCCCCACTGACAGACAGTTTTCTGATTCCTCAATTCCAGTATCACCCTCTCTGTTCATCTCGCTCATGAGATTTCTTCCCTTTACTTTTACAGCATCAACTTTGTTCGCCTTTGCGTACTCACGCAACGTCATATTCAACGACTGCTGGGCCGCGGCTATTTTCTTCGCGCCCTCTAGTATTTTCTGCCTAGTTTCTTCCAGCTCGGCCTGTGCACGAGCCGGATCTACCGCTGCTACTACAGGGTTTGCCAAGCTATCCATTGCCTCTCTCAACACATTTTCCGGCCTCTCTAGCGGAGGACCCCTATCTTTCCTGGGTGCCTTAGGCGTTACCTCCAGATCTGGCGCTGGATCCTTGCTTGCGCCCGCACCAGGCACAGTCATCATCACTTCCACGCGGTCCGGGGAACGAGCGATACGCGCCCCGCGAGCCACAGTGAGGGGTGGTTCGCCTGCTTCGACGACGTGGCGCGGATGAACGCAAGACACGTCCACCGCAACGTAGACCTTGTGCGCACCGAGCTTGACGAAGAGGCCGTTGCGCGGAAGAGGGCGCGTGCCGAAGCAGCCTGCGTTGTCGCTGACGAAATCCCGCGCTCCAAAGCGTTGAACGAGCCCGGAGACAATGCGTTCGCCGATGGCGATGATGTTTCCCGTCCGGATCTTGACCCCTGCTAGCGCCGCTAGCCCCACGGTGGGCACCAACTGTCGTGGTGGTGTCACGGCAGATGCCATGGATAGGCTAAAGGTGGGGACTAATACACGCTAGGGGAATCCAGGGAGGGATAGTGGAGTGATTCTCCACACAGAAGTTTGTATTGATTTCCTTCCAAGGTTACAAGTGCTCCTAGAGATATATTGGAGAGAGGAGGAAGAAGGAGCTCTCTTACTCTCACCCACAGATCACACCAGAAACCCTAGCCAAAACCGAATAGTCGAAAGACCAACCCCCCTACAGAAGCCCCAGCCCCCCTTTTATAGAGGAGGCTCGGTTTCTGCCTAGGGCATACGTGGAGGCATATTCCTAAGAATATGCCTCCTCCCAAAGTGGCAAGCCGACCGGGGTGCTTTTTCCCCCACGTCACACATGCTTTAGCTATGTGAGCCTCTGCGGCGCCCACGTCAGCCGACATGGGCGTCGTCACCCCTGTCGGCCATGACCCGGTGGTCCCGCTCTTGTCTGCTTTGCTCATGCAGTGCGTACCGGACCCTCCTTTTGACCAGCAAGATTCCTTCCTTCTCCTAGAAGCCAAACATGACCTGGATCATAGCTGATCCGGGCACCCCTGTTCCTGCATACAAGTAAACATATACTTCCAACTTACTGCTTAAGTCAGTATAGACAATGTTAGGCGAACACCCCCCGGTCTGGGTTACTCCGTGATTCGGCCTGCCTTGAGGTGACCCAGCCAGCATCTGCTTTGGCCTTGCCGAACCTTGGCTAACTCGGCCTTTTATACCCTGGCGTGACCCTACCCGGGGGTATCCCCCCAATAAAGATGAAGATATTGATGATCCAAGTGGTGACTCTGGAAGGATCCACTAAATACCAAATTCAGAGACCTACAGAGTCTGTTTTCAAATAGGTAACAGTTCTGGTAAGAAAAGTTCCGTGAAAATGCAATCCAACTATATTTTTTCAGTTTTCAGTCAATAAGGAAAGCTACGAAGCGAAAAAGGGACGGAAACGGAGCCAGGGTGGCTCACACCACCCTGTGGCGCAGGCCCTCCCTTGGCCGCGCCACCAGGTGGTGAGTCCACGCCGGACTCTGCCTCCGACTCGTTTTCTCCCAGTACCTTCCTTTTGATATGAAACTTCATAATATATAATCCCCCGGACCCCCCGAGGTTCGTATATCGTGTTTTCGCCGTGTTTTTGTTTTGATCTATTTCTGCCAGGACATACTCTTTGAAAGTTAAGAAGCACAATGGTGTCTGCCAAGGATAAAGAGAAGGAGCCCATGGAGGAAGACCTCCAAGACCCCGGGAAGGAGAAGGAGATCAAGAGTGAAGGTGAAGAGGAGCAAGGCCAACACCCGCACACCGGCACTACCATTGCGAGCATTGGAGTGGTGAAACCTGCCAGGGTTAGAAGGACAACAAGGATTTAGACTGGGGGGAAAGTTCCCCGTCACAGTTTGGCTCCAAGGTCACTTCCTCCACCCACCGAGAATCCCTTCCATACCTTCATCCATAACCATGCAGGAAAAGAAGACTCCAAGAGGGAAGAACAGAAAAATAATCACGAGAGCTGGGATCCACAAACTGAAATGATCACGAGCCGTATTGAGCACAACTCGGAGTTGATTCGCACTCTCACTTTCGAGATTGAGGACTTGGGGAAACTGATCAGAGAGCTCATCAAGAGGATACCACCACCACCTAAGGAGTAATTCGTCATCAGGTTTGGCATCCCCTTGGTTTGTTCCAAGCTTGGGGGAGTGCCGCGGTATCATATCACTATCTTCTATCTTTTTACCTTATTAGTAGAGTCATATCATGAATAGAGGAGTTATTATGTAGTATGGTTTGCATTATGGAAGTGTCCCCTCTCTCGTTAGATATGTATCCCTTGGTGTGAGTTGCCGTTATGGAATATTAATGAGAAGTTCTATCATTCACTCTTTTGCATAGCTTATATTAGTTTTCAATTTGTGGTTATATGATTGATCTTGTTGTTAGTATTGGTAGCACTCTGGGATCATTGAGTTAATTTTGTTGGTTTTGGCAAACCTGGCTCAGTCAGTAGCAACACTATTTTTGAGAGTTGAACAAAAAAGATAAAAGTACCTTTAAAGAAAAATAATTTCATCATCTTTCTTTCTTGATTTGCTCATAAGTCTAGTATTCTCCAGTTAAGATCTTTTGTGCTTCCAAGGAAGATTGCATGTTTGTCTTTATCACTTGTATGTTTGGTTGTTTCCTTCAACTCTTATACTTGCTACCCAGCCTTGCTAGCCAAAAACCTGTACTGAGAGGGTATTCTTCTCATGCATCCACCTCCTTTAAACCAAAACCTTTGCCATTTGTGTCCACCATACCTACCTAGTACCATTATTGCTATTCCAAGTAAATTCTTGTTTTATCTACCTCCCAAATTAAACTTGTTATGTGAAAATTAGTGATTAAAGCTCTCACGAACTTGATGGCGCACTTTACTTTCTTGCATTTAATAAACTTGAACCATTGGGTCCTTCTTTGTTGCGTATATGCTTGCGCTTTATGAGTTGAAGTTAGCCGAACCATGTATCATGGGGACCGCTTTCAACACTTCATTTGGTACTTTGTGCCTAGTTGATATCATGTTCTTTTGCTTATGGATCCCGGCGGTGTGAAATAAAAGTGGAACTTCTAAGATCATGGAGTTAGAATGTGTGTTAGAGAAACGCCTGGGCCGCTAGCCTAAGCCATGCCTAATCGTGGTGGAAACTTGCAGCATAACTATAGTGAGCATTCTATGAAGCATCCTCAATAAAAACCTATGCAAATATCAAATAAAAAGATCGCTGAGATGCTCACTGTCTGCTTGCCTTGTCATTTTGATTATGGGATAGCTCCTGTGTCATGTGCAAGGGGTACCCCGTTGGCGGTTCTCAGTGATATGCATGTATTTACAATGACAAGAGCTTGCTCGTTACTGAAGTTGAGTAGCATGAGGATCGGTACTCATAAGTAAGGGGCATGGGACTCCAACTTATAACTTGTCAAGCATATCCCTTAGTTGTGTCACTTTAACCTTAATCACCTAAAGATGCCTATGATAGGGGCAATGAGAGCTGAAAACTAGTAAGTATCATAATTTTTGGGAGCTCTTTATGAGACTTGATATCCCTGCTTCCCTCTTTGAAGGGCCTTTCTTTTACTTTGTAGTTGAGTCAGTAAACCTACTCCCTTCTATCTCAGCAAGTATTTTGAGTTGTTGTGTTTCATTCATTCATATGATGATTTATTCAATCATGTTTCTTATGTTCCTTGTTTTGCACATTGCTCTTATCTTGATGTTTACTACTTTGAAAGCTTTCATTGAAAAACCAGCTATTTGTGAACTCTAGCAAATTATCAACTATTCTTCGACCAAGAGCTAAGTTTGCCATTACCAATTATGATTCACTTTATGTATCTTTATTGTGTTTCCTTTACTCATTGCAAGTTGAGTAATATAATAGTGAGTTGTCTTCTATTATGATCTATGCTTTTGATGAATGTGATGCTTCTTGTCCGTATTCTTTTATCGACTCTTCACTCCATAAACCTGAGGCCATGTTTATTGAGCTCAGTTTCGCTTGGGGACAAGAGAAGTCTAAGCTTGGGGGGAGTTGATACGTCCATTTTGCATCACTATTCTATGTCTTAATTCACTATTATTCATTGATATATTTCGTATTGAGAGGTGATACTTATGTTATTTCATGTGTTTTTGCATGGTTGATGACTTTTGGAGCATGGACCGCTGTAGTTAGGATTCTGATGGAAAAGGTGTTGTTTGGAGGCAAAATTCGCGAAGATCAGAAAATCCAAGAAAATATACGGAAAATTCTATTTTTTCCAGAAGACTCAAGATGCTAGAAGATGGAGTGGAGGTGGGCCACAGGGGGCCCACACCACCCCATGGCGCGGGCAGGCCTAGGCCACGCCAGGGAGTGGTGTGGCCACCCTGGCCCACTCCAGCCTCTCCCTTCTGGCATATATTATCCTCCCGAAACCCTAAGACTGGGAGAGCGACCATAGAAAGATTCCACCGCCTCTGCGGGGCGGAAAACACCGAGAGAGAAAGATCTCTCCGGCAGACAGATTTCTGCCGGGGGAATTCCTTCCCGAAGAGGGGAGATCGTCGCCATCAACACCACCATCAAGCTGGACTTCATCGGGATCATCGTCATCATCATCACCACCATCATCACCATCAGCACCCTCATCACCATCTCCATATTGCTGTAACATTTGAGTTGAATCTTACATTAGTTCATAGGGGAAACTTTCCCGGTGTTGATTACTCTTTGTAGTTGATGCTATTGAGTGAACCATTGAATTATTGTTTATGTTCAAATTGTTATACATAATTATTCCATCTCTGATCATGATCCATATGATGTCTTGTGAGTAGTTCGTTTTGTTCTTGAGGACATGGGAGAAGTCTTGTTGTTAGTAGTGGAGTTGCGTTGAGAAAGATTCAATAGATTGTTATTTAAGTTGTGGTGTACTTCTTCTAGTGGTGTCATGTGAACGTCGACTACATGACACTTCACCTATATGGGCCTAGGGGAATGCATTGTGTATTTGGCTACTAACCGTAGGGGTTGCCGGAGTGACAGAAACCTGAACCCCCGTTAGGAAACCATTGCACAAGGGACATAAGGGTCTTAGAGTTTAAAGCTGTGGTTAGGTTTCTACCTTAATTACTTTCTTGTACTTACGGATGTTTGCAAGGGGTATAATCACAAGTATGTATTAGTCTTGGATGGAGCGGTACATTAGCACAGGTTCACCCACACAACACTTAGCAAGCTAAAGAAGATTAATCAACTATATGAAGCGAAAGCACTTGACAGTCTTCCCATGTGTCCTCAAGAACGTTTGGTCATCTTAAGTAATACAACCGGCTTGTCCTCTGCTGCATAAAGGATTGGGCCACTTGCTGCATTTATTCCTACTTTCTTTTATTTACTCGTACTTTGTTTACTTGCTTTATCAAAACCCCCTAAAAATCCGTTTGCTAAGTATTTGCAGAGAATTCCTGATCCATACCACTAGCCAGCACCTTCTGCTCCTCGTTGGGTTCGACACTCTTACTTATCGAAAATACTGCGATACACCCCCTATACTTGTGGGTCATCACCCTCTCCGGGCATATTTCCTTCAGTCTCCCATTTGCACTAGAGACAATAATCTAGTTCACATAGTGATAAATCTAACACCCATGGAGTTCTGGTGTTGAACATGTTTTGCCCTAGGGAGAACTTTAGTCAACGGATCTGCTACATTTAGGTCTGTGTGTACTTTACAAATCTTTATATCTCCATCCTTGACATGCTCGCGGATGGAGTGAAACCGGCGCTTAATATGCTTGGAATTCTTGTGAGACCTTGGTTCCTTTGTGTTGGCTATGGCTCCATTGTTGTCACAATAGATCACCATTGGGTCCAATGCACTAGGAACCACACCTAGTTCCATTATGAACTCCTTCATCCAAACCGCTTCCTGGGCCGCTTCTGAAGCATCAACATATTCCGCCTCCGTCGTTGATCCAGCTGTTGGGTTCGCAGCATAGAAAACAAAAAATTCCTACGATGAGAACTATACGCCAAGATCTATCTACTAGGTACAGAGCAACGGGTGGATATACATCCATGGAGAACTTACCCTCGAAGACAACGAGTTTTGTTAACGAGTAGGAACTCGTGGATGATGTAGTCGTACGCTTGCCGATCTCAAGATCGTGATGAAGTCCAGCAGGTCCGGCTCCAGCACGTCCATCAAATCCAGCTCCAGCACCACCAAGTCCAGCACCGCAAAGCAGCGGTGCATCCGTGATCGCACACACGTCCGGTACCCCGACAACCTCCGTCCCTCGCTCCAGCAAAGCAGCGGAAGCATCAACTCCTTTCCATATAAAGCCACCGGGAACATGTATCTCGCTAATCCGAGACCATGGGGAAATAATACTAGAGGGGGAGAGAGATCCTTCACAAGGAGGTGTGAGTGAGAAGTGAGGAGAGGGGGGCCTTTTATAGGAGGAGGGGGGTACCCCTCCCCCATGGCCAGCGCCCCATGGGGTGACCCCTCACCTCCTCATTCATGTGGTGGTAACTCCCTCCACATAAATTTGCCCCTTCACATTCTCTTTTAAAGTCTCCACTTTAAATGCATTAAATTTCTCCAAATTTAATGCTCTCTCATTTAATAAAACTCTTTTATTATTTTTATTCAGAATTTTGTTAATTACTTTAATTAACAACGATTCACATAAAACCCCCTACAACATTTCAATATTACATGCAGAACCAATTTCAGCAATTTCACCCGAAACAGTTTCGGTGTCTATTAAAATAATTCCAGCGCTTTCTTAAATCTTTATCTGAAACATATTTGCTCGAAATGGTGTTGGCATCCCTTAAGTGTGTCACCCTACGGTTCACGAATAATGCAGACATGATCGAGACCCCTCTCAGATCAATAATCAGAAGCAGGACCTGGAGACCCATACTGACTCCCACATATTCAACGATGACTCTTGTGATTGTGTGAACCTTTAACGTCGTAACTAAATCCCTTTGTCTCGCGATATATTACATGTCCGAGATTCGATCATTGACATCCAAATACCTAGTTTGATCTCGTTACCGATATGCACTCTTTTCTCGTTCCCGTGATATAACATTCTAGTGATCACATCACTTGCTTGCAAGCTATTTCAATGTGATATCACCGAGAGGGCCTAGAGTATATCTATCCGTCATCGGGATGGACAAATCCCACTCTTGATCCATGAGCCTCAACATAACACCTTCGTAGCACTGAACCCACCTTTATAGTCACCCTGTTACGGTGTGACGTTTGATGTTATCAAGATACACTTCCGGTGTTAGCAATTAACATGATCTCATGGTATAAGGACTAAGATTACTTCGTATGATGTTATAGAAATATAAAAATAATGACTCTGATCGTAATGCTATACTTCGGATGAATGTTCATCACATCATTCCACCAATGTTGTGACCTCGTTATTAACAACATCCAATGTCCATGATTAGGAAACCTTGATAATCTTGTTAATCAACGAGCTAGTTTATATGAGAGGCATTACTAGGAACTTTGTATTTTGTTTATTAAACACACATGTATCAACGTTTCCAATTAATACAATTATAGCATGCAAAATAAACATTTATCATAAACATGGAATAAGATAATAACCACTTTATTATTGCCTCTCGGGCATATTCCCTCACCAGCCACCACAGGTTGTTTGGAACTCCTCCAACTAACTGCTGCTCCGTTCAAGAGAAATACATATCTGGATTGAGACTTAGAGTCATTCGGATCGGTGTCAAAACTATCATCGACATAACACTTAGCGACTAGCTCTTCTTCACCTTCGTATACAAGAAACATATCCTTAGTTCTTCTTAAGTACTTAAGGATATTCTTGACCGCTATCTAGTGTTCTAAACCTGGATCAGATTGGTACCTACTAGTCAAACTAATAGCATGTGCCACATCCGGTCTTGTACATAACATGGCGTAAATTATAGAGCCTATGGCTGAGGCATGGGGGATCTTATCCATTATCTCTCTTTCTTCCGCCGTAGCCAGACTTTGAGTCTTACTCAATGTCTTGCCTTGCAACATAGGTAAGAACCCCTTCTTACTTCCATCCATATTAAACATCTTTAATATCTTATCAAGGTATGTACTCTGCGATAACCCAATTAGGCGTCTTGATCTATCTCTATAGATTTTAATGCCTAATATATATGAAGCTTCACCAAGGTCCTTCATCGAAAATTTGCTGTTTAGATAACTTTTAACACTTTTTAAAAGATCTATATCATTTGCAATCAATAATATGTCATCCACATAAAATATCAGCAATGCCACATTGCTCCCACTCACTTTCTTGTAAACACAAGCCTCTCCATAAGTTTGGACAAATCCAAACTCTTTAATCACCTCATCAAAGCGGAGATTCCAACTTCAGGATGC
Organism: Avena eriantha; assembly: GCA_910589775.1. NCBI lineage: Eukaryota > Viridiplantae > Streptophyta > Magnoliopsida > Poales > Poaceae > Avena > Avena eriantha. The sequence continues at coordinate 151,330,837 of OU342742.1, read as the reverse complement.
TTGCTTCAGTCCATAGATGGATCGCTGAAGCTTGCACACCTTATCAACATCCTTAGGATCGACAAAACCCCTAGGTTGTATCATATAAAACTTTTCTTCAATATTACCATTGAGGAACGCAATTTTAACATCCATCTGCCATATTTCATAATCGAAATATGCAGCAATTGCTAACATAATCCTAACCGACTTTAGCATCACTACGGGAGAGAATGTCTCATTGTAGTTAACTCCTTGAATTTGTCGAAACCCCTTTGCGACAAGTCGAGCTTTATAGATGGTCACATTACCATTAGCACTAGTTTTTCTTTTGAAAATCCATTTATTCTCAACGGCCTTTCGATCGTGAGGTAAGTCCACCAATGTCCAAACCTAGTTTTCGTACATAGATTCCATCTCGGATTTCATGGCTTCTAGCCATTTGTTGGAATCAGGGCTCATCATCGCTTCTTCATACGTCATAGGGTCATCTATTTCATCAATCATGAAATTCATAATAGGATTGCCGTACAGTTCAGGAGCTGCACGTGTCCTGCTTGACCTGCGAGGTTCGGCAGTATCCTCTTTCGGAGTTTCATGATCATTATCATTAGCTCTCTCTTCATCAGGTGAAGTCAACTCCGAAACAACTTCCGGTGCTGCGCCACTCGCCAATTCATGAAGAGAAGGTTCAATAACCTCTTCGAGTTCTACCTTCCGACTACTCACACCTTTCGCGAGAAGCTCCTTCTCAAGAAAGGATCCATTCTTGGCAACAAAAACCTTGCCCTTGGATCTGTGATAGAAGGTATACCCAATCGTTTCCTTAGGATATCCTATGAAGACGCATTTTTCCGCTTTGGGTTCGAGTTTATCCGGCTGAAGTTTCTTCACATAAACATCGCATCCCCAAACTTTAAGAAATGACAGCTTAGGTTTGTTTCCAAACCATAATTCATATGATGTCGTTTCAACGGATTTAGATGGTGCCCGATTTAAAGTGAATGTAGTGGTTTCCAGTGCATAACCCCAAAATGACAGTGGCAAGTCAGTCAGAGACATCATAGATCGAACCATATCCAATAAAGTACGAATACGACGTTCCGACACACCATTAAGTTGTGGTGTTAAGGCAGGCGTGAGTTGTGAAACTATTCCACAGTCTTTCATATGTGTGCTAAACTCGTAACTAAGATACTCTCCTCCACGGTCAGACCACAGAAATTTGATCTTTCTGTTATGATGATTTTCCACTTCATTCTGAAATTCCTTGAACTTTTCAAAGGTTTGAGACTTATGTTTCATCAAATAGATATACCCGTATCTACTAAAATCATCCGTGAAAGTAACAAAATAACGATATCCACCTCGCGCCGATACACTCATTGGTCCACACACATCAGTATGAATGATTTCCAATAAATCTGTCGCCCGTTCCATTGAACCGGAAAACGACGTTCTAGTCATCTTGCCCATAAGGCATGGCTCACATGTATCAAATGATTCAAAATCAAGTGATTCCAAAAGTCCATCAGAATGGAGTTTCTTCATGCGTTTAACTCCAATATGACCTAGACAACAGTGCCACATATATGTAGATATATCATTATCAAGTTTAATCCTTTTAGCATCAACATTATGAATATGCGTAATACTACTATCGAGATCCAACAGAACTAAACCATTCAACACAGGTGCATGACCATAAAAGATATCATTCATATAAATCGAATAACCATTGTTTCCAGATTTAAAGGAATAACAACTTTGCATCAAACACGATCCGGATACAATGTTCATGCTTAGTGCAGGCACCAAATAACAATTATTCAGATTTATAACTAATCCCCGACGGCATATGGAGAGGCAGCATTCCGATGGCGATCACATCAACTCTTGATCCATTGCCGACTCGCATCGTGACCTCATCCCTTGCTAGTTGTCGCTTGTTCCATAGCCCCTGAATCGAGTTACATATATTAGCAACCGATCCCGTATCAAATACCCAGGTGCTACTGTGAGTACTAATCAAGTACACATCAATAACATGTATATCACATATACCTTTGTTTTCCTGGTCAGCCTTCTTGTCCGCCAAATACTTGGGGCAGTTGCGCTTCCAATGGCCAGTCCCCTTGCAATAGTAGCACTCGGTATCAGACTTGGGGCCAGCTCGGGATTTCTTTTCAAGTGCGGCAATAGATTTTGCCGCCCTTCTTTTCCTTCTGCTTCCCTTTCTTGTCCTTCTTGGAACCGGTGGTCTTATTGATCATCAACACTTGATGTCCTTTCCTAACCTCCACTTCTATAGTCTTAAGCATTGACAGAAGCTCGGGAAGAGACTTCTTCATGCCCTGCATATTATAGTTCATCACGAAGCTCTTGTAGCTAGGTGGCAGAGATTGGAGAACATGATGTATGCCTAAGTCAATGGGAATCGTTATTCCCAAGGACACAAGCTTATCGGCGTACCCAGACATTTTGAGTACATGCTCACTGACGGAGCTGTTCTCCTCCATCATGCAACTAAAGAACTTTTCAGAAGCATTATAACTCTCTACCACAACATGGGTATCGAAAATCATTTTCAATTCTCCCATGGTATCAAAGGCATTTCCATTTTCGAAACGCTTTCGAAGTTATGGCTCTAGCCCATACAGTATGCCGCAATGAACTAAGTTGTGGTCCTCCCGACGAGTTATATAGACATTCTTTTCCTTGTCAGGGGCATCATGAGCTGGTGGGGGGTGTAGCGGCGCCTCTAGCACATATTGCTTTTGTGCAGCAGTGAGGAGAATCCTCAAATTCATAGCCCAGTTGGTGATGTTGCTACCATTCCTAGCAAGTTTCTCTTTCTCCATGAACACAATGAAATTAAAAGCAGGTGGTGCCATCTACAACAGAATTTATAAAGTATATTTATACTAAGTTTATGATAGATTGAGTTCAACTAATCCAAATTACTAATGAACTCCCACTCAAAAACAACATCCCTCGTGTCTTTTTGGTGATTACATGAACCAAATCCACTACACCAAGTCCGATCATCACGTGAGTCAGTGTAGCTTAAAAGGAGAGCATCTATATGGGCATCATATCAACTATATGACTCATGCTTAACCTTTCGGTCCGTGTTCCGAGGCCATGTCTATACATGCTAGGCTCGCCAAGTAAGAACCTTAGTATTCGCGTGTGTAAAACTGTCTTACACCCGTTGTATGAAAGCGTAGAGTCGAGTACACCCGATCATCACGTGATGTCTCGAAACACGATCCATAGAACGGTGCATACTTAAGGAAGAACACATTTTATCTTGATATCTAAATGAGGGATCATCTTACAATGCTACCAAAAGCGCCAAACTAGAAATATAAGATGCAAACATCTAATGTGTAAAGTGAGATGATATGGTCCATGCATTTGATCTCTATCATTTGCATCGTGGTATGATCTCTATCATTCCTTTGTGTGTAATGCCAAGGTCTATGGAACTTACACGTTAAGTGTGTTGTAAGAGTATCTATCATACATCTACTTACAATAATACCATATCAAGATACTAGCCCATCAACGATCTAAACTAGATGCCTCTAATTTATCAATTGCAAGTTTTACGTGGCTTAGGGCTTTCGGAGATAGAACCGGTCTTACCTACGAACATGAACCAAAATAAGGATAACCAAGTTATTAGCAACTCGTTGTAAATCAGATATTGACTATAGTAGGAGAGACAAACACCCGCTAGCCACTTATGCAAAACTAGTTGCATGCCAGTCGTGGAACCGGTCTCATGTGTGATGACATGTAAGGTTGGTCCGGGCCGCTTCATCCCACTATGCCACCAATATCCAAAATACATAAAAGAAGCAATAACATGATCATCATCGCCCACATATAAACATATGTGTACTACCCGTGCAAAGCACCTATGCATAGATCAGGCTCTGATACCACCGTTGGGTTCGCAGCATAGAAAACAAAAAATTTCCTATGATGAGAACTATACACCAAGATCCATCTACTAGGTACAGAGCAACGGGTGGATATACATCCATGGAGAACTTACCCTCAAAGACAACAGAGTTTTGTTAATGAGTAGGAACTCGTGGATGATGTAGTCGTACGCTTGCCGATCTCAAGATCGTGTGGAAGTCCTAGTGCCGCAAATCAATAGCGCATCCGTCCTCGCACACACGTTCAAGCCACCAGACAACCTCCACCTCCTCGCTCCAGCGAATCAGTAGAAGCAGCAACTCCTTCCAGACACAAGGCCACCGAGAACATGTATCTCGCTAATCCGAGACCATGGGGGAATATCTAGAGGGGGAGAGTGATCCTTCACGAGGAGGTGTGCTTTGTGAGGGAGGAGAGGGGGGCTCCTCCTCTCCCATGGCCAGCGTCCAAGGGGGGTGCCCCCACCTCTTCCTCATTCATGTGGTGGAAGCTCCACTCACATCAATTTTGACTCCACCCAAAATTCCACTCACATGCATTAAATTTCCACCAAATTTAATGCAACTCTCAATTAATAAAACTCTTTTATTTATTTTATTCAGAATTTTATTAATTACTTTAATTAACAAACATTCACATAAAACCCCTTGCACCATTTCAATATCACATGTAGAACCAGTTTCTGCAATTCCACCGAAACAATTCCGGTTTCTATCAAAACAATTCATGCGCTTTGCAATTCTTTCGTCTAAAACATATGTGCTCCAAAATGGTGTCCGACAACCCTTAAGTGTGTCACCCTACGGTCCGCGAATAATGCAGACATGATTGAGACTCCTCTCAGATCAATAATCAGAAGCGGGACCTGGAGATCCATACTGACTCCTGCACATTCAACGATGACTTCTGTGATCGTGAAAACCTTTAACGCTAGTAACTTAATCCCTTTTTCTCATGATATAATACATGTCCGAGATTCGATCATCGGTATCCAAATACCTAGTTTGATCTCGTTACCGACATGTAGTCTTTTCTCGTTCCCGTGATATAACATTCTAGTGATCACATCACTTGCTTGCAAGCTATCTTAATGTGATATCACCGAGAGGGCCCAAAGTATATCTATCCGTCATCGGGATTGACAAATTCCACTCTTGATCCATGAGCCTCAACATAACACCTTCGTAAGCACTGAACCCACATTTATAGTCACCCTGTTACGGTGTGACATTTGATGTTATCAAGATACTCTTCCGGTGTTAGCAATTAACATGATCTCATGGTCTAAGGACTAAGATTACTTCGTATGATGTTATAGCAATATAAACATAATGAATTTGATCGTAATTCTATACTTCAGATGGATGTTCATCACATCATTTCACAAATGTTGTGACCTCGTTATTAACAACATCCAATGTCCATGATCAGGAAACTTTGATCATCTTGTTAATCAACGAGCTAGTCTATAAGAGAGGCATAACTAGGAATCTTTTATTTGTTTATTAAACACACATGTATTGCCGTTTCCTATCAATACAATTATAGCATGCAAAATAAACATCTATCATATACAAGGAATACATAATAATAAATTTAATAATGCCGCTCAGGGCATATTTCCTCCAGTAAGAGGAGCTTGTTTTTGACTATGGCCTATGCTTTGTCATGTCATGCTTGATATTGTTTTGACTTTATGCTTAGTAATTTATTGCTGTAGCATGACATGTTACAAACAATTGAGATTGCTTAATGTGCCTTGAAAGAATCATGCGTTGTTTTAGAATATTAAAGCATAGTATTGTGGTATTCTCCTTTGATGCTTTATTTGGGTTGACTTGGCGCATTCTCACACCATGTTATGACTATCCCAAGTCACCATAGCCTCTATGACCCTTTAGTTTTCGACTTGTAATATCACTTTATGCTTTAATTAATAATGTTTTGTCGCTTTGCATGATTATGGCCATTATTGCTCTCTTAGTTGGTCACCCCCAGTCTTTTGCCAGCCTCCATAACAAAGTATGAGTTCCACTCATGCATCCAACTCCAAATAAAACCAAGTTATTCCAAAGAGTCCACCATACCTACCTATTAGCATTTGCTATTCCAAGTATATTCATGTTTTTATCTACCTTCCGAATTAAACTTGTTATGAGAAAACTAGTGATTAAATCTCTCACGAACTTGATGGCACACTTTACTTTTCTTGCCCCTAATAAACTTGAACCATTGTGTCATCTATGTTGTATATGCTTGCACTTATATGTTGGGGATTAGCAGAACCATGCTATCATGGGGAACGCTTTCAACATTGCACTTGTACATTGTACCTAGTTGATATCAAGCTCTTTTGTCTATGGATGTCTTCGGTGTGAAATGAAAGGGGAAGCTTGTAAGTCCATGGAGTTATGTATGTGTGTTAGAGAAACGCCTGGACCGCTTGTAATCCATGCCTAATCATGGTGGAAACCTGCAGCGTAACCATAATGAGCAATCTATGAAGCATTCTTCTTATAAAAAAGAGATAGAGATTGAGAAAAAGAGAAAAAGAAAAAAAAGATGAGAAAAGAGGAAAGAGAGAAAAAACACCATTTTCCCATGGTAAATAAGAAGATTGCTGAGATGCTCGTTGTTTGCTTGCCTTGTCATTTTGATATGGGGATTCTTCCGTATCATCGGGCAAGGGGTACCCCATTGGTGGTTCTCTATGATACACATGTACTTACTATGACAAGAACTTACTGATAACTAAACTTGAGTAGCATGAGGAGCGACCCTCGTATTCAAGGGACATGAGATTTCCAACTTATACTTTGTCAAGCATATACTCCATACTTTGTTCACTTTAACCTTAATCACTTCAATATGCTTATGATAGGGGCAATGAGAGCTAAAAGCTAATAAGTACCATAATTTTTGGAAGCTCTTTATGAGACTTGAATCCCTGCTTCCTTCTATGAAGGCCCTTCTTTTACTTTTATGTTGAGTCTCCATCTTCTATCTTTATGCACCTATTGAGAGAGCATAGTGGCCATTCTTAGTTTAATGTGCATTATCCCAAGACTTGTTGATTGATGCATAACTTTGATATTGCTTGTTCTTAAACTATTTATATCTAGTCACCCTTATGAACTTTGAAGGTGTCCTATGCATTTATGTTTGCTACACTATGAGGCACAAGTTGAATACCATTCTCATTATGTTTTATTTATGTGAAACAAACAAACGCCTTGCAAAGCATTGTTATTCATGAATCTTTTGTTTGTGCCTTTTCATCTTACAACATAGTTGCTATGTCTTATTGTTAGAACTTTATCTTTCATGCTATGTTGAAGTACTATGATCCCAGCTATCAATGTTTTACAAATACTTTGATCAAGTTTAGATGGTGCATGTCACCTCAAAACTTATTCTTTCTTTTTATCACTTACCTACTCGAGGACGAGCAGGAGTTAAGCTTGGGGATGTTGATATGTTGCTAACGTATCTATAATTTTTGATGTTCCATGCTTGTTTTATATCTACTTACTTATGTTTTGTCCACACTTTGGAGTATTTTTATACACTTTCTTGGACTAACCTATTAACAAGGTGCCATAGTGCTAGCTGCCTGTTTTCTGCTGTTTTTCGTTCTAGGAAAGTCAGAAAATGAATATTCTCGGGATTGGACGGGACAAATGCCAAAGTCAATATTTCACCGAGGGGGACACAGAGCCATAATACGAGACGGAGAGGGGCCAGGGGCCGGCCACACCACCTGGCTGCGCGGCCAGGCCTGCGCCAGGGGGTGGTGTGGCCGCATAGGGCACCCCCTCGGCCTCCCCTTTCTCCTATAAGATGCCTCTGATACAGAAACCCTAAGTACCCGATTGAAAATCCACGAATGAGTCTATAGCCGCCGTCATCTCCATCCCTAGATCGGGAGGGATCTGAAGCTCTTCCCGGCACCCTGCCGGAGGTGAGAATTCACCCTAGAGGCCTGATGCGCTCGACTTTCGACGTAGAGCTTGTTGGGAACCCCAAGAGGAAGGTACGATGAGCACAGCAGTAAGTTTTCCCTCAGTTATGAAACCAAGGTTTAATCGAACCAGTAGGAGCAAGGAAACACCCCAAAGGTGTTACTAGCTGAGCTTTGGCAGGGCGCACTACCGGTGCTAGTAGCAACATGGAGACCTGCATAACACAACTACAAAACTTTGTCCCCAACTTGCGATGAGGTTGTCAATCTCACCGTGTTTTGCGAAAAACAAAGGATTAAACGTATCGAATGGAAAGAAGTAAAAGTTTGCAGAAAGTAAACAGCAGTAAAAGATTATGGATTGTATGTAAAGAAAAAGGACCAGGATCCATAGTTCACTAGAGGTGGCTCTCCTTAGATAAATAACATGCTGGGTGAACAAATTACAACGGGGTAATTGACAAACACCGAGAAAGCAATACATGCATATACTAATCATCTTGACTCCTCTGAGACTTTATTGGGCATTACAACATAATACATAGACCGCCATCCAACTGCATCCATGACTAATAATCCACCTTCAGGTTATCATCCGAACCCCCTCTAGTATTAAGTTGCAAGCAACAGATTATTTCTTTATGAACTGCGTGTAAAGTAAACAATACGATTGTTCTATGAACAAAGGATTGTTGTTTTCTCCCTAGTAGCAACATCACATCTAGTACCTTAGAGATTTCTGTCACTTCCCCAGATTACCAGAGGCATGAACCCACTATCGAGCATAAATACTAACTCTTGGAGTTGGTAGCATGTACTTGGCCAAGATAGCTAGTAACAACGGAAAGCATGCAAGATCTCAAATAACAAAGACATGATAGAATCAATAATCAATCTGAAATAGCATCTCAATATCCATCAGATCCCCGCAAACACAACATGTATGAATTACAAATAGATGATCTTGATCATGAACGGAGCTCACAATATCTAAACATGAAAGCACAAAGGAGGAGAAACCAGCCATCTAGCTACTACATGGATCCGTAGTCCAAGGATGAACTACTCACGCATCACACCGGAGGCTTGCATGGTGATGAAGAAAGCCTCCAGGGTGAATTCCCCTCTCCGGCAGGGTGCCGAGAAGAGCTTCAGATCCCTCCCGATCTAGGGATGGAGATGACGGCGGCTACAGACTCTTTCGTGGATTTTTGATCGGGTACTTAGGGTTTTCGTCCCGAGGGCAACTTATAGGAGGAAGGAGAGGCCAAGGGGGTGCCGGGAGCCACCACACCACCCCCTAGCGCGGGCCCAGCCTGGCCGCGCGGCCAGGTGGTGTGGCCAGCCCCTGGCCCTTCTCCATCTCGTATTCTGGCACTTGATCACTTCCGGAAAAATAGGCACTTTGGCTTTTGTCCCGTCCAATTCCGAGAATATTCATTTTCTGACTTTCCTAGAACCAAAAACAGCAGAAACAGGCAGTTGGCACTGTGGCTCTTGTTAATAGGTTAGTCCAAGAAATCATATGAAAAGTACTCCAAAGTTGGAACAAAACACAAGAAAGTGGATAAAACCAAGCATGGAACATCAAAAATTATAGATACATTTGCAATGTATCAACATCCCCAAGCTTAACTCCTGCTCGTCCTCGAGTAGGTAAGTGATAAAAAGAAATAATTTTTGAGGTGACATGCACCATCAAAGACTTGATCAAAGTATTTGCAAAACATTCAAAGCTGGGATCATAGTACTTCAATCATAACATGAAAGACAAAGTTCTAGCAATAGGCAAAGAAACTATGAAGAAACATGAAAAGGCACAAACAAAAGATTCATGAATAACAATGCTTTGCAAGGCGTTTGTTTGTTTCACATAAAGAAAACATAGCATAAAAGTATTCAGCTTGTCCCTCAATAGAGTAGCAAATATAAATGCATAGGACACCTTCAAAGTTCATAAGAGTGACTAGATACAAAGTTCCAAACAAGCAATAACAAGTTATGCATCAATCAACTAGTCTTGGGACAATGCACATAGAACTAAGAATGGCCACTATGCTCTCAAAGTAGGTGCATAAAGATAGAAGGTGGAGACTCAATATAATGGTGGAAGAAAGCCCTTTTGTAAAAGGAAGTAGGGATTCAAGTCTCATAAAGAGCTTCCAAAAATTATGGTACTTGTAGTTTTCAGCTCTCATTGCCCCTATCATAAGCATCTTTAAGGTGATTAAGGTTAAAGTGACACAACTAAGAGCATATGCTTGACAAGTTATAAACCGAAATCTCATGCCCCTTACTTACGAAGACCGATCCTCATGCTACTCAACTTTAGTCACGAGTAAGCTATTGTCATTGTAAGTATATGTGTATCATTAAGAACCGCCAACGGGGTACCCCTTGCACATGATACAGGAGCTTTCCCATAATCAAAATGACAAGGCAAGCAGACAATGAGCATCTCATCGATCTTTTTATGTGCTATTTGCATAGGTTTTTATTGAGGATGCTTCATAGAGTGCTCATTATGGTGATGCTGCAAGTTTCCACCATGATTAGGCATGGCTTAGGCTAGCGGCCCAGGCGTTTCTCTAACACACATACAAACTCCATGATCTTACAAGTTCCACTTTTATTTCACACCGCCGGGATCCGTAAGCAAAAGAACATGATATCAACAGGGTACAAAGTACACGTGCAATGTTGAAAGCATTCCCCATGAAACATGGTTCTACTAATTTCAACTTATAAAGCGCAGGCATATACGCAACAAAGAAGGACCCAATGGTTCAAGTTTATTAGAGGCAAAAAATGTAAAGTGTGCCATCAAGTTCGTGAGAGCTTTAATCACTAGTTTTCTCATAACAAGTGAAAGGTAAACAAAAGCATGAATATACTAGGAATAGCATAAGCTAGTAGGTAGGTATGGTGGACTCTTTGGAATAACTTGGTTTAGGGAGTTGGATGCATGAGTGGAACTCATACTTTGTTGTGGAGGCTAGCAAAAGACTGGGAGCGACAAACTAAGAGAGCAATAATGGCCATAATCATGCAGAGCGACAAAACATCATTGATCAAAGCATAAAGTGATACTACAAGTTGAAAGCTAAAGGATCGTAAAGGCTATGGTGACTTTGTATAGTCATAACATGGTGTGAGCATGTGCCAAGTCAACCCAAATAACGCATCAAAGGAGAATACCACTATACTATGCTTTAATATGCTAAAACAACGCATGATTCATCCAAGGCACATTAAGCAATCTCAATTGTTTATAACAAGCCATGCTACAGCAAATAATACTAAGCATAAAGCCAAAACAATATCAAGCATGGCATGACAAAGCATAGGCCACAGTCAAAAACAAGCTCTTTTTACCACATAAGCATGAACTTTCCTACTCTTTTCCAAACCAAACCAAACTATTTGCAAACCAAATGTATGAAAGAGGGGGTCCAACCAATTTATTCAGAAAACTAAGCAAACCAAGAAAACTAAAAACCAAAATGAAAACGAAAAAGAAGACGCTCCAAGAAAAACACAACTGTGCATGAAACAATAAAAATGAAGCGTTTGGAAGAAACCTAGGATTTTTATTGATGAAGAAGGGGATGCCTTGGGCATCCCCAAGCTTTGACGCTTGTACTTCTTGGATATTTCTTGGGGTGACACGCGTGGCATCCCCAAGCTTGAGCTTTAGTCCATCCTTCATCTCATTACTCATTCCTTCCATACACCTGAAATTTTGCCTTCATACAAAACTTCACACAATCTCATTAGCAACATTAGTGCACTTAAGATAAATAAGTGTCAAGGTTCAGTTCTAACACCAAATAAACTTCCATTAGAACACTAGCTACTGTAGCACTTCCCTCAAAAATCTCAATTCCCCAAAGGAACTCAAGAAGGAACTAACAAGAAGCAAATGCAGAAAATGGCAGAAATCTGTCAAAACAGACCAGCAGGTAAAGACGAATTTTTTCGAAGACCTTCTGTTGCTCAAATCAAAAAGCGTTGAACTAACGAACGTTAGATAACAACCTGGGTCAGAAGCACAAAAAATTACAGCTTAATCCGACGTACAAGGAATACAAAATAACAATTTTATTATTGCCTCTCAAGGCATATTTCCTTCAGTAAGAGGAGCTTGTTTTTGACTGTGGCCTATGCTTTGTCATGTCATGATTGATATTGTTTTGACTTTATGCTTAGTAATTTATTGCTGTAGCATGACATGTTACAAACAATTGAGATTTCTTAATGTGCCTTGAAAGAATCATGCGTTGTTTTAGAATATTAAAGCATAGTATTGTGGTATTCTCCTTTGATGCTTTATTTGGGTTGACTTGGCGCATTCTCACACCATGTTATGACTATCCCAAGTCACCATAGCCTCTATGATCCTTTAGTTTTCGACTTGTAATATCACTTTATGCTTTAATTAATAATGTTTTGTCGCTTTGCATGATTATGGCCATTATTGCTCTCTTAGTTGGTCAACCCCAGTCTTTTGCCAGCCTCCATAACCAAGTATGAGTTCCACTCATGCATCCAACTCCAAATAAAACCAAGTTATTCCAAAGAGTCCACCATACCTACCTATTAGCATTTGCTATTCCAAGTATATTCATGTTTTTATCTACCTTCCGAATTAAACTTGTTATGAGAAAACTAGTGATTAAAGCTCTCACGAACTTGATGGCACACTTTAATTTTCTTGCCCCTAATAAACTTGAACCATTGTGTCATCTATGTTGTATATGCTTGCACTTATATGTTGGGGATTAGCAGAACCATGCTATCATGGGGAACGCTTTCAACATTGCACTTGTACATTGTACCTAGTTGATATCAAGCTCTTTTGTCTATGGATGTCTTCGGTGTGAAATGAAAGGGGAGCTTGTAAGTCCATGGAGTTATGTATGTGTATTAGAGAAACGCCTGGACCGCTTGTAATCCATGCCTAATCATGGTGGAAACCTGCAGCGTAACCATAATGAGCAATCTATGAAGCATTCTTCTCATAAAAAAGAGATAGAGATTGAGAAAAAGAGAAAAAGAAAAAAAAGATGAGAAAAGAGGAAAGAGAGAAAAAAACACCATTTTCCCATGGTAAATAAGAAGATTGCTGAGATGCTCGTTGTCTGCTTGCCTTGTCATTTTGATATGGGGATTCTTCCGTATCATCGGGCAAGGGGTACCCCATTGGCGGTTCTCTATGATACACATGTACTTACTATGACAAGAACTTACTGATAACTAAACTTGAGTAGCATGAGGAGCGACCCTCGTATTCAAGGGACATGAGATTTCCAACTTATACTTTGTCAAGCATATACTCCATAGTTTGTTCACTTTAACCTTAATCACTTCAATATGCTTATGATAGGGGCAATGAGAGCTAAAAGCTAATAAGTACCATAATTTTTGGAAGCTCTTTATGAGACTTGAATCCCTGCTTCCTTCTATGAAGGCCCTTCTTTTACTTTTATGTTGAGTCTCCATCTTCTATCTTTATGCACCTATTGAGAGAGCATAGTGGCCATTCTTAGTTTAATGTGCATTATCCCAAGACTTGTTGATTGGTGCATAACTTTGATATTGCTTATTCTTAAACTATTTATATCTAGTCACCCTTATGAACTTTGAAGGTTTCCTATGCATTTATGTTTGCTACACTATGAGGGACAAGCTGAATACCATTCTCATTATGTTTTCTTTATGTGAAACAATCAAACGCCTTGCAAAGCATTGTTATTCATGAATCTTTTGTTTGTGCCTTTTCATGTTACAACATAGTTGCTATGTCTTATTGTTAGAACTTTATCTTTCATGCTATGTTGAAGTACTATGATCCCAACTATAAATGTTTTACAAATACTTTGATCAAGTTTATGATGGTGCACGTCACCTCAAAACTTATTCTTTCTTTTTATCACTTACCTACTCGAGGACGAGCAGGAGTTAAGCTTGGGGATGTTGATATGTTGCAAACGTATCTATAATTTTTGATGTTCCATGCTTGTTTTATATCTACTTTCTTATGTTTTGTCCACACTTTGGAGTATTTTTATACACTTTCTTGGACTAACCTATTGACAAGGTGCCATAGTGCCAGCTGTCTGTTTTCTACTATTTTTGGTTCCAGGAAAGTCATAAAATGAATATTCTCGGTATTGGACAGGACAAATGCCAAAGTCAATATTTCACCGAGGGGGACACAAAGCCATAATACGAGACGGAGAGGAGCCAGGGGCCGGCCACACCACCTGGCTGCGCGGCCAGGCCTGGCCCGCGCCAGGGGGTGGTGTGGCTGCCTAGGGCACCCCCTCGGCCTCCCCTTACGCCTATAAGATGCCTCTGATACAGAAACCCTAAGTACCCGATCAAAAATCCACGAATGAGTCTATAGCCGCCGTCATCTCCATCCCTAGATCGGGAGGGATCGGAAGCTCTCCCTGGCACCCTACCGGAGGGGAGAATTCACCCTGGAGGCCTTCTTCATCACCATGCAAGCCTCCGGTGTGATGTGTGAGTAGTTCATCCTTGGACTATGTGTCCATGTAGTAGCTAGATGGTTGGTTCTTCTCCTTTGTGCTATCATGTTTAGATCTTGTGAGCTCCGTTCATGATCAAGATCATCTATTTGTAATCATACATGTTGTGTTTGCGGGGATCCGATGGATATTGAGATGCTATTTCAGATTGATAATTGATTCTATCATGTCTTTTTTATTTGTGATCTTGCATGCTTTCCATTGTTAGTAGCTATCTTGGCCGAGTAGATGCTAGCAACTCCAAGAGGGAGTATTTATGCTCGATAGTGGGTTCATGCCTCTAGTAATCTAGGGAAGTGACAGAAATCTCTAAGGTACTAGATGTGCTGTTGCTACTAGGGAGAAAATAGCAATCCTTTGTTCATAGAACAATCATATTGTTTACTTTACACGCAATGCTTAATGCAATTATGTGTTGCTTGCAACTTAATACTGGAGGGGGTTCGGATGATAACCTGAAGGTGGATTATTAGTCATAGATGCAGTTGGATTACATTCTATGTATAATGTTGTAATGCCCAATCAAATCTCATAGGAGCAAAATGATTAGTATATGCATGTATGTTTTCTCGATGTTTATCAATTGCCCCGCTGTAATTTGTTCACCCAACATGTCATCTATCTTAAGGAGAATCACCACTAGTAAACTATGGACCCCGATCCTTTCTTTTACCATCAATCTACAACTGTTTACTGTTTTCTATTTAATTTCTGCAAACTATTACTTTCTTCCACACAATATGTTTAATTCTTTGTTTTCAGCAAAACCGGTGAGATTGACAACCTCACTGTAAGTTGGGGACAATGTTCTGTGGTTGTGTTGTGCAGGATTCCAAGTTGGAAACAACACCTTGGAGGTGTTTCCTTGCTCCTACTGGTTCGACAACCTTGGTTTCACAACTGAGGGAAAATTTGTTGTTGTGCTCATCATACCTTCATCTTGGGGTTCCCAACAAGCTCATCGTATTTTGATCCAACAAGCATCTTTCTGGCGCCGTGGATTGAAGGAGCAAGCACCCACGTCAACCACGAGCCAACAACACTCCCTTTATTAGTGGGTGGAGATTTTAACATTCTACAGAGAAGAGAGGACAAGAACAATGATATGTTCAAATCTCACTGGCCTTTTGTTTTTAGTGCTAGCATTGAAAATCTAAACTTAAGAGAGATTATTCTCTCAAGAAGACAGTTTACTTGCGCTAACAGCAGAGAGACACCTACCTATGAGAAGCTTGACTCTATCCTATCTAGTGTTGAATTGGAATACAAATTTCCATTAGTTACTGTTCGTGCCCTTACTCGGTCTGGATCGGACCATATACCTCTCCTGATTGACTTAGGAAATAGAGATCACCTTGGTAATAACCCACGATTTTCTTTTGAACTATCGTGGTTAAGACAAGATGGTTTCTTTGAGATGGTGGTTGCCGAATGGGTTGCTGTATCACATGGTGATACACCTATTGCGAGATGGCAAAATAAAATTAGGCATTTACGATGCTTTCTACGCGGTTGGGATAAAAACAGAGTGGTAAATACAGAAAAGAAAAAGATAGACTTCTTGCGATTATCGATAGACTTGATATTAATGTTGAGATGATTGTATTGTCGGAAGTCGGGCGAAACATGCTCAAATTAGCTAATGAGCAGGTCACAAAACTAAGGCGAGATGAAGAGACCAAGTGGTCTCAACAGGAAAAGGTTAAACATATACAATATGGGGAAATAATACAAAATATGTTCACTTAATTGCCAATCGAAAACACCGGAAGAAAAATATTTTCCAACTTGAACAAGATGAAGGCACTATAGTGGGAGATGAAAACTTGAGAACCTATATTTCTGAATATTATAAGAAACTTTTTGGTGCTTCGGAACCAAATAGATTTTCACTTATGGAAGAGAGGAACCTGGATATTCCTCAGCTTTCCACGATAGAAAATACAATTCTAACTTTGGTGTTCTCGGAAAAGGAAGTGCTTGAAGCAATTTCTTTGATGGAACACAACAAGGCTCCGGGTCCTGATGGATTCCCTGTGGAATTATATCAGACATTTTGGGAAGTGATTTAAAATGACTTGATGGCTGTTGCAAACAACCGAGTTACCTCTCTATAAGCTAAACTTCGGGGTCATCACTCTCCTCCCTAAGAAATAAAATGTGGTTCAAATCTAGCAATACAGGCCAATTTGCCTTTTAAATGTTAGTTTCAATTTTTTTACTAAAGTGGCCACGAATTGCATCTCTATGATTCCTCACAAGGTCATTCGACCAACTCAAATAGCGTTCATGCCTAGAAGGCATATTCTAGAGGGGGTAATTATTTTGCATGAAACCATCCATGAGCTTCATTCGAAAAAGTTGGATGGAGTGATTTTTAAAATCGATTTTGAAAAAGCATACGATAAAGTCAAATGGCCCTTTTTACAACAATCACTTTGCTTGAAGGGTTTCGATCCTTTATGGTGCAAGTGGATTGCAAATTTTATCCAAGGTGGGAGTGTTGGGATCGGAGTGAACAATGATATTAGTCATTTCTTCCAGACAAGAAAGGGGGTACGACAGGGTGATCCATTATCACCTATTCTTTTTAACATTGTGGCAGATATGTTGGCCATCCTCATAGCTAGAGCTAAGGAAGAAGGTCAGGTTGGTGGTTTAATCCCACATCTAGTTGAGGGAGGGGTATCCATACTTCAATATGAAGATGACACAATTATTTTCATGGAACATGATCTTATGAAGGCTATAAACATGAAACTTATACTTTGCATTTTTGAGCAACTTTTGGGATTTAAAATTAACTTACACAAAAGTGAGATTTACTACTTTGGAAAGGCAAAAGAACATGAACAGGAGTATAGAGATATATTCGGTTGTGAGTCGGGATCTTTGCCTTTCAAGTACCTTGGGGTACCTATTCATCACATAAGGATCAGTAATTCTGAGTGGAATCCCATTGATAATCGTTTTGAAGGAAAGTTAGGATGTTGGCAAGGCAAACTATTGTCATATGGAGATAGATTAGTGCTAATCAACTTCGTATTAACAAGTATGCCTATGTTTATGTTATCTTTTCTAGAAATACCAAAGGGTGTTAGGAAAAGATTGGACTTTTATCATTCAATACTTTGGAAAAGTGATGAACATAAGAAGAAATATAGATTAACTAAGTGGAATATAATTTGTCGACCCAAGGATCAGGATGGATTGGGAATTGAGGTGTTAGAGGTTAAAAATAAGTGTCTATTGAGCAAATGGCTTTATAAATTACTTTCCGGACAAGGGGTGTGGCAGGAACTTCTTCATAACAAGTACCTGAAAAACAAAAATTTGGCACAAGTACAAGCTAAGCCGACTGATTCCCCATTTTGGAAAGGCCTAATGCAGGTAAAGAATGGCTTTTTACCAGAGGGTTCTTCAAAGTTGGGAATGGGGTAACAACTCGGTTTTGGGAAGATGTTTGGTTAGGGGAGGCGCCCCTTACCCAACAGTGTCCTTCACTTTATAATATGGTCCATAGGAAACATGTCTCTGTTCATGAAATCCTATCTCACAACCCTCTTAATATAGGTTTTAGGAGGAATTTGACTCGGACAAAATGGGATGCATGGTTGCATATCTGTCAGAGATTAATGCAAGTTAACTTGACTGGTCAACCGTATGTGTTTAAGTGCAAGCTAACCATGGATGGGATTTTTACTGTTAAATCTATGTATGAGGATCTCATGAATGATCATAAGAGCCTCCCCGCAAAATACTTATGGAAGCTTAAAATACCACTAAAGATTAAGATATTTATGTGGTTTTTGGGTAAAAAGGTCTTGCTAACTAAGGACAATCTGTTAAGAAGGAATTGAAAAGGATGCAAAAAGTGTTGTTTCTATGACGGAGAAGAAACAACTGAATACCTTTTCTATTTCATGCCCCTTTGCTAAAATTATTTGGCGCATTGTTTTCTTTACATACAATCTTCCACCTCCGACCAATATTACTAATATGTTTGGAAATTGGTTAAATGGGATGGATAGGGCTAACAAAGCTAGAATACGTATAGAGGTATCGTCTTTATGTTGGTCTATTCGGAAAAGTCGCAACGCTATTACTTTTAACAAGGTTCGAGTTATTCTTTTTTACAGGTTATTATCTCAGCATCCCAATGGATCCAACTATGGGCTTTATTACTCCCGGAGCAGCAATGCGATACGATAGTTTCTGGGAGCAGCCATCTGGTGATGTTTGCTCAGGATATCTATTACCGGGCTACATGGTGGCATACTAGTAGATGTTTAGCTTTTGTATGCTTTCCATCTTCAGATTTCTAAATTTTTTCAGATGGTTGGTGTTTGTATCAACCCTCTCTCATCCTTGAACTGTAATTTTGGCACTTCCAACTTTAAGTAATAAAGGGTTGTGTGCATCCTAGGACGCAGAGGTCGGGGTGTATCCCCATTTCGAAAAAAAAGATTAATAAAATACAGCTTCCTTTATATTTATTATGTACTACGGTACACTGGCACCCACGTACTTCTCTTCTCTACCCTAATGCATGAGAGAAAACATGCTTCTATCCTCTTCCCTGGATTAGCCTTCTCGGATCTCACACAGAAGGGAAGGTGACATGGGTATACCCTATAGGTACTCGAGCTTGGTATATACGGTCCAAATATGTACATGCCCACGGTGTCGCCAAGGCCCAGATGAAAGGACTCGAGTAACCTACGGACTCTCGATTGCTTGAAGAACAAGAAGAAGCTAAAGATAGAAAGTTTGAAGGGGAAAACCCTAACTTGTAACCGACTCGACCTGCTACCTGAGACCTAGCCTATCTATATAAAGGCTAGGAGGGGCGGCGAGGAGGACACACGCAACCCTAGTTTCCACAACCCTCGCCAGATTGCATCTGCGCACCATTGTAACTTTCGACTCCTTCGATAATTCCACGAGCAGACAAGCAGGAGTAGGGACCTCTACGAGGCCTGAACCTGGGTAAATCTTTGTCCCCTGTGTGCTTCTTTGCTAGCCGATAGATGTCTCTAGCGCTCCCTCCTTCTCCAAAACCCAAGTCCATAACAATGGGCATTGATGAGTTAAACCCTCGTCAATTGGCGCCGTCTGTGGGAATTGGGAGTGCAGATGTTGCGGCTTCTTCGGCCCCATCAACTGCGATCTACAACTCCGCAACAGTGGAGATTCGCCAGCTCTTCGGCGCCTTCGACTTCACCATCCGCACGCCGGCCACCCGCCCGGCCTTCAAGTCCGTGGGTGACGGAATCAGCCTGGCAATCGGAAGCTTCCGCTTCCAAGTTAGTTAGATGGGCACGCTTCGCATGCCTGATCAGCCGACAGCACCGGCGATTGCCCCAGCGTCATGGTTCCCTCCATCAGTCGGCACCCTCAGCAAGCTCAACGCCCCGACAGCGGTCGAAAATACGGTCAGCGATAGCAGTCGCGACTCCGATCTGAGCGATCTCGCCACTAAAGACGGAACCTACGGTTCTGAGTCGGAAAGTTGTGGAAGCAACAGCTTCCCCAATCACTTCATGTGCGCCGTCATCAACGCAGGTGACACCTCCGCCAATCGCGGCAACGGTGGTAAGACTGGTAATGGCACCGATCCACCCAACGCCGGCAACGGTGGCAACGGCGGCAATCGCGCTCCTGTCAACAACGGAGGGGCAGTCGAACCTCCCAGCATAATCAATGAGCAAACCGGCAAACGCGTCGTAATCAAGCTCAACGAGCAAGAGTGGGATCGCTGTCGCGAGGCCTTATGGGGTACACCTCTACCCTTTGGGTCCCCGCAGGAACTGCTGATGGGCTATCATTGGCTCCTGAAAGAAGAATTCAAGCGCCAACTGCAAACAATCGCGCAACTTGAGGCGCGTAAAAAGGCAGCGGACGAATCGAGCCTTCGTCGCGCTGGGCTCTCCTCCTACGGAGGATCCTCCTCAAGAGGCAACGAGTACCTCGCCAAGAAGAGGCAATCGCGGATGGCTCATCTACCGAACAAGAGCGCATAGAAGCCGCAAAAGTCCTCGACTTCGGCACTATGACAGTCGACACGAGAGGCAACATGGTCCCCAGGGCGCCGCAGGCTGCGGTGACAGTAGACACCATGTACCTCCTCAATAACCAGCCGCCAGCTGGAGATCCCTGAACTGCCATGCACCGATCTACGATCGCGGGCTTGGGATTAATCGAGGCCGCCCTCGACAAGGAACCAACACCAGACCAAAAAAGGGCAAAGCGCTAGAAAAGCGCCACTCCTCGCCTTCATCTAGCGATGACAGTCACGACCTGTCCCGGCGCCGCCGCTCACGGCGACATGACCGTGACTACGATGCACGCGACGACCTCACGTAGTGCAAGATCGACAAATCAAGGGCACGACGTGCTCGGTCGACTAACACGGAAGAAGAAGATGGGGAGCTCTGCGGCGCAAGATGCTTCAGCAGATCAATTAGGAAAAAGCGAATGCCTAAAGGGTTTAAACTCCCATCGGAGAACCCGAAATTTGACGGTCTACAGGACCCCAAGATCTGGCTGGAGGACCACATCTCCTCCGTTAGACTCCACGGAGGCAGTCGAAGCACTGCCATGCAATGCTTGCAACTACAGCTGCAGGGCGCCGCTCGGGCATGGCTGAATAACCTCCCACGCGGATCCATTCGCAGTTGGGATGAGCTGGTCTACAGCTTCGTGCGCAACTTTAAGGGCACGTACAAACGGCCCGCATCAATCGAAGAGCTGAGATGCTGCCAGCAAAGATCTGGCGAATCGCTGCGCTCCTACATCCAAAGGTGGTCCATCATCAAGAACTCCGTGGAAAATATCTCGGAAGACCGCGCGATTGATGCATTCAACGGTGGTGTACGCCGCCTAGAGCTCAGAGAGGAGCTGGGCTGCTCAAAGCCCCAGACCATCGACCACCTGATGGAGATCATGAATCGGTGGGCCGATGGAGAAGATTCGGTGAAGAATCGCGCTCACTCCGATGAGGAGGCAGAACTCGAACGAAGACGCGACCGCCGAGGCAAATGCCCCATGCGCATCTACGATGACCGTGACGACGTCAACATGGTCGCGGCCGGCTACGCTGATAGACGCGACGATAACTGCAACAATGGATACCGTAGCGGCGGATACCGTGACTCCGGGAAAACCACACAAGTATGGCAACCCCGCACTCACGATGAGGCACCCGCGACCTCCATCGAGGACAAACTGTCCAGGCCATGCACGGTACACTTCTACATCAACAAGCATGACGGCAAGAGAAAGTCCAGCCACCTCCTCAAAGACTGCCGCGAGTTCCTCAAGCTACATGAGGGATTGGTTCGGATGAACCGCAATGCGGTCGAAAGAGGCTACGAAGCCGCTCCAAGCGCCGTGGCACATGGCGCACCACCACCACCACCTGGGACACCCCCGATCGGAGCCGCACCGGACCAGCACCACGGAGGAGAACCGTACCCACGGGCCATGGGTACCATGATGATCCAAAAAGGACGCCCCTCCAATAGGGTGCAGAAGGCCATCACTCGCCAAGTCAACTTGGCCACGCACTCGCCACCATCCACCACTGAGTACCTCTGTGGAAGCGAGTCGTGCATCACCTTCGACAAACGCGACCACCCGCCTCAGATACCTTGTCCAGGTCATTGCCCCCTCGTACTCGAGGCGCAAATTGGAAGCTTCGACATGAGTCGCGTCTTCATGGATGGCGGAAGCGGCATCAACCTCATATTCGCGAGTACCTTGCGAGCGATGAGGATCCCTCTAACCTGCCTAGAGGCATCAGACACAACGTTCCACGGCATCATCCCAGGGAAAGGCGTATACCCCCTGGGCAAAATCAACCTCGACGTCATCTTCGGCACGCCGATGAACTTCTGGCGCGAACGCATCGACTTTGAGGTCGTCGACTGGCCCTCACAATACCACTGCATCCTCGGGCGTGTCGCGTTCGCCAGGTTCATGGCAGTACCCCACTACGCCTACCTGAAGATGAAAATGCCAGGGCCCAACGGTGTCATAACAATCAACGGGAGCTTTGAGCGATCTGACAGTTGCGATAGGGAATTCAACAGAATCTCCCAGTCCTTCGGCATGCAGGAGCAACTCGCAAGATTGAAAGAGACCACAGACAATAGTCTACCTCCCCTGAGTAGGCCAAGCTCACCTGATCTCTCTTTCGACTCATCGGTGCACACAAAGAAAGTGCAGGTCCACCCATCGGATCCGGCCAAGACGGCCCTCATCGCCAACAACTTGAGTCCCGCATAGGAACTCGCGCTCGTCGAATTCCTCTGTGAGCACTGGGAAATTTTTGCCTGGTGTCCTACGGACATGCCAGGAGTTCCCAGGGAATTCGCTGAGCACGCACTCAACCTCAACCCTGACGCAAGGCCAGTCAAGCAAACAATCAGGCGACTGTCTGAGCCACGAGCGCAGACATTTGGAATGGAGATCAACAGACTCCTCGAGGCCAAGTTTATACGCGAGATCAAGGAAAGCACTTGGCTCGCCAATACGGTGTAGGTACCAAAAAAGGACACGGATATCCTATGGATGTGCGTGGACTTCACTTCTTTAAACAAGCACTGCCCAAAGGATCACTTCCCGCTGCCACGGATCGACCAGATCATCGACTCCACTATGGGATGCGAGCGCCTCTGCTTCCTCGACGCCTACTCAGGCTATAATCAAATTCGAATGAAGGAAGAAGATCAAGAGAAAACAGTGTTTACAACGCCCTTCGGTGTGTTCTGCTACAACACAATACCCTTCGGGCTAAAAAACGCGGGAGCCACGTACCAACGGTGCATGCAGGCTTGCCTCAAGGAACAACTGGGTCGCAACATCCAAGTCTATGTCGATGACATAGTAATCAAGACCAAGGAGGAAGCCTCTCTAATCGACGATTTGCGCGAAACCTTCGCCAATCTCGATCACTACCGGATTAAGCTCAATCCGGACAAATGCGCCTTTGGCGTACCATCTGGGCAGCTACTCGGGTATCTCATCTCCGCGAGGGGGATCGAGGCAAACCCGAAAAAGATAAAAGCCATAGTGGCCATGGAGAAGCCGAAGAACATAAGACGCGTCCAGCAACTGGCCGGACGAATCGTGGCCCTCAGTCGATTTATCAGTCGGATGGGTGAAAAGGCACTGCCCTTCTACCAGCTCCTCCGCAAAGCTGAAAAATTCGAGTGGACCAATGAAGCGCAAGACGCATTCGAAGATCTCAAGCGCCTGCTATCCACTTTGCCAATACTGGTGACTCCACAAGAAAGGGAACCACTGTTGCTGTACATCTCCACCACCAACTAGGTGGTCAGCACAGTGCTCGTCGTCGAGCGGGCTGAGGAAAACAAGGTCCACGGCGTACAACGCCCGGTATACTACCTCAGCGAGGTCCTCACGCCAACAAAACAGCGGTACCCGCACTACCAGAAGCTGGCGTACGGCGTCTTTATGACCGCCCGACGACTGCGCCACTACTTCTAGGAGCACCCAATCGTGGTAGTCAGTGACGCCCCGTTGGGACATATCCTCAATAACCCCGACGCCACGGGGCGAGTCGTGCTTTGGGGAATAGAACTGTCTCCATGAGACATCACATACGAAAAGCGTGATGCAATCAAGTCGCAAGTTCTCCCTGACTTCCTCGTGCACTGGATGGAGAACCAACTCCCGGACAAGCCAGATATGTCCTACCTCTGGACAATGCACTTCGATGGGTCCAAGAGGAAAGACGGAGCAGGCATAGGTGTCATACTGACATCACCTCAAGGGGACAAGCTGAAGTATATCCTGCGAATGCAGTTCACAGCCTCAAACAATGAGGCTAAATACGAGGCCCTGTTGCACGGGATGAGGATGGCAAAAGCTTGCGGCGCCAAGAGGCTCATCATATATGGCGACTCCAAGTTGGTCGTCAACCAAACAATGCATGAGTGAGACACACTGAACGACAACATGATCGCGTACCGCGACCTCTACGATACACTCGAGGGAGACTTCGATGGTTGCGAGCTGCGACACATAGGTCGCGAAAGCAATGAAGAGGCAGACGCACTCGCCAACATAGGCTCTACCTGCGCCCCCATACCACCTGGGGTATTTCTCGAGCGCATATGCGAACGCTCCATCAAGCCAAAGGCCGCAGAGAAGAAAACAAGCGCAGCAACGGACTCGGGGGCTGCGCCACCCAATGAGCCAATGGCACTCGATGACGTGGAGATGGACACAGGACTCGAAGGACCAATGAGCGTCATGATGATAGAGCAATCCTGGACGCAACCGTACATTACGTACCGCCTCAGTAAGAAACTACCAGACGATCCGACAGATGCACGGCACATCGCGCGGCGATCCAAGGCATTCGCCGTTATCAACGGCGAACTGTACAAGCGCAACATCACAGGGGTACTCCAGCGATGCGTCTCCCTGGCTGATGGAAAGGCAGTTCTCCTTGATATCCATGAAGGGACCTGCGGGCACCACGCCGGTAGTCGTGCTCTCGTTGCCAAAGCTCTATGAGCTGGATTCTACTGGCCTACGACCATGCGCGATGCGAAGGACATCGTCCAAAGATGCAACGCTTGCCAGCGATTCGCGAACAAGCCGCACGCACCAAGTGCAGAGTTACGGCCAATTCCATTGGCCTGGCCCTTCGCACAATGGGGGCTCGACATGGTCGGAAAGCTACCAAGGTCCTCACGAGGAGGCTACGTCTACCTCTCAGTCGCAGTCGACAAATTCACCAAGTGGATTGAGGCCATGCCAGTAACCAACCAATCAGCGCACAGCACAGTCAAGTTCTTCGAATCCATCGCCTACCGCTTCGGAGTGCCGCACAACATCATCACCGACAACGGGACGAACTTCACATCCAAGGAGTTCCAAGAATTCTGCGAGAACCTGGGAATCAACATTAGCTACGCCTCAGTGGCACATCCACAGACCAACGGTCAAGTGGAAAAAGCAAACAGGCTCATCTGCAGCGGCATCAAGAAGCGACTCCTCTGACCACTCGAACAAGCCGCGGGTTGCTGGCCAGATGAACTGCAATCCGTACTCTGGAGCCTATGTACAACTCCAAACAACGCTACAGGCTACACGCCATTCTTTATGCTGCACGGAGCAGAGGCAGTGCTACCCGCCGAGGTACGATACAAGGCGCCACGTGTGGTCGCCTACAGCGAGCAGGAGTCATCCCTCGCCCTCGAGGACTCCGTCGACCTCCTTGACGAAGAAAGAGAAATCGCCGCAGAAAGATCCACGATCTACCAGCAGAACCTGCGCAACTACCATAGTAGGAGGCTTCGCCCCAGATCCTTCGTCGAAGGTGACTTGGTCCTGCGACTGAAGCAGCAGGGGCATCTCAAGCTCGAGTCCCCCTGGGATGGACCATACGTGATTACAGAAGTAATCCCAGGTGGCGCCTATCGCCTTCAAGATTTAGAGACAGGAGTCGCATACTCCAACCCTTGGAACGTCGCACAACTGCGATGCTTCTTCCCCTAGTCATGTTTTACTTTTACATCGCAAAATAAGGCTACTCAGCCAAGGCTACTTAGCCGCACATTGTACCTCGCACTGTTCTTCGAATAAATAAAAGCTAAGTGCCCCAAAACTCCGTGTTCTCCTTTACTTTCCCAATTTATATACTCGGGGGTTGCGCCACCCTGTACACACCTGTTCTCCGAACCAAAACGTGATACCCTGAGTACCTAGTACATCAGTCGAAACCCTTAACACAACATCAACCCAGCTGCCACGCACCTAACAGGTTGACAAGGGACTGAGATAAAAACATGACCAGGCTAACGCAAAGGACTCTCATAGTGTTACGCATTTCATACTGGAAAAGCTCTTTATACGCATTCAACGAATAAATTATCTACAACATTTATACGAACTTTACAACACAAGTACATTTATGTGCAGGATACAAACTAAGCGACTACTGCAGCAGAAGCACGTTGGTTTGTTTCTCGAAGAAGTCGACGATCTCTTCTGCTGGGCGGTCCACCGCCTGATAGTGCGGCACCATATTCCAAGCTGAACCTGCTGGCGGTGCTGGCGGCCCAGACGCAATGGCGGCAACATCTACGTCAGGCCTGTGCAATCGCACCATGGAGAGAGCAGCCTTGGCACCAGCCACCAACTGTTGCCTCACGCACTCGCGAACCGCGGACAAATCTTGAAATTTGGCAAGGAGAGCCAGCAGGCTTGATGGAGTGTCATCCAGCGGGAACATCGCCCGATAAATATTCTTCAAGCAAGACTGCGACTTCTTCAGAAAGAGCAGCACCCACGATGCACGATCCTACAGGGTCGCCAGCGCAGTGGCGCGATCATGATCTACCCAGAAGTATCTACTCTCTTGAAGTTGCTCCTGGGTGAGATCATGTAGGCGAATGGCAATTCTATCCTTCTCCTCCTGCGGATGGCGCGCGCTAACAACTACACGAAGCAGCACCAATAGCATGAGTACAACGTACCACTGCGAGTGACTACAAAGGAAAAGATGAGAATAAGCAAACTAACACTTGAACTGGTCGCCCAGCTGCGTCACCTCGCCAAGTAGATATTGCTCACGGGCAGCGGCTTTTTCCGCCTTCGACTTCCACACGTTTGTGCTACCGCGGAGCACGGGCAACTCACGCTCCAGCTGCTTCACGCGATCACGAAGTCGTGAAAGCAAGGATAGCTCCTCTACCCTAGAGCGCGGCGGCGCCGCGGTATCATCAAGAGACGGCGAGTCCTGGGTTCCCCTCACTGGATCACTTGACGTACCCTACCAGAAGTTAAGATAAAAGCAAATAAGACGACCAAATCAACACAAAGACAAAAGGGACAGATGCATTCAAGACCAGCATAAGTATCAATAGACACACTCGCCACAGGCATGTTCTTAAACAAAAGGACACTTAATCAACTATTACAAAAGCTAACTACGGAGCAGCTAGCTTCTTCGACTTCGACGACTTCAGGGGCTTCATCAAGTCCGTGGCAGTGTCAGACGCCACTGACTTTCCGCCGGCCCCTGAGGCCGAAGCTTTCGCCGCCTTCTTGGCTCGTTGGAGCTCCTCCGAGTACTTCGCAACAGTATTTATCAAGTGATGCCCATATTTGCCACAGGCGTCGCGAAAGGAGCGAAGACTACCTGCCGACCATCCGCGCCAACAGGCATCGCCTTCGACACCGCGGAGGGATCGATCTCGAGTCCGTGGGCCTGCACCATGGCGAGTGACATGGACGCGCCAGCCGCGCGGAGGGAGTTCTTGTAGGTGGAAGGCACACCCCCGACGAGTGACTCCACCAGCTCGTCCATATTATCGATCAGCTCCGCCTTCAGCATCAACTCCTCCCGAAGGCGACTAAGGGCGACCTTGGCCTTGGAAAGTGTATCTTGGACGGTGGCGCTATGGTCCTCAACTACAGACACCACACCTGCCAGAGCGTCGTCGCGACGAAGGGCCTGCGGGTCAAAGCTCAAATCGCCAACGTCTGTACATGAACCCACACATGTATCAAAACTTCAGGGCCACCAGCAAAAACATTAGATGCAGAGAAGGACAACAATATCCACAAGAAAAGGTACCGGAGAGAGCCTTGGCGATTGAGAACAGTTGTTCTTCGAACAACTTTTCCCTGGTCGCGAAGGAGGCACGCAGATCCTCTTCACGCTTCTGTGCCTCGTCACGCGCTGCGACTGCCTCGCCGCGACCCTTCACGGCCGCGGCAAGGGTCTTCTCCAAGGTGGCGACGTTACGCAATAAGGCGTTGTGTTCAGCTACACGGCAATCAAAAGTTGATTATCAGTCGACTACATCAAAAAGAGAAGACAAAGAAGAATAAGTGTAGAACACTCACTTTCAACCACGCGGTGACGCGTCTCCAGCATTGCATGCTGGCGGCCCATCGCCATCACTTGCTCTGCCACGTGCGCGGCTTCCTTTACAAGGATCTGTCGCATAAACAAGGAATCAACAGAGGCAACAGATAACGTCGACTACAACACTAAAAAGAAGAAAAGCTATACTTACATGGTCCTCCAATGACTCCGAAGATGTTTGTTGTACCGTCATCCAGGCAACCATTCAATTTTCTCCTGCATGAGGAGAACTGGAAGAGTTATGCCCGGAGTGGGCCACCAATGGAGGGGAAGGAGTGTGCTCGACCTCTTCCTTGGGCCTTGAGGTTGCGACTCCTGATTCCTTCAAAATTCGACGTCGCCAGAAGATGACGAAGCCTCTTGACTACAAGACAAAAACTCACCTTGAGAAAGGGCAAACTCTAGGGCAAGCTAACAAGAAGAAAACAGAGAAGAACAAATGAACTCGAAACTTACCAGTCAAACTTGTCAAAATCAAACGTTGCCTCCGCCGACTCCGACGAAGACTCCTTAGGCAATCGCATCTTCTTGCGCGAAGACGGTGCCACAACCCTCACAGGGACGGCAGGAATGGGCGACTTCGTGCCACCGACCATACCTTCTGGAGTCGAAGGAGACAACGCGTCAGAATCCTTGCTGCGCGAACGCTTGTGAGTGTCCGGACTCTCGGACTCGGGGACTTCCTCCTCCACTTCAGAAGGGACAGTCAAATCAGACTCATCCTCTTCCAAGGCTTCGTGAGGAATAACCCCCTCAGGGAGAGGGGGCATACAAGGCGACACCGCCCAATCCTGCATACAGACAACAAAAATCAGCAAAAATCAAAGTAAGCAACAGAAACACAATCAACAAAATAAGCTACTGCGTAGCACAACTATACCTCAGGAGGAGGATTCGAAGCGTCAAAGGGAGGAACAACTGGCTCACTAGGAAGCACATCCTTGCCAGTGTACTTCGTGACCAATCGAACCCTCTTGTCCACCTCACTCGCGGACATGCCATCGGCAGACACGCGAGTGGCATCATCAGCGCCAGCCCATTGAAACATTGGGTGGACTCTGGCCTGCAGGGGCTGGACGCGATGACGCAGCCAAGTTCAGATGAGAGCGCAGCCTCCCTCTTCTTTGCCTATGCGACTCTCGAGGTCACAGACACGTTGATACATCACGTCTGTTTTCGCGAGTTCGCCAGACATAACTACGTTCTTCCAGGAGCGCATCTTCTTGCATGGAGTCGCGGGATCGAAGGGCGCGATTCCAAAGTGCTCATCTTTGGCCTTCTGATCACGGACATAAAACCATTTGTCCCTCCATCCTTGGACGGACTTCGTGAGCTTGATGTCGAAGTAGGTGGCAGATGGGTCGACGTGGATTCCGCAACCACCTACGTCGTAAACTAAAGAGCCAGATGCGGACTGGCGCTTCAATTTGAAAATGCGCTTGAAAAGGCCGAAGTGTGGCTCGATTCCGAGCCAGCACTCGCAAAGAGTGATGAAGCAAGAGATGTGGAGGATTGAATTTGGGGACAGCTGATGGAGCTGGAGCCCGTAGAAACAAAGAAGACCCCTAAGAAAGGGGTGAAGAGGCAAGGAAAGACCGTGAATGACGAATGCAAGAAACATCACTTGAAAACCAGTGGGAGGGGCAGGAATGGTCTCACCGCTAGGGACGCGCGCATCAGCGACTGCAGCGGAGATCACTCCATCTTGGCGCAAAAGACGGAGATCAGAGGCCTTGATGATGGAGGGGCGCCATGCACCATTAGTGACGTGGGTGCCCGCGACCTTCTTCTTCCCATCGGCGGCGGTGCTGGTACCCGCAGCAGCAGAGCCGCCCTTCTTCTTCGCCGCAGCCACAGTGGCCGCGGAATCAGCGGCAGCGCCTCCCCTTTTTTTCCCCATTGCACGACGGCGATGTGAACGGAGAAAGTCGCTCGGGAACGAGCGGAGCTGGTCCAGCGCCGTGGAGGAAACGGGCGTAGGAAAAAGCAGAGGAGTAGCAGCAACGGCGATGGCAGCGAGGAAGAAAGAGCACATATGGGAAATTACCGCCGTAGCACCGCTACTTAACCCCTGGGAGATGCAATACAATGGCTCAGAAAAACCCTATTGTACGCGTGGCACACATCGTGTTGGACACGTGGAGAAGGGGAAGCGCGAACCGTCCCTCCACTACTCCCATTACGCACAGAAATCGAGGAGGCGCAGTTAAAATAAAGATTACGCACGCCTAGTCAAATCAAAGTCAGGAAGTGGGACCCCCTGCTCGTCACGTCCCGTCAAACTCGCTCACGGGGGCAACTGAGGTCATACAAGCGTCAGCACTGACGTCATCAAAGCTACGCAAACTTCGACTACTTTAGTCCTTGCTGGAGTCTTCGACTCCACCAAGCACTCGGGGGCTACTCCCATAGGGAGCGCTGGCCGCGCACCCTACGATTTTCTTTTCTTTTTACAGGAACGAGGACAATCAGAAGCAAACCCAAAATCATTCGAAACACGGTTTGATTACGGACATGGGTTACTCCCATAGGGAGCGCTGGAAATAAATTCGACTGAAACAAGCAAAGCAAAAGATGACAGTGGTCGCAGAAGTTCTTTAGTCCCTGCCTGAGTCTTCGACTGAAACAAGCAAGCAAAAGACGATAGCAGTCGCAAAAGTTCTTTAGTCCTTGCTGGAGTCTTCGACTCCACCAAGCACTCGGGGGCTACTCCCATAGGGAGCGCTGGTCGCGCACCCTATGATTATTTATACAGAAAACTGTGTGTTGATAACATCCACACTCGAAGCTCATGGCGACACCGCCTCATAATTTTCCCTACAAAGAGACTGCGTCTCCTGGGTCACCCGAATCGTCTCCGCGATGATAAAATTTAGATGCCGCGCTTACAGCGTGAAGATAAGACCTGAATAAGGCCTGGCAACGCATTTAGCTGCGCACTACCAGAAATATATCCGTGCCTACAGGTGCGATGAACATGCCTTGACGGACGCGTCGACTGCTCACACCCATATAACTGGAATTTGACTCATGTAAGACCTCCGCGGCTTGAGTCGAATTACGCCAGAACTTTTCTGGATTCGAGTCCGGGGACTCGAGTTCGAGTAGATTGCCTTGTTTCACCCTAAGGTGGTTAACTGATACCGATACTTCGGTTATATCAGGCACGTATATCAACAATCCCTATGACATAAATAAAAGCAGTCGAAATCTATTCGTTCAGGCACTCGAAGACTTCAAAAAGTCCCTAGTCGAATCTGCGATTCCACTGGACACTCGGGGGCTACTGACATGGGTATACCCTATAGGTACTCGAGCTTGGTATATACGGTCCAAATACGTACAGGCCCACGGTGTCGCCAAGGCCCAGATGAAAGGACTCGAGTAACCTACGGACTCTCGATTGTTTGAAGAACAAGAAGCTAAAGATAGAAAGTTTGAAGGGGAAAACCCTAACTTGTAACCGACTCGACCTGCTACCTGAGACCTAGCCTATCTATATAAAGGCTAGGAGGGGGCGGCGAGGAGGACACACGCAACCCTAGTTTCCACAACCCTCGCCAGATTGCATCTGCGCACCATTGTAACTTTCGACTCCTTCGATAATTTCACGAGCAGACAAGCAGAAGTAGGGACCTCTACGAGGCCTGAACCTGGGTAAATCTTTGTCCCCTGTGTGCTTGTTTGCTAGCCGATAGATGTCTCCAGTGCTCCCTCCTTCTCCAAAACCCAAGTCCATAACAATGGGCATTGATGAGTTAAACCCTCGTCAGAAGGGATGATCCTTGTGCACCGTAAACGATCCAAAACCTCTTTATAGGTGCTCCAGTCATAAATGAAGTCCGCACGGCGTTTAGCTTAAACCAGACCGTGTGTGCGATATTTCACACACAATTAGCTTGGAAGAACCGACAACAATCATACACAATTGGAAATACTAACAAATTATGTGTGAATTTTTAGATACGGTAAGACGATGATGCCTGTTATCTCAAAGCCTTCTTGAACTCTAGCATATGACGTGTTGCCGACGTGGAACTTCTCTTTCCACGTGGTAATCGATTTAGCGCAGAAATAGGATGAGATTTGCACACGGCTTGGTGGTTACAAACCGTGTGTGAATGTTATCTTTGGCACACGTTTCTTTAGGGTGTTGTCCCCTCGCCTTGTTGTCGCCGTTTGTCCGCATTTCCTACCATCTCCCGGTCATTTATAAATACTGCAGCGCTGTCACAAATCCACATTTATCATCTAGAAGCCTCGTCGTAGCTCCACTGTACATGCTGAGAGTCGATACTCTCGACCGAACCAAGCACAGCGAGCACGCCTAGGGAAGTATTGATTTATTAAATTTATTTTAGCACAGTTGTATATTATTATTATTATCATTATTATTATTGTTGTTGTTGTTATTATTATGAGTCCACTCTCTTTTTTTCTAGGATCTTAAATGTATGTACATGGAGGAGGTGAAATCCATATAATATTCAATACAAATTATGGAGTGCGCACAAGTTGTAAACTCACTACTGAACCCACTCTAACTTGCACATTTGACCACTAGAATACTATCAAATAATTTATGCATTGGAAAGTTCTATAGCTATGCTTATTTAATCATATACTAGAAACTTCTATTTGGATATGTGTTTGACTGTCCGCTTGTTTCATGTCTATCATGATATTTAACAATGTAGAAAAATATACAGTCCATGCAAATTTCAAAATAATGCAAGCATAAATTTTGTGTTACAAAACAATGTTTAAACTTATGACAACACAAGTGTATTTTACAATAATATACATTACATTTATATAATAAAGAGACTAATACTAATATTTAACAGCAGTGTTACATTGTTAACAATGTCAACTATGTAACTTCTACTCTCTAAAACTGTAGCATGATAAAACTCTTAGAATAGATACAAAAGTTTAGTATAAAATGCAATTTATTTATATAAAAATTACACCTGCACATAGCAAAGCATGCATGCACCCGTGCCTCCTCTTCCCCGCTTCCTCCAAGAACAACATTAGAGTCAATGTAGAGCGCTAGCAGCATTGGTACTTGAACCATAGGTTCTAGAACTGGATTGCAATGAATTCGATTATGGTTGAAGCGAACCCAGTAACTGTGAGTAGTGTCCCGAACCGACCGTGAAAATACCAACACCTCTCACAGTTCAACTTCACTCACGATCAATCGAATTTTTCACATATGACTTGCCACTCCCGTAGCACCAGAGATCACGATATATGAAGAGTTTCGAACCTCATGTGAGTGCTTCATTTTGGACATCAACGTCGATCCAATTGTAGAAGGAGTCCAGTCGATCGTCGTCGAGATTAGCAATCAACCCGACTCAGTGGACGCCATCCGTGGCTTGCAGCGTGGCGGGCTTGCCAGCCAAGAAGCCCCACTTGGGGGTCTTCCCTATGAGCTTGAGAAGCACAGTGGCTAGCTTCACCCCGTGGTGCACCTCGAGCAAAACTACTCGGTATGACTGAGATCTGCATAGGAAATCCATGGCCTCCTTCTCCAAGGCATCAAGAAAGGATGCATCGTGGTCGCGATGGCCGTCGAGGATGATACCGCCACTGTGGTGTGCGACGGTTCCTCGACCGCAGTTAGAGGAGATCCTCTACACGCGCGCGGAGGCCAAGGGGGAGGTCGTGGCGAGAGGGACGGGAATGGAGTCGTGGAATTGTGGCGAGGGATTTTGCAATTTAGCTAGAGTTTGAGGGGCGGATTGGGAGTTTTATAGTCGGTTACGTTTAGCAGAAAAGGTTTGCTACTATGCATCGAACCCTTTCCTCTTTTTCCTCCCCGGAAGCGTGCTTTTCTTTGTGAAAAATAAATATGTCAGAAAAACCTCATCGTCTTTTCTCTATGTTTGAACTCGAATCAGTACATCCGGGCCATGAAGGGCAGCGGTGAAGATCGTGGGTGTTGGGGAGGCATTAGTGGCTGGCATGGGGACCAAGGTTTCTCACCGAACGCATATCTAGTCATACCAGTATTTGGATGATACCAGAAATGTTCATAAAAACTTTGGATTTGATTTCACAGCATTGACACAAAGTCAACATAATATGTCATAAAGTTTCACTTCAAAATTCAATCTACGTAGTAAGAATAAAGAAAGACAAAATTTGTTAAAAAATATAAAGATCGAAAGAAAAGGAAGGCACACTATTCAGTGCATTTTTCATTTTTGTTTCGATGATTTACAACTCTGCGTTGGCTCAAACTTATCAGAATAATTTAACATATCATACACAACTTACATTTTTTTTCTAGATTTTATCCTGGTCATTTGTACAAGTTTTTAAAATTAGTATCATGGTATCATTTTAAGACTTGTACCACTAGATATATTCTCGTTCTTAGAGATGGCAGTTTAGAACCTTTAGGGTACCCTCTATTTTAGTCCCATTTAAACAAATGAACTAGTTTTTTTTAAAAAGTGTTGATTTGTGAGTAGTTCATTTTTTTTATACTAAAGAGGGTAAAGAGTACCAAAAGGTTACCCACTTTCATCCCTATCGTTTCTCACCGAAGTGTCCCTTTCAGCCACCAACGATGCCAGGCGGATGGGCAGTAAAACATCTTCTATAATGGACGTTTTCTTGCTATTTGTAGCAACCCAAAATCAGCTAATTGATCAACTTGAAAATAAATCTTATAATGGACTGATTATTGGCATTCTGAAGATTCATCTCGAGCATTGCACACTCCTATATAGCAGATTGGGTAAACAATGATCAGACAAACACCGCAGTGAATGAACTTAGCTAGTGTGTTTTGGTGATATGATCAGATAAACAATGCACTGATTAGACAAACAATGATCAGAACTTGGCGTTCTGAGATATATTTTGAAGTGACAGCAAGCTCATGCCTAACTAATTTTCTGAAAAAATGACCAAAATGACTTCAGAGTTCAGACCATGTTCTAAGCTACTCGTTCTGTTCGAAAATATAAGATGTTCTAGCTTTTTTCTGAAACGCATGTATCTATAAGCCTTTAATGTGTAGATTATGAGCAAAATGAGTGAACCTACACAATAAAAGACGTCTAGATACATATAGTTTAGAAAAAAGCTAAACATCTTATATTTTGGAACATAGGGAGTAGTTCTATATTTAGAATTGTAACCATGACAGAATAATTTTCTTCTGCATATCAGAAAACATGCAGCATTACTCTGTCCAAAGAAATGAAATCCCTAACAAAAGGGAAACCTCCTATTTTCTTCAGCATTACTCAGTGCCTAATTGTTTTTAATGCACCGAACAACTGAGAATCCAGATTAAGTTAAAGGATATAAACAACTAAACAAGTCAAGAAATGATCTGACAATGTATATTCTTGTATGAGCAAAATGGCATGGACACTGCAGACCAACGTGAGGCCATGTATTAAATGTGAAGGTTAAATCACTACAGCAAACATCGATCTGTAGTACATTAGGAAAGAGGAAGAAGTGGAAATCCGTATACAAGACAACCTAAGTGCATAATCGAAACAATTAGCTTAAAATATTAGGGATCATTGGACCTGTTGACACACATCTAACAAACGAATTATGAACACAGGTAACTTATCATATTTGTTAACATGAAGCCAGTCCGAAAAATATAATAGTAATCTGTTCTCACACTATGTAGGAACAGTAAGCAGATCTCCTATATGATTCAAATATTGGCAGTAGAAAGGCGAACTCCATATATTTTTTAAATGGAAATTAGAGTATTAAAGAAATTACTTTAGACCAGTACTATAGCCGATTGCCACTAAATTATGTCATTCTTTCAGAGTTTTCCGATAGAACTAATTTACAAATAAATTTCTTCTTAACTATGCAAATCCTCTAAAATATATGGTTTGATCCTCAGCTACCGAGTAAGACCACTTGATCATACAATTTATAGATAAAAAAAATCACAGGAGACATATATAGTAAGAAGATATCAATAACTAAGATAGATGTGACCATAAGTGAAATATTCTCTCCAACAGCTACCTGGAATTGTAATGACCATATGCTACATGTTGCCACCATGAGCGATTATTGTAGGGATCATCCCACCACGAGGGAAACACTGAAGCACAACATAGCCAGTGGGTCGAGAAGAACACAATGCATCCTTAAACCCAATCCAATCCTTCTCAAAACCTACAACTGCAAAGCCAGTGTACCCGTTGGAACAATGCACTACATTAGAACTGTAGGGTCTGGAATCCGCTCACTGCTGCATCAGAGCGGCTCCACTCTCTCTGGTTGCTCTGCTGGAACATTGGCGAGGATGCCCATCCAGGGCCAAACAAGAGATTCGGATCATGCACAGGATTAGAGCATCTCTAATGGAGCCCGTAAAAACTCGACCCGTAAATCGCGAGCACAGGCTACGGAAAAAGTGTTTATGGGTCAGAAAAACGACGTTGCGGAACGGAGCCCTCAAACGTAATCTGTAAAAAGGAATATTCTGTTATACAGGCTGCAATTAAGAGCTCTATTCCGCGCATGCAACCTCCTGACCCGTAAATCAGGGTTTTAGACAGTTTTACATATGCAAATGCAACATGTTCACAATTTTACACTAAATCACCGCGGATAGTTTAACCCAAATTGATGTTGGGCCATGTTCATCAACTTGTACGCAATTAACGAAATAGTTCAAGCAATGGAGGTGTCTCCTTGCTCACCGTGGCCTCCTCCATTGCCACCTTCACGAGCTAGCCTTCTTCTCTCCATGATCTCCGCAGTGGCATCTTTCCACCGCTCGAACTGCTGACCATTCATGTCCTTTATGGACATCATCATGATCTTCCTCTCTTCAGCCAACAGCTCTTTCATTGCCTTGGTTTGCTCTAGCTTGATCTTCTTCTCCTCCACCGCAGCCTTGAGCCTTGCTTCTTCTCGCAAGGCTTCCACCTTTGCAAGCTTTACCTCTTTCTTCTTCTCAGTCATGACAAGCTTGACCTCCAACGTCTTGGCTGTCATAACCTCCTTGGACTTCATTATTTGATCAAACTTGTCCCTCAACATTGCACCCTCGGCCTCCATCTTGATCCTCTCCTTCGCCTTCTTATTTCCCTCTGGCTTGTTGTTGTTTCTCCCTTCCTCATCTTCACTATCATCCATTTGACTCATTGCACCCTTTTTCGCTGGGATTTCTTGGTCCCTCGACTGCTATTTGGGAAGATGTTTGAGAACATCATGGCAATGTTTGAACATGAAGCTCTTGCCGTTGCTTCCCTTCATGTCTCTATACCTTGCATCTGCAATGCGTTCCTACACCCGCAAAAAAATGATGAAATCACCAAGCTATGAACACTAAACATTAATTGACATATCTGATGAGGATAATACACTCACATATTGGTCGATAGTTGTGCCACTAGGAGGATTCTAGACGATTTGATCCATTGCAGTTGTCCACCGGCTACATGCTGGTTTGATCACCTCCCAACGACCTTGAAGGTACCAGAAGGAGCGATACACCAGTGGTTTCACCCGCGACATCATCTTCAAGAGCTGATCCTTGATGCGCTGCCAATAGCGCTTCCCCGTTTGATCCGTGCCCGACACCGCATCTAGGCCAACCGCGGTCCAAGCACAGCACAACGTGGTGTCCTCCACGTCGGTTTAGTTCATGGCCCTCTTCTTCCTCGTTTTTTCAGCTTTTGATGCATCGACCTCGATCACCTCCTCGTCAACCTTGGTCACCTCCTCGTCCTCCTCGTGTTCCTCCTCGTCAACCTCGGTCACCTCCATGTCTCCATATGGACCAAGTGGAGGCTCGAAAATACGCACCTCCATCGCGTTCAACATCTCCAAGAAAGAAGTATGGCTCGTGTTGCTAAAATCATCTCTAAATGAGCTACTAGGCGGTGTGATACAAATCAAAACGGAAAAGTTTTATCTTTGTACCTTGCAGGCAAATCATCGAGCACGTGCGAGGCATCGCTGCCGTTGTCGACATGCGAGGCCGGAGAGGCGGCAACGAGAGCGGGAGCCTGTTGTGGTGAGCCATTTGCTTCGTCTTGGTCACCTTTGCACCATTCTCCCCCTTTTGGACCCGTCGACTACGTTTTAAGACGCGCCTTCATCGGCTTCAGAGCTGGCACAGATGAGGGGGCCGGCGCAGCCGCAGGTGGTGTCGGGGCAGCACCTGCTTGCGGGACGATGTGTGTACCAGTGCGCTTCCTCTTCTTAACGCTCATGGTCGCGACCATCTCGGTGACATCGGCGTTCGTCGGAATACCTCCGGCCGCCCCGGGAGCTACGGTGACCACGGAAGGTGGGGTGGTGGAGATGGCTCCAGCGGCCGATTCGGGGTCCATGACGCCGAGATCTGCCCTCTCCGTCGCATGGGAAGGTGGGGGCGCGGAGATCGGCGGCGTCAGTGGTGGGTGAGTAGGAGTGGAGGCGAGCTGAAAAGTCCCTCGCGTGCAAACGACCGGTGTACTGCGGGTCGCGTGCGGGTCAGCCTCCTAGCCCTCGTTTGTAGGGGTCGATGAGAGAAAACTGGGTCGGCCCTAAAAAAAATCACGGAACACCTGTTTTAAAGGCTCCGGCCTGCGCCGTTTCAACCCACAAATCCGTAAAAAACGGTTATTTTACGGGTTTGGCCCTTTTAAGGGCTCCATTAGAGATGCTCTGAGGAGGTTTAATCTGTCCATCAACTTATCTCGCCGGCAATGAGCCTGCTACATCAGCATGATAAATCTTGAGAAGATTGGCCAGGGCCTGGTAGTTCACCTTCACCTTTACGGTACAGCTGGATGCACCCACGGCAATCGCGTTCTGAAGTAGCGCATAATGACGGTAGTCCTACTTCTTCTTCCCGGGGCAGAACATGCATCTAAACTTGTCAATGCGTTGTCTAGCCACAAGTTTGCCAAACTTAAGTTCCATGTACGCCTTCTCAGCATAGTCATCAATATCTATATCACTTATCTCTAATGACTTATCAGAACTACTGTGATCACCGAGTTCACCAGAATGAGCCTTGCCGATCGATCGATTAATTTTCCTTTCCAGATCTTGAGATGTCTGGAAATCTTGTCCAAAAGGACCTGAAGCTCCATTGTTGATGGTATCTTCAGCCCGAGAGACAGGCCAAGATAGCAGCAAGGAAAAGTGTCCTGAACACCCCCAAACTCAGACAGGATATCTGCCAAAACCAAATTGGCACAAGCAACAGGGAAAGCACTTATGAATGTTGGTTTTGAGCCCAAAAGCATCACCAAATAAATCAAGGATCCTAGCTGATGCTTGGTTTATTAAAAAATGTGACAAGCTTAGAAGGGGTTTTCTTTGGAATGTTGACAAGGAAGCACGTGGTGACATTGTTTGGTCAGCTGGAAGAAAGTTTGCGCACCAAGAGAATATGGTGGTCTGGGCATCAAAGATATTCGTTGTTTTGGTAGGGAGCTAAGATTGTGTTGGTCCTAGTTTAGTTGGGGACAAAATAACAGCCCTGGCAAGGAATGGCAATACCTTGTGACGCTCAGGATTTGCAGCTTTTCGCTAACCGCACCACCATCATTCTTGGTAATGGGGACATAGCTTGGTTCTGGAGTGACTGCTGGCTTGATGGTGCAACCCCTTCGTAGTTGGTCCTAGACCTGGCCAAACTGGCTTTCAGAAAAGAAGTTGACTATTAGGCATGGCCTAGAGATTGGGAAGTGGATACGAGGGCTGCAAAGGATGGCAACTCATGTGGAAATTGATCAATTCATTGAGTTGTGGCGAAAAATTCAATAGGTTTCTCTCACCACAGAGCCAGACCGTGCTATTTGGAATGCTACTGCTACCAGGCATTACTCTGCCAACTCTGCCTACCACATTCAGTTCAGCAACAGGGCTAAAGAGCTAGGACTGGCAGAATCTTGGAAGGTGAAGGCCGAAGGGATTCATTTGGTTACTCCTCCAAAACAGGTTGTGGACTGCTGATCGTCTTAGCAATAGAGGCCTCGACCACTGTGAAAAGTGTGACCTTTGTGATCAATGCTTAGAGGATTCAAACCATCTGTTCTTGTGCTGCACATTCACCAAATCCATCTGGTCGAGCTTCCTCCCCGACAAGCGCAAGTTGTGTGAGCTGGCCCTCACTAAGACAGTTGTGTCGGTCTGGTGGGAGAAGGTGCTAAAGGCGGAGAGGGGTCTGAGGAACAAAGAGCTGCTAACTTTGGGAGTCTGCATTTTGTGGAACATCTGGAATGAGCGTAATCGTAGAATCTTATAGAGTCTCCTACCAGCTAGGGTAGTTGAGTTGATCAGGGCCGATGTTGTCCAGTTCAAATTGGCTTCAATGCTATGATTTCTTGAGTGTGTGCCTTTGAGTGTAACTTTTCTACTCCTTTATCTATAAAGCTTAAGGACAGAGCTCATGTCGTTCACGTCAAAAAAACTTATCAAAACTGCGGTAAATGGCAGACCTGGAAATAAGGAAATTTTGAGATAGAACATTTCATAGGGCACTAAAGCCAGTGCTTTGACAATAGAATTAAAACATCAAGCAAGGATGTAAGCGTTTGTAGTAGTGTGCATGTAAGAATAACAAATGATTGTCATATGTACAGTTTGGTAATGGTTGCAATGCAACAGGATAAGAAATGACTTTATATCCGTTAACTTGTAATACTCTTTAAAGGCATCATGTTTGTGCAAATCAAATCTCGCAATGGGCTTTCGCCCCGCTATATTAATGTAGCAACCACATGATACAACAAGTCTCAACGCGAACAAATGCTAGGGTGGGCAGCAAAAACACAAGCCCAAAAGAAAAGAAGAAGAAGCAAAGAAGACAAAGACGGATGGACTATGCGAAGGAGACCCACAACCGCTACGCCCACCGAGGATATTCCACCACGCTCCTAGCATCGGATCGTCAAGTGCCAAGCAGCACCTTCAAGAAGGAAGCGACGATGTTGCGGCCCGGGCCAGCTTCCTAGTCATAGGGTTTGCCCCGACACATAGAGGGAACGGATGGGGTAGCCACAACGCCCTCCAAGAAGGAAAGGTGCCACCCACACCGTGTCGGTGTCGGGCAGGCCAACAAGGATTTTCTCCCGAAAACCCTAACCAGTACCCCCGGACGATTCGTTGCTCAGGAGTTCTGTGAGGCCGAAGCCTCAACCACCAAACTCGTCACCCACGAGCATGCGCCACTATGGTCACGGAGCCGCCATCGTCGTCTCACTGAACCTACCAACACGAGTCTAGGATGGAGTTGAAAGGTAGCCTGAGTCGGGGTCGGTAGTACCAAGGCCGTGCGGGAGGGAACTTCCTCCACCATCAGAGACGGTAGTCGACCGGACATGGTAGCAGGACACACCAGTCCAATTAGGTCCAGCCAGGTCCAAAGGGCCCTTAAAGCCCCCGCGGAGGCACACCAGTCCCAAGAGGCCCGGTCGGGCCCAGAACGGGCCCGTAAAGTTCGCCGTGACGCTGCAACAGGCCGACCGCAGGCACGACCATACCCAGAGTCGGGCTCCTGCCACAACCAGCTCCTGGAAACTGCTCCAACACAGACAAGCCGACCGCTACCAGCCCAGATGGGCCTGCAAGGCCCTAGATCTGCGGGTCAGCCGCCGTCATTACCGGCGCCGTCCCTTCACTCCCTGCGCCGCCCCGCTAGGAGTAGACGCCGTCGTGTCTTCAATCCCCGGCCGAAGCCGCGCCGAGGTCGTCGAGAGGCACCACCCGCCAAAGAACCGTCCCATGCACGCTCTCAGCACGGGGGGGGGGGGGGGGGTAGCCGCCGCCAGCACCGTCTGAGCCACGCCCGGCGACGGCGGAAGGGAAGGGGAGAGGTGGGGAAGGGAGGCAGCAGCGCTCGGGGGCTCCTGCTCGCCCGCGTGGGGGGCAAGATAGGAGGATGGGCTTTTCCTCGTGCAAATCAACTAACTAGCCAAGAAACACATAAAGCAGCTTTCAAAAACAAAACAAAAAACAAGATCAGCACACACGCTCATGTATCCTATGCCTTTTTTGGCCTGTTCTTCAAAAAACGACAACATCCGGTGCTCTCGGTCAACACCATAATCGAGGAGACCAGGTGCATCTGAGACAATCCCACAAGATAGAATAAGTCTCTGCTGTATGCTCATTTTGTGGATCTGAACTAAACGATCGGTGTCATGCGATAGCTAATTTAAATGCAACAAACAAGCAGAATCATCAGGGGAAACCAACCAACTCCGACCACGGCATCGAAGTATAGAAGCAGACCAACATTTCTGCAGATATTCAGAGATCAAAATAAACGGATCGGACAGATAATACCAGGAAAAGATCGGTCTAGGCACTTAGGATAACAATATATGCACACCGGGAGATAATTCAGTTTATCACTCAACATATTGTTCACAGGTTCGACATACCTAGACTCTTACCATAGATCAAGGAACATATTTCATGGCCAAGGAGGTGAAGCAGCTTCCCAAGTCACTAGGAATCAAGATGCTCAATTCTTATCCCTGTTATGCCCAAGTCAATGGACAGGCCGGATCAACCAATAAAATTGTGAACAACGACGGAATTTCCCCCACCAGCACCCTCCACAGAGGATCCAGGCACACCAGAGGAGATAGCCGACCGGGACAACGACGGGCTACCAGTTGGCAGGGAGGGACTGGCTGGAGGCGTGTGTAGGCTACGCGCGTCCGGGGGACTACAGGCGGAGATGCTGCAGGGGCGCCACGCGGCGACGCGGCACGGGACGAGGCGGGCGTCGCACAGACTGAGGAGGGTGACACGG
Source organism: Avena eriantha (assembly GCA_910589775.1). Classification (NCBI taxonomy): domain Eukaryota; kingdom Viridiplantae; phylum Streptophyta; class Magnoliopsida; order Poales; family Poaceae; genus Avena; species Avena eriantha. The sequence goes on along the minus strand of OU342742.1, from coordinate 151,287,698 downwards.
GATTCTCCTGCGACGCGTGATCCTGCGACACCTCGGGATCGGTGGAGGCAGAGGAAGGTTCTAGAGGATCATCATCGGAATCCGCGCCTGTTTCGTTGTTTTCTGCAAAATTTTCAACTTCAATTTCTTGATCATTTTCTTCACAGTTTGTACTCAGGTTTTCACCAGGAGCTTCATATACATGCTGCACATCAGTAATAGGCACAATAGGATGCATATGATCATTAGAATTTTGTGCACCTTCATGAGATTGTTGGGAAGGAGAAGAATTTCTTTTCGAAGGAGAGGACCAGCATTGGTATTAAGAGATGCAAATGGGAACACATTCTCATCGGAAACAACATCACGAGATATGTATATGGGTCATGTAGACATGTCAAGGCATTTGACCCCTTTATGAAGGGGACTATAACCCATAATAACACAACGTTTGGAGCGGAAAGCTGGTTTGTGTGTGTTATAAGGATGGAGATTGGGCCAACAAGCACAACCAAAAGTTCGAAGGTCATCATAATTAGGTACATCATGAAGAAGATGTTCAGTAGGAGTTTCAAGATTTATGATTTTTGCTAGGGATCAAGTTTATGAGAAAGGTGGTTGTGAGGAAAGCTTCATCCCAATATTTTAGAGGCATAGATGTATTTGCAAGCAAGGCAATACCTACTTCAACTATATGACTATGTTTTCTTTCAGCTGAACCATTTTGTTGGTGTGCATGAGGACAAGAGACATGGTGGGTGATGCCAACTTTTTGAAAGAAAGCATTGAGTTTCTTATACTCACCCCAATCAGTTTGTATAGTAATAATTTTCCTATCAAACTTGCGCTCAACATATTGCTGATAATTCAGAAAGGTTGGATAAACATCAGAATGATTTTTGAGCAAATAAATCCAAATAAACTTGCTAAAATCATCAATAAAGCTTACATAGTATGCATGTTTCCCAACAGAGATAGGAGCAGGACCCCATACATCAGAAAACATATGTTCCAAAGGAACAATAGACCTACTAGTAGAGGTGGGATATGGTAACTGGTGGCTCTTGGCCAACTGACAAGAGTCACAAATATATGGAGTACTCTATGGGGTGTAAGCTATTTTATTTGTTCTAAGAACTTGTTGAACCACAAATGAAGAAGGGTCTCCTAAGCGACGATGCCATGTAGAGGATGACGACTTTATTGTGATGAATGCATGCTTGGAGGACTCATTGGAGATTGGCATCAAGGGATAAAGACCTCCATAGCAAGGGCCTCTAAACAGAATTCGTCGTGTTGCTTGGTCCTTAATCAAAAAGAAGAAAGGATGGAACTCAATGAAGACATGATTATCAAGTGTAAATTTATGGACAACACTGGGAACATGCAATATAGAATTGAGTTTAAAAGAATTATGAGGGGTGCACAAAACTGAATTACCAATGACCAATGTGCACACATGTGCCGTCAGTAGTGTGAACACGATCATGTCCATTGTATGGGTCATGAGTAAAAAGCTTGTCTAGCTCCCCAGTGAGATGACTTGTAGCTCCTGTGTCATAATACCAATTTGTGTCAACCCAACATAGTTGGCACCTTTGTTTCCATGGTCTCCATTGTCACCACGATCATCTCCGTAGTGCCACCAGTAGTCCTTGGCGGGGTGCCCATGGATGTTACAAATCTTGTAGGTGGTGTCCACATAGGGTGTAGGTTGCCGGTCACGCCGACGTCCACCATCATCACAGCGGTCTCCATGATCATGCCGACGGGGACGGTCATCATCATGAGGACGGCGGCCTTGATAGCCACCACCTCCATCACGACCACGGTAGTCGCGGTCATCCTGTCGACCACGATCACGATAGTCCTGCTGCCACCTGCCGCAGTCATCATAGCGACCATAGTCTCCATCATCACGACGACAACAACGATCCTGGCCACCTCTGTCATCTTTCTAGCGCTCCTGTCCACGTGAGGGAGCGCCTCCTCCACGGCGAGCAAGGTGAGCCAAGGAAGAGAAACTGGGGTCATCAGACTTATGCATGCGATCAAAAGCCTGAACTTGACTAAACAGATCGTCAAGTGTGGTGGCAAGATTTGCACGAACAACGGTAATGAGTTGATTGTATGAGTTATCCAGACCCTTCAGAACATACCAAACAAGTTCATCATCATCGAGGGGCTTTCTGGCAGCAGCAAGCTCTTGGGAAAGTGTCTTCATCTTACCAAAGTATTTCTCAGAGCACATGCCATTCTTGTTCGTCTCGACGAGTGTGGATCGAAGGTGTTGGACCCGGGACTTCAACGAGGCGAACACATGAGCGTTGATGGCAGCCCATGCCTCAGCAGACGTCTCTAGGCCAATGACATGGGCCAAGACATCAGGGGACAATACAGGAGCCAACAAAGGACTTGCTGATCCCCGGCAATCCACGAGACGTACTCAGGGTTCTGAATTGTCACCTTCTTTTTGTTGATATCTTTAGTCTCGATCAGCTTGTCGGGGGCCTTGCCATCTCCTTGAACAAAATCGAGCACACAAGCACCGCGAAGTGCAGGGATGATGTGCTCCTTCCACACTATGGCGTTCTCCCGCGTGAGGAGTTGCATCGGAGGAGCTCCTAGCTGAAGGGAATATGCCCGAGAGGCAATAATAAAGTGGTTATTATCTTATTCCATGTTTATGATTGATGACCCACAAGTATAGGGGGTGTATCGCAGTATTTTCGAGGGAAGTGAAACCCAATTTATTGATTCGACACAAGGGGAGCCAAAGAATATTTATCAGCCTTAACAACTGAGTTATCAATTCAGCTACACCTGGAAACAATCTTGCTCACAGCAGTTTATCAGTAGCAACAATTTTGTAGTAGGAATAGTAAAGTAACAGCAGTAGTAAAGCAAAGACAGTAGTAACAAAAGCAGTAAACAGTGGGATTCGAGTGCGGTAGGCATAGGGATGGATGGACGGGCGTTGCATGGACAAGACAATTCACATAGCAATCAGAACATAGGGCAATTGCAGATAAATAAGATAAAGCACCCAAGTACAAGACAATCCTAGGCATGTGTTCCATATATAGTCATGCGTGCTCGCAATGAGAACTTGCACAACATCTTTTGTCCTGCCAGCACGTTTGTAGCAGGGCCTCTAGGAAACTACTGGCAATTAAGGTGCTCCTTTTAATAGAGCACCGGAGCAAAGCATTAACACTCCGTGAACACATGTGATCCTCACATCAAAGCCTTTCCCTTCCGGTTATCCTGATTTCTGTCACTTCGGGGCCATAGGTTCCGGACAACAACATGTGTATACAACTTGCAGATATGACCAAGAACAATACTATCATAATGAATCAATAATAAGTTCAGATCTGAAATCATGGCACTCGGGCCCTAGTGACAAGCATTAAGCACAACAAGTCGCAACAAAGTTATAAAGCACTAATAAAAGATACTAGGCACCATGCCCTAACAATATGATGCCATTACATGAATGATCTCATCCAATCCCTACCATCCCCATAGCCTACAGCGGGGGATTACTCACTCATAGATGGGGGAAACATGGATGGTCGATGGAGAAGCGATGGTGATGATGATGGCGATGATCTCCTCCAATTCCCCGTCCCAGCAGGGTGCCAGAACGGAGTTTCTGGTGCTGTTTCGTGGAATCTGGTGGTGGCGGCGGAGTGGAACTCCTTCTGGGAAAATGTCGAACCCCCAAGTCTTAGGGTTTCGTGGGGATGATATACGCCAGAGGGGAGAGGCTGGAGTGGGCCAGGGTGGCCACACCACTCCCAGGCGCGGCCTAGGCCTGCCCGCGCCATGGGGTGGTGTGGGGCCCCTGTGGCCCACCTCCACTCCACCTTCTGGCATCCTGAGTCTTCTAGAAAAATAGGATTTTCCGTATATTTTCCCGGATTTTCTGATCTTCGCGAATTTTGCCTCCAAACAGCACCTTTTCCATCAGAATCCTGACTGCAGCGGTCCATGCTTCCAAAAGTCATCAACCATGCAAAAATAGATGAAATAACATAAGTATCACCTCTCAATACGAAATATATCAATGAATAATAGTGAATTAAGACATAGAATAGTGATGCAAAATGGACGTATCAACTCCCCCCAAGCTTAGACTTCGCTTGTCCCCAAGCGAAACTGAGCTCAATAAATATGGCCTCAGGTTTATGGAGTGAAGAGTCAATAAAAGAATACGGACAAGAAGCATCACATTCATCAAATACATAAATCATAATAGAAGACAACTCACTATTATATAACTTAACTTGCAATGAGTAAAGGAAACACAATAAAGATACATAGAGTGAATCATAATTGGTAATGGCAAACTTAGCTCTTGGTCGAAGAATAGTTGATAATTCGCTGGAGTTCACAAATAGCTGGTTTTCTATGAAAGCTTTCAAAGTAGTAAACATCAAGATAAGAGCAATGTGCAAAACAAAGAACATAAAGAGCAGGGACTGCAAGTCTCATAAAGAGCTCCCAAAAATTATGATACTTACTAGCTTTCAGCTCTCATTGCCCCTATCATAGGCATCTTTAGGTGATTAAGGTTAAAGTGACACAACTAAGAGGATATGCTTGACAAGTTATAAGTTGAAATCTCATGCCCCTTACTTATTAGTACCGATCCTCATGCTACTCAACTTTAGTCACGAGCAAGCTCTTGTCATTGTAAATACATGCATATCATTGAGAACCGCCAACGGGGTACCCCTTACACATGACACAGGAGCTATCCCATAATCGAAATGACAAGGCAAGCAGATAGTGAGCATCTCAGCGATCTTTTTATTTGCTATTTGCATAGGTTTTTATTGAGGATGCTTCATATAATACTCACTATAGTTATGATGCAAGTTTGCACCATGATTAGGCATGGCTTAGGCTAGCGGCCCAGGCGTTTCTCTAACACACATATAAACTCCATGATCTTACAAGTTCCACTTTTATTTCACACCGCCGGGATCCATAAGCAAAAGAACATGATATCAACTAGGTATAAGTACCAATGAAGTGTTGAAAGTGGTCCCCATGATACATGGTTCGGCTAACTTCAACTCATAAAGCGCAAGCATATACACAGCAAAGAAGGACCCAATGGTTCAAGTTTATTAAATGCAAGAAAGTAAAGTGTGCCATCAAGTTCGTGAGAGCTTTAATCACTAATTTTAACATAACAAGTTTTATTTGGGAGGTAGATAAAACAAGAATTTACTTGGAATAGCAATAATGCTACTAGGTAGGTATGGTGGACACAAATGGCAAAGGTTTTGGTTTAAAGGAGTGGATGCACGAGAAGAATACCCTCTCAGTACAGGTTTTTGGCTAGCAAGGCTGGGTAGCAAGTATAAGAGTTGAAGGAAACAAACAAACATACAAGTGATAAAGACAAACATGCAATCTTCCTTGGAAGCACAAAAGATCTTAACTAGAGAATACTAGACTTATGAGCAAATCAAGAAAGAAAGATGATGAAATTATTTTCCTATAGAGTACTTCTATCTTTTTCAACTCTCAAAAAGGTGTTGCTACTGACCGAGCCAGGTTTGCCAAAACCAACTAAATTAACTCAATGATCCCAAAGTGCTACCAATACTAACAACAAGATCAATCATATAACCACGAATTGAAAACTAATATAAGCTATGCAAAAGAGTGAATGATAGAACTTCTCATTAATATTCCATAATGGAAACTCACACCAAGGGATACATATCTAACGAGAGAGGGGACACTTCCATAATGCAAACCATACTACATAATAACTCCTTTATTCATGATATGACTCTGCTAATAAGGTAAAAAGATAGAAGATAGTGATATGATACCGCGGCACTCCCCAAGCTTGGAACAAACCAAGGGGATGCCAAACCTGATGATGAATTACTCCTTAGGTCGTGGTGGTATCCTCTCATCTTCGTCCGTCTTCCAGGGTAAAGGCTTCCCATCAACAAAGGACATTGTGGTTTCCAACATCCTAAAACTTGCAGCAGCACTTATGTGTTTAAATCTAGCCTCATACTCACAGTTTTGATTTTGAACGTCATAGAACTGTGCTTGCAGTTCGTTGGTTGTTTGGCGGAGTGAGAAGACTTCGTCTTTGAGTTCAGCAGTCTCCTTTTGGTGCTCGGTGATGAGTTCGGAACAAATCTTATGGATGATGTCCACTTCGCGTTCCGCCATCTTCCTGTACCTAAAGACTTCTTGCTCCAGTGCTTCCATCCTATCCTCCAGACTTCCTTCACCTTTAGGGCCTTGAAACCCCTTAATCTGGACCTCCCCACCTTCGAGCAACAACTCCTTAGGATGGATCTTCAATTCTCTCATGTATGGGTTGATGATATCTTCTAAGGAATCCCCCTTTGATGATCTAGAGGAAGACATTGTGGCTCCAAACTTGGGATTCTACCTGGCAGAAACAGATCGAAACAAAAACACGACGAAAGCACGATATACGAACCTCGGAAGATCCGGGGGTTATATATTACGGAGTTTCACATCAAAAGGAAGGTACTAGGAGAAAACGAGTCGGAGGCAGAGTCCTGGGTGGCCTCACCACCTGGTGGCGCGGCCAGAGGTGGGCCCACGCCATGGGGTGGTGTGGGCCACCCTGGCTCCGTTTCCATCCCTTTTTCGCTTCGTAGCTTTCCATATTGACTAAAAACTGCAAAAATATAGTTGGATTGTATTTTCGCGGAACTTTTCTTACTAGAACTGTTACCTAGTTGGAAACAGACTCTGCAGGTCTCTGAATTTGGTCCTCAATGAATTTCTCTAGAGTTATAACTTGAAAGGCATCAACATCTTCATTGTAAGAATCTCCAGCAATATAGTGTTTGAGTCGCTGTACATTCACTACTTGTGTAGTATTATCTTTTAGAGAAGAAATTTTTATTGCTCCTGAACGGTATACTTCTTCAATGATGAAAGGTCCTTCCCACTTTGATAGTAGCTTACCTGCAAAAAATCTGAGACGAGACCTATACAATAGAACTTTCTCACCAACATGAAACTCTCTCTTAAGTATTCGCTTGTCATGCCATATTTTAACTTTTTCCTTAAAGAGCCTAGCATTCTCATAGGCTTCACTCCTCCATTCATCTAAAGAACTTAAGTCAAATAATCTTTTCTCACCAGCGAGCTTACAATCTCTATTTAATTCTTTCACTGCCCAGTAGGCTTTGTGTTCTAATTCTAAGGGTTGGTGGCAAGCTTTCCCATAAACCATTTTATAAGGAGACATTCCCATAGGATTTTTGTAAGCAGTTCTATAAGCCCATAAAGCATCATTCAACTTCTTAGCCCAGTTTTTTCTAGACCTATTAACAGTCTTGTGCAAGATAGATTTAATTTCTCTATTTGATAACTCTACTTGCCCGCTAGTCTAGGGGTGATAAGCTGAAGCAATTCTATGATTAACATCATTAGGGACAACGGTAATACCTCCCTTTTTAGGAACACAATGAATAGGACTAACCCATTCACTATCAGCAATAGGGTAAATAATACCAGCATCAAGGAGTTTCAATACCTCATTCCTTACCACTTCCTTCATCCTAGGATTTAAACGTCGTTGGTGTTTCACTACCGGCTTCGCATCTAGTTCCATGTTGATAGAGTGCTGACATATAGTAGGTGAAATCCCTTCATCCAGAGTATAGCCCATAGCTCCTCGATGTTTCTTCAAAACTTCCAATAACCTTTCTTCTTCCTTCCCTGAAAGTTTAGCGCTAACAATAACAGGATATATCTTTTTATCATCAATATAAGCATATTTAAGATCATCAGGGAGAGGTTTTAGATCGAAAACAGGATCCTTTTTAGGTGGCATCGTGGTACCCAAGTCTTCTACAGGCAAGTCGTGCTTAAGCATCATAGGTTGATCACGGAGAATCCTATCAATCTCATTCCTTTCTTCCATGAAGATTTCACTTTCATGATCTTCCATAAATTGCTGCAAAGCATTGTTAGGAGCAAGAGAAATAGAAGCAAGTTGTTCAACCCTGAAATCCTCATCATGGGTTTCCTCTTCGCAAGGTTCTTTAGCAAATTTCAAAAAATTAAACTCATAAGATTCCCCATCGAAACAAAGCATTAACACTCCGTGAACACATGTGATCCTCACATCAAAGCCTTTCCCTTCCGGTTATCCCGATTTCTGTCACTTCGGGGCCATAGGTTCCGGACAACAACGTGTGTATACAACTTGCAGATATGACCAAGAACAATACTATCATGATGAATCAATAATAAGTTCAGATCTGAAATCATGGCACTCGGGCCCTAGTGACAAGCATTAAGCACAACAAGTCGCAACAAAGTCATAAATCACTAATAAAAGATACTAGGCACCATGCCCTAACAATCTGATGCCATTACATGCAGTGGCGGAGCCAGGATCGAAACCTTGTGATGTCAAGGTCTACTAACGTGACAAAAAATTCTTTCAAGAACACACTTCTGTAGACAAATTAGGAGTATAAAATATCACACTTTATTGAAATAGAATCATGGTAGCAGCTCTTTGCGATCATGCTTACCTTGGTAGGTATGCATAATAACATCAGTACTAATAGACTGGAATACATCAGTTTCAATATAGGTAATAAGACAATGATACAAGAAATCGTCGCCTATTCTATTGCGTAAATCAGTCTTGATAAGTTTCATTGCAAAAAATGCTCTCTCAACTGTTGGTGTCGTGACCGGAAGAATCAATGCTAGTTTCACCAAAAGAAATACAAGAGGAAAACTAATATGCTTTTTTGTCTGAACTAATTTTCTGCAAAGATCACTAACCCCTTTCAAATTGGAGAGTCTTGAGTCATCACGAACATTTTCAAGGAAATTGTCAAGTTGGACGCTAAGCTCTTCCATCTTGCTTTCACCATCAAAATCATCAGGATATAACCGAGCCATTGCCAGTACTTTGTCTTTTTCAAAGTTAGAGAATGAATCAGACGGATCCAATCAAGCCATCCCAAGTAACAAGGTTGTGCTGCTCTCACTAAAGCGGTCATCCAGCTCTACACATAGTAGATCAATAACTTCATACATTACCCTTTGATAGTAAGTCATATTTGATATGCCATCGGTCTGAGCTTTGCGCTTTGATATTGATCCCCGAGGAATATGCATAGCAATCATATCGGGAAGTTGAATATCATGTGCACAACAGAAATCATTAACCGTTGTAAACATACCTTCCCAGCCTTGGTCTCTCATTCCTTGTAGCCTTTTTTTGTTGTATAGAGAAATGAGACAGCATTCACAATATCTTGATCCTTTCTTTGCAAAGTGAGGTTTAGCTCATTAGTAATCCCGAGTATAACCTTCATCAAGTGCAACATAAAAATAAAGTCAAATGTCTGAATGCCATCAAGAACTACTTTTTCTTTAATCCTATCAAGAGCTTTGCCAGAATTTTGTGCATTATCATCAATAACTTCAATTACTAATGGAAACAAAACAATCATATTCATAAGAGAACTGAAATGAGAACCCCATCGCGTGTCGCCGGGCCTTTTCAGTCCAAGTTCTTGATTCAAACCTCTCCCAGTTTCAAGTTCACCCATATGAAGTGCCTTCTCAATTTTTTTGCTTGTATTTCTCTATTCTTGAAAGAATTTCCTACTATGGACAGAACAGCACTCATCCACTCAAACAACCAAACTACATCTTCATGATTTTTTGCAACTGCCACTAGTGTCAATTGAAGTTGGTGAGCGAAGCAATGTATGCTATGAGCAGACTTGGAATCTTCCATCACTAACGTTTTTAGTCCATTCAAATGTCCTTGCATATTGCTAGCTCCATCATAGCCTTGGCCGCGGATTCTAGAAGGGCTAAGGTTATGATCTTTAAGAATGGCATAAATAGCTTGTTGGAGGGCAAGAGAAGTTGTTTGAGTAACATGAGAAAGTCCAATAATACGCTCCACTGAGAATCCCCTTTTATCAACATACCTTATAGCAAGAGCCGTTTGTTCCTTGTGAGAAACATCACGAGATTCATCAACCAATATAGCAAAGTACCCATCTCCTAGATCTTCTATGATTGCTCTAACAGTTTCTTTAGCACAAGCTTCCACAATATCTTTCTGGATGGTAGGAGAAACCAAAGTTAAATTTTTAGGAGCATTCTTCAAAGCAACAGCAGCCACATCAGGACAACGTGCAACGTACCACTCATAAAAAGTAAGGAAATTCCCCTTCCTCAAAGAAGACTCGCTTTCATCATGACCTCGAAATGGCAAGCCGAGAGTCAGAAGCAACCTTGCAATATCTATTGATGCAATTAGCCGGGTTTGATACTCTATCTTAGATTTCTTTGTTTGCTTGCGTACAACAGCTGCGATGGATTGGTTCTGATTCATGAGATCATCACATCTCTTCATGTTTTGATTATGCAAGCTGGAAGGACCACCAACATGAGTATCTAGTCTCTTAAGGTTATTCCAACTTTTCCAACCCCTGGTTGAAAATACATCTCCACCACCACGGCCTATACTTTCACTTTGAAACAAGTAGCAGCAAAGACAAAATGTTGCATCTTCCATTATACTATACTCTAGCCAAGGCTTATATGTCTTGAACCAATCTTCAATAAAACGACGCGTAATTCCGCTGAAATCTGTTTGAGGGAAATCATGTCCTATAGGTTGAAATGGGCCTTTCAGTAGGTACGTTCTCTGCACATCATCACGAACTTTGGTTGTCTTGTACTGAGAAATAGGCTTTCTTTGTGCAGGATCTGCTGGAAGTTTAGATAGATCAACTACTTCAGTTTCTTCGGTTGCTCGTGGCCTTGCATTGCTATTGACTAACAACCTTTCCAAAGCAGCTCTGGCATCAGTAGGAATATGTTCCTCATTTTCAGCTGATCTTTGTGAAGAATTTGCAACATTTGAGTCTGACGACTGCCACTTCTTGATAAATTTATCCATTTGCCAAAGTTAAAACCTACCAGTAAAAAGCTAGTGCTATAAGAAAACAATATAAATAATTCTTAAACAATAGTCAGTTCTCGGTTTCAAAACTAGACTAATCTTCTGAAAATTGGAAGAGAAAGAAAACAAAACTTACAAATACAAGAGGACGTGCCTCGTCCTCGACTCCTAGTCTTGAACTGACGTCGACGGTTGAACTGATCGAGAAATACAAGAGGGAAGAGGTTGTGCTTCACCAGCGATTGCCGAGGTGCAGTACTATCGTGCGCCTGGTCGCTTTACGGCCGGAAGTGGCCGTGTTCGTCTGCCTGGCCGCCGCCCTCAGCGTAGTGCGCCTGATCGCCCGTGCTGGTGTTGCTCATCTGCAATTTCCCATGGCGCAATCAAGAATCTCAGATTGATTCAGGGATTACCGATGTAGGACGAGAACAAATTGGGGATTTTCACGAGATTACAAGGAAGGTGAAAACAGAATAGGAGAAGTCTAGGCGCAGGAATCGTGGGATCAGCCGAACAGGAAGTTACTAGCGTTTTCTTTCCATCTCTTTGCAGTACACCATCCCAAAAGTTACCCACTGGAGATGACTAGTGGGCCTGGGTGGTCAATTTTCAGACTTTTTTAGTTGGACACTAGGATATGTATACGTATGGGTATTAAACTTGCCAAAAACCTGTGTAGTCGCTTGACTACCCAGCCATAACGTGGCTCCGCCACTGATTACATGAATGATCTCATCCAATCCCTACCATCCCCATAGCCTACATCGGGGGATTACTCACTCATAGATGGGGGAAACATGGATGGTCGATGGAGAAACGATAGTGATGATGATGGCGATGATCTCCTCCAATTCCCCGTCCCGACAGGGTGCCAGAACGGAGTTTCTGGTGCTGTTTAGTGGAATCTGGTGGTGACGGTGGAGCGGAACTCCTTCTAGAAAAACGTCGAACCCTCGAGTCTTAGGGTTTCGTGGGGATGATATACGCCAGAGGGGAGAGGCTGGAGTGGGCCAGGGCGGCCACACCACTCCTAGGCGTGACCTAGGCCTGCCCGCGCCATGGGGTGGTGTGGGCCCCCTTGGCCCATCTCCACTCCATCTTCTGGCATCCTGAGTCTTCTGGAAAAATAGGATTTTCCGTGTATTTTCCTGGATTTTCTGATCTTCGCGAATTTTGCCTCCAAACAGCACCTTTTCCATCAGAATCCTGACTGCAGCGGTCCATGCTCCCAAAAGTCATCAACCATGCAAAAATAGATGAAATAACATAAGTATCACCTCTCAATACGAAATATATCAATGAATAATAGTGAATTAAGACATAGAATAGTGATGCAAAATGGACGCATCAATATCTATATGGATAGATTGAGGCGCTAATATGGCTGTGCCAGACATACATATATGAGATATTGTAAGGGTTCAATATGGAAACAACAAGAAAGGTTCTTGCTGCATGGAAAGGATTGTATCAAGATTCAAGTGTTTCGACACTTGGTGAGTAAAATCACATGAAGATTTTGATCGATTATACCATGATATGTATATATCCAGAATGTCCTATGCTCTAAATGTTATGAGCACGTACCATAATGATTCATAAGATGATCATTGGACAATAGTAAAGATATTCTTATGAGCTTTGGAAGAACTAAGAATATATCATGTATAAGTGACAAATAGTTAAAGGTAGTTTATTGTAAAGTGTTACATTGATACTAGTTTTGTCACAATATACAAATTAAATTTATCTCAAATTAGACTATGGGTGGCACAATGTAATGGAAAGGATGTTCCATGATGGATTTGGATAAGTTCCAAAGTTAAAACATTGTGACGGATACTACAACAATAGGCTAAGTATATGACTGCTATAATAGCAGCAAAGGAGGGCATTTGTGTTAAGTAGTTTGTTATCAAACTAGGTGTGGTTCAAAGTGGGCTAATACTATGAAGATATATTGTATGACAATAATATCAACATATTTTAATCCGAACGAACTAAAGGTCTCACCAAAGGACCAAATTTATACAATGCCATCTCATTTGAGAATGAGTGATGTGTAGAGACGCAAAGACATGCAAATACACACGGACCTAAAACTGTCAGATCCGGAGATTATGTTAACCACTAGCAATTGTGTATATGCAACACCAGAAAGCCATAGGTGTTCAATACGTAAAGTTTTTCAAACTAGATTATTGACTCTAGTGCAAGTGGGAGACTGAAGGGAATATGCCCGAGAGGCAATAATAAAGTGGTTATTATCTTATTCCATGTTTATGATAAATGTTTATTTTGCATGCTATAATTGTATTAATTGGAAACGTTAATACATGTGTGTTTAATAAAAAAAATACAAAGTTCCTAGTAATGCCTCTCATATAAACTAGCTCGTTGATTAACAAGATGATCAAGGTTTCCTGATCATGGACATTGGATGTTGTTAATAACGAGGTCACAACATTGGTGGAATGATGTGATGAACATTCATCCGAAGTATAGCATTACGATCAAAGTCATTATGTTTATATTGCTATAACATCATACGAAGTAATCTTAGTCCTTAGACCATGAGATCATGTTAATTGCTAACACCGGAAGAGTATCTTTATAACATCAAACGTCACACCGTAACAGGGTGACTATAAAGGTGGGTTCAGTGCTACGAAGGTGTTATGTTGAGGCTCATGGATCAAGAGTGGGATTCGTCCATCCCGATGACGGATAAATATACTCTGGGCCCTCTCGGTGATATCACATTAAGATAGCTTGCAAGCAAGTGATGAGATCACTAGAATGTTATATCACGAGAACAAATAAAGAGTGCATGTCGGTAACGAGATCAAACTAGGTATTTGGATGCCAATGATCGAATCTCGGACATGTAATATATCGCGAGATAAAGGGATTTAGTTACTAGCGTTAAAGGTTCTCACGATCACAGAAGTCATCGTTGAATGTGTAGGAGTCAGTATGGATCGCTAGGTCCCGCTTCTGATTATTGATCTGAGAGGGGTCTCGATCATGTCTGCATTATTCGCGAACCGTAGGGTGACACACTTAAGGGATACTGACACCATTTGGAGCAAATATGTTTTAGATAAAGATTTAAGAAAGCGCTGGAATTATTTCAATAGACACCGAAACTGTTTCGGGTGAAATTACTGAAATTGGTTCTGCATGTAATATTGAAATGTTGCAAGGGGTTTTATGTGAATGTTTTTTAATTAAAGTAATTAACAAAATTCTAAATAAAATTAATAAAGGAGTTTTATTAAATGAGAGAGCATTAAATTTGGAGAAATTTAATGCATTTAAAGTGGGGACTTTAAAAGAGAATGTGAAGGGGCAAATTTATGTGGAGGGAGTTACCACCACATGAATGAGGAGGTAAGGGGTCACCCCTTGGGCACCGGCCATGGGGAGGGGCACCCCCCTCCTCCTATAAAAGGCCCCCTCACACCCCTACTTCCTCACACCTACTCGTGAAGGATCTCTCTCCCCCTCTAGTATTATTCCCCCATGGTCTCGGATTAGCGAGATACATGTTCCCAGTGGCTTTATCTGGAAAGGAGTTGTTGCTTCCGCTGCTTTGCTGGAGCGAGGGAGGGAGGTTGTCGGGGTACCAGACGTGTGTGCGATCACGGATGCACCACTGCTTTGCGGTGCTGGACTTGGTGGTGCTGGACTTGCTGTAGATGGATCTGAAGGACGTGCTGGAGCCGGACCTGCTGTACTTCATCACGATCTTGAGATCGGCAAGTGTACGACTCCATCATCCACGAGTTCCAACTCATTAACAAAGCTTTGTTGTCTTCGAGGGTAAGTTCTCTATGGATGTATATCCACCCGTTGCTTGTATCTAGTAGATATATCTTGGCGTATAGTTCCCATCGTAGGAAATTTTTTGCTTTCTATGCTGTGAACCCCAAAACTAGCGCAGGAGAAAGCGTTGCAGCAGACAAGGATGAGGCCATCTCAGCGGCGGCAGGAGTCGGTGTCTAGGGTTTTGGTTTTGGAGATATGTTTGGCAGCGGCGGTTGGGTAGCAGCTGTTAGAGTATTGTACGTACACGGTTATTATGGTAGTTTTGGATAGTTAGGATTCTAACCTAAATTGACTCATACTCCAAGATAATCCCCTGTACGCCTATATATACTCGCCCATGAGGTTCAATAATATATCCAACATATTCCGCCAAACTCATACTCTTTCATGGTATCAGCCTAAATCGATCTCAAACCCTAGCTTCCACCGCGCTGCCCTCGGGGAGGTTGATCTCCATGATCTCCGCTGGGGGCTGCACAACCCGTATGCAGGGTTCGTCCGCCGATCCGTGATCGGCTGCCCTGTAAGTCTTTTTTTTCGATCTCTTGATCGGTTTTCTTTTTTGGTTTACAGATCTTAGATCGGATTTTGTCGCCCACCGCCGTCGTCATCGTTGCGCCTCTACGCCGACCATCGGCACCAAGGATCTACATCGTGTCCGTGCGCCTGCCCCCTCCGTTGTTGCGCCTGCCTCGACAGGCTGCCGCGCACCGCGGACGGCTGCTACGCCTTCCTCGGAAGGCTACCACGGCCGCCCCCCTCGGATCCCCTTCGTCGTCATCGTCTGGGACTTCACCAACAAATGTCGCCATCAAATCCGATCTACGCGTCGTCCACACCATGGCGCATACGGTGCACCGTCGGTCTGATCAACCGATCCCGCGTCTGTCTATGCCAAGCACGTCCTCGAGCACGCGCCTACCACCGATCGAGCTACGGGCTGCCGATGTGTTGCCCCGTCGGGCCGCAGCGCCGCCGCCTTTGGTCCACGCTACCGGATTCCAATGCGCCTTCCTTGGCATATACGTCGCTGGTGGTCTCACAGCCGCTGCACCGACTTGCGCCCTACAACTATGCCGCCCCCTTAGGTCGTAGCATGGATGCACGCAGTCTACTTCACCGTCCTCGTGCATCGACGGCCTCAACTTTGACCATGACATCTCCTACGGCGCGGATCGCCGCCGTCTGCACATGGTCTTCGTCATGTCGCTGGGTCTTCCTCGCCTACTTCGAGCACCGCCGCCGCGCTTCACAAGGTAACCTGCAGGGCACCCTCTCGCCGTTGCAGGTCCTGCCGACTACCCCATCGCCACTCTAGGCATCCAGCATGACTAACCCAGGTCGCCGCTGGTTTCGCCGGCTTCTACGTCTTCGTCCACTACAACTTTGCCGCCAGCGTCATCACCTCATCCCCGACTACACCACTTGCTACTCTACTCCAACAACCACGGACAGCGCTGACATCTCTCCCTTAGCCGCTCTGCGCGTCGCAACCGCTCTGGAGGCTTCCTCTGCTAGTCTTTATGACATGGCGACAAGTTCATGATGGTCCTGCCCCCGCACGCCTGGTACTGGTAACACCGGGAGTGCCTTCGTCCCGACGCGTTCCCGAGTTTAGCAATCTTGGATCGACGCCTCGTCTTCATCGGTTTCGACAACATCTTCTTCGGCATCAACCCCTCAACGACTGCCTTGACCGCGTCACCGACGGTTCTTCTTTGCATACTCGGTTCTGGAAAAACCGGAGTGTGCATTCGTCCCCGACGTGTGCCTAGTTCTGGCAAAACTATGGCCGCACCTCTTCCTCGACGGCTCGGACAACATCGACTTCGGCATCGACACTCTCAACGACTTCCTCGACGTGTCTCCGTCATCCTCCTACGCGCTATGCGCATGCGGCTTCACGTGCGGCTACCTCGACACGGGCAGCCCCGACCACGACATCGACCATGGTGACCCATTGCTCGACTACCTCGACCATGGCACCGTCTCACGCTCTCGGCTCCCTCGACATCGACACAAGGGCTACCACCTCGCTTGAGCATCACCAGGTTCCTCTACAGTCCAAGCAACCGCGACGCGACACCGTCCACGATGTTCCCGCTACGACTGCGGGGGGATGTCAGCCTACTGGATGCTACTTCGGTTTATCTCCAGTCTGACCGTCCGCGATGTTCCAGTTGTTCACGACGCTACCGCTATGACTATGGGGGGATGTTAGAGTATTGTACGTACACGGTTATTGTGATAGTTAGGATTCTAATCTAGCTTGACTCGTACTCCAAGATAATCTCATATACACCTATATATACTCGCCCATGAGGCTCAATAATATATCCAACATATTCTACTAAACTCATACTCTTTCAGCAGCGGCAGCGGCAGGTGTTTATGGGCTTGAGTTTGTAGGGTTTTGAGTCTTGGTTGCGGCAGCGGCGACGGCGACAGGGGTTTTGGCTTGAGAGTGTTGTGGTTGTTTTGGTCGTGGCGGCGACAGCAGAAAGACTGCGGCGCTAGATCATGGAAGGAGAGGCTCTGAGACCATATCAATGATATGGCAGGAACCGTACTGATCCAGGTACAGGCTTCGTGTTAATATAGTGGGCATAGGTACAAGAGTCCGTATCCACACACAATACATGTGGTATACGTATATGAATCTATTATACATGTTCTAACAGAACGAACCTCTCCGGCCGCTAGGATCTCTGCAGCAGTTTGTACGTGTGTGACAGCGTAATGTGCGTACACAAAGGAATAATGAGGAAAGTCTTTGTGAGGCCTACGAGCATGTGAAACGCGCGGAGGAGAGGAAGACAGAATATATGCAGGTTAGCAGTAGTACACATCAATTACAGACAGGCGAATCCATTCCACTCGGGGTGCTAATCCGATGTTGATTGTCATCTACAAGCTGGATCAAAGGCACATGCTTGTTTCTCGTGAATATATCCGCAGAGTGAGAGTGAGAGTGAGAGAAAAAAACAGCAGGTGTGGGCTCGGTTGGGTCCGCAGAATGGTTCTCAGGGACCAGCCCGAACCTACCCACAGCCCGGCCCATCATGGAGGCCCGAATCATAGTAAAAGTTTGCTCTAATAAATCATCATAGAGCTAATCTAAACCACGCATTCCGCTCCAAAAAAATCTAAACCATGCATGAATGATGCACACCGGCCCTACTACACACGTAAACCCAAGCCCGACCTAGCCCGTATTGAATTGCATGCACTAACCAACTAGACCAAAAGTCCGAACTGATGAAAAGGGCTAGGCGTGCATTATATTCTTAACACTCCCCCTCACGTCTAGGCTATTTTAGTCCTTAGCGTGGGTTCGGTGCAGGCCGCAGAATCTTTTTTTATACTGCGTGAGCAGGGTCTTGAACTTGAGACCTCTTGGCTCTGATACCATATTGAATTGCATGCACTAACCAACTAGACCAAAAGTCCGAACTGATAAAAAGGGCTAAGCGTGCATTATATTCTTAACAGCCCGATCATGTATGTCTCCCTCAAGAGACCTATAAAAGGCACCACTTCTCCCCGGCGTAGCATATCGTGCAACAAGTGCACTATCACTTCACTTGTGTTGTGTCAACACATATAAATCACGTAGCTAATTCAGGTAGTATAGGAAGAAGCCACCTCTAGCTCCCGCCGGCTGGTGACCATGATGGCGACCGGAGCTACCGCCGGTGGCCATCCCAAGAGCAAGATGGGAGGGGAGAAGCTGATCATCCGGTCAGAGAAGGTGCGGCTCATCGACATCCTATCGATGCTGCTCCTGCGACGGCCCATCACCAGCTACGCCTTCGTCGACGCCGGCGACCAGACCATGCTCGACACGGGAGACGCGCCGTCTGGCCACCTTGTCGCGCTCGTCGAGGCCTTCCTCAAGTTCCTCGCCGCCGCATACTGGCCGGCAAAGTTGTTCGGCATCGCCCTCGAGTTCCTCCTCAACTTCGTCGCGCTCAACGGCGGCCTGCTCGGCCTCGTGTGGAACTTCTTCAGATGTACGTACGCACACACGCGAATATGCATGCACGCACGTACACGTATAATTAAGAATCTTGATCTTAATTGGTTTAACTCATGCTCTAACTTGAAATCAGACTGATAAACGAAGATGCATGTACGTACATATAGGTGCATTTATATGCACAAACTGCTGGAACAAAGATGTGCATACAATACAAATTAAAATATACTTAACTTAAATATTTAATTTGAGTTACAAAATCAACTAATGGAGCGACGAGCTGAGGATGGTGATAAGACGTATGGAATCATGCACGGATGTTTAATGTGCATGCATGCCTGAGGGATGGCCGAATGCATGACCAATTTTTTATGTGCATGCATGCATGGCTGTTCGTGCAGGCAAGCTGGTGATCCCGCTGGACCGGGGCGCGCCCGACTTCCGGACGGTGATCGGGATGATCGACGGGAGGACGGAGCTGAAGCCGGCGCCGCCGGCCACATCCGACTGCGACATGCAGCAGCTGCAGGTGCTCGACGTCGTGGTCTCCGGCGAAGCCGCGGACCTGGAGAGCGGCGGGTGCGCCGCGACGCCCCTCGTCGTGCAGCAGTACCTCGTCTCCGAGGTCACCGTCATGGCGTCCAAGCTCGCCTACGAGAACCCCGCATACATCAAGAACGTGGTCAACAACGTGTGGAAGGTAATTATCGAACGCACGTTCCATGCTAATAATCGTCTAAATATACTAACCGGTCAGTTCAATTGATAACAACCCACGCCTTCAAACCAGTGTATCGCGAGAAAAGGTACTCGCTCCGACCTAAATCAGTTGACTTGGTTAGTACTAAAACAAATTTAGATACATACAAATCTGAGTCAATTAATTTGGGTCGGAGGAAGTAGTATAAAATCAAAACTCAATTGTACCTCCAAGCTCCAGGGTAATCTTGTTATTTTTTAAATCATTTTTTGGACTCTAAAAATTCTGAAAAATACATATACATGTCTAGTATCATACTATTAGTATGTATGACCGAATTTGCATCAAGATATCTTTTCATATGTAACCTGCACAAGAAAGAAAACGTCTTTGAAATGAAAAATGATTTTTTGGCCCATTTCAGAGCAAATATTTATAATTTTTGTATAGCAAACTATACAACGCATTATGCGACAACAATCTTCAAATTTGTTGATAGCAGTATGTATTTATTCATGCAACTTTTTTTGTACTACAGTTACCATTTTCGATCAGTGGAGCTTGGAAGTCAAAACATCTCTCTCGTAGAATATATGCCCACTTTTCCTTCAAAAAAAAGAATATATGTCCACTTTGTGGACAGAGTAAATTTCCCTAAGGCCTTTCATAATGGGGTGTATCTTAGCACGTTATCCTAAGAGAAATAGATGGTTAAGAGACAACTTCTCCAATGCATTGTTTTTTAAGTGGTGTCTCTACATTTAATGATTTAGATGACATGCATGCATATGATTGGTCTAACCATGTTTTTTTGCCTATGGTTTTGTGCAAGAGGTATTTCTTAGCTAAGATACAACCACAATCACTTTTCTCATTAACTATAGTGTCACATAGGCAAAGTGCCTAGGATACACCGCTAAGATACACCCATTGTGAAAGGCCTAAGTAGAGTACATGCGAGTGTCTACCACATGGTATGCAATCTAAAAGAGGACCCAAGACATGTACGAACTGCTGTGAAACAATGGAACATGGAACTATGGAAGCGGACGCGGACGTTTAGCTTGGCGACATGGAGCTCGTTTTTTGAGAAATCCAAAAACTGTATTTTGAAGTTTCAAAAAAATCTGATAATAAATTCTAGATGTAGAAACTAATGTAATCTACCAACCTGAAAATATCTCAACTCGAAATACCCCTTATTTTGGGCTGCACAAAAATGATAAAATATGACATCTAAAGTAGTAGACCGTACAAAATTTCAAACCGTCAAATTCTTTCAGATTTTGTCATTTTTGTTAATCCTAGAATATAAGGTATTTAGGGTTGAGACTTTGTGTGTTGTTAGAGTACATCATTTTTTTAGATCAACATGGATCTTCTCCCCGGTTCCATTTCAAGAAATGAAACCCAAAAACACAAGTCTTGAGTTTTGTTACAAACCATAAAGCTCCAGCCTAGAGGCCACTACGCTAAGGAGCAAGCAAAAGTAAGCTAGAGAGTTCCAAAACCATAGCTAAGACAGTTTTAAAAGCGCTGAACCATTACACACAGAGCATATATTACAGAGAGGGCACCGGCTGTTTGATTATTCAGCACACCACATGGACCTCGTCGTCCGTCTTAGGATGAGCTTTGAGGAACGCCAGAGAAGCACGGCCTCCATAGCTCGACGACGCCGTGGTTTTCCAAGTGGTGATCGACTCGAAGCTCGGGCAAATCAATTTTCCTTGAGCTCCAGCGGGTTCTTCAGCCTGTTTGCCATCCTTTCCATGAACAGGATGACCTTCCCCTCTTCCAGCTCTTTGAATGGTGCCTTCCAATTTCTCAAATAGGAAAGAACCAGGCACCAAACCTGCTTCAAGTTAATTCAAGAAGTATGATTAAACACTAAATTATTCCTATTATTCCAAATGCTCCATAGAACAGCCGCAAAAAGTACATTGAAATGTAAATGCTTCTTATTAGCTAGCCATCTCAGAGCAATGGGTTCAAAATTAATGACTAGGATGTCAAAAATGTCATGAACATCCGCCCATAACATCCTGGACACCACACAGTCAAAGAATAAGTGATGAACCGTTTCTATTTCCTTGCAGAGGTTGCACTCAAGTGGTTTAGGGATTCCTCTAACTCTAAGGTTATCTCTAGTAAGAATTTTGTTATGGGAAAAGGCCAAAGGAAAACCTGAATTCTAGGGGGGTATTTTCAGTTTCCACACAACAAGTAAGTAAATCTGAGAAATCCCCCTAAAATTCACTAGAGAGTACATGGAGCTAGAAGAGTATACCCCTTTAGTTTCATACTCCCAAATTAACTGATCTACATCCTCAGTCATGGAAATAGACTAGGCAATCCCTAGTATTTTCTGCCATTGGATCATCATTTGGTCCGTAAAGGTTCTCCTAAAATCACATTTAAGATGTGTCCCATCCCAAAGATCAGTTATGGTTTTAGTTTGTTGGTTAGAAACTAAGTACACTTCCCAATACTGAGTAGATAAGGTAGAATTCTCAAACCAAACATCTTCCCAAAATTTAATTGACTTGGCATTACCAACATGCCATTTATAACCTACTTCCACTGCCCTGGATGCCCACATAACCCCTTTCAAAAGGTGGAAGGGTGTATATCATGACAACAGAGGATGTTAGGGGTTTTAGTTCAATATTTAGCATCTATAACTTTCCTCCAGAGAGTCCCCTTCCCCTGGATATACCTCTTCACCCAAGATCCCAGTAGACACAGGTTGAGATGTTGCAGGTTCGGAATTCCTACACCTCCAAACTCTTTTTTCATATAGACAGAGGGCCAGTTAGCTAAGTGGATTTTATGATTACCCTCTTTATAATTCCATAAGAAGTTAGCCATATGGGAATCTAAAAGCTTCAAGGCCCACTTGGGAAATTTAAAAAAGGATAGCAGATATATGGGTATACTAGATAAGCAAGCCTGGATAAGCACTTTCTTAGCAGCGTAAGAAACAAGCTTTCCCCTCCAACCAGTGATCCTTCTCAAAAGGTTCTCTAGCAAATGTTGAAGGTCTTCTCTCCTCAGTTTATCAAAGTGCAGAGGAATCCCGAAATATTTAACAGGGAAACTGCCTTTACACATTCAAAAATCTCTAAAAAAGGATTAATCTCTTCTTCATCTAGGTTAATGGGAATGAGCTCACTCTTATGGTAATTTATTCTCATCCCAGAAATTTGCTCAAAACATGTAAGAATCCATTTTAAATTAATAACACCTAGTTTGTCAGGTTCTAAGAAGAGCAGAGTGTCATCTGCATATTGCAGACAAATTACTCCTCCTGGAACAAAATTTGGGCATAACCTTCTAATGGCTCCACAAGCAGAGCCTTTGATTAACATTCTAGAGAAAATTTCTATGTCTAGAATAATGTTTAGAGTACATCATTATCTATGTCTAGAATAATATTTCAGATTTTTTTGAAACTTTTAAATCAGGTTTTCGAATTTTGAAAAATAAAAGGCTCCATGTTACCCTAGCTCTAAAGTGATTTTCTGCTAAGGAAGCGTCCTTTTTTACTACTCTAATAGTAACTTTTACGTGTCTCTATAGATCTTGCAATAGTTTCTCATCATTTACTAATATCATATATGTACCTTAACCTATTTATCGAGCAACCATATACTAATGTATATATGTATTTGTGTGCACCATGATTTGCAGTTCAATTTCGTGGGATTTTTCAACGGCTGGAACAGTAAGTATCAAGCCCGAGACGCACGAGTAATCAATTAAGTAGGGTGCATGAGTGTATTATATTGTACTTGGTGTTTTAAAAAAATACTTATATTGCTACTACGAGCCAGCAGCGGGCCCACTTCAATTCAAAGATATTCAAGTGAATACCCAAATATTTTTGAAAAATATCATTACGTGAATGTCCTATAGGATAGATAATAAAAGTAAACTATCCTACTATTACATAAATGGTGAAGTAGCTCAAATGGTTTGGAAGGAACTATCAAATCATTTGGTTTATATAGTTCAAACCCTTGTATTTTCATATTTTTGTTAATTTTCAAAATAATATTTTTCATCTATTTTTTGTTATAGATAGTTTATATAATGTTTCTTCTACATTATGGTTCCATGTTAACTCAATTATTCAGAAATTTGTACCAAGTTACATATCTGATACTGTTATTTTTGTAAATTTATACTCTTCTCAAGCAAATTAAAGTGTTCTTCACCGTGCTGGTCTCTTAAGCACATAGGAGATATGTATGATCATTTGTTCATACCTAATTATTTAACAGACTTCATTTCATGCAATAAAAATTACTGTATTATATTTTTGGAGAATTATAATTTTGAATACCCACACTCAAAATTTTGGGCCCCTCCCTGCTACGAGCAGAGTTCCTAAAGGAGAACACGACCCAATCGTTCGTGATGACGGACATGGCCAAGGACGCGACCGCCGTGCTGGTAGCGTTCCGCGGCACCGAGCCGCTCAACATGAAGGACTGGTCCACCGACGTGGAGCTGTCGTGGCTGGGCATGGGCGACATGGGCAGGGTCCACGTCGGCTTCCTCAAGGCGCTCGGTCTCCAGGAAGAGGACGAGAAGAACCCCGGCCGCGCCTTCCCCAAGGAGGACGCCGCCGCTAGCGCTCCGAAGGGCAAGTTCTTCGCCTACTACCAGCTCCGGCAGGTGGTCCGGGAGCAGCTGAAGAAGCACCCGAACGCGCGGCTCCTCGTCACCGGGCACAGCCTCGGCGGCGCGCTCGCCGCCCTCTTCCCGGCGCTCCTGGCGCTGCACGGCGAGAAGGAGATCCTGGGCAGGCTCCGCGCCGTGCAGACCTACGGCCAGCCGCGCGTGGGCGACGGCAAGTTCGTCGAGTTCTTCCGCGCGGGGACGGCGAAAGCGAAGGCGGCGACGCGGTACGACCGCGTGGTGTACCGGTACGACGTTGTGCCGCGGGTGCCGTTCACGGCGCCGGTGGCCAGGTTCGTGCACGGCGGGACCTGCGTGTACTACGACGGGTGGTACGACGGGAAGGAGCTCGCCGGCGACGAGCCTGACCCCAACTACTTCGACCCGCGGTACGTGGTGTCCAAGTACGGCAACGCGGTGGGCGACCTGGCGAAGGGGGCGTTCCTGTGGGCCAGGGCCGGCCGCGACTACCGCGAGGGCTTCGTCTCCCTCTTCTGCCGCTGCATCGGCCTGGTCTTCCCCGGTCTTGCGTCGCACAGCTTACGCGACTACGTCGACGCCGTCCGCCTCGGCCGCATCGCGCCCAAGCAAGTCTGATCCAGGTAGCTGCCACCGACCACATGGGGAGACGAGATTGATATTGACCGGTGAATAAGTGCCTTCGGTTCAAAATATAAGGCATACTATTGCTAATTTGTTGTGTTTTCGGATTGCTACAATGCTTGACTACAAACGAGATAGACAAATTGTGCGGCATGAATTAGAATCGAACTGAACGGTTCAATTGATGCACGCTAGAATCACCGTTCTCCCACGGATGTGTATGATCCGTATGATGCAGGCTTGTTATAGGCCGTCGCGTGTTCTTTGTCTTTAAGCCATATATACTATTTACTATTTTTTGTGCATGTTATAAGTGATACAAAAAATGTCATGCACCCAGGAGACTTGAAAAGTGCAACATATTACATGTCTTTTTTTCATACGTCTCCACATGGAGCCGGGTTCCATTATCAGCGGATAACAGAACAAAAGTTTTAGTTCCAGAACAGTCACAACAAAAAAGAACCGAAAACAAAAGTGATCAGAGCCGACTAGGAGGAAAGGAAAGACCACCTGGGGATCAACATAACCCCCCCCCCCCCCCCCCCCCCCCCAACAACAAGTTTCGAGTGCCTACGCGAACATAAAGCCGTTTTTTTACTTGGCTCCAACAACAAACTAAACAAGAACACAAATGGACCAGACCGACAACCACAACACAGTTCCAAGGTTTGCGCGAATAGAACACCAAACTCCAGTCCCTAGTCACATCGACGTCTTCATCTTCATGTCCATTTTCCACTCTCTGCATTGAAGCGTGCCTCGCCATGTAATGCACTTGGGAAGATATCCTTTGAAGCCTATCTGCACCTTCATTCGGTACACCCTATCCCACTCATTTTGAAGACCTGCCCGAAGACACAATAAAGCACACATGTAACAGATCAATCCTAGAGGGGATCAAATCACTTTCCCTTTAAAACAAGCATGCTCTCTAGTTTTCCACAGCGAACAACACAAGGTAGCCACATAAACAATATGAAAATTTGTACCAAAACTACGGGAAAAACTTTCTTTGCCGTGTGGCAAAACCACACAGCAAAGACCTTCTGGAACACGGCAAAGGCTTTGCCGTGTGTATACACACCGCAAATGCCACACAGCAACGTTTGCCACGGCATTGAAGCCCATTGCGGCAATTCAAGCAATCAAACTAGAGTTGCCTCTAAATTTTTTGACCAACATTCCGGAGCGGAAAGAGGGGTCCACACGATTCTAGATGCACTCTACCGCTTTGAGAGTCGACCAGCCGTCCACGGCTCCTCCCCCTTTCTCACCGGCAGCCTCGCCGGCCGGAGGGGATGGGGGTGGGAGACCGTGCTCTGCAACATAGTTGTAGGTCTCCTAGTGGTGGTGGTAGTGGCCTTGTGCCGGTAGTGGTCCGTGTGCCCGGATACAGAGCTGCAGGTCGTTGCATCCAGGCCAGCGCTCTATGGATCCTCCTCTTCGTCTTCCTGCCCCTCTGGTTCGGGCGATCGACGATGGGGACGACCGCCGCATCCTCAAATAAGGGTGCTTGCCTCCCACGTGCCTATGTTGCTCCAGCGCTCCTCAATCTCTCTCTAGACGTATGTGGTGAAGAGGGGAAAGAGAAGGGGACTTGGGTGCGGTGTGGGTATGGAGGTGGCGAGGGTGATGCAGTTGTGGTGCGTGTGCGAGGCGCCAAGCGGTGGTTTGTCTCGTCTTCTTCGTCGCTTCATCCTCTTCCAACCGACCGTGGAGGCGAGGGGTTGCGTCAGCAGGCGAGCAACCAACCCCCTCTTCTGTCTTCAACGCGTCCGATGTAGTCTTCAAGCTTTTATTATGCTCTCCAACCTCCTGGCTGGCCATGGCGGCGAGGGGGGGGGGAAGGAGATGGTGGCAAGGAGCTGCGAGGGCGTCAGTGGCCTTATCTGCTTCAACGAGCGCATCACGCGGATGACATCGACGTTGCCGTGATCTTCGTCCGGAATGGCGGCCCAACTTAGCCCGACGTCTCCGATTCTCTAAGTGGCTTCATCCCCGGAGATTGCGAGGCGTCCCGTGGTAGCGATCTCTCATCGGATGAGAACGTCCGAGCATCTTCTCTCCGATCTCGGCGTCAGCAACGCCCAAAGGTCGTCGACGAGTTGTGGCGGAGACGACCAAGCACTTGATTGCTTTTTTACCTTTTGTGCTAGGGTGTTTTTCATAAAACTCGAGGACTTATCTACATATTACTGGTTTAGCATTGTAAAGAGCCTCTTTGTAATTTGTAATGAAGCTCTTGGGTCTTCTAGACCCCACCCCACTTTCAAAAAAAAAACTAGAGTTGCCTTTCTCGTTGCACCCCTTGGCTAGATATTGGCCAGTTGGGACCATTGAGCCCATATGACCCTCGAGGAGATTCTTAGTCTGATATGTAGAGTTCTCGGAGGGTATTTAGCCATTTGCGATGAAGGTTCGACAAAATGTGTTGTAATTATGATAATTATGATCTAATTCACTACAAAGAAGAAAACCATGTGCAGTTTTTTTTAGGGGAAACCCTGGCAACTTGAGATATATATGTTTTGATATCTGATGCATCAAATTAACTTTCATCTTTTGTGCTTCCATACATTTATGTAAATTTCTATCATTCTGTTGTCAAAATAGACGGCGCGGAGGGGGCCCTCCTCCTGTCCCTATAAAAAAACAGTTTGTCACCGCCCTATCTGTTGACCGGTCGTCTCGCTGCCAGAGCTCTGTTGGAACTCGGACGAGCTCTGCCAGCTATCTCCCGAGATGTCTGACAGCTTCAACAAGTACTGCGCGACCTCCCCCGTTCCCGGCCGTGCCGCCGCGTCCCGCCGGACGCATCTTTCGATCAGCCTGACCATCATGACGACGGCATCGAGGGGGCAGCTCCCCGCCGCCATCGCGGGGTCCACAAACTCCTCCAGCCTCTTCAGCGCCGCGCCATCATCATCCCCGTCGCGTCCGCCATCGTTTTTCCGGTCCACGCCCAGCGCGTTCAGGCAGGAAAGAGGGTCCCCGCGGCCGTCCTCTTCCAGGTCCTCAACGTCTTTCCCCGTGACGAGCTCCAGGAGCACGACGCCGAGGGAGTACACGTCGGCCTTGGGCGACACCACGCCGTGCTCCAGGTACTCCGGCGCCATGTACCCGCGAGCGCCAGTGATTGTGCTCGTCATCGTGAACAGCTCGCGGCCGTCGTCCTGCTCTCCCCGGATGACCCTCGCCCCGCCGAAGTTTCGGATCTTGGCGCGAAACGCTGCGTCCAGGAGGACGCTCCCGCTGCGCACGTCCATGTGCACGTACGGCGGTCGGGCGTACCCGTGCAGGTACCGGAGCCCCTCGGCGATGTCGAGGGCAATCTGCACCCGCTGCGTCCAGCTCAGCGCCGCCGCCGCGCCCGTGGCTCCGGCGAGGAGCCGGTCGCGGAGCGTGCCGTGCTCGGCGTACTCGGAAACGAGGTACCACCGGCCACGGTGATGGCAGAGGCCGTTGAGCCTGACAAGGTTGAAGTGGTTCATCCTCCTCGTGATCTCCACCTCCGTCGACACGTCGTGGTCCACGATCTCGACGGCGGCGGTGTCGCCGCTGAAGGCCGCTCGGTACACCGAGCCGCCGATGCGGCGGTCCGTGCTGAAGTGGTCTGTCGCCGCCACCAGCTCGTCGTAGGTGTATACCTTCAGGGAGGACTTGATGTCTGATAGGCTCGAGAACGCCTCGCTGATTGTCATGGAGACCTCGTCGCCGGCTCCGTACGGCGGCTTGCCCGTGCCCTTGTCTGCGAAGACGCCGGCGGTGGTTAGAACTGTACTGGCGGCTCGCCGCCTCCTCGCCTTCAGAATAAGAACAACCACAACAGAGGCGATGGCGGCAACAGCTGCCACGGCCACGCCAATGCCAATGTAAACTCCCGCATGGCTCCTGCTCTTCGTGGCCGGAACAGACGCTACCGGCGGCGGCGGCGGCGGCGGTGGCGGTGGTGACTGGAGTTGCGTTGTGTCCGGCTGGGACTTGACAGGGATGAGCAGGGTAGTGTAAGGGTATATTGTGCTGTCGATCTTGATCTGATTGGCCGCCACGATGCTCCCGGCGTCCACGCCGAATCTCGTGGCTACGGCGTCCACAGCGTCGAACTCGTCCACCAGGTAGCTCACCAGGAATCTGACGCCGGCAGCGGCCTGGGAGGCGCTCGGGCACGCGCACCGGAGCGGCACGGTGATGCTCTGGCCGGCGAGGAGGCTCGTGGGCGCCGCGCCGCCGAGGCCCTGCTCCTCGATAGCCTGGCACGTGGACAGGCCCTGGAACGTGTTGTTCGCGATGATGAGCAGCGTGTCGCCGTCGCGCGCCACGTACGTCGCGTTGCGCTGGAAGAATGACCCGCCCAGCCCGGCCGCCGCCGCCGCGGCCGTGCAGGAGCAGGTCAGTGGAACGAGCACCTTGGTGCCCTGCGCGAACGGCGACGCGGTGGACGGCGCCGAGTTGGCCGCGGCGAGGCTCGCGGCGTCGGCGCCGAGGAGCGCCGCGATGGAGGCGGGGTCAGAGAAGGGCGGACGGGCGTGGAAGGTGAGGTAGGACTCGCAGGACGACTTGGCGCCGCTGCCGCAGAAGTAGCCCAGTAGGCCGGTGTCGTTGTGCTTGTTGCCGCAGTCGGCGATCTGCGAGCCGTAGGGCTGCTGCGACCGTGCGGGCGGCGCTCCGGAAAGGAGGACGACGCCGATGGTGTACAAGAAGAGAGCAACCGTGGCACGTGATGGAGTCGCCATCGCCTCGCCGGTGCTGCCTTCTTCCTGGAGTATCAGTTTCGTATGGTACTGGAGGCCGGGTAGCCCATGGCCATCTATAGGAGAAATGGTGTGGTCAGAGGTCAAAGATGGCCGCGTTTAGTAGGCAGCTGCTGCGATGATGCAATTGGTAGCTGGCTGGAGGCAAGGTGGAACTTGGCCACATCAGGAAGGAGGAAGATTGTGGCAATGATGTAGTCAACGGTTTGATCCTGCTAAAAAGTCAAAATAATTCAGTGCTGTCTTTATCATAGGCGATTCTTCAAAGTTGGCCACGGGAGTAGGATATTTGAAGGACCCTGCTATGTATATGACGTCCGGATTTCAAGATCGGGCTTCCGACAGCCCCCTCGCCCCAACTTAGGTGTTGATTAGTAGTACTTCTCTTGTATTTTTACATCTAGAGGTTTTAGGATGGAAAAGGACTTGGTCTTCGCTCGATACTTTTCAATCTCCGCAAATACTCTTTTTCAAAAATACTCTATTATAGACGGGAGTTTTTAATCTACATAAAAACAAAAGAATCTGCAGGGATATTCCTGGATTTTTCTAGCCAAACCCGGCTTAGTAAACGCACTACGAGAATTTCTTGGTAATTAGAATAATCCTTTGCACGAATAACTAGTAACTAGTAAATACAAAAGAAGTAAACAAGACCTTAATCGTCCTTGTCACCTCCATCTAGGAAGGTAGCCGTGCTTAGACCTATGTGCACGTGTTAAATGAGAGACCTAGTGCATAAACACTAAATGACAACTTTGCTTACAATTAAATATGAAAATCTAAAACTTCAAAAATATCTTGTAGGTTTATCTGATTTAGAGCATCTCCCCCTTGCGGAGTTTGGCGGAAGCAATGTTTCGCCCCACGAGGGGCAGAGCCTTCTAGATCTGTCCTTATTGTCTTTGTTCTGCAAATGAAGCAAATAATTATTTTAAAGGTACATCACCACCAATATACTACTGCACTACAGGTTTTATATATTGCAACGCAACAAGAATAATAAATTCATATGTATTATACCTTTATCATCCTTTGTAATGAAACCAATCTTTACCACAAACAAGAGCTTGTAGCATATCCGGGGTCAATAAACTTCTAGTGTCTCCAAGGATCCTACCACCACAACTAAAAGCAGATTCGTATGCCAGCGTGCCTAAGAGGAAGTGTTAGAAAGTCATGGGCCATAGATGACAATATAGGAAATTTTTAAACATGCCTTTTCCACCAAGCACAAACATCACAGTCAGTTGTGTTCTCCTCACATGCCTCGTCCAAGTTTTCTAGGGAAAGCTCTACCACTTTAAACAATGTGTCATGTTGCGGGAGGTCCCCAAAATACATGGATCCAATACTAGGAAAAGGCCTATCATTGATGCACTAAGAACGGCTATCGTCGGCGAACTTCATGCCGGTGGTAGTTGGCTTATCGTCGGCACACCACCTCCAGCAGTATACAAAAATTCCGCCAGAGCACAATCCTGGTGCGCCGACGGTATTCCTTAGTGCACCGATGGTAGGTATTCCCTGAAGCGTCCCCAAAATTTTCAAAATGTATAACTTTTTTTCCAAAATTTTAGAATATTTAAATTGTTTAACCGTTTAATCGCATAGGAAATCTCTTTATCTCCTCACATGCTTCCTCCAAGTTTTCTAGGGTAGGGGGCCATTGCCCCTCAACCCCAAGAAAGCTCTGCCACTTTAAGACAATGTGTCATGTTATGGCAAGGTTCCCAAAATACATGGATCCACTACTAGGAGAAGGCCTCTCGCGGTGCACTAAAAAAGGCTACCGCCAGCGACCTTCACGCTGGTGGCTGTTGGCTTATCGACGACGCACCACCTTGGTATGCCAATTATGTACACAAATTCCATTGGCGCACTATCTGCCGATGGCAGGTATTCCCTGAAGCGTCCCCAAAATTTCCAAAAATTATATTTTTTTGCAAAATTTCAAAATATTTGAATGGTTCAATCGTTTAATCGCACAGGAAATGTATTTATCTCCAAGCTAAAGGGAATATGCCTGAGTGACAATAATAAAATAGTTATTATCTTATTCCTTGTTTATGATAAATATTTATTTTGCATGCTATAATTGTATTAATTGGAAACGTTAATATATGTATGTTTAATAAACAAATAAAGGGTTCATAGTTATGCCTCTCTTATAAACTAGCTCGTTGATTAAAAATATGATCAATGTTTCCTGATCATGGACCTTAGATGTTGTTAATAACAAGGTCACAATATTGATGGAATGTTGTGATGAACATTCATCCGAAGAATAGCAGTACGATAAAAGTCATTGTGTTAAAATTGCTATGATATCATACGAAGTAATTTTATCCTTAGACCATGAGATCATATTAATTGCTAATACCGGAAGAGTACGTTAATAACATCAAATGTCACACTATAACAGGGTGACTATAAAGGTGGGTTTAGATACTCCGAAAGTGTTATGTTGAGTCTCATGCATCAAGAGTGAAATTTTTCCATCCCAATAACGAAGAGATATACTCTAGACCCTCTCGGTGATATCACATTGATGTAGATTGCAAGCAAGTGATAACATCACTAGAATGTTATATCACGGGAACGAGAAAAGAGTATTTATCGGTAACGAGATCAAACAAGGTATGGAGATACGGATGATCGAATCTCGGACATGTAATATATCACGATACAAAGGGATTTAGTTACAAACGTTAAAGGTTCACACGATCACTAGAGTCATCGTTGAATGGGTGGGAGTCAGTATGAATTTTTAGGTCCCGCTGCTGATTATTAATCGGAGAGGGGTCTCGATCATGCCTGCATTATTTGCGGGCCATAGGATGACACACTTAAGGAGAAAATATGTTTTAGATAAAGATTATGAAAGCGCTAGAATCATTTCGATAGAAACCGAAATTTTTTCGGGTGAAATTGCAGAAACTGGTTCTGCATGTGATATTGAAGGGGGTTATGTGAATGTTTATTAATTAAAATAATTAATAAAATAAATTAAAGAGTTTTATTAAATAAGAACTTGCATTAAATTTGGTGGAAATTTAGTTGAGGTGAGTGGAATTTTGAGTGGAGGCATATTTACGTGAGTGGGAGCTCCACCCACATGAATGATGGAAGAGGTGGGGAACCTCCATGGCCGCCAGCCATGGGAGGGGATGCCCCCCTCTTCTCCTCTCATCTGACACCTCCTCGTGAAGGATCTCTCTCCCCCTCTAGAATTACATGTTTCCGGTGGCTTTGTCTAAAAGGATTTGTTGCTTCCGCTGCATTGTTGCAGCAAGGACGCGGATGTTTTCGGGGTACCGGACGTGTGTGCGATCACGTACGCACCGCTCCTTTGTGGTGTTGGACTTGCTGGTGCTGGACCTACTGGACTTGTTAGTGCTGGACCTATTGGACTTGCTAGACTTTATCACGATCTTGAGATCGGCAAGTGTACGACTACATCATCCACGAAATCAGATTTCGTTAACAACTCTTTGTCGCTCTTCAAGGGTATATTCTCTATGGATGTATATCCACCCCTTGATTATATGTAGGTAGCTAGATCTTGGTACTTAGTAGTTCATATCTTAAGAATTTTTTTGTTTCCTATGTTGTGAACCCAACAATGGTATCGGAGCCTGATCTATGCGTAGATGCTTTACACGAGTAGAACACATATGAGTATGTGAGCGTTGATGGTCATGTTATTGCATCTTTTATGTATTTTAGATATTGGTGAAATAGTGGGATGAAGCGACCCGGGCTAACTTTACATGTCCTCCAACATGAGACCTGTTCCACGCTTGATATGTAACTAGTTTTGCATAAATGTCTACCAGGTGTCTGTCTCTCCTACTATAGTCAATATCTGATTTACAACGAGTTGCTAATAATTTTATTATCATCGTTGTGGTTCAATGTTCGTAGGTATGAACGGTTCTATCTTCAAAATCCCTAAACCACGTAAAACTTGCAATTGATAAATTAGAGACGTCTACTTTAGATTGTTGCTTGCAAGTGTCATGATATGGTGATGTTATAATTTACAGTATGGATTAGTACTCTTGGAAATTATAACATACCAAAGTATAAGTTTCATAGACATTGGCCTTACACATATAGGAATGATAAAGATCATACCAAGATGTACAAGATAGTGATCAAGTGCAAGAACCATATCATATCACTTTTTGCATATGATATTTGTTTGCATCTTATATTGCATGTTTGGTGCTTTAGCAGCATTATAAGATGAACCCTCATTTAAATATCAATATAAAAATGTGTTCTTTCTTAGTATATGCACTATTAAGAAAGTTCATCGTTTCAGGACACCACATGATGATCGGGTGTGATAGACTCTACATTCGTATACAACGGATGTAAGACAATTTTACAAACGTGAATAGTAAGGTTCTTACTTGGCGAGCCTAGCATTTACATACATGGCCTCAGAACACGAACTCAAAGGTAAAGCTTGAGTCATATGGTTGATATGATAACCATATAGACGCTCGTCTTTGAAGCTACACCAACTCATCTGATGATCGGTCTTGGTGTAGTGGATCTGGTTCATGTAATCACCAACACAACTCGAGGGATGTTGGTTTTGAGTGGGAGTTCATTTGTAATTTGCATTAGTCAAACTCGATTTATCATAAACTAAAATTAAAGTGAATTTGCATAATTTGTTATAGTCATTGGCATCCTTTTACTACTTGCGCTTAGTTTTAATTGAGCTAATAGAACTATAAAATTCTGGATATTTACTTTACGAACTGGTATCGTATTGTTTTGAATGTCAATCTATCGTTTAGAAGTCCTATTTCAAACTTTCAGCAAATTCTATTTACTTCATGAAGTTTAATAAGTAGTATTAAATTAAGAGTAAAAATTTCAGTATTAGTATCTAAAGTATCATGTTTGCCTCCATGATTCTTGATATTCAAAAGTTGTTTTAATATCGAAGTTATCTAGGAGCTGAAAGAATTGTTTCAGAAACCATCGTGTATGGACGATATTGTGATATCTGAAACAACGTTTATGGTTACAATATGATAGAGTATAATTTATAAAAATATATGTTCTCATATTGTATGAGAATTTGTGAAAGTTGGAGAGGTTAGACATCCTAATCTCCCAAAAATGGTTTTGGGAACTAAAATTATACTCGCGATTTGTGCTAATAGGCTATAGTAGCATGATCATAAAAGTTATCATGATAAGAATGAATAGAAGATGTAGGTAAATGTTTACTACACTACAAGATTACTAAAGAATGGATTTTAAAAGAACGCCAAACATTTGATAATGGTGATACAATTCAAAGTGCAAGTCCAAATGTATTAGTATTTGACTATACATGTTTTGAACTATGTGTCATATGTATGGCGTCACTATTAATGTTGATAGATTCTTTTAAAATATTTGGCAAAAAAAAAGTTGAAAATATCTAGCTTACGTATATAGATGATATACATATTATGGATGTATTATTTGCTTGTTAAACAATGTGGTTCTTGTGTATTAGATACCGAATTGGTTGGTGTAAAATGTCATACATAATAATATAATTCATGAACTACAATGGCGCAAGTAACTAGCAAGAGAATATATGATGATGATCATCGAAAACATCAAAGCTTGCCTTCAATATTTGTTTAAATAATTGTTATTTTGTTCCGATATTATGAGAACAATGGTTGTTCAAATAATTATCGTATTCCATAGAAGATGGATAAACTTTTACAAGTCTAGTTGGAGAAATCACGTCCATAAAAACTAATGCTAAAATGTCGCAAGACACATGATTGAAATATCACTTACAAAATGACATCCCCATTTAAATTATATTAGAAAGAAAACATGAAGAAACTCTATGTTGATAGATTTTTGGAGTCTTTGATTTTGATCAATTGACGCTTGTGAGACTTTCCTCGAGATAATTGAAACTCCGTTCATAGGCCAAAGAGCAACGGATGGCTAACTTATTGGAAATTGTGTGTATTGATGTATATAGTCCATTATGTGTAGCCATATGTCATGGATCTTTCAGCTTCATATGCTTTTTCCGGAAATTTGAGTAAATATATTTGTATATTTACTTAATAAGGAAGAATTATGAAACATTTTAAAATTGTTTAAAGACTTTCAAGATGAAGTGGAAGATCATTGTAACAAGAAAATGGATTTATGATTCGATCATAAAGGAAGATTTTTGAGTTACATGTTTAGCAAAACACCTAAGATTTGAAGAATTGTACCATGGAATTGCATTTCCCGATAAACCATAGGAGTATGGAGTGTTCGAGAGATGGAACCAAACCTTGTTTAACATGGTGAGATCAAATGTGTCATTTATAAAACTAGCATTATATTATAAGGATTAAAGCTTTAGAGACTATCTCTTTTACAATGAAAAGAGCACCATCGTGATCCGTTGAAATAACACCGTACAGGTTATGGTTAGGGATAAAACCCGAGTGTTCTTTTCTTAAATTTTGGTATGCTATGCATAAATAAAATATTTACAACCAAAGTTGGATAAGCACGTCTTTGTAGGTTATCCCAAAGAATTTGTTGGGTATTTCTCAATAACACCGATGATAAAAGAGTTTCTCGCTTGGAACGTCAAGTTTCTTAAGAAGGATTTTTTCACAAAAGTTAAGTGGGAGGACAATAGAACTTTGATTACATTGATGAACCTAAGCAACATGTGCTAAGTAGTGCAACGCCGGAAAGTGTCCTGGGGCGGCTAAAATGCGCATGGCTCCCGTGATTACAAAGGTTATGATCTCGGAGATTAGAGTTCCTATTTGAACCGTATGGGTCGGGTAACAATCAAATGGTGAGATTTGATAAACAAGTCGTTATTGTTTTGATAATGATGAACCGACTGCATGCAGAGAAGCGATGATGGACCCTGACTCCATAAAATGACTAGAAGTCATAAAATTCGTGATAGTATCTATACATGAGAAATCAAGTTTCTAAACTTAGAAGACCCTCCGGAAAGGCATAAAGCCTATCGGTCGTATTTAGATCTATAAAGAAATAGACATGGATATTTGCTATCTATGAAATAGTCGACATGTCGAAAAGGAGTTTACGACAATATTCAAGGAGTTGACTATGACAAGATTCAATCTTGCATAGCATTATTTAATCTTGACGGATTAATGTAGCAACCACTACATATAATTTGGTATATGGTAATTGAACAAAAAAAAGATCTTCTAATAGAATATAACGGT
Source organism: Avena eriantha (assembly GCA_910589775.1). NCBI lineage: Eukaryota > Viridiplantae > Streptophyta > Magnoliopsida > Poales > Poaceae > Avena > Avena eriantha. The sequence goes on along the minus strand of OU342742.1, from coordinate 151,250,935 downwards.
TACCTAGGACGTATATATGACACGGTCCGAATGGTTTTGTTAATTCAAAGGATACTAAAAGGACATGCAAACTTCAATGGTTGAAGTAAGCATAGCGGAGTTAGAATCTTCATCGTGATTAAACTGTTAAAAGGTAATTTCATCAAAAACAATGAAGATGTTTGCATTTGCAAGAAAATAAGTGGGAGCGCTAAGACAGATTTCTAATACATTATGTAGATGATATATTGTTGATTGAAAATAATGTATCTTCTATTGACACGGGTTAAGAATTTCATTAAAATTTGATTTCAATGAAAGACTTGGGCAAAATCGGAATATTAGGCATCAATGTCTATATGGATAGATTGAGACGCTAATATGGTTATGTCAAACGTACATATATGAGATATTAAATGAATTCAATATGGAAACGACAAGAAATGTTCTTGTCGCATGGAAAAGGTTGTATCAAAATTTAAGTGTATCGACACTTGGTGAGTAAAATCACATGAATATTTTGATCAATAATACCATGATAAGTACATATCCAAATATGTCTTATGCTCTAAATATTGTGAGCATATACTAGAATAATTCATAAGATGATCATTGAACGATAGTAAAGATATTCTTACGAGTTTTGGAAAAACTAAGAATATATCATGTATAAGTGACAAATAGTTATAAGTAGTTCATTGTAAAGTTTTACATTTATACTAGTTTTGTCACAAGATACAAATTAAGTTTATCTCAGTTTAAACTATGGGTGGCACAATGTAATGGAAATGAGGTTCCATGATGGATCTGGATGAGTTCCAAAGTTAATACATTGTGACGGATACTACAATAAAAGGCTAAGTATTGGCTGCTATAGTAGCAGCAAAGGAGGGCATTTGTATTAAGTAGTTTGTTATCAAACTAGGTGTGGTTCACAGTGGGCTAGTACTATGAAGATACATTGTAGACAATTATATCAACCTATTTTAACCCAAAGGAACTAAAGGTCTCACCAAAGAACTAAATTTATACAATGCCATCTCATTAGCGAATGAGTGATGCGTAGAGACGCAAAAACATGCAAATACACATGGACCTGAAAATGTTAGATTCGGAGATTATGTTTACCACTAGCAAACACGTATATACAACACTAGAAAGTCATAGGTGTTGAATGCGCAAGTTTATAAACTAGATTATTGACTCTAGTACAAGTGGGATACTGAAGGGAATATGCCCGAGAGACAATAATAAAGTGATTATTATCTTATTCCTTGTTTATGATAAATATTTATTTTGTATGCTATAATTGTATTAATTGGAAACGTTAATATATGTGTGTTTAATAAACAAATAAAGGGTTCCTAGTTATGTCTTTCTTATAAACTAGCTCGTTGATTAACAAGATGATCAAGATTTTCTGATCATTGACATTGGATGCTGTTAATAACGAGGTCACAATATTGGTGAAATGTTGTGATGAACATTCATCCGAAGAATAGCAATACGATCAAAGTCATTGTGTTAAAATTGCTATGACATCATATGAAGTAATTTTATCCTTAGACCATGAGATCATGCTAATTGCTAACACCGGAAGAGTACTTTGATAACATCAAATATCACACCGTAACAGGGTGACTATAAAGGTGGGTTTGGGTACTCTGAAAGTGTTATGTTGAGGCTCATGGATAACGAGTGAAATTTGTCCATCCTAATGATGGAGAGATATACTCTGGGCCCTCTCGGTGATATCACATTGATGTAGCTTGCAAGCAATTGATAAGATCACTAGAATGTTATATCACGGGAACGAGAAAAGAGTACTTGTCGGCAACAAGATCAAACTAGGTATGGGAATACTGATGATTGAATCTCGGACACGTAATATATACGAGACAAAGGGATGTAGTTACAAACATTAAAGCTTCACATGATCATTTGAGTCATCGTTGAATGTGTGGGAGTCAGTACGAATCTCCAGGTCCCGCTGCTGATTATTGACCGGGGAGGGGTCTCGATCATGTCTGCATTATTAGCGAACCATAGGGTGACACACTTAGGAGATATCGGCACCATTTAGGGGTAAATATGTTTTAGATAAAGATTATGAAAGCGCTGAAATCATTTCGATGGAAACCTGAATTGTTTCGGGTGAAATTGCAGAAATTGGTTCTGCATGTGATATTGAAATGTTGCAGAGGGTTTTATGTAAATGTTTGTTAATTAAAGTAATTAACAAAATTCTGAATAAAATAAATAAAAGATTGTTATTAAATGAGAGCTTGCATTAAATTTGGTGGAAATTTAATGGAGGTAAGTAGAATTTTAAGTGGATGCTTATTTATGTGACTGGGAGCTCCACCCACATGAATGATGGAAGATGTGGGGGCACCTCCATGGCCACCGGCCATGGGAGGGGCTGCCCTCTCTCCCTATAAAAGGCCCCATCTCCTTCTCTCATCTGATACCTCCTCATGAAGGATCTCTCTCCTCCTCTAAAATTATTTTCCATGATCTCGGATTACTGAGATACATGTTCCCGGTGGCTTTGTCTGAAATCAGTTGTTGTTTCTGCTGCATCGTTGGAGCGAGGACGCGGTGGTTATCGGGGGTACCGGATGTGTGTGTGATCATGGATGCACCGCTGCTTCATGGTGCTAAACTTGTTGGTGCTAGATCTGCTGGATTTCATCACGATCTTGAGATCGGCAAGTATACAACTAAATCATCCACAAAATTAGATTTCATTAACAACGATTTGTCGCTCTTCAAGGGTATGTTCTCTATGGATGTATATCCACCCGTTGATTGTATCTAGGTAGATAGATCTTTATGCTTAGTAGATTACATCATAGAAAAAAATTATTTTCTATGCTGCGAACCCAACACAAGCACTCTTAGTCTTAGGTTAAATTTCTCAATCCTGGTCAAACTTCCTGGTTAGTCACTCGTTCTTAGAATGCTCTGGTTCCAGCACAATTAACTTTTGAATTCCTTACAAATGAGATTTTGATAAAGAAGTTATACATTTGTTGATAATAGTGTCCTATTAATCCTTAGGCCACGATGTCACACACCTTTATTGTTTGATTCGAAAAAATTGTTTAAATAAACAATAATGATTAAGTAATAATAATCTTGAATTCAAATAATAATAAAATGAATTTTACTTCAATTTTGCGTTTTTTCATTTATTAGCAATAATTCATATCTTTAAATTCGTAAATCGAAATTCGACAAATAATATATCTAGATTGATTAGAAAATGAGAGGACTCCAAATATGATATCCATATTTTCTTTTGCATCATGTATCATGTATTTTTAATAGTATACTATAAGGTTTTCCAAATAAAATCCATTTAGTAGTGTCAAAATCATAAAAAAAATCATATAAAAAATCATTTTTTTAATTTGAGGATTCTAAAAAATCTGTAGACGGCTATATTATGTGGAATTCGGATGTAGCTTTTTGCATAGATGATTCTTTATATAATTTTTTTTATTCGAAGTCGTATGCAAAAGTTATGACCGTTTTACCAAAAAAAAAGTTATTTTGCAAAATATGTTGAAATTCGTGTTTGTTAATTTTTTTTAACAATGAATCACGTAGCATAACTACATCTCAACTAATTATCAAATTTGAAGTTTTTATCATTTTATTATATTTTTTCTAAAACTAAGAAAGATGGTCGGGGGAGGGGGTGTGAGACCACACTTACAAATCACCTATCAAGCTGCATAGTGTTGTGCTAGCGATAAGGGTGGGACACGGGCACGAGCTAAGTAATACCGCCGGCGCATGACATTCTACGACCGGCAATAATGCCAGTAGCGCTGGCGCACAACCTAAGTGGTTCGCTAGCAGTAAATAGCACCGGCACACCAAATTTTTTGTTCACCGGCGGTAGCGTATACTGCTATAGCACTTTTTCTAATAATGATCAGCTCAGCCCATTATCTTGAAAGACTATGAATTTGGCGGAATATGATGGATATATTATTGAGCCTCGTGGGCGATTATATATAGACATACAGATGATTATCTTGGGGTACAAGTCAAGTTAGGACTGTACGTAAACAGATCATAACTCTATCTAAACTATCATAACAACCGTATATACCTAATACTCTACGGTTTTGCTAGTTTTCAGGCGCCTAAAAACTTCTTAGGTCTCAGTCGCTTCTTTCACCGTTCGATTTACCTCGTGATTCGTGCAAAGTGAAAGTTACACATGAGTTGCAACTAGGGTGTAACTAATAATTTTATGAGTTACAATTAGGTTGCAACTGAGAATTAGTACAAATCTTATGAGTTGCAACTAGGTTGCAACTGAGAATTAGTACAGATATTAGGATGACATCAGCGACTTAGACTTAACAAGTTCTCAGGCGCCTGAGATCTAGACACTCCCAATACTCTAACACTCCCCTGCAGTCGTAGCGGTAACGTCGTGAACAACTGGAACATCGTGGACGGTTAGACTAGAGATAAACCGAAGTAGCATCCAGTAGGCTGACATCCCCCCGCAGTCCGAGCGGGAACGTCGTGGACGGTGTCGCAGTCGGTAGCTTGGACTGTAGAGGAAGCTGATGATGCTCAAGCGAGGTGGTAGCCCTTGTGCCGATGTCGAGGAAGCCGATAGCGTGAGGCGGTGACATGGTCGAGGTAGCCGTGCGATGGGTCGCCGTGGTCGATGTCGTGGTCGGGGATACCGGTGTCGAGGTAGCCGCACGTGAAACCGCATGCGCATAACGCGCGAGGAGGCTCACGAAGACGCGTCGAGACAGTCGTTAAGGGTGTCGATGCCGAAGTCGATGCAGTCTGAGCCGTCGAGGACGAGGTGCGGCCATAGTTTTGCCTGAACTAGGCGCACGTCGAGGACGAACGTACACTCCGGTTTTGCCAGAACCGAGTATGCAAATAAGAACCCGTCGGTGACGCGGTCGAGGCAGTCGTAGAGGCGTCGATGCCGAAGAAGACGTTGTCGAAGCCGATGAAGATGTGGCGCCGATCCGAGTTTGCCAGACTCGGGAACGCGTCGGGGACGAAGGCACTCCCAGTGTTGCCAGTACCAGGCGTGCGGGGGCAGGGATCATCATGAACTTATCGCCATGTCAGAAAGACTAGCAGAGGAAGCCTCCAGAGCGGTTGCGACGCGCATAGCGGCTAAGGAAGAGATGTCGGCGCTGTCCGCGGTTGTCGAAGTAGAGTAGCAGGTGGTGTAGTCGGGGATGAGGCGATGGCGCTAGCGGCGAAGTTGTAGTGGACGAAGTCATAGAAGGCGGCGAAACCATCGGCGACCTGAGTTAGTCATACTGGATGCCTAGAGTGGCGATGGGGTAGTCGGCGGGGCCTGCGACAGCGAGAGGGCGCCCTGCAGGTTACCTTGTGTAGCGCGGCGGTGGTGCTCGAAGTAGGCGAGGAAGACCCGGTGACGTGACGAAGACCATGTGCAGACGGCGGTGATCCGCGCCGTAGGAGATGGCACGGTGAAAGTCGAGGCTGTCGATGCACGAGGACCGCGAAGTAGACTGCGTGCAGCCACGCTACCACCCGAGGGGGCGGCATAGCTGCAGGGCGCAAGTCGGTGCAGCGGCTGGGAGACCACCAGGGACGTACACGCCAAGGAAGGCGCGTTGGAAGCCGATAGCGTGGACCAAAGACGGCGGCGTTGCGGCCCGACGGGGCGACACAACGGCAGTCCATAGCTCGATCGGCGGTAGGCGCATGCTCGGGGACGTGCTTGGCGTAGACAGGCGCGGGATCGGTTGATCAGACCGACGGTGCACCGTATGCGCCATGGTTGGACGACGCGTAGATCGGATTCGATGGCGACGTTGTCGGTGAAGTCCCGGACGATGACGACGAAGAGGATCCGAGGGGGGCGGCCGCAGTAGCCTTTCGAGGAAGGCGTATCAGCCGTCCGCGGTTCGCGGCAACCGGCAGGCCGCGAGAGCCTGCCGAGGCAGACGCAGCAGCGGAGGGGGCAGGCGCACGAACGCGATGTAGATCCTCGATGCCGATAGTCGGAGTAGAGGCGCGACGATGACGACGACGGTAGGCGACTCAATCCGATCTAAGGTCGGTAAACCAAAAAGAAAGTCGATCAAGAGATCGGAGAAAAAGATTACAATCACGGATCGGCGGACGAACCCTGTATACGGGTTGCGCAGCCCCCGGCGGAGATCATGGAGATCGACCTCCCCGGGGGCAGCGCGGCGGAAGCTGGGGTTTGAGATCGATTTAGACTGATACCATGAAAGAGTATGAGTTTGGCGGAATATGATGGATATATTATTGAACCTCATGACTGAGTATATATATGCGTACAGAGGATTATCTTGAAGTACGAGTCAAGTTAGGCTTGTACGTAAACAAATCATAACGCTATCTAAATTACCGTAACAACCGTATATACCGAATACTCTAACCTATCTGACCTTGACGGTTAGTCCGGCGACGATGGTGCTCGTCTATCTTAACTTCCTGTCGCAGTGGCAGAGTTTCACCCGGGCGAGCCTGCGCACCTGCGGCCAATGAGAAATAAGTCAGCGGTTTCCATGGGCAAAAATCCAACAGCCAGGTCGTCCTCCGTACTCTGCCCAAGCTACTCGACGGAGCTGGCCAGCTATTTTCTCCGTCATTACTCTTTAGCTTCAGACAAGCATTGCCAAACTGAACAAGCCAAATATAGCAGCAGCCAGCAGTATACATTTCCAGTTACTATCGTTTATTCTTCCTGGCATACAGTAGAGTGGCAGTTAAAGCTAGCAAGAAACAGCTACGACGAGGAACCAGAAGAGAGGATCTCCCGGCCGGCGCGCGCGGCTTGTCAATCTTCGTAGGTAGCGCTACCCATGCCTCTCGAAGACGTCGTTGACGAACGCGTTCCGCGGCTTCACCGCCGGTAGATCAGGCGTCTGGGCACCGGGCGCCTCCCCGGCAGGCGTGGCCGTCTCCTTCTCCTCCTCCGCCGCCGGCGCGTGCTTTTTCGTCCCCGCCGCCGTGGGCTTTATCTCCGGCGTGGGCGCCATGGATGGTTGAGCGTGCGTCGCTGGGAGATGGAAGAGCTGGTGGGGAGCTGCAGATGCCGTGTGTGTGAGGAAGTGGGAGGCGGGGACGGAAATTTTATAGTAGAGCGGAAGAGGTGCCGCCGCATGTGCTTTGCTGGAGAGACACGTGAACTCCATGCAAGTTGCATGCGTCCGTTCGGCCGGGCGGGCGGGCGAACATGGCCGGCGAAGACTTCTTTATCAAGTTGAACCCACTCTCATGATTATTCTACTACTACATACTCCTTGTATGCCTTGTGGGTTATGCCGACATACCGTAGCAGTTTCCAGGTAATTTTCAGCGAGTAATAACTGGTCGTTGACTGTGAGAAAAGACAGCAACAGAAGCAAAAAAAAAAAAAGGACAGTTCAGAGGTATTACTCCCTTGTCCTAAAATAAGTGACTTAGATTTATCTAGATCCGTTCGTATCTAAACTTGTTTTAGTATGAGATGCATTCAAATCTAAACAAATGAAAGTCATTTAATTTGTGACGGAGGGAGTATCTCGCTTTTTCTTTGCGAAAATTCCATCACTAGTGGAAAACGAGCCTTTAGTCCTGGCCCGTAAGGAGATTTAGTCCCGGTCCTGGTAACCGGGACTGGAGGGGCGGGACTAAAGGCCCACCCACTAGTCCCGGCCCTCTTACCAGCCGGGATCAATGGGCATCCACGTAGCCGTTTCTGCGGGCGCTGGGTGCCCCCCCATTAGTCCCGGTTCGTATTACGAACCGGGACAAATGGTTCCCTGCCGCGGCAGAATTTTAGGCACTTTCTCTGCCGCGGCAGAGAATTCAATTTGTATCTTTTTTTCATTTCAAAATAGTTTTCTACGCTACCACGTACCGTACATATTTATGCATACATAAGATAACTTCTCTTAAGATCGAGCATACAAATATATACATGATAGTTACACATGGAGATCACAATTATCGGGACTAGAGCCCGTCTATTCAATTACACGGTCGGGGATCATCGGTGCCTATTCACACTAAATTCTCCGGCGTCATCTATCATCTCGTTCATCAAGAATCCTGCCAGTTCTTCAGCAATTGCTACTACGCGTTGCTCTGTTAGGAGCTGATCCCGCATTTTCTCGAACTATATAAGAAAAGGAGATCAATATGAATATCAATCATGATAAAAAAAAGTGACGGTAATAAAAATAATGTTATGAATGTATTGCTTACATCGACTCTATAATCATTCAGCTCACTGGTAAACGTGCGAATGAACTCGCAAACGTAGAATCCACATAGATTCGTCTTCGGTGGCTGCCTCGCGCACTTTACGAGAATAGAATTCAATCAAAATAATAATCCAGCATCATAATTGTATTGAAACTAGAAGAGATGCGCGTACTACTTACCGAGACCAGCTTAAACATCAGCTTCTCACTAAAGTCACCCGTAACCGCACTCTTGAACTGGTTCCAAACCCTACCCTGTAAAGAAAATGAATGAGTTATTTATTACGTGATATCTCAGGAAATCAACGAAAGAGACCGATGTAGCGCGAAAATTACCTCTGGAGCATGTCCTGCATGTCCCTAAATATTTCCAGGGGTCTCTTTAATGGGTCCATGACTTCAACTCTTCTCTTATCAAGTTGAATGTCCATGAGAATCCAGTGGAAACTGTACACGTTTATATATACATCAGTAACTCATCAATTACACTTAACATCGAGTAAGCAAAGGAGAATGTGTACAATAGAGTAAGACCCTCACGCGAAATTGTAAGGAAACAGTATGTGGTCACAGAAATTTTGCTCCATTAGAAACCTTAGAAGGTTTTTCTGCGTCTCCTCGGGTTTATCCGTTAGTGTCTTTACATGTATTTTATCTGGGTCAATGAACCCAACACTAAAGATTGACCTTCTTTTACATTCCATGATCTTCATTCTGCATAATAATAGAGTACAAAAGGATATAATTAGGATAATTACATGCAATGAACTGAACAACTGAAAAAATGAACAACTTATATATAGACAATGAATTCAACAACTTACAGACAATAGCAACTCATGAGACTTTTGTCGAGGGCGTCGAAAGTGTATAACTAGAAGAGTTCTGGAAAGTCAACATGGACCTCTTCTTCTCGGAAGTAGTAGACATGTGGGACTTTCGCCACGATCATTATTCTCTCCTGATTTACGGCTTTCAAGTACCATTTATGTAAACTCCGCAATTGTGTTGGCAGTTGTTGGAACTGCTCAAAGCTGACCAGAGGCTTCCCTAGGACATATGTAGGGACTACCTGATTCCTCAACAGTCACATTCATAGCGGCCGCAAGCTTCTTAGCTTCTTCCATATCCTGCTGAGGAGTGTCATAGGATAACACCTGGAGGGGTGGGATCGATGTTTTGGCCTATTTCCCGAGCTGGGGGACGTCCATTCTTTTCTCGGTGGCACTTTGACCTGATGATTTGCTCCCGCCTGCACTTCTACTTGATTTGCTCTTCTTCACAACCTTCTGAAGTGTGCGTCGATAGTCATCTGGCTTATGGTGCAATTCATATTGCGATTTTGTGTTCAGAAAAGAAAGTGCATACGCTTTTTACTTCTTGGTGTATACCGGGGCGGGCTCGGATTTCTTCTTTTGAAGTTGCACAACACATTCGGCCTTTACGATCATGTCGGTTTCCTCGTCAGTACGATCGTAAGGTCTGATGGGAAGATTCTTATGAGGTGCTCTTGGGAGGAGCGACATTTTTCGTTTTGGGCTGCTGCGTCGTTTAGTACTAATCGGAGGCTGCGGCGGAGATCGAGATGGACTAGGGCTGTGGTGGTCGTAGTCATGGGGTGGGCTTCTTAGAGGTGATGGAGGTGAAGGTGACATGCGACCACTCGGAGGCGGTGTTGGCTTTGGCGTCCAGCCTGGAAGCTTGATGTTGTTCTTGTCCCATAGAAAGATACCACCCAGTACTTCTCCGAGTGTCCTCTCACCTTCAGGTCCAGGGATGTCAAGCTCCATTGAGTCCCACCCCATTGCGATTTCATCCACAGCAACTTTAGCATAGCCAGCTGGAATCTCACGGCCATGCCAGCGTGCGCCAGGTGGACAAGGTAAAGCACATCCGACCGCCACCTTGATGGATAGGTTCTTCACCTTCTGATGGAGCTCACAAGATGCCTACTCCTTGATTCCATCCACGGGGTAGCCGGGACCGCCATCTACCATACGTGCATCGTCAGAAGGGACCTCCGATTCAGCCATGCTTCTTCTCTGCTAAGATGGGACGGCGGTAATATTGAGTACAGGATCTTGCAGGCGCGCTGCTCCTTGAAGTTCGTCAATCTGTTGCTGATGCATTCGAAGTGTTCCTAGCAACTCGGTGAACCTGTCTCCCTCCTCCTCCTGCCGTCGCCTCTTTGCTCTCTCTCGGCTCCTATAAGTATCTCTGTCTTTGGGAAACCCCATCTCCCACGTATAACTAGGGCCAAGGCCTCGTACACGTCCTCTGCGTTCGTCATTCCCGAGGACCTTTGTCAGCAAGTCTTTCTCTCTATCGGGACGGAACTTTGTTGTCCCCGCTTTAATCTCCTTCACCACTTTCTGCCATGTATCCCGGGGTATCCTTATCCCGTCACTGCAAATAAGGTCCCCTGTAATTTTGTCATACTCACTCCCATGCCCAAGGAACCAATTCCTTGCCCTCAGATCCCATTCTTCGCGTATTAGTCCGGGAAGTCTCTCTCGATTTTTCTCCACTGCCGACCATCAGCAGGGTGCCTCAACATCCCGTCTTTCTTACGGTCTTCCATGTGCCATCGCAACAACTTGGCATGCTCTTTATTTCTGAACAAACGTTTCAACTGTGGTATTATAGGAGCATACCACATCACCTTGGCAGGAACCCTCTTTCTGGGTGGCTTGCCCTCAACATCACCAGGGTCATCTTTTTTGATCTTATACCGCAATGCAGTGCATACCGGGCATTTATCCATATTCTCGTACTTCTCACCGTGGTAGAGGATGCAGTCATTAGGGCATGCATGTATCTTCTGCACGTCTAATCCTAGAGGGCAGACAAGTTTCTTTGCTTCGTACGTACTGGAGGGCAATTGGTTATTTCTTGGAAGCAGCTTCTTCATTATTACCAGCAACTTTTCAAATCCTGAGTCAGTCATACCGGTCTCTGTCTTCCACTTCAACAATTCCAGTGTGCTACCCAGCTTCTTCTGGCCATCTTCACAAGTTGGATACAGCAATGTGTTGTGGTCCTGTAACATCTGCTCGAACTGCAACCTCTCATTTTCTATGTCATAGTCTCGCCTTGCATCACTAATGACCCGACCAAAATCATCAACGGGCTCATCTGGTTCCTGTTCTTCACCCCCTTCTTCTTCATTATCTTCAACTGCGGTATCATCGTATTCAGGAAACATAGATCGGTAGTTGTCATCATCGTTCTCTTCTTCATCGCCGTCTTCCATCATAACCCCTCTTTCTCCGTGCTTGGCCCAAACATTATAGCTGGACATGAAACCGGACCGAAGCAGGTGGCTCTGAATGACTCTTGAGGAAGTGTGAGCCTGCTCATTCCGACATTCAACACATGGACAACACATAAAACCATCCCGCCGCTTGTTCGCCTCGGCCACAAGGCGAAAAGAACGCACGCCTTCTCTGTAAGCGTCAGAGCGTCGGTCACCGTACATCCATGGGTGGCTCATCTGCATCATAGAACCATGCATATATATCAAACACAATCACGATGCTTAAATTAGTACCGCGCGGTCAAAACGAGAAAATAGTTGCTAACCTTTTAGGACACTTCAAAACAAAGAGGAGAAACCTTAAGTGTCGCTCTGGCACCTCATATCATATTTTGTCTTGTGTGAACTCAAGTGGCATCGCTCTAACAGGCATTTCACCGAACACCTCTAATGCATATGAAGAAAAAAAGTTAGCACAAAGTTATACCCACCTCTCACATAGGAAAAAAACAGGAGAGAGTGGAGGGCTGGGTGCATATATATAGGGTCGGGCCATTAGTCCCGGTTTGAGATACAAACCGGGACTAAAGGTTCTGCCAGGAGCACGCGCGCCGGCCTAGACCCATTTGTCCCGGTTTGTATCTCAAACCGGGACTAATGGTTCCTTACGGACCGGGACAAAGTACCTCGGCCTCCTCGGGCAGTCTGGTTCGGACCATTAGTCCCGGCCCCAGCCACGGCCGGGACTAGTGGCCCGAACCAAAGGCCCATTTTCTACTAGTGCACCGATCCATTAATAATCATCAACAGTAGTACAAAGAGGCCTAAAAGTAATAAAAATTACAAATAGGTCGATGAACCACCTAGCGAAGACTACAAACATTAGCACGAGCCAAAGGCGCGCCGCCGTCCTCACCCCTCCATCACCGGAGCCGGGCAAAGCTTGTCGTAGTAGAGCTTGTTGTAGTAGACAGACGAGAAGCCGTCGTGCTAAGGTCCCAAAGAACCAGCGCACTAAAGAAGCAACCATCGCCAATGATGATATCAATAGATTGGAAGAGACTGACCTGAAATTAACACGAAAAACGACTAGATCCCAGAAGATCAGCCGGACACACGACTCCACGCGCCCTTCTTCAGCGCTAGACGCACCACCGGAGGGAGGATAGAGCGGGGAGGATTTTATTCTGACTTCAGGATATAGCCGTCGACGACACGAGAAAATAGCCTAAACTAAGAACAAAAACCTCCCGCCGGCGAGAGGCCGTGGTCCGCCACACCTCCTAGGCCCTAAGGACATCGGAGACGGAGCGTACCGATAACGTCACCGGCGGAGGGAAGGAACCCTAGATGGGGATTTTTCTCCGCCGCCTCTCGCCTCCTGGGCTCGCTTTGACATCTTCCTCACAAGGCTCTTCCAAAACTAGGCCGAAGTGAAACCAAGAACGTTGCTACCTCCCACATTTTTTCTCCTGGCCTCTCGATGGTCCATGACGCCAGCCGAGGTGACAAGAACGATGTAGCCAGACTGCAGAACACAATATCAAGCCCTCAGGAAAATTTCTTAAAAGTCCGACCCTGCGTAGATTATTACCCTCTCACAAGTACTCCCTCCGTTCAGAAATATAAGACATTTTATCTTTGTGAAATGAATGTATCTAGACGTTTATATATATGTTCATTCCGAACCTCTATGAACCTATACACTAAAAAATATCTAGATACATTCGATTCACAAAGCTAAAATGTCTTATATTTCTGAACGGAGGGAGTAGAAAACCACCTTTGGTTCGTAGCGGCCGAGAGCTAATGCAAGCATTTGTTCCGGTTCGAGGGGACCGAGCGACGCACGGGAGCCAGGGGAATTCGTCCCGGTTCGTAATACGAACCGGGACTAAAGGTCCGGCCCCATACACGTGGCCTGCCGCCCACCTTTAGTCCCGCTTCGTATTATGAACCGGGACGAATAGCCCACCTATAAATGCGCCGCCCTAGCCAGCTCTCCCTCTGTTTTTTCTCTTGGTTGAAGGAGTGAGGTGTGGTGTGCTAGTTTTTTTTCTATGCATATTAGGTGTTCGATGAAATGTCCGAGAGAATGATACGCTTGATTTCACACAAAATAAAAATAATATGAGGTGCCCGATCCACACTTAAGTCTCTAGCTTTCGCTTTCTTTCCTTCTTGATCGATGTCAGCAACCTTATCCTTCATCTGTCATTGATATAAAAATGCATGCGTCGACGTAAAGTGGTCATCTCACTATTCATGATGTTATGTAATGATGCAGACGAACCAGCGGGGATGGATGTGCGGTGACTGACGTGAATCCGTGTTCATTCAAGGCATGGATAAATTTATCGATGTGGCTAAGGCAAACAAAGAGAATGGATTTATGTGTTGTCCATGTGTTCAATGTCGGAACATTAAGGAGTACTCTTCCTCGAAAATCATTCGCGACCACCTGGTTCGGAGAGGTTTCATGCCCAGCTATAATTGCTGGACCAAGAACGGAGAAAGATGGGTTATGATGGAAGACAATAAAGAAGAAGAGGATGATGACAACTATTGCCATATGTTCTCTGAATACGATGATACTATAATGGAAGAGAATGAAGAAAAAGGAGGTGAAGAACGGGCATCATATGAGCCCGTTGATGATCTTGGTCAGATCATTTCTGATGCAAAGCGAGACTGTGAAATAGAGAAGGAGAAGTTGAAGCTGGAGGGCATGTTAGAGGATCACAAAAAATTATTATATCCAAATTGCGAAGATGGCAGCACAAAGCTCGGTACCACACTGGAATTGCTGAAATGGAAGGTAGAGACTGGTTTATCTGACAAGGGATTTCAGAAGTTACTGAAAATAATGAAGCCAAATCTTCCAAAGGATAACGAATTGCCCGAGAGTACTTACGAAGCACAAAAGATTCTCTGCCCTCTAGGATTAGATGTGCAGAAGATACATGCATGACTGCATCCTCTACCGCGGTGAGGAGTACGAGAATTTAGATAAATGTCTGGTATGCACTGTACTGCGGTATAAGATCAGACGAGATGACCCTAGTGATGTTGATGGTGATGACGAGCCCCCTAGGAAGAGGGTTCCTGCTAAGGTTACATGGTATGCTCCTATAATACCAAGGTTGAAACGTCTGTCTAGAAACAAAGAGCATGTCGGGTTGTTGCGATGGCACAATAAAGACCGTAAGAAAGACGGGAAGTTGAGACACCCCGTTGATGGGTCGCAGTGGAGAAAAATCGAGAGAGAGTTCCCGGACTTTGCAGGTGACACGAGAAACTTATGATTTGGTCTAAGTACAAACTGCATGAATTCTTTTGGAGAGCAGAGCTATAGTCACAGCATCTGGCATGTGACTATGTATCTACAACCTTCCTTCTTGGTTGTGCATGAAGCGTAAGTTCATTATGATGTTAGTGCTTATCCAAGGCTCAAAGCAATCCGGTAACGACATTGATGTTTACCTAAGGCCATTAGTTAAAGAACTCTTATAGTTGTGGGGAAAACCAGGTGTACGTGTGTGGGATGAGCACAAACAGGAGCCATTTGACCTACGAGCGCAGATTTTTGTAACCATCAATGGTTGACCTGCTCTTAGTAACCTTTCAGGACAGACAAACAAGGGATACAAGGCATGCATACACTGTTTAGATGATACTGAAGCTACATATTTGCATAAATGTAAGAAGGTTGTTTACTTGGGGAATCATCGATTTTTTCGATCAATCATCAAGTCAGAAAGGAAGGCAAACATTTTAAAGGTGAGACAGATTACCGGAAGAATCCTGACCTCCCTACTGGTGATGATGTATTTCGTATGGTCAAGGACATAGAAGTAATCTTTGGACAGGGTCCTGGCGATCAACCTGTTCCGAACGACGCCACTAACGGATACGCGCCCATATGAAATAAGAAATCTATATTTTGGGAGCTACCCTATGGGAAAGTCCTATGTGTCTGCTCTTCAATCGACGTGATGCACGTGACGAAGAATCTGCGTGAACCTGCTAGGCTTCCAGGACGTGTATGGGAAGACAAAAGATACACCAGAAGCACGGGAGGACCAACAACATATGAAAGACCCACAAAATATGCATCCATAGAACAAGACGGATAAAGTGCGTCACTTAAGTCCCGCCAGCTACGCTCTCACGAAAGCAGAGAAGGAAATCTTTTTTGAAGTCCTTTATTGTATCAAGGTGCCGTCTGGATTAACGCTCCCATTGAGGCCGGCGAGGGAGAAGCCGTTGAGGGACTTCCCTCAAATCCACACCATACCTCCATGCGAATTCACTTTTGATAAATCAACCTCGCACCATCTACTATGAGGACGAGCATTCCTCACAACATAGTGCTGGGCTAAGTGTTACAAAATAAATGCTGCCCAAAACACAAAAAGAAAATAGATAAAGGGGAAATAAAATAAATGTAAAATATACAAAAAAATCTCTGCCGTGACACAAAAAGTGCCCAAAATCAAACAAATGTTCCTCCCCTAGCGACAGCCAGCGGCCACGTGGACAGCCCTTTTGTCCCGGTTCGCAACCCAACCAAAACTAAAGGGTTAGGGCTTTAGTCTCTTACAAACCGGGAGAAAAAGCTCTGTTTCTACTATTGTCTGCTAACCAAGAGCTAACCTGATGTAGTGATCACAGTAGCCTGGCAGTACGTCCAAGACTAGATCTCCTTCACTTCAACATCAAAGCGTGGACTGATGACACACCACCCATGTTGCATCTTCCATTCAGCTCCACAACTATCTTCCTGGATCTGTGGCGAACAAGTAAACCAACCTGTGGTTTGGTGGTTTGGTGGAGAGGAGAATGGTTGTATCTTGGCCCATCAGAGTTCAAACCCGTATTACATAAAAGACGGAATATTTTTTCAGTGAGAGGTGATGTTCCCATCAACAGCGAGGCGTCTGTGGTGACTTCGTCAATCTCAAGACCCTATCCGCCGGCTCAGTCTCTCGGAGCACTGCTCATAGGGTTAGGGTGTGCGTGTGTGTTCATAGGGGTAGATGCATGTACATGTTGTGAGCGTCTACAATTGTATTGTGTTTCTCAAAAAAAACTGTAGCGAACAACATACTCCCTCCAGCCCAAATTTCAGTTCAAACATAAATTTGCAAATGAACCCAAATTCATTCAAAACGTTACAAATTTTCTAAATTCAAAATCCAAATTTGATCATGATTCCCATCCTCCCGCGCGAGGCGGAGGCGGACCATACCGGATCGTGCCCGTCCTCGCCGGCGGAGGCGAAGGCCAATCTCCTGCCGGACTCCCGCGTGAGGCGAAGGCAGACCAGGCCGGATCGTGCCCTTCCTCGAAGACCAATTTACTATCGGATTCCTGCGCGAGGCAGAGGCGTC
Organism: Avena eriantha; assembly: GCA_910589775.1. Lineage (NCBI taxonomy): Eukaryota > Viridiplantae > Streptophyta > Magnoliopsida > Poales > Poaceae > Avena > Avena eriantha. Next base: position 151,234,058 of record OU342742.1, on the reverse strand, counting down.
CACGCTCGATCCCCGGGGCCACATGTCGTGTGTGCGTGTGTGATCGCTCTTGTGAAAATTTATGATCATGCGACCTGTGAACTGTTCCACAAGCGTACCTACTCTAGTTATGGACCAGCCATCCTAGGATTGAGGCTCCAACTTAGATCAATCATGCCCATAGTATGATTAATCATCACAGGGTGATGTGGATCGACCTAAACTTGCAATTGGAGACCCCTCCTCCCCCCGACCCCGTGCGGCACCGCCACTGCACCGGGTCACCACCCCCGCCCCCGGCCAGCCACCCCTTCCAGCACACCCCCTCCTCTCTACCGCCGCCGGATCTGTCGCCAAACAAAGCTCCAGCGGCGGCGGCGGCGGGGCCTCAGCCCTCGCGCGCTTCGTTTCCATGGCGGCGGTGGCTCGAGATCCAGACAACGGCAACGGCGCTCCAGCGGATCTCTAGCAATGCGATGGCGGGTGGGCGACGGCCGGTGAGCTCTGACAACAGCGGTCCCTAGGCAGCGGGGAGGCGAATGGTGGCGAGATCTAGGGTTCCTGGATTGGTGTCATCTTCGCCTCCTCGACGTCGGCCGATGTTGTCTGGAGGTCTTCTGCGGCCTACTTTGCATCATGAGGACGCCCGGGGCAGAGGCCCTATGTTTGGTGGAGGTGGTCATCTTCTTCGTCGAAGGTGGTCGACCTACGACTGGATTGGCAGATCTCGCGATCCGTCTTCCAGTCCCAGCAACGACGCGGAGACCTAGGTGTCGGTGAAAACTGAGCCATTGACATGCGATGGCAGCGCTACTACGTCGTTACCTTGATGAAGGCATCGTTGTGCACCTTGTGTCGACCTCACTCGTGCTACTCCGGGGGAAACCCTAAGATCTTCGGGTCAAACGATGGCGGTGACGCGGTGTCGGTGTCGTGTTCTCTCCTGGGAGCATCGTCTGTGGAGCAGCGTTGGGTAGAAGCAGCAGAAGGGGTGGAGCGGCTAGTGCGCGGGAGGGAGGGGTGCTGCTTGGCACCGTGGTGGTGTCAGTGGCTGGTGTGGCGAGAGTCTACACATCGATCTATATGCTGACAACGGGTTGGCGGAAGATATTGAAGGCGGCGACATTCGGAGCATGTGCGTGGGCGCCGTTCCGTGGATATGCTATGCGGTTCTAGAGCTCCTTCTCCTTGAGTTCGAGCCGCCGTGCCAAGGCACTCCAGCTTCTCTTGGCGAGTGGCAATAGTGTGAGTGACCATAGGGCGGGGTCAAAATAGGTAGATGGGTGTTTGATGGATATCGTTGGGAGCTGGCGATACGGTTATCGTTTTTTCTTAGTGTTTTATTTTGGCGGTTCCGGTTTGTATGATTTTTATAATGGCTTTTACCAAACAATGTGGTTATAATAATAAATAAAGGTTGTGTGCATCGTTTGATGCAGAGGCCGGGGCTCCGCTCCCCATTTCGAAAAGAAAACAAGGTGATGTGGATATACAGTTACCCGTATTCAAGTTTTTTATGAAGTATAGAGATAAATCTTTAATTTAGCATAGCTAATGCTCTTTGTGATAATTTTTACTGAAGCTTTTCTTCAGTTAATTTAGAACTGGAGCTAGTTTAACTGGAATTTCAGTGGCATAGTATCCCAGAGTTATATTCAGAGTTTTATCAATTCTTGTCACACAAGATACACTACAGTACTACATATGATGTTGCATACTGATTGTGTTTTAATATGACACTTCAGGAGACAGGTAGAAAAGAATTCATGATTAATTTTTCATGTTTCTTTCCCCTTGACCATTTCCATGTTCGGTCCAGAATCGGTTTATGGATAGCAGTATTAGCTAACACGTGGAAACCCCTGTGTTTTGTGTGTTGATTAAGATGAATAAGCTGGTGAGACCAATCAAAGCATTTATTCCAATTAGAACGGTACCTCAATTGCAGAAACTAATATTCCTAGTCCAGCTCTAGTTTGTTTTACTTTTGTCTTCTAGAGGATAGAGATTCAGTGTTTTGGCCAATCTTCTGTCAGTCAGGCTACATTAATCTGATTGTTGAAGGAAAGAGTCAAATTGTAGAAGCATAGTGAATTCGTAGAAGCATTCATATCAGAGGATACACAAATAATGTATGTCTGCTCACACAATACTAATGTCTTTTTTGAACTTATTCATATGAGAGCATAGAATTTAAATGATTATTAACAAGGCACATGCTGATCTTCTTTGAAATTATCCACTCACACCATCCTCTATGATGTGGGCATGTTTTACTCCTATTCATTAACCACCTGCTATCCAGTCCTAGTTCGGTTGATAACAAATTTTAATAGCATTTTGCTTCTTACAAGAGAATGTAGATTGATTCTTTATCTAGAGTGCTCAAAACACACAACCATTTTGGAACGAATGCATTGCTTTTGCTTCTCCTTGTAGCTTTAGATTTTGATTTCACCTTGCTGGCAGTGAGTCCAAGATTCCACCTATGTACCCTACAAAGATGCTGAAAAAAACTTGTACAGTGACAGTGACAGTGCCATGTTCATACGTTCTTCCTTAAGATACTAATTTGATCAAACATACATGGCAATGACTTGGACTGAACTGCACAGGTGAGGCTTCTCTTTAAATGCTATTGATTGCTTCAGGGTTACTGTTTTTATGCTAGTTTCAGTTTATAAGCTAGATGGTCAAGAACCCAGAAGTCTAGGTTTGTTCTGAATTTATTCATGCTGCAACTCCATCATGTTAAGCAGATCATGTAGCAACTCCATGTTAAACAGATCATGTAGCAACTCCATCTGAATTTGTTCATGCTGCGAAAGATGGTCACAAATTATTATCAGGTGCTTACATTTGAATCTCAGCTGCTCTTCTCTGCTGATCTTGATATGGTGGACATTGAACAGAGGGGTTCCTTTCTGGGGTAGGGGGCCATTGCCCCCTCGACCCTAGGAAAGCTCTCGGTGTCGTGTTGTGGCAGGGTCCCCAAAATACATGGATCGGATCTGCCCATTATCTGACCTTGACGGTTAGTCCGGCGACGATGGTGCTCTTAACTTCCTGTCGCAATGGCAATGTTTCAGCCTGGCGAGCCTGCGCACCTGCCCCAATCTTTTCTCTTGAAGTTATAGGGAACAATGAGAAATAGGTCAGTGATTTCCATGGGCAAAAATCCAATAGCCAGGTCCTCTGTACTCTGCCCAAGCTACTCGACGGAGCTGGCCAGCTCCGCGACTGTGCATGATGTAGATGCAGTGGTTGGAGCCAGGTATATCACAGAGAGAACAACATTTTTGTGACATCGCGTGTGTAGTACATAAATTTACATAAAGAACAATGTAAACAACTCAATTTAGTCTACTACTAACAATACTGTTCACCAAATATGTTCTAAATCTGCAAAGGGAAAGTACCAATGTATAAATAGAAAAATACGGTACTCCCTCCTATCCATATTAATTGTCGCTGAAAATTGTATGTATCTACTAGATTAGTGCTAGATACATCCATCTCAACTACAGTTAATATGGATCGGAGAGGGTAGCTTGTTGTTGCTCTGCTCGACCGGCTGACGCCATAGCAGTGGTCGCCGTTGCCTAATTGGCTTGGTTCGCGTGGCCCCGGCCTTCGTCTCCCGCTTCAGCCCACCGTCTGGGTCGAAATTTGGGAATTTAGGGGTCGGGACATCTATCTATTATTGCTCTTTTAGCTTCAGACAACCATTGGCAAACTGAACAAGCCAAATATACTAGCAGCAGTATACATCTCCAGTTATCCTTTATTCTTCATTTCCCGGATCCGTTGGCGTACAGTAGAGTGGCAGTTAAAGCTATGCAAGAAACAGACACGACGAGGAACCAGAAGAGAGATGACGTCTGGATCTCCCGGCCGGCGCCGGGCGCGCGCGCGGCTTGTCAATCTTCGTAGGCAAGCGCTACCCATGCCTCTCGAAGACGTCGTTGACGAACGCGTTCCGCGGCTTCACCGCCGGTAGATCAGGCGTCTGGGCACCGGGCGGCGCCTCCCCGGCAGGCGTGACCATCTCCTTCTCCTTCTCCTTCTCGGCGCGCCTCTCCTCCTCCGCCGGCGGCGCGTGCTTCTTCTCCGCCGCCGCCGCGGTGAGCTTTTTCTCCGGCTTGGGCGCCATGGATGGTTGCGCGTGCGTGCGTCGCTGGGAGATGGAAGAGCTGGTGGGGAGCTGCAGATGCCGTGTGTGTGAGGAAGTGGGAGGCGGGGACGGAAATTTTATAGTAGTAGCAGAGCGGAAGGGGTGCCGCCGCATCAGTGACGGTGCTTTGCTGGACTTGATTCCGAGACACGTGAACTCCATGCAAGTTGCATGCGTCCGTTCGGCCGGGCGGGCGGGCGAACAGACTTCCTTATCAAGTTGAACCCACTCTCATGATTATTCTACTACACAGTACATCAGTAGTACTACATGCCATAATTGCTTATCTAGTTATGTAGTATGATATCCTTGTGGGTTATGCCGACATACCGTAGCAGTTTCCAGGTACTCGTAATTTTCAGTGAGTTAATAACTGGTCGTTGACTGTGAGAAAAGACAGCAACAGAAGCAAAAAAAAATTGGACAGTTCAGAGATATTATTATCTCACTTCGACGTCTTCCTCACAAGGCTCTTCCAAAACTAGGCCCAAGTGAAAGTGTGAAACCAAGAACCTTGCTGCCTCCCACATTTTTTCTCCTGGCCTCTCGATGGTCCATGATGCCAGCAGAGGCGACAAGAACGATGTAGCCAGACTGCAGAACACAGTATCAAGCCCTCGGGAAAATTGCTTACAAGTCCGACTCTACTACGTAGATTATATTACCTTCTGCTAATTAAGAGCTGACCTGACGTAGTGATCACAGTAGCGTGACAGTACGTCCAGGACTAGATCTCCTTCACTCCAACATCAAAGCGTGGACTGATGACACACCACGCCTGTTGCATCTTCCATTCAGCTCCACAACTATCTTCCCGGATCTGTGGCGAACAACATACTCAAAAAATACAGGACTTACCATACTTCTGCGTGAAAATGAGGAACTTGACGATCGATGGCCTGATCAGATCATCACCTGTCTCTTTACCACCCTTCTCGGCATTTGTACGTGCTCTTCCAAGCACATTTGAGGACGCCGACTCTCACTACTTTTGCTGCAAAATATGATAAACAGCATTGGGCTACATAAATATCTTCAAATGCCATAAACCTCAAAAGAGCATATCCATCCATAATTCCATATAATCAATGAAACAATCCAGGGCACACACACATGAATATTAGAGCAAAAGAACATCGCAGCTTCTTGGCAACATAAACCGGAGAAGCCTGAGCTAAAGAACCAACTTCGGTAGTCTCCACAGGAATGCAACAGGATTCTATACACTTCAAACAATTAATGAAGCAATCCAAGGCAGATCCATGAATGCTAGAGCAAAAGAACAGCCGCGGTATCTTGGGTGACGTAAACCGGAGAAGCCAAAGCTAAAGAACCAACTTTAGTAGCCTGCACAAGAATACAACAGGATTCTATAAACAGTTCAAATAATCAATGAAGCAAAGAACAGCTGAATTACTTTGCAACATAAACCGAAAAGGCCAAAGCTAAAGAACCAACTTCTGTAGCCTACACAGGAATACAACAGGACTCTATACACACTTTGAATTACCAATCACAGAGATTCATACAAAGGGATCTCATGCATAGAACTCCACTTGGAAACAAAGTCCTTACGTGATAGCATGCAAGGGAAATCTAGTTCTGCTCGAAATATCAGCATCTAATTACTCACATGAACGCAAAGTGGAGCATGTACGAAAAAGAAAAGATATACCTCAGCAAAAAATACAAACCGAAACATAAAAGGGGTGTCCGGATTTATTTACGAAAAAGAAAAGACATACTCTCCCAACCCAGCTCTGTGTTGTAAGAATTACTGTGTAACTCCAAAATGAAAAATAGACCACGTTATGATTAAAAAAACACCCGGATTGATCCAATCCCACCAGCCAACAATAGGTAATTCCATCATCTAACGATTAGCAATTCAAGATAACGCAGCTTACAGATAAATACAACAGTGAGAGTCTCGTTCGAATGAAGCTTTCACAAGTGTAAGAAAAAAAAAGGTAAGCATCAGAATGCTTGCCCTTCCGCAGGTTGACTTCGGCAAGGAAAGAACTGGCACCTGGTGAGTGGAGATCGTCGGCGGCGAGAGCAGTTGCTAGGGTTTTAGCTGCAGAGTCCGGAGAGAGGCAGGGGCTGAGCAGGCGGGCATCTAGGATAAAGACGCTTTTGTGTAGTCAGACGTAGTGCTGACGAGGCTTTTATGAGCCACCATCGTCAACTCATCACACATCCAAGCTGCTGGGAGCATGCACAGTTCTGAAACATGAAGAAAGCAATAGGTTTTCTACAACATATTAACACAGACATTGTTAATTCACAAACAAGGAAAACAAATTATTTGCTTGATACTATTGGTAGCCAGCCACCAAGAAAAAACAATGGAAGCATCCATGCTTGTCAGGGTTAAACTGTTGAAGCGTATGACTGATCATTTCTTGTTTTTCTTCTATACACGGAGGTACAGCCACAGTTTGTGCAGGTAATAGATCTATTGTACAACAAACCAACTGGCGATCTAAGCAAACGAGGAAAAACTTCCAAATCAGACAATAGATATCTGCTGGAACTTATAGTCCCCTTTGGACGGATGGGGACCAAAATATCACAGTTACAGGATTGTGTTATCCAGGCTTCCAGCAGAGTTCCTGGTGACAATGCAACAAACAAAGACCGTTCAATCACATCACACTATATATCTGAAGTAATAGACCAAAAAAGAATGAAATAATAAAATCACTGTGAGTATCACCTGTACAGTTTGCAAGAAACAAGACACCTTGCCCAGTTGCTTCGTAAAAAATAAACAATACAGTGGAAGTCAGCAAAGCTGGCATTTGTACAGCTGACCACACCATCCCACCACGGAGGCCATTTTCCTGTTTACAGTGTGCGTTCAGTTTTCTCACCATAGCAGTTAACATACTAGCTTTGCGCAGATGTGAAGTCAAAATAAAGCAGAAAAAAAGAGCAGATAAGGTGTACCAAGCAGATGACTGCAAGACCCTGTCATATTCAGATTCATCTACCGCACATTGATAATGTGCTGAAGCATGAGAATGTGGAACAAGGCATGCATCCTGAATGATTCAGATTCATTGACCACTCTGACCAGCGAAACCTCAGGCATTATCACTGTTAAACAAAACTAAATGCCCATGTTAGTCAACCGAAATAACACTATGTACCAAATAGTATTTAATCTTCTTTTCTTCCAAATTTGACTATACGAAATTGTAGATAGTTTTTTGTTTACAAATTTATAACTGAAACTGCAAACAGTTAATGTTAAGCTTTTAGAGTTTAAGCGTTGATATTGATTGTTTCATTCCTTGAGGTTACATAAAGGCAGCAAAAAGAATCATTGAGATGAAGCATGCAACCAGCCTATTTTGGAGTAACAAGACAAATCCTTACTATGCAAAAGGGAAACTGTCGTGGAAGAAACAATACTAAGAACCAACAGAAAAAAAGGATGACTCTAAACCAGTGAGAGTTGTAACAATTGATGCAGTACTGTAAATTTAAAATCTAATTGCTAAAATATGGCATTAGGTACAAGATCTAGAGCGAGATAGTGCACCTGAAAGAAGCAGTTGTATATTCTGGCAGCCCCAGATTGTTCATGCATCAACTGCTCAGGGAACTCCTCGGTGCAATGTGAGTTAGACTATTCGAGTAATGGATTTCATTCAAAAGGCAACCTAAACATCAGGTGATCAGCTGTATATTATTTTGCTTGCTGGTCATCACAGAAGTTCCTAAGAGAAGAGCTCTATATGTGTGCCAGTTCGGCTGCACCCCTTTCTTAATCATATCAATGTATATTTCCAAACCTTTATTAAGTTCACCATGAATATTGCACCACCTTATCAAAATATTGTATGCTATAATATCAGGCTTCAGTCCCTTGCACAGCATTTCATTCCAAAGCTCAAATGCTTTATTTGTGTCGCCCTTCTTGCAGAGCTCGTGTATTACTGTAGAATAGCTAATGCAATCAGGCAAAAAACCATTTTCGGTACTCTTACTAATAAGGCCAATTGCTTCTTGAATCTGACCAACTTTACAGAACCCCTTGATCAATGTGTTAACTGTCACTATGTTAGCAAGAGAGCCTCGGAGCATGGCTAAATAGAGATCTTTAGCTGTCTCCAGGTCCCCTTCAGTTGTAAGATAATCAAGAAAACAATTATAAGTGTAATTGTTAGGAAGGGAGTGACTAGCTAACATTTCTTTACAAAGGAGCTCCGCGCTGCTCAAATGCCCTGACTTGCAGAGATTATTTACTAAAACCGTATATGTGACGGTATTCGGAAAGCAGCCATCAGAAATCATCTTATCCCAACAATTTAGTGCTTCAACCATATTTCCATCTTTTGAGTGCATGTTAATCATGCATGTATGGAACACATTGTCTGGCCTGACACTTTTTTCTTTCATCTCCCTCAGTAACACATAGGACTTTTCCGTATCATGCTGTTCCAAAGCTGCATACACAATAATGGTAAAGCTGACAAGATCAAGTTTGACTCCTCGTGTTGCCATCTCATTCCAAACATCGTATGTTTCAGTCCATCTTCCCTCTCTACAGAATCCATGCATAAGTGCGGCTAGGCTAAATTTGTTTAGCACGGGACAGTTCTTTTCTAGATCAGCAACAAACTCGTTTGCTTTCGACACACCACTGGTCAAGCATAATCCACTTATCAATGACCTATAGGTGTAATTGTCAGGCGTGAGGCCCCTATCCACCATTTGATCATGTAACTGGAATGCCTTTCTTATATTACCTACCAGGCAATACCCTTCTATCATGACATTAAAAGTTGCTTCATGTGGTACTAGGTTCATGTCAATCATCTTATCAAATAACCGAGAAGCTTCATCCATCTTTTTATTCTTGCAGAAGCCATTGATAAGTGCTGTGAACGTATAGGTATTCCATGCAACACCCTTCTCAGCCATCTCCCTGTGAAGTTGCACTGCACTGGACAGATCCCCTTTTCTACAGAAACCAGCTATGAGTGGAGAATATGAAGCTGCATTCGGTGCCACTCCCATATCAACCATCTCGCTCAGAAAGCTCATTGCCCTGTCTAAATCATCCTGTTTGCAGCAACCGTTAATTAAGGAATTGTACGGATAAACTGTCACCCTGACACCCTTCTCCCTCATCCTATCGAACATATCAAGTGCATCCTCCATCATCCCCCTTTTGCAAAATGAATGTATCAGTATAGGATAAGTCACCTCATTTGGCTCAAGACCCCTGCCTACCATCTCATTGAAAAGCTTATCTGCTTCACCAAACATACCATTCTTGCACAGACTATCAAGCAATGCATTATACGCAAATATGTTCGGCACCATGCCCAACTCGCCCAACCGACAAGCTAACCTGAAAGCCTCTTCAACATTCCCCCTCTTTCGTAGCCCATCGAGCATAAATGAGCAATTGGCCTCTGATGGCACGAAGCCTAGCCTGGCCATGTCATATGTCGTTCTCAATGCCATTTCCAGCTCCTCCGCCCGACAAAACCCATACACCAGCGTCCGGTAAGTCACTTCATCGGCTGCAACTCCCCTCGCCACCATCTCATTCTTTACCTCCACTGCCTCCTGAACACGCTGATTCTTGCACAAACCATACATCAATACATTGTAAGGCACCACGCTGACCTTGACCCCCTCATCCTGCATCCTAGCCACAAGCCCCTTCGCACCGTCGATATTCCGGGACTCGCAGTAGGCCCGGATCCCAGCCGTGTAGACATACTCATCCAGACGAACACCAGACCGAAGCATTTCATCGAACACAGCACGGGCAAGGGTGAACTGGCGAATCTTGACAAGAGAGAACAATATCTGGGAAACCGTGTATTGGTTCGGAGTGATTCCGGCGGACAGGGACAGGTGAAGTACGGCGGCTGCGTCACGAGCGCGGCGGAGGCGGAGGTAAGAGGAGGCGAGAAGCGTGGCAGCGGCGGCGGTGGTGGCGGGTGGGAAGGGGGAGAGGGAGGAAGCGTGGGAGAGGGACGAGAACGAGGAGGACGCGGACGAGGAGGAGGACGCGAGGGAGAGCAGGAGGGAGGCGGCGTGCGGGGAGGGTGGCGGCGAGGCGGAGACGAATGTGAGCGCGAGGAGGGAGAGGCAGAGCGGGGAGACGAGGTGGGGAGGCAGGAGGAGGAGGAAGCGGCGGGAGAGGTCCGGGCGGGAGAGCGAGGCTGGGAGGAGGAGGAGGGAGGATACGTGGTCGGGGGCGAGGCGGCGGCGTAGCGCCGGCGCCGCGAGGGCGGGCGGCCAGGTGGAGGGCGGGGTGTGGTGGAGGATGTCGGCGAGGAGCTTGACCATGCCGGAATGGGAGGTGGTGGGCGTGGGTTTGGGATCGCCGGCGATGTGCCGGCGTGGTGGAGTGGGCATCGAGCTGGAGGCCCGGAGGTGAGGGTCGCCGGAGTCCGTGACGGTCGGCTAGTGGCGACCTATCAGCTGGAGGAATGACGACTACACACCGGGTTGTAGAGTGTTGACGAGCAGGTAGAGTTTTTTTTTAGCTAATTTTTAAGGAGAAGATAAGAGTTTTTTTAGCTAATATGCTCATTTTCTAAAGTTTGTGTGTGCTCGTCTTTATCTCTCTATTGTGCGAAACTGCGAACAATACTTTCCGCCCCCCAGAGTATCCAAAACATATAAGACGTCTAAAATTAGTCAAATATTAAATCCTATTAACTTTGACCAATTTTTCAGAAAAAAATTATTTACATCTACAATATTGAATGAACACATACATTTTACGGTGAATGTGATATTGATTCAGTTTTATAGATGTTCGTATTTTCGTGTAAAAATTTGGCCAAACTTAAAAAATATTAGAGTTAATTGGATAAAACTACCACAATTGAGGCTGTCGGGACGAGTCAGTACCACTTTTGGTAATTTTTGCGAGTCAGTACCAGTTCTGAGTCATAGCGTTGCAAACTGCACTAATTTTCTCGGATAACAGTTTGACATACTTCCTTACAGATGGGACCCATTTGGAGAGCTGACTAGTCAACAAAAACTGCCACGTAGACCATTAACTAGAGCTGACTAGTCAAAAACATGCCACATGTACACTTTCTTTTTCTTTCTTCTCCCTCAAATCTCACGACCCCTTCCCCTTGCCCACCATGCCGCCCGCACGGAGGTACTCCACGCCATCACCCTCTGTCAGCCACCGCGCCCGCCCCCCGTCGCGCTGCCGCGCCGCCCTTCCTTGCCCAGCGCGCCCCCTGCCGCGAGGTTCTCCACGTAGCCACCCTCTGCCAGCCGCCGCACCAACAGTCCACCGCCACCCTCTTCTAGCCCCTGTCATCCCTAGCGTGCCGTCGCCACCCTCTGCTAGCCCCCGTCATCGCCAGCACACGCTCGCGAGCTCCTAACATCAAGCCGCAGCGGGGATGCAGTTGACGGGCGGAGCCGGTCGCTGCAGGGGAGTGGAGCAGCAGGCGGCCGGCGAGGGCGCAACTGCAGCGGAGGGCGGCGCGGGCGCGAGGGCACGGGACGAGGAGGCCATGGCGTCACAGTCGCACGGCTGGGCGGAGAAAGAGCTCACGGGGGAGGGGTCGGGGCTAGGAGAGATGGACGGCGGCGGAGAGGAGCCACCGGTGGCGGTGGGTCGACCTGGAGAAGGGGAGAGACGGTGTGACGACGTTCGATCTGACGCGAGAGGATGCTGCTGCACCAAGAGGAGGAGGGGCTGGTGGGGGAGGGGCCAGGGCTAGGAGAGATGGACGGCGGAGGAGAGGAGCTACCGGCGAGGAGACAAGCGGCGCGATGTCGATTTGAATCAGGGAAGAGGGAGAGACCACGGGAGAGTCAGAGAGACCGGACGGGGAGGTGGCCACTGAGGTAAATAGTAAAATAGTAGAGAAAAATAAAGATATGGCTGACATGTGAATTCCACTTTCACCTCAGCTCCTCTTGGACACGTGCCGCCAACTCAGCACTTACAGCTGGGCGTGAGCCGTCAGAAAGCGTGTTAAAATGCTGTTAGAGGAAAATTAGTATAGTTTGCAACGCTATGACTCAGAACTGGTATTGACTCGCAAAAATTACCGAAAGTGGTAGTGACTCACCGCGACAGTCTCAATTGTGGTAGTTTTATCCAATTAACTCAAAATATTGATTTGTGACTGCCTTACATTTTAGGACTGAGCAAATAGCTCAAACATAATTTTCATAAACTTAAACACCACATACAGCTATATTATTCAAACTAATTTAAACCATCCCTTCATCCGAAAACAAGTGACTTCGATTTATCGCATGTATCTGCGTAGATGGGTGTTTCGATTTATCGCATGTATCTGCGTAGATGGGTGTAGATACATATCCACGTCACTTATTTATGTAAGGAGGAAGCATATGTTCTAAATAACATAATTTAAACTACAACTATCAAGGTGTGATAATGCGAAATAGTGCCTGAATCAAAGTACATCCCCTACAACCGAAGTAGGCTTTTTACATGGCATATAGTTCCTTCCAAAGGGCTATCTAGGGGTATGGCTTTGGGAGTTAAGAGCATCTCCACTCGTCAACCATACGGTGTTCGGCGTGGCTCGATTTTGAGTTGTATGTGGACGCCAGATTGGTTCACGATTTGGGGTTGCTGGCTCCCAGTCATGCGCCCCATACAAAAAATTCAAAGATTTAGAAATTCATGCAAATACGAAAATACTCTCGATTTCACATAAGTTCAAACATGTTTGTACGAAACTTGAAAAATACCTAAACCCTAATCTAGTGGCGGCCCCAGCCACGCGTGCCCAGTCCAAGGCGACGGTACATTGCCGCCACGTAGTTGTCATCGTCGTCGTTGGGCTCCTGCTTCGGCGACGGCATGGTGCTGCAACCCTAGCCCGGATCGCCACCACCGCCGCTCCAGCCCGAGTAGCTGGGCCCATCGTCGTCGCCCTCTAGGTCGATGAACAGGCCGAGGCGGCGCGCGCTTGGCCTGCTCGCGTCGGTACTCCGCCGTGGACCATGCCCTAGTGAACGCATATGTCGTTGGCTGCACGGCCTCAAAGGAGACAAGCTCGATGACGCGCTGGCCTGGAAACACCTCCAGGTCCTCCTCGATCTTTAGCTGGAGGGCCACCGCCTTATACTCCGGCGGTGGCCACTCCTTCTTCACCTGGTGTTGGGGCCTGGCGAGGCACGGGATGCCACAAGGAGGGAAAGGCGCACGTCAAACCCTGATGAAGATGCCACCGGAGCGCCTGCACGACTACTGCAACGGCGGGGCCTCTTCATACTCGTCCTTCACCGGGGCGAGGAGCGCGGAGAAGTGCAGTGACAACATGGATTGCGGGGAGTACCGGGCCGATATCGACAAAGACCTCAACAAGGAAGACATCAAAGAAGGGAGGGCGGCGTGGCGCTGCGCCCATCGCTGGTCCGGGTAGCTCGGACGCTGCCGCAGAGGCATCGTCGGCGGTGGGTTGTTGCCGGTGACGATGTAGTCCAAGACCCAGGCAAGCATCCTGCCTGGGGCGCTCCACCATTGAATCCATCCTTCGAGGTTGTTGTCCTTCGGTGGGGGGTGTTGCCGTCGTAGGCTTCTAGGAGAGCGTGGCGCTGGTCCTCAAAGAACGCATCCCATGCCTCGATGTTGTCGAGATATTAGGCGGGATCGTTCCGCTCCTCCGGCATAAGGGCGTCCCAGTAGTGTCGGTAGATCTCCGTCGACCGCGTCTGGCCACGGGGTACCAACGTGACAGGTAGGCCGTCGGCGCCGAGGAACCAGTGGTGAGGGCACCGCATGTCTGGAGGCATTGGGTAGACTGCCTCCCACGGCGCCCATGCCTCGTGGACTCGCAGGGAGCGCCGCCCGAAATCGTTCGCGGCGGTGCCATCTCCGGGGAATCTCTCCATGGCCGGCGGGTGGGCTGGAGCACAGAGAAGCACAACGGCATCATGGATTACGGGGAGTACTGGGCCGATGGTGACGAAGACCTCGACAAGGAATACATCGAATAAGAGAGGGATGCGTGGCGCGGCGCGCATCACTGGTCTGGGTAGCTCGGCCACTGCCAGAAAGGCATCCTCAGCGGTGGGTTGTTGCCGACGACGATGTAGTCTAGGACCCAGGCGAGCATCCTGCCTGGGATGCTCCACCATTGAATCCGTCCTTCGAGGTTGTTGTCCTCCGGTGGGGGGCGTTGCCATCGTAGGCTTCTAGGTCGGCCTGGCGCTGGTCCTTGAAGAACGCATCCCACGCCTCGATGTTGTCAGGATATCAGGCGGGATCGTTCCGCTCCTCCGGCATGAGGGCGTCCCAGTAGTGTCGGTAGATCTCCATGGACCACGTTTGGCCATGGGGGACCAGCGGGACGGGTAGGCCGCCGGCGCTGAGGAACTAGTGGTGAGGGCACCGCATGTTTGGAGGCACTAGGTAGACTGCCTCCCACGGTGCCCGTGCCTCATGCACACACAGCGAGCGTCGCCCGGAACCGTTCGCAGCGGCGCCATCTCTGATAAACCTCTCCATGGTCGGCGGGTGGGGTGGTTGGGAAAGACGAGAGAGGAGTCTGTGAGGATGGAATGCGTGGAAGGAGCTGGGGAGAAGGGTTTTTAACACCCAAGCGAGGGAGATGACCATTGAATGTGCGGGCCACGACAGGCGAGGAGGAAGGCGTGGTGGATGGGACGCATCGGCTTCTCATCTGCAAAAGGCTGATCGGCGGGTAGCAGCGCCATTACTAGGGTGCGGCATGAGAGGAGGAAGACGGACCAAACACATCAGCCGCTAATGCTGGCAGGGGTGGCCCACAACGACTAGCCGTTTCGCAGCACTTTTCTCCACTCCTTCCCGCCATAAATACAGCATCTGGCGCCCGCTTGACCCCCCCTCCCATGGTTGGGTTCGGCCTAGGGGTGCCTGATACGTTTACATTGCAAACGTATCTATAATTTTTGATGTTCCATGCTTGTTTTATATCTACTTTCTTATGTTTTGTCCACACTTTGGAGTATTTTTACACATTTTCTGGAACTAACCTATTAACAAGATGCCACAGTGCCAGTTGCCTGTTTTCTGCTATTTTTGGTTTTAGAAAATCTAGTAAGGAAATATTCTCGGAATTGGACCGGATAAAAGCCCAAGTCAATATTTCACCAGAAAGAACACACAGTTCGGAGGGGAGACGAAGAGGGGAGCCAGGCTGGCCACACCTGGTGGTGGTGCGGCAAGCCCTAGCCGCGCCACCAGGTGGTGTGGGCCCCCTGGCACTCCACCGACCTTGCCATTTCGCCTATATATTGCCTCCGGCACGAAAACCCTAAGTACCCGATCAAAATTCCACGAAAGAGTTTATAGCCGTCGCCATCTCCATCCCTAGATCGAGAGGGATCTGAAACTCTTCCCGGCAACTTGCCGGAGGGGAGAGATCACCCTGGAGGCCTTCTTCATCACCATGCCTGCCTCCGGTGTGATGCGTGAGTAGTTCATCCATCGACTACAGGTCCATGTAGTAGTTAGATGGTTGGTTATTCTCCTTTGTGCTACCATGTTTAGATCTTGTGAGCTCCGTTCACGATCAAGATCATCTATTTGTAATCCTACATGTTGTGTTTGCGGGGATCCGATGGATATTGAGATGCTATATCAGATTGATTATTGATTCTATCATGTCTTTGTTATTTGTAATCTTGCATGCTCTCTGTTGTTAGTAGCTGTATTTGCCGAGTGGATGCTAGCAACTCCAAGGGGGAGTATTTATGCTTGATGGTGGGTTCATGTTGTAGGGGTTCCGCGTATGAAAATAATAAAATTTTACTCTACACCCCTGAAGCTGTGAGGACCTATCTATTAGTAATACAATAACGGGGGGGCTTTTCGTGAACTTACCCTTGAAGATCGAAAAGCATTGTCAACGCTCAGGAGAGCGTGGTTGATGTAGACGAGCCGAAGCCGACCTCAAGGTCGTGATGAAGTCCTCGTGCTCCTTGGCTCCAACGACTTGAGTGCCTCAAGTAAGACACCTCGCGAGGAGTTACACACGTCCGGTGCCTGACGATGACTCCCGCTTCCCCATCCAGCAGCAGTTGCGGAAGTAGAGCTCCCGGATCTGAATCCTGCAGCGCGATGGCGCTCCGCGGTGAAGACGTCTCTCGCTCGCGCAGTCCAGACTTGGGACCTCGGTCACGAGAGAGAGGGGGGAGAGAGAAAATATCAATTAGAGGTCCTCCCAAAAGTGAGAAGACCTTTATTGATTATCGGCGTCCCTATCTTGGCCAAATACCCCCACTATATATATGGGGAGGGGAGGTACTACCTCCCTCAAAGTCTCGGGGTGGGACTAAAGGAGAGGGGAGGAGGGGTTGCCACCGGCGACCCTAGTAGGCCCCACGCGGGGGGGGGGGGGGTGCTAGGCCCAACCGGCCTCCCCCTTGTCCCATCTCCCTCTCCTTTCCCCTAATGGGCCCTCTCCCTCCGGAATTGGCCTATTAAGCCTTTGACCATTAAAATTGTTTTTTCTTTATTAAATAATTATGAATAAATGATTAAATCAACATTTAACATTCATTCACGCATTATTCAACCTCTGTGGCTATGGAACACCTTCCACCTCCACTCCGGACATCCTCCAGACTTACCGAAACCCTTCCGGTTTTCTCCCTACTCTTCTTCGGTGATTCCACTGATCCTATGAACACTCTCTAAGCATCGTCAAACCCTTAAGCGTGATACCCCACGGTTCGGGAACACTCCAGACATGGTCGGGACACTCCCGCACCAATGATCGACAGAGGGACACGGATTGCCATGTGACCCCTGTGTGTTCCACGAAGATCTTTCGTCGTTTGAATCGGGACAGTCGTGTCTTATTCCCTTTGTCACTCGGTACTTGCATTGCCCGAGATCTGATCAATGACATCACCATGTCATGTTCAATCTCGTTACTGAACAATGCTACTTGACTCGTTCCGACAAGTGATATCCCCGTGATCAAATCACACGTTGCGCAGCAGATGGCTCAATGCACGGCGCCCAGAAAAGTGTTGATGGCTCGTGGTTGATGTAGAGCTCGTTGGGAACCCCAAGAGGAAGGTATGATGAGCACAACAACAAGTTTCCCTCAGTTATGAAACCAAGGTTTAATCGAACCAGTAGGAGCAAGTAAACACCCCAAAGGTATTACTAGCTGAGCTTTGGCAGGGCGCACTACCGGTGCTAGTAGCAACATGGAGACCTGCACAACACAACCACAGAACTTTGTCCCCAACTTGCGATGAGGTTGTCAATTTCACCGTGTTTTGCGGAAAACAAAGGATTAAACATATCGAATGGAAAGAAGTAAAAGTTTGTAGAAAGTAAACACAAAGAAGTAAACAGTTGTAGATTGTATGTAAAGAAAAAGGACCGGGATCCATAGTTCACTAGAGGTGGCTCTCCTTAAGATAGATAACATGCTGGGTGAACAAATTACAGCGGGGCAATTGACAAACACCGAGAAAGCAATATATGCATATACTAATCATCTTGACTCCTCTGAGACTTGATTGGGCATTACAACATAATACATAGACCGCCATCCAACTGCATCTATGACTAATAATCCACCTTCAGGTTATCATCCGACCCCCCTCCAGTATTAAGTTGCAAGCAACAGATTATTGCTTTACGAACTGCGTGTAAAGTAAACAATACGATTGTTCTATGAACAAAGGATTGTTTTTTTCTCCCTAGTAGCAATAACACATCTAGTACCTTAGAGATTTCTGTCACTTCCCCAGATTACCAGAGGCATGAACCCACTATCGAGCATAAATACTAACTCTTGGAGTTGCTAGCATCTACTTGGCCAAGATAGCTACTAACAACGGAAAGCATGCAAGATCTCAAATAACAAAGACATGATAGAATCAATAATCAATCTGAAATAGCATCTCAATATCCATCGGATCCCCGCAAACACAACATGTATGAATTACAAATAGATGATCTTGATCATGAACAAAGCTCACAAGATCTAAACATGAAAGCACAAAGGAGGAGAACTAGCCATCTAGCTACTACATGGATCCGTAGTCCAAGGATGAACTACTCACGCATCACACCGGAGGCTTGCATGGTGATGAAGAAGGCCTCCAGGGTGAATTCCCCTCTCCGGTAGGGTGCCGGGAAGAGCTTCAGATCCCTCACGATCTAGGGATGGAGATGACGGCGGCTACAGACTCTTTCATGGATTTTTGATCGGGTACTTAGGGTTTTCGTCCCGAGGGCAATATATAGGCGGAAGGAGAGGTCGAGGGGGTGCCAGGGGCGGCCACACCACACCATCATTGATCAAAGCATAAAGTGATACTACAAGTTGAAAACTAAAGGATCATAAAGGCTATGGTGACTTGAGATAGTCATAACATGGTGTGAGCATGTGCCAAGTCAACCCAAATAAAGCATCAAAGGAGAATACCACTATACTATGCTTTAATATGCTAAAACAACGCATAATTCATCCAAGGCACATTAAGCAATCTCAATTGTTTATAACAAGTCATGATATAGAGCATAAAGTCAAAACAATATCAAGCATGGCATGACAAAGCATAGGCCACAGTCAAAAACGAGCTCTTTTTACCACATAAGCATGAACTTTCCTACTCTTTTCCAAACTAAACCAAAGTATTTGCAAACCAAAGTATGAAAGAGGGGGTCCAACCAATTTATTGAGAAAACTAAGCAAACCAAAGCAAACGAAAACCAAAACAAAAATGAAAAAGAAGACGCTCCAAGAAAAACACAACTGTGCATGAAACAATAAAAATGAAGCGTTTGGAAGAAACCTGAAATTTTTATTGATGAAGAAGGGGATGCCTTGGGCATCCCCAAGCTTTGACGCTTGTAATTCTTGGATATTTCTTGGGGTGACACGAGTGGCATCCCCAAGCTTGAGCTTTAGTCCATCCTTCATCTCATTACTCATTCCTTCCATACACCTGAAAATTTTCCTTCATACAAAACTTCACACAATCTCATTAGCAACATTAGTTCACTTAAGATAAGTAAGTCTCAAGGTTCAGTTCTAAGACGAAATAAACTTCCATTAGAACACTAGCTACTGTAGCACTTCCCTCAAAAAGCTCAATTCCTCAAAAGAACTCAAGAAGGAACCAACAAGAAGCAAATGCAGAAAATGGCAGAAATCTATCAAAACAGACCAGCAGGTAAAGAGGAATTTTTTCGAAGACCTTATGTTGCTCAAATCAAAAAGTATTGAACTAACGAAAGTTAGATAACAACCTGGGGCATAAGCACAAACAATTACAGCTCAATCCGACATACTGAGGTCTCTCAATTTTTTTTACGGTGAAGCATAGAAATCTGTTTCGGGACAGCAACTTTCCCAATCATTACTTCTCTCTCATTAGAGGTTATTCTTGGCACAAAAAGCAAATAAAAAGGATAAGGAGAGGTTATCACAAAGGTAATAACTTACAAGACTCATCTAAACATGGTAGCACAAAGGAGGAGAACCAACCATCTAGATACTACATGGACCCGTAGTCCAGGGATGAACTACTCACACATCACACCAGAGGCAGTCATGGTGATGAAGAAGGCCTCCAGGGTGATCTCTCCCATCCGGCAGGGTGCCAGGAAGAGCTTCAGATCCCTCCCAATCTAGGGATGGAGATGGCAGTGGCTACAGACTCTTTTCTGGAATTTTGATTGAGTACTTAAGGTTTTCGCCCCGAGGGCAAT
This sequence comes from Avena eriantha, assembly GCA_910589775.1. NCBI lineage: Eukaryota > Viridiplantae > Streptophyta > Magnoliopsida > Poales > Poaceae > Avena > Avena eriantha. The sequence goes on along the minus strand of OU342742.1, from coordinate 151,214,187 downwards.
ATATAGGCGAAGGGGCAAGGTTGGTGGGGCACCAGGGGGCCCACACCCCTGGTGGCGCCCCCCAGGCCGTGGCGCCACCAGGTGTGGCCGCCCTGGTGCGCCACTTCGTCTCCCCTCCGGACTCCGTGTTCCTTCTGGTGAAATATTGACTTGGGCTTTTGTCCGGTCCAATTCCGAGAATATTTCCTTACTAGCTTTTCTGAAACCAAAAACAGCACAAAACAGGCAACTAGCACTGTTGCATCTTGTTAATAGGTTAGTTCTAGAAAATGTGTAAAAATACTCCAAAGTGTGGACAAAACATAAGAAAGTAGATATAAACAAGCATGGAACATCAAAAATTATAGATACGTTTGCAACGTATCAACATCCCCAAGCTTAACTCATGCTCATCCTCGAGTAGGTAAGTGATAAAAAGAATAATAATTTTTGAGGTGACATGCACCATCACAATCTTGATCAAGGCATTTGTAAAACATTGATAGCTGGGATCATAGTACTTTAACATAGCATGAAAGATATAGTTCTAACAATAAGACATAACAACTATGTTGTAACATGAAAAGGTACAAACAAAAGATTCATGAATAGCAATGCTTTGAAAGACATTTGTTTGTTTCACATATAGAAAACATAATGAGAATGGTATTCAGCTTGTCCCTCATAGTGTAGCAAAACATAAATGCATAGGACACCTTCAAAGTTCATAAGGGTGACTAGATAAAAATAGTTTAAGAACAAGCAATATCAAAGTTATGAATCAATCAACAAGTTTTGGGACAATGCATATTAAACTAAGAATGACCACTATGCTCTCTCAATAGGTGCACAAAGATAGAATATGGAGACTCAACATAAAAGTAAAAGAAAGGCCCTTCATAGATGGAAGCAGGAATTCAAGTCTCATAAAGAGCTTCCAAAAAATATGGTACTTATGAGCTTTCAGCTCTCATTGCCCCTATTATAAGCATCTTTTAGGTGATTAAGGTTAAAGTGAACAAATATGAGGATATGCTTGACAAGTTATAAGTTTAAATCTCATGCCCCTTACTTATGAAGACTGAACCTCATGCTACTCAACTTTAGTCACGAGTAAGTTCTTGTCATTGTAAATACATAAGTATCATAGAGAACCGCCAATGGGGCACCCCTTGCTCGATGATACGGAAGCATTCCCATATCAAAATGACAAGGAAAGCAGACAATGAGTATCTCAACGATCTTTTATTTGCTATTTGCATAGGTTTTTATTAAGGATGCTTCACATGTTGTTCATTATGGTTATGCTGCAAGTTTCACCATGATTAGGCATGGTTTAGGCTAGCAGCCCAGGCGTTTCTCTAACACATATACAAACTCCATGAGCTTACAAGCTCCCCTTTTATTTCACACCACCGGGATCCATAAGCAAAAGAACATGATATCAACCAAATAAAGTGCAATGTTGAAAGCGTTCCCCATGGTAACATGGTTCTGCTAATTCACAACTTATAAAGCGCAAGCATATACGCACCATAGATGGGCATGATGGTTCAAGTTTATTAAGTGCAAGAAAAGTAAAGTGTGCCATCAAGTTTGTGAGAGCTTTAATCACTAATTTTCACATAACAAGTTTAATTCAGAAGGTAGATAAAAACATGAAGATACTTGGAATAGCAAATGCTAATAGGTAGGTATGGTGGAATTTTTGGAATAACTTGGTTTTATTTGGAGTTAGATGCATGAGTGGAACTCATACTTGGTATGGATGCTAGCAAAAGACTAGGAGCGACCAACTAAGAGAGCAATAATGGCCATAATCATGCAAAGAGACAAAACATTATTAATTAAAGCATAAAATGATATTACAAGTCGAAAACTAAATGATCATAGAGGCTATGGTGACTTGGTATAGTCTTAACATGGTGTGAGCATGCGCCAAGTTAACCCAAATAAAACATCGAAGGAGAATACCACAATAATATGCTTTTAAATGCTAAAACAATGCATGATTCTTTCAAGGCACATTAAGCAATCTCAATTGTTTGTAACAAGTCATGCTACAACAATAATCACTAAGCATAAAGTTAAAACAATATCAAGCATGACATGATAAAGTCTAAGTCATAGTCAAAAACAAGCTCCTTTTATACCACTTAAGCATGAACTTTCCTACTCTTTTCCAATCCAAATCAACCTACCATCATATATGAATGTGGGGGTCCAACCAATTTATTCAAGCAAACTAAGCAAACGAAAACTAAAACAAAACGAAGACGCTCCAAGAACAACACAATTATGCATGAAACAATAAAAATGAAGTGTTTGAAAGAAACCTGAAATTTTTATTGATGAAGAAGGGGATGCCTTGGGCATCCCCAAGCTTTGACGCTTGTACTTCTTGAATATTTCTTGGGGTGACACGGGTGGCATCCCCAAGCTTGATCTTTTTCCATCTTCATCTTATCACATTACTCTTTCCTACATTTAGAATTTCCTTCATACACAAACTTCACACAATCTTCATTAGCAACATTAGTGTACTCAAGATAATAAGCCTTTTGGTTCAGTTTTAACACAAGTAAAACTTCCATTAAAACACAAGCTACTGTAGCACTTCCTTTAAAAAATTCAAATGATCAAAGAGAACTCGAAGAGAAAGAGATTAAGAGGCAAATGCAAATAATGGCAGAAATCTGTCTAAACAGACCAGCAGGTAAAAACTGATTTTTTAGAAGACCTCCTATTGCTAAAATCGAAAAGTGTTGAACTAACGAAAGTTAGATAACAACCTGGGGCAGAAGCACAAAAAATTACAGCTCAATCCGACATACAAAGATTTTCACGAATTTTTACAGTGAAGCACGGAAATCTATTTCAAGACAACAACTTTCCCAAGCGTTACTTCTCTCTCATTAGAGGTTACTCTTGGCACAAAAACCACACAAAAACGATAAGAAGAGATTATTACTGAAGTAATAACTTCCAAGACTCAACAAAAGACTCCTAGCAAAATTTGGGTTATCTCCCAATAAGTGCTTTTCTTTAACGCCTTTGAGCTAGGCATAAGAAGCAAGAATCAAGTATTCTCAAATGAAACTTAATCACTTCAAGATTCTTATGATAGGGGCAATGAGAGCTGGAAGATAACAAGTACCATAATTTTTGGAAGCTCTTTATGAAACTTGAATCCCTACTTCCTTCTATGAAGGCCTTTCTTTTACTTTTATGTTGAGTCTCCACCTTCTATCTTTATGCACCTACTTTGAGAGCATAGTGGCCATTCTTAGTTCTATGTGCATTGTCCCAAGACTTGTTGATTGATGCATAACTTGATATTGCTTGTTTTAAACTATTTGTATCTAGTCACTCTTATGAACTTTGAAGGTGTCCTATACATTTATGTTTGCTACTCTATGAGGGACAAGCTGAATACTACTATGCTATGTTTTCTTTATGTGAAACAAACAAACGTCTTGCAAATCATTGTTATTCATGAATCTTTTGTTTGTGCCTTTTCATGTTGCAACATAGTTGCTATGTCTTATTGCTAGAACTTTGTCTTTCATGTTATGATTGAAGCAGTATGATCCTAGCTTTCAATGTTTTACAAATACTTTGATCAAGTTTATCATGGTGCATGTCACCTCAAAAAATATTCTTTGTTTTTATCACTTAACTACTCGAGGACAAGCATGAGTTAAGCTTGGGGATGTTGATACGTTGCTAACGTATCCATACTGTTTGATGTTCCATGCTTGGTTTTATCTACTTTTTTATGTTTTGTTCCAACTTTGGAGTACTTTTCATACACTTTCTTGGACTAACCTATTAACAAGAGCCAAAGTGTTAGCTGCCTGTTTTCTGCTATTTTTGGTTCTAGAAAAGTCAGAAAATGAATATTCTCGGAATTGGACGGGACAAAAGCCAAAGTCAGTTTTTCACCAAGAGACACACGGAGCCAGAATACGAGACGGATAGGGGCTAGGGGGCCGCCACACCACCTGGCCACGCGGCCAAGCCTAGCCCGCGCCAGGGGGTGGTCTGGCCGCCCTAGGCACCCCTCGGCCTCCCCTTTCGCCTATAAGATGCCTCCGATATAGAAACCCTAAGGACCCGATCAAAATTCTACGAAAGAGTCTGTAGCCGCCGTCATCTCCATCCCTAAATTGGGAGGGATCTGAAGCTCTTCCCGGCACCTTGTCGGATAGGGGAATTCACCCTAGAGGCCTTCTTCATCACCATGCAAGCCGCCGGTGTGATGCGTGAGTAGTTCATCTTTGGACTACGGGTCCATGTAGTAGCTAGATGGATGGTTCTCCTCCTTTGTGCTATCATGTTTAGATCTTGTGAGCTCCGTTCATGATCAATATCATCTATTTGTAATCCTACATGTTGTGTTTGCGAGGATCCGATGGATATTGAGATGCTATTTCAGATTGATTATTGGTTCTATCATGTCTTTATTATTTGTGATCTTGCATGTTTTCCGTTGTTAGTAGCTATCTTGGCTAAGTAGATGCTAGCAACTCCAAGAGTTAGTATTTACGCTCGATAGTGGGTTCATGCCTCTAGTAATCTGGGGAAGTGACAGAAATCTCTAAGGTACTAGCTACTAGGGAGAAAACAACAATCCTTTGTTCATAGAACAATCGTATTATTTACTTTACACGCAATTCGTAATGCAATTATCCGTTGCTTGCCACTTAATACTAGAGGGGGTTCGGATGATAACCTGAAGGTGGATTATTAGTCATAGATGCAGTTGGATGGCGGTCTATGTATAATGTTGTAATGCCCAATCAAGTCTCAAAGGAGTCGAGATGATTAGTATATGCATATTGCTTTCTCGATGTTTGTCAATTGCCCCGCTGTAATTTGTTTACCCAACATGTTATCTATCTTAAGGAGAGCCACCACTAGTGAACTATGGACCCCGGTCCTTTCTTTTACTATCAATCTACAATCAAGTGTTTACTGATTTGTATTTACTTTCTGCAAACTATTACTTTCTTCCACTCGATACGTTTAATCCTTTGTTTTCAGCAAAAACGGTGAGATTGACAACCTCATCGCAAGTTGGGGGCAAAGTTCTGTGGTTGTGTTGTGTAGGTCTCCACGTTGCTACTAGCACTGGTAGTGCTCCCTACCAAAGCTCAGCTAGCAACACCTTTGGGGTGTTTCCTTGCTCCTACTGGATTGATAACCTTGGTTTCATAAATGAGGGAAAACTTGCTGCTGTGCTCATCATACCTTCCTCTTGGGGTTCCCCAACGAGCTCGATATATTTTGGGCCATCAATACTCCAAAAGTGTTATGTAGAGGCACATGGATCAAGAGTGTGATTTGTTCATCCCGATGACAGAGAGATATACTCTGCAATCTCTCGGTGATATCACATTGATATAGGTTGCAAGCAAGTGATAAGATCACTAAAATGTTATATCACGGGAATAAGAAAATAGTACTTGTCGGTAACAAGATCAAACTAGGTATTGGCATACCGATGATCGAATGTCGGACATATAATATATCGCGAGACAAAGGATTTTGTTACAAATGTTAAAGATTCTCATGATCACTAGAGTCATCGTTGAATGTGTGGAAGTCAGTATGGATCTCTAGGTCCCACTACTGATTATTGATCGGAGAGTGGTGTCGATCATTTCTACATTATTCGCGAACCGTAGGGTGATACACTTAAGGGATACCGACACCATTTGGAGAAAATATGTTTGAGAGAAAGATTATAAAAGCATCTGAATCATTTAGATAAACACCAAAATTGTTTCGGGTAAAATTGCTGAAACTAGTTCTACATGTGATATTGAAATGTTACAGGGATTTATATGAATATTTTGTTAATTAAAGTAATTAAAAAAAATCTGAATAAAATAAATAAAAGAGTTTTCTTAAATGAGAGTTGTATTAATTTTGATGAAAAATTAATGCATGCCATTGGACATGTGAGTGGAGGTGTGTTTATGTGAGTAGGAGCTCCACCCACGTGAATGAGGGAGAGGTGGGGCACCCACCTTAACCGTCGGCCATGGCATGGGGTTGCCCCTTCCCTATATAAGGAGCACCTCCTCTTCCTCCTCCACTCTCACGCCTCCTCGTGAAGGATCTCTCTCCCCCTCTAGTTTATTCTCATGATCTCGGATTAGCGAGATACATGTTCGTGATGACTTTGTTTGAAACTAGTTGTTGTTTGCGGTGCATCGCTAGAGCGAGGATGTGGAGGTTGTCAGGGTACCAGACGTGTGTGCGATCACGGATGCGCCACTGCTTTGTGGTGTTGAACTTGCTGGTGCTGGACCTGTTGGACTTGCTGGACTTCATCACGATATTGAGATCGGCAAGTGAACGACTACATCATCCACGAAATCAGATTTCGTTAAGAAAGTTTTTGGTCTTCAAGGGTAAGATCTCTATGGATGTATATCCACCCGTTGATCGTATCTAGATAGATAGATTTGGTGCTTAGTTGTTCACATCGTAGTAATTTTTTTATTTTTTATGCTACGAACCCAACATTACATGACATTCCTAGGGAAGGAACTCTATCTATAAAACTCTCATTTGGAGTAGTTACAAACAAAACTCAAAGTACTTGATTTCGACTACTACTTTTATGTCATTTATATGTTGCCTTCTATTATGTTCTGTTTTCACGTTGTAAGTTATAAAATCACATTTTTATAAAATGGAAATTTTCATGAAACATTTAGGCTATAATGAAATGGTGCATCAGGGTGACTCGATGTCTAGCTCCGCCTCTGGACCGTGACCGAGTATCTAATGGACCAATTTTTGCATCCCACGACCCTGTTTGGAGGGATGGAGCTACCAATTGCCCCTAGTCACCGAATCAAAGTCATACATAATCATACCAGAGAAAAAAAATCATACAGTACATAATCATGGGGATGTACACCCGAACATTCTATCGTCTACACCGTGCGTATGGTCACATTTGTTTCAACGGCATTTCTATCGCTGGCAGCTAGGGCCGAGGTGTAGTGTAGTAGTATACCCCAAAATTTAGAATTCCCGCCAGAGAGAAATCTCCCAGTCGCGGCACATGCGCGCAGCGAAACCCATCTCCGCCTTGTGCTCCCCCGCCCACAGTTTCGCCAGGTCAGCGATCCGTGCCGAATAGTATCTGAACCGTCCATTCCGAACAGCGGCGAACGGCTGGATCACTTCAACTCACGCGATCCGCGCCACCCACTCCTTCACCAATCACGGTTCACCTCCTCCCTTCTATATAAGGATCCTGCCCCGCTCCTGGTTTCCACACATCTCATCTGCAAGCAATTCCCCACCTGTTCTCCCACCTTCCAGCGAAACACCACCTTTCTCCCCGTCGAAGCAGCCGCCGCACCCATGGCCCCCAAGGCAGAGAAGAAGCCGGCGGAGAAGAAGCCCGTGGAGGAGGAGCCCGCGACGGAGAAGGCCAAGAAGACCCCCGCCGGCAAGAAGCCCAAGGCCGAGAAGCGTCTGCCGGCCGGCAAGACGGCGTCCAAGGAAGGCGGCGAGAAGAAGGGCAAGAAGAAGGCCAAGAAGAGCGTGGAGACGTACAAGATCTACATCTTCAAGGTCCTGAAGCAGGTGCACCCGGACATCGGCATCTCCTCCAAGGCCATGTCCATCATGAACTCCTTCATCAACGACATCTTTGAGAAGCTGGCCGGCGAGTCCGCCAAGCTCGCCCGCTACAACAAGAAGCCCACCATCACCTCCCGGGAGATCCAGACTTCTGTTCGTCTTGTGCTCCCCGGCGAGCTCGCCAAGCACGCCGTCTCTGAGGGCACCAAGGCCGTCACCAAGTTCACCTCGTCCTAGACTGTTCTGTTCTTGCAGAGTGCCTTGTTGGCTTGTTCCTTGGTAGTTCATGTTCCAGTTGTACTATGTAGTTAACTGCTCGAGTGTGTCACGACTTGTGACTCTTATCTTGTAAGCAACGTGCTGGCCGTTGTAACATCACTGTCATTTTAATCTGAAAAAGGCACTGTTACTTTCTCCAGTCTGTTGTTGTATTCTTGGACTGTCCCCTCTTGTCTTTTGATTCATTGTTCGTTTCAAGATTCAGTTGCGCGCTGTAGTTAGATGCTGGAGTGTTCTTTGAAAATTTTCTTGTGGGACCGAACTGTAATTCAATCTGAAGAAAAAATTATGAATCTGCACAAATCTCCTTTGTTTTGTGACAAACTGGTTCAATATATGCCGTTTATGCAGTAGCCAAGATGTGAGTAATGCCTACGTCTGACTGTTTTGGCCTCGTGCACCTGTTCCTGTTCCATTCAGTTAGTTCGATTTGGATTTTCTATTCCAAAGCTATGGTTGTAGCACTGCATATCTGTCCTATATGACACAGTCTATCAGTCTGGAGCCACAGTTCGAATGCTTATGGTCAAGCATGGCACAAATCTGTGCAGCGAACTGTCTTCGCTCCCATACATTTGCACAATTTGGCATTTTCAGACCCGCATAGGAAATATCTGGCTATACTTTCAGTTAGGAAAGGGCCACGTAAAGGAATCCTCCAACCTACAGTGACGGCGCTACTCCTGAATTCAAAGTTCATCGCATTTTTTATTCAACTTTCGAGAGCACAAAGTTTGCTTGCCAACGAAAGTTTTGGGCGGGATCTCAGTTTGGAATGGACTAGCGGCGGCGGTGCCACTAAGTCACTACGCTACAATCCGTGACGTTAGTCGGAAGGCGTATTACTCTAGACGGTGAAAATTTGACTTTTTGGATTTCGGATTTTCAGATACAAAGTAGGTAACGAGCAATGTCAAACCCTGAAGAAGAGTTGGGCATTACAAGGCAACAATAATGTTAAACCCTGAAGAAGAGTTGGGCATTACAAGGCAACGCGTCCGGCCCAAAAGGCTGATCCAGCCCAACCGTCGCTACCTTGGGCCGGATTGGACAAGTTGAGCTCCGACGAGGACGCACCCCTACTTAAGGCGACGACCACGCAGGCGACAAGATCATCATAGGGATCACGGCTATCTGGCGGCGGCGGCGGCGTTCCTCTTTGTAATAGATAGCTACCAACTTTGTCTACTCAAACTCTTGTAATTCCGGATCATATACTGTGTGTGGAATCAATAGATCGAGACAATACGTGTCTAACAGTGTGTGTGTGTGGGGGGGGGGATCAACTTGTACGTAGTAGTACTCATAGTTTAGAAATTACATAAAGTTTGCATGTGTCGGCTAGACCACCAGGTCGTCGTGCTAACCACACCGCCCATACATCTACTAGTTCTAGCTAAGTTTGCCATAAAGTGGCTACTAGTGTTCTGCCCCTCTTTGTCACGAGTAATACGAGATTGTCTAATATTGAGCAAGGTTTTAATCTCTTCCACCATCATGAATATAATGATATGTCTAACTTCTTATTCTCCACGATAGTAATGATCTCTTGGCAGTCCACCTCAAGAATTAGTGGCTGGTTGCACCAATACAGTGCAAGAGACAGACCCTCAAGAGCTGCACTCAATTCCGCACCCAAAGGATCTCTACAGGATAAAAGTTGACGACAAGATGATAATATGATTGCACCATCATTATCTCTCACAACAATACCGGCTCCTGCATCTTCATTAGTTCCAAATGATCCATTTGTATCCACTTTACACTAACCTGACGGAGAAGGTATCCATTGCAAAGGCTGATCGAAACGTTGTTCTATGGTCGTATGTGGAATTTCCTCGCCAGACTCCAGGCTGAATTTACCTTTGACTATATCAGCATCAGGATGATAGTTGATCAGGATCAAGGATTCCATGTAGCTCAAAAGAAACCGTTTTGAAGCTTTGGTTGGCGGTGGAGGTTTTTGATGTACAACCTCATTCCTTAATTTGCCAAGATCTCCACAAGGTCATCAGTATACAATTAATAATCTGTTTTGACACATTCCTCAGCAGATTCAATAGCCATTCAACTCCTCTATTCACGACAAAGCTGATTGCAGGCAGCTGCCAATTACCAGACACAACGAGCCATAGTTCCTTTGCAAAGTACAACGAATAAAGGGATGGAAGTTATCCTTCGCTTCTACTCCACATATGGGGCATTGATCCGACAACTCCAAATTCCGTTTCATTTTATATTGCCACGTTAGAAGTAAGTTCGTGACTAATCGCCAAGCAACGTGCTTCACTTTGGGGGGCACATCTGATTTCCAGATTAAATCAAAGATCTTCCTATTGCCATCTGGAGACGAACTTGATGATTCAGTGTCCGATCCCCGGCATTCTCCATGATAAACCAGTAATCACTATGTACCGTGAATATCCCGTGCTTTTCTGGCGCCCATGCAAGGTGGTCTTGTGCTAGTCGAGAAGACGGTTTGATTTTCAGGATCTCCGTTACGTCTGCCGGTATGAATATTGATGCAATAGGTCCATCCTCCAGTTCCTAAACTAGTCAATTAATTTGGCCACAAAAGGAAGACTACATCTTATTTTCAAAGAGATTGGTTTGTATGAGTCCGGTCTTGGTACCAATCGATCCCTCCAAATATGAATACTTTGCCCATCACTGACACGCAAGATCAACCCCTGTTCCAGTAAGTACAAGCCATGTGATATCGCCTGCCATGTGGAGGAGGCATTAAGAGAAAACAGTGTCATCCAGTCTTCCATTAGGGTAATACTTGGCCTTCAACACTCGAGCACCTGGACTCTCAAGATTTATAATCAATCTCCAAGCTTGGTGTGCAAGAAGAGCCTCATTAGATACTCGGTAGTCATAAAAACCCAATCCCCAGTCTCTTGGGTCTTTGTAGTCTCTCCCATGATCTCTAGTGGTTTTTCCTTTTCCCATCGTTTGATCCCAATAAAACTGTCTAACCAGCTTCGTTAAGTCATCACATACCGAGAATGGTAGTTAAACGCCCCCATTATGTAAGTTAGGAGAGCTTGAGCAACTGCCTTGATGAAGACTTCACTGCCCGCCTGTGCCAAGTTCCCACCCCCACATTAACAACCTCTTTGTTAACTGAGCTTGGAGGTTTTGTAGTTTCCCTCTGGACATACGTCCATCGGGAGTGGGTAGCCCCAAGTATATCTTATCAAAGGTGAAAGGAATATGCCCAAGAGAAAATAATAAAGTAGTTATTATATTATTTTGTGTGGTTATTATATATCTTATCTCATGCTAGAATTGTATTAATTGGAAGCATTAATACTTGTGTGTTTAATAAACAACCAACAGGTTCCTAGTAAAGCCTCTATTTTAACTAGCTCATTGATTAACCGATGATCAAGGTTTCCTGATCATGAACATTAGATGTTATTAATAACGAGGTCGCATCATTAGAAGAATGATGTGATGAACACTTAAACCCATAGTAAGAATAGCAATACGATCAACTCATCAAGTTTCATTGCTATATCAAACTCTTATGAAGTAGTCCTAATCCTTAGACCATGAGATCATGTCAATCACTCATGCCAGAAGGGTACTTTGATGATATCAAACGTCACTCCATAACTGGGTGATTATAAATGTTGATTTGAGTACTCTGAAAGTATTAGTTAAGGCTCATGGATCAAGAGTGAAATTTGTTCGACCTAATGACGAAAAGATATACTCTAGTCCCTCTCAGTAATATTGCATTGACACCGCTTGCAAGCATGTGACTAGGTCACGAGAATGTCATATCACGGAAGGACTAAAGAGTGCTTGTCACTAACAAGATCGAACTAGGTAGGGATGATACCAAATGATCGGATCTCGGACAAGTAATTTATCACAAGACAAAAGGAATTGACTACAACATTAAATGGTTCACACGATCACTAGATTCATCGTTGAGTAAGTGGGAGTTATCACGGATTTCTAGATCCCGTTGATGATTATTGATCGGAGAGGTGTCTTGATCATGTCCATGTTATTCACGAACCGTAGGGTGACACACTATAGATTTCCTGACGTGTTTTGAGTGGATTTGGAACTATGACTGAATTATTGGACAACACAGTGGTTGTTTTGGAAAAGCACCGAAACTGTTTCGGAATATCAAAATAACACAAGAGGTAGTTGTTAATGTTTGTTAATTGAATGAATTAACAAATAGTAAATAAATAAAAATATTTATTAATTCCATACATGTGGTTTAATTGTTATGAATGTCATACAATTAAAAAGGAAAATAAGAGAGGGGGTTACCTACTTGATGGAGGGGGTTACCACCATGAAGAGGGAAAGGTGGCACCTATAGGGGTCGGTGCACCTCCTAGGGGATTCCCCCTCCTATCCTATAAAAGGTGTCAACTCCTCATCTCTTCCTTTAGACACTTGAGACTCCTTCTTCTCCCTCTCTTGTTTCTCCACCATTGCCATTGCTTAAGCAAAGCTCTGTTGTAAAATAGTTCGAAGTCTACACTTAGAGAAGTGATGTAGGAGTTTCCGGTGGATCCCTTCTTCTGCTACCCCGCTGGACCGAGGGCGTGGAGGACGACAACGAGCCGCATGCATGATCGAGTATGGAGGTGCCGCCGGTTGTGGCACCTTGAGTACCAGATATTGAGATAATCGTGTGTACACCTTCATATTCATCGACAACGTTTGAGCGAGAACGTAATCCCGCTTGAGGTATTCGAGGGTGAGTTATTCGTTGCTACCATCTCGTAGATGATGTTGGATAGATAGTTGGTCGCGTGTAGGATTCTTTTTGTTTTTCATGCTACGAACCCATCAGTGGTATGAGAGCCATGTATATGCGTAGATGTTATGCACGAGAAGAACACATGAAGATGTGGACGTTGATGATCATGTTATTGCTTTATTCATGTATTTTGGATCATAGTGGCATAGTGAGATGAAGCGGCCCGAGACTAACCTTACATGTCCTCGCACATGAGACTTTTCCCACGCTTGCCATACAACTTGTTCTGCATAAGTGGCCTAGCGGGTGCATGTCTCTCCCACTATAGTTATTACCTAATTTACAAAGGATTACTAATATTTTTTATCACCGTTGTGGTTACATGTTCGTAGGTAAGAACGGTTCTTCCCTAGAAAGCGCTAAACCACGTAAAATATGCAAGACGAATTAGAAGCTGATACGTCCAAAACGTATCTACTTTCTCGAATACTTTTGCTATTGTTTTTATTCTAAATTTGTGTGAATTGGATACAACTAACACAGACTGGCGCTGTTTTGAGCAGAATTACCTTGGTGTTTAGTTTTTGTGCAGAAAATCAACTATCAGGAAAAATCCCGGAAAATATGCCAAAAATACTATTTCACCAGAAGACTCCCGGAGCCAGAATATGAGACGGAGGGGGTCTGGGCCCAGAACACACCACCTGTCCATGCGGGCTAGGCCTGGCCGCGCCAGGGGGTGGTCTTGTTGGGTCCGTAGCATAGAAAATAAAAAAATTCCCACGATAAGAACTACATGCCAAGATCTATCTACTAGGTACAGAGCAACAGGTGGACATACATCCAACGAGAACTTACCCTCGAAGACAACAAGTTATGTTAACGAGTAGGAACTCATGGTTGATGTAGTCGTACACTTGCCGATCTCAAGATCGTGAGGAAGTCCGAGCGCCGCAACTCAGCAGCGCATCTGCACCCGCACACACGTTCAAGCCACCAGGCAACCTCCACCTCCTCGCTCCAGCGATCCAGCGGAAGCAACAACTCCTTCTAGAGAAAATGCCACCGGGTACATGTATCTTGCTAATCCGAGACCATGGGGAAATAATTCTAGAGGGGGAGAGAGATCCTTCACGAGGAGGTGTGAGGAAGGAGGAAGAGGGGGCCTTTTATAGGAGGAGGGGGTGCCCCTCCTTTCCATTGCCGGCGCATGGGGGGTGACTCCTCACCTCCCCCATTCATGTGGTGGTAACCCCTCCACATTAAAATGCCTCTTCACATTAATGTGATATCACCGAGAGGGCCCAAAGTATATCTATCCGTCATCGGGATTGACAAATTCCACTCTTGATCCATGAGCCTCAACATAACACCTTCGTAGCACTGAACCCATCTTTATAGTCACCCAGTTACGGTGTGACGTTTGATGTTATCAAGATACTCTTCCGGTGTTAGCAATTAACAAGATCTCATGGTTTAAGGATAAAGATTACTTCGTATGATGTTATAGCAATGTAAACATAATGAATTAATCATAATGCTATACTTCAGATGAATGTTCATCACATCATTTCACAAATGCCATGACCTTGTTATTAACAACATCCAATGTCCATGATCAGGAAACCTTGATCATCTTATTAATCAACAAGCTAGTCTATAAGAGATGCATAACTAGGAACCCTTTTTGTTTATTAAACACACATGTATTGATGTTTCCGATCAATACAATTATAGCATGCAAAATAAACATCTATCATATATAAGGAATACATAATAACAACTTTATTATTGCCTCTCAGGGCATATTTCCTTCAGTCTCCCACTTGCACTAGAGACAACAATCTAGTTCACATAGTGATAAATCTAACACCCATGGAGTTCTGGTGTTGATCATGTTTTACCCTAGGGAGAGATTTAGTCAACGGATCTGCTACATTTAGGTCCGTGTGTACTTTAGAAATCTTTATGTCTCCATCCTTGACATGTTCGCGGATGGAGTGAAACCGGCGCTTAATATGCTTAGAATTCTTGTCAGACCTCGGTTCCTTGGCGTTGGCTATGGCTCCATTATTGTCACAGTAGATCACCATTGGGTCCAATGCACTAGGAACCACACCTAGTTCCGTAATGAACTCTTTCATCCAAACCGCTTCCTGCGCCGCTTTTGAAGCAGCAACATATTCCGCCTCCGTCGTTGATCCAGCCACCACAGGTTGTTTGGAACTCCTCCAACTAACTATTGCTCCGTTCAAGAGAAATACGTATCCGGATTGAGACTTAGAGTCATCTGGATCAATGTCAAAGCTAGCATCGACATAACACTTAGCGACTAGCTCTTCTTCACCTCCGTATATAAGAAACATATCCCTAGTTCTTCTCAAGTACTTGAGGATGTTCTTGACCGCTATCCAGTGTTCCGAACCTGGATCAGATTTGTACCTACTAGTCAAACTAATAGCATGTGCCACATCCGGTATTGTACATAGCATGGCATACATAATAGAGCCTATGGCCGAGGCATAGGGGATCTTATCTATTATCTCTCTTTCTTCCGCCGTAGCCATACTTTGAGTCTTACTCAATGTCTTGCCTTGCAACATAGGTAAGAACCCCTTCTTACTTCCGTCCATATTAAACTTCTTTAATATCTTATCAAGATATGTACTCTGCGATAGCCCAATTAGGCGCCTTGATCTATCTCTATAGATTTTAATGCCTAATATATATGACGCTCCACCAAGGTCTTTCATCGAAAATTTGCTGTTTAGATAACTTTTAACACTATTTAAAAGATCTATATCATTTCCAATCGATAATATGTCATCCACATATAATATCAGAAATGCCACATTGCTCCCACTCACTTTCTTGTAAATACAAGCCTCTCCATAAGTTTGGACAAATCCAAACTCTTTGATCACCTCATTAAAGCGGAGATTCCAACTCTAGGATGCTTGCTTCAGTCCATAGATGGATCACTGAAATTTGCATACCTTATTAGCATCCTTAGGATCGACAAAACCCTTAGGTTGTATCATATACAACTCTTCTTCAATATTACCATTGAGGAACGCAGTTTTGACATCCATCTACCATATTTCATAATCGAAATATGCAGCAATTGCTAACATAATCCTAACCGACTTAAGCATCGCTACGGGAGAGAATGTCTCATCGTAGTTAACTCCTTGAATTTGTCGAAACCCCTTTGCGACAATTCGAGCCTTATAGATAGTCACATTACCATCAGCATCAGTTTTTCTTTTGAAAATCCATTTATTCTCAACGGCCTTTCGATCGTGAGGTAAGTCCACCAAGGTCCAAACCTGGTTCTCGTACATGGATTCCATCTCGGATTTCATGGCTGCTAGCCATTTGTTGGAATTCGGGCTCATCATTGCTTCTTCATATGTCGCAGGGTCATCTATTTCATCAACCATGAAATTCATAACAGGATTACCGTACAGTTCAGGAGCTGCACGTGTCCTACTTGACCTGTGAGGTTTGGTAGTGTCCTCTTTCGGAGTTTCATGATTAATATCATTAGCTATCCCTTCATTAGGTGAAGTCAACTCCGAAACAATTTCCGGTGCTGTGCTACTCGCCATTTCATGAAGAGAATGTTCAATAACCTCTTCGAGTTCTACCTTCCGACTACTCACACCTTTTGCGAGAAACTCATTCTCAAGAAAGGATCCATTCTTGGCAACAAAAACCTTGCCCTCGGATCTGTGTTAGAAGGTATACCCAATCGTTTCCTTAGGGTATCCTATGAAGACGCATTTTTCCGTTTTGGGTTCGAGTTTATCCGGCTGAAGTTTCTTCACATAAACATTGCATCCCCAAACTTTAAGAAATGACAACTTAGGTTTGTTTCCAAACCATAATTCATACGGTGTCATTTCAACCGATTTAGATGGTGCCCGATTTAAAGTGAATGCAGGTGTTTCCAGTGCATAACCCCAAAATGACAGTGGCAAGTCAGTCAGAGACATCATAGATTGGACCATATCCAATAAAGTATGATTACGACGTTCCAACACACCATTACGTTGTGGTGGTCCGGCAGGGGTGAGTTGTGAAACTATTCCACACTCTTTCATGTGTGTGCTAAACTCGTAACTTAGGTACTCACCTCCACGGTGAGACTGAAGAAATTTGATCTTTCTATTAGGATGATTTTCCACTTCATTCTGAAATTCTTTGAACTTTTCAAAGGTTTCAGACTTGTGTTTCATCAAATAGATATACCCATATCTACTTAAATCATCCGTGAAAGTAACAAATAACGATATCCACCTCACGCCGACACACTCATTGGTCCACACACATCAGTATGTATGATTTCCAATAAATCTGTCGCTCGTTCCATTGAACCGGAAAACGGCGTTCTAGTCATCTTGCCCATAAGGCATGGCTCACATGTATCAAATGATTCAAAATCAAGTGATTCCAAAAGTCAATCAGAATGGAGTTTCTTCATGCGTTTAACGCCAATATGACCTAGACGGCAATGCCACATATATGTAGATATATCATTATCAAGTTTAATCTTTTTAGCATTAACATTATGAATATGCGTAATATTACTATAAACCATTCAACACAGGTGCTTGACCATAAAAGATATCGTTCTTATAAATCGAACAACCATTGTTTTCAGATTTAAAGGAATAAACACTTTGCATCAAACAGGATCCGGATACAATGTTCATGCTCAGTGCAGGCACCAAATAACAATTATTTAGGTTTATAACTAATCCCGATGGCATATGGAGAGGTAGCGTCCCGACGGCGATCACATCAACTTTTGATCCATTGCCGACCCGCATCCTGACCTCATCCCTTGCTAGTTGTCGCTTGTTCCGCAGCCCCTGAACTGAGTTACATATATTAGCAACCGATCCCGTATCAAATACCCATGTGCTACTACGAGTATCAAATACCCAGGTGCTACTGCGAGTACTAGTCAAGTACACATCAATAACATGTATATCACATATACCTTTGTTTGCCTTGCCGACCTTCTTGTCCGCCAAATACTTGGGGCAATTGTGCTTCCAATGGCCAGTCCCCTTGCAAAAGTAACACTCGGTGTCAGACTTTGGGCCAGCTCGGGGTTTCTTTTCAGGTGCGGCAATAGATTTGCCACCCTTCTTTCCCTTGTGCTTGCCTTTCTTGTCCTTCTTGAAACCGGTGGTCCTATTGATCATCAACACTTGATGTTCCTTCCTAATCTCCACTTATGCAGTCTTAAGCATTGACAGAAGCTCGAGAAGAGACTTCTTCATGCCCTGCATATTATAGTTCATCACGAAGCTCTTGTAGCTAGGTGGTAGAGATTGGAGAACGCGATGTATGCCTAAGTCAATGGGAATCGTTATTCCCAAGGACACAAGCTTATCGGCGTACCTAGACATTTTGAGTACATGCTCACTAACGGAGCTGTTCTCCTCCATCATGCAGCTAAAGAAATTTTCGGTAGCATTATAACTCTCTACGGCAGCATGGGTATCGAAAATCATTTTCAATTCTCCCATGGTATCAAAGGCATTGACATTTTCAAAACGCTTTCGAAGTTCTGGCTCTAGCCCATATAGTATGCCGTAATGAACTAAGTTGTGGTCCTCCTGACGAGTCACATTGACATTATTTTCCTCGTCAGGGGCATCAGGAGCTGGTGGGGGGCCTAGCGGCGCATCTAGCACATATTGCTTTTGTGCAGCAGTGAGGAGAATCCTCAAATTCATAGCCCAGTTGGTGAAGTTGCTACCATTCGCAGCAAGTTTCTCTTTCTCCATGAACACATTGAAATTAAAAGCAGGTGGTGCCATCTACAACAGAATTTGTAAAGTTTATTTAGACTAAGTTTATGATAGAGTGAGTTCAACTAATCCAAATTACTAATGAACTCCCACTCAAAAACGACATCCCTCCACTAGTGGAGAATTGCTTATCAGTGGAGCATATTTTTTGCTATCAGTGGCGCATATGGAATGCGCCACTACTGTTGCGCCACTGATAATTAAGTATCAATGGCGCATATCAAATAAGCGCCATTAATAATGAGACAACCAGTGGCGCATCTTCAATATGCGCCATTGATGTTTTACTAGTGGAGCATTTGTACATAATGCGCCACTGATAACATATGCGCCACTAGTAAATTAACAGATGCGCCAGTGATATTTACAACAAGATAACTCAATACAACTCTTCCCTGGTATTGTTACTGGTATTATACTGGATATTATATAGGTATACAGTGTATTATATAGGGTATTATACAAAAATAGCTGTAAAAAGTAGTACAAATGATGCATTCTACATAGTTTATCGAAACAGAGATATTACGAACGCAATTATAGTCATAAAATCAATTAGAACCCGATATAGTGACATGTGCCTGAATTATTTACACAAGTGTTGGAGGATACAAGTTGATATCATCTCACATTACACAAATGAAGTGGTCACCAACCCTAAACTATATGATCAAGTAGAGTGCAACCGCAATGACGGTGAGCAAGACCGGGGGCACGATCAAGGTCTTCATCTTGTTCCTCTCTTCACCTAGGAGGTGGTTCCTCCACCTAGCTTCCGCCTGCTCTCACAGGTTACACAAGGTACACAAGAAGTGTACATAGGTTACTTCCTTTGTTTAGCTCCAAGTTGTAATAGCAGCATCAAAGTTACTAGTGGAAATAATAGGATATGCATGTAGTATTAGTAGCAAAGAGGCTCCTGTAGTGCTCTACTATATATACATGGTAGATGAAGGAATCAAAACTTGGCGAACCAACAAATATTGTTGTTGTTGTCCATGAGGACAAGCAATCGATGATGTGGGTATTAGGCTGTTGACCTGCTGTACTACTCTATCAGGACATAGAGCTAGTAGAATCCATTAGGCCCTTCCCAAAAGAAAGGAAAATCCATCTCACCGACATAAATAAAAAGAACTAAATCATGTAAAACAGAGTAGAACAGGACAGCACATGATGCAAAAAAAGCACAGGAAATAGACCTAGGAAGAGACAAGGATTTATATACCCATAAATGCACCGGCCGGCGAGCCACACAGCTGCTCCCTGCCCAACCTCCTATGCCTCCCACAGAAAACCACCTGCTCCGAAGCAAAGCGCAAGCGGGATACCGTTCTCCTGGTTCCCCTCCGACACCCCTCCCAGTACACCTCCCAGTACACCGCTTCACGCAGTTCAGGTCCTCCTTGTCCTATATGGTTTCCGGCGAGATGAGGCAAGGAGATCCGGGTGAGAGAGAAACAGAGAGGGACGAGGCACGTCGGGGTAGACCACCACACCTCAACTGCCACATCAACGATCACACGACGGGAGGAGGCATCAATTAAGTAACTGTAGATTGATAATGTAATGTTAAGATTTTAACAGAGAAAGCATCATTGTTCAGGTTAGAAATGGGAGGAGGCATCAAAGAGTACACCTATTGAAGGAAAGTATATGCACATAGAAAAGTAGTGACTTCTTAAACAAGAAAACTGCCATCTCTAAACACCGAGAGTGACCCTTTTTAAGTTCGAAGATCTATTTTGGTACAAGTTTCTCCTCTTAAACCTATATTTTCTCAGTTTTTTTTCTGAACCTTCATATTTTGTCAGTTCAGTAATTAAATCATCTTAGCCTTTCACCCTCTTCCTAGAGCATGAATGCACCACAATGTAAAAAGTTGAAATCAAAAGAATTACCGCTGCCTGAATCTCTAATAACAGATGTAGCAAATTGATGCTAACTATTCATTAAAATCTTTAGTAGACCTCCAAACCGAGACAGGAGACAAAAACTGCAACAGATAGTAATAATTTTGATCCAACTGATGTCAGGGAAGCATTGACCTCAATTTCGAATTTGTGCACCATGCCATCAATTAATTTCTGTTAAACATTGGATAAACTCAACCCACCCCAATTCTATTATCCAACTAAACCGTAGTGTTGCACAAATTTTACACAATAGTTTGGGATAATGGTTCGATGTGATGACTAAGTAATCCCTAATTTATAGAGGGTGGGAGAGAAACACGAAATTGTGTAGCCTGCTTGGGTACCTGTGCATCGAGGAATAAGCAGGCGGCCTCGAGGGCGAGCTCGAGGGCCCGGAACTCGAGGGGGAGCTCGTCGCCCTCTGCGCGCTAGAGGAGGCGGCGCTGCAGCTCCATGGCATACTAGAGGACGTAGTTGTCGACCGAGTTGAGGAGGAGCACCTCGTCCGCGGTGATGACGCACTGGATCTTCTCGAGGTTGACGACGATTGCGCACTCCCTGCCGAGGATCGTGGAGGGGTAGACGAAGAGCGGGTCGAGGAGGCGGAGGTCCCGGGCGGGGAGCTCGCAGCAACGCATCATGGTGGCCTTGTCGAGATTGATCGTCTACACGGAGGCCGTGGCAGCCTCGACGCGGATCCAGCTGCGCGTGCCGCCCCCGCGCTTCTTCAGGTTGGGCACGTCGAGGACACTCTGGAACCGGCGGCTCCCCGCGGCAGGCACGCCGGCGGCGGGCACCGAGGGGAGCGTGGGCGAGGAGGCCAAGACCACCTGCGACGGGTACGTCCGGGGGAGGAGCGGCTGCTTGGCGAGGCCGCCGCGGCGGCCATGGCATGGCCGGCGCACCGCCAAGTGATTGGTCGCGGCGATGGGGCAAGTCAGGTGTGTGGTGGGGTCGGTTTTGCAGATGGGCCCCCTATGGAATCTGGAATTATGGAGACCGGTTTGTTTGCATCGTCGTGTGATTGTTGCTGTGGCAGTTGAGGTGTGTTGTGCGTCCTGTGTTAGTATAGGTGTGGTGGTCTACCGGGGTGGTAGGTGGACTGCCTCCCCCGGTATTTTTTTTATAAAATAGATTTTTAATATTTATTCATTTTATTTTGTTTAAAACAAAACATTTATAAATATGTTTCAAGTCATATTTGAACTCAACACAAATTATAAGTGGCGCATTTTTGTAATATGTGTCATTGGCAAAAAAAAAATCAGTAGCGCATCTTCAATATGCGCCATTGAGTCCATATGCGCCATTGATCATTGGTCCACAACCCTCTAAGGTGCCAGGCCCACAATATCAATGGCGCATTATTTGCGATGTGCGCCATTGGTGAGACAAAATATCAGTGGAGCATATTTTTAAATGCGCCACTGATAATTATCAGTGGAGCATATTCAAAAAAATGCTCCACTGATAATAAATCTATCCATAAGCCTTTCTCTAGTAGTGCTCGTGTCCTTTTGCTAATTACATGAACTAAATCCACTACACCAAGTCCGATCATCACGTGAGTTGATGTAGCTTCAAAGGCGAGCATCTATATGGGCATCATATCAACTATATGACTCATGCTTAACCTTTCAGTCCGTGTTCCGAGGCCATGTCTGTACATGCTAGGCTCGCCAAGTAAGAACCTTAGTATTTGCGTGTGTAAAACTGTCTTACACCCGTTCCTATGAAAGCGTAGATTCGAGTACACCCGATAATCACGTGATGTCTCGAAACATGATCCACATAACGGTGCATACTCAAGGAAGAACACATTTTTATCTTGATATCTAAATGAGGGATCATCTTACAATGCTATAGAAAGCACCAAACTAGCAGTATAAGATGCTAACATCTAATGTGTAAAGTGAGATGATATGGTCCATGCATTTGACCTCTATCATTTGCATCGTGGTATGATCTCTATCATTCCTTTATGTGTAAGGCCAAGGTCTATGGAACTTACACGTTAAATGTGTTGTAAGAGTATCTATCATACATCTACTTACAACAATACCATATCAAGACACTAGCCTAGCAACGATCTAAACTAGACGCCTCTAATTTATCAACTGCAAGTTTTACTTGGCTTAGGGCTTTCGAAGATAGAACCGTTCTTACCTACGAACATGAACCACAATGAGGATAACCAAGTTATTAGCAACTCGTTGTAAATCAGATATTAACTATAGTAGGAGAGACAGACACCCGCTAGCCACTTATGCAAAACAAGTTGCATGTCAGTCGTGGAACCGGTTTAATGTACGATGACATGTAAGGTTGGTCCAGGCCGCTTCATCCCACTATGCCACCAATATCCAAAATACATATAAGATGCAATAACATGATCATCATCGCCCACATATAAACATATGTGTACTACCCGTCCAAAGCACCTACGCGTAGATCAGGCTCTGATACCACTTTTGGGTCCGCAACATAGAAAACAAAAAAATTCCTACGATGAGAACTACACGCCAAGATCTACCTACTAGGTAAAAAGCAACGGGTGGACATACATCCAACGTGAACTTACCCTTGAAGACAACGAGTTTTGTTAACAAGTAGGAACTCGTGGTTGATGTAGTCGTACACTTGTCGATCTCAAGATCATGAGGAAGTCCGAACGCGGCAACTCAGCAGCGCATCCGCACTCGCACACACGTTCAAGCCACCGGGCAACCTCCACCTCCTCGCTCCAGCGATCCAGCGGAAGCAGCAACTCCTTCCAGAACAAATTCCACCGGGAATATGTATCTCGCTAATCCGAGACCATGGGGAAATAATTCTAGAGGGGGAGAGAGATCCTTCACGAGGAGGTGTGAGGAAGAAGGAGGAAGAGGGGGGCCTTTTATAGGAGGAGGGGGTGCCCCTCCTCTCCATGGCCAGCGCATGGGGGGGTGACTCCTCACCTCCCCCATTCATGTGGTGGTAACCCCTCCACATTAAAATGCCTCTTCACATCCCCCTTTAAAGTCCCTACTTTAAACGCATTAAAATTCTCCAAGTTTAATGCTTTCTCATTTAATAAAACTCTTTTATTAAATTTATTCAGAA
Organism: Avena eriantha; assembly: GCA_910589775.1. Classification (NCBI taxonomy): domain Eukaryota; kingdom Viridiplantae; phylum Streptophyta; class Magnoliopsida; order Poales; family Poaceae; genus Avena; species Avena eriantha. The sequence goes on along the minus strand of OU342742.1, from coordinate 151,190,731 downwards.
TTTTGTTAATTACTTTAATTAACAAACATTCACATATAACCCCTTGCAATATTTCAATATCACATGCAGAACCACTTGCTGCAATTTCATCCGAAACAATTTCCGGTTTCTATCGAAACAATTCCTGTGCTTTGCAATTCTTTTGTCTGAAACATATGTGCTCCAAAATGGTGTCCGGTAACTCTTAAGTGTGTCACCCTACGGTTCGTGAATAATGCAGACATGATTCTCCTCTCAGATCAATAATCAGAAGTGGGACCTGGAGGTCCATACTGACTCCTGCATATTCAACGATGACTTCTGTGATCGTGAGAACCTTTAACGCTTGTAATTTAATCCCTTTGTCTCTTGATATAATACATGTCCGAGATTCGATCATCGGTATCCAAATACCTAGTTTGATCTCGTTACCGACATGCACTCTTTTCTCGTTCCCGTGATATAATATTCTAGTGATCACATCACTTGCTTGCAAGCTACGTTAATGTGATATCACCGAGAGGGCCCAGAGTATATCTATCCGTCATCGGGATTGACAAATTCCACTCTTGATCCATGAGCCTCAACATAACACCTTCGTAGCACTGAACCCATCTTTATAGTCACCCAGTTACGGTGTGATGTTTGATGTTATCAAGATACTCTTCTGGTGTTAGCAATTAACATGATCTCATAGTCTAAGGATAAAGATTAATTCGTATGATGTTATAGCAATGTAAACATAATGACTTGATCGTAATGCTATACTTTGGATGAATGTTCATCACATCATTTCACAAATGCTGTGACCTTGTTATTAACAACATTCAATGTCCATGATTAGGAAACGTTGATCATCTTGTTAATCAACAAGCTAGTCTATAAGAGAGGCATAACTAGGAACCCTTTTTGTTTATTAAACACACATGTATTGATGTTTCTGATCAATACAATTATAGCATGCAAAATAAACATGTATCGTATATAAGGAATACATAATAACAACTTTATTATTGCCTCTCAGGGCATATTTCCTTCAGGTCTGGCTGCCCCAGACACCCCCTCGGTCTCCCTCTTCGCCTATAAGATGCCTTCTGACCTAAAAACTCAAGGGGGTCGACGTTTTTCTAGAAGGAGTTCCGCTCTGCCGCCACCACCAGATTCCATGAAACAGCACCAGAAACTCCGTTCTGGCACCCTGCCGGGACGGGGAATTGGAGGAGATCATCGCCATCATCATCACCATCGCTTCTCCATCGGCCATCCATGTTTTCCCCCATCTATGAGTGAGTAATCCTCCGCTGTAGGCTATGGGGATGGAAGGGATTGGATGAGATCGTTCATGTAATGGCATCAGATTGTTAGGGCATGGTGCCTAGTATCTTCTATTAGTGCTTTATGACTTTGTTGCGACTTGTTATGCTTAATGCTTGTCACTAGGGCCTGAGTGCCATGATTTCAGATCTGAACATGTTATTGATTCATTATGATAGTATTGTTTTTGGTCTTACCTGCAAGTTGTATACACACGTTGTTGTCCGGAACCAATGGCCCCGAAGTGACAGAAATCGGGATAACCGGAGGGAATGACTTTGATGTGAGGATCACATGTGTTCACGGAGTGTTAATGCTTTGCTCCGGTGCTCTATTAAAAGGATCACCTTAATTGCTAGTAGTTCCCTTGAGGCCCCGCTGCAAACGGGCTGGCAGGACAAAATATGTTGTGCAAGTTCTTATTGCGAGCACGTATGACTATATATGGAACACATGCCTATGATTATCTAGTACCTGGATGCTTTATCTTATTTATCTACAATTGCCCTATGTTCTGATTGCTATGTGAATTTTCTTGTCCATGCAACGCTCGTCCATCCATCCCTATGCCTACCGCACTCGAATCCTTTGCTGCTATTTTTACTGCTATCTTTACTTTATTATCGTTGTTTTTTTACTATTCCTACTACAAAATTGTTGCTACTGATAAAGTGCTGTGAGCAAGATTGTTTCCAGGTGCAGCTGAATTGATAACTCAGTTGTTAAGGCTTATAAATATTCTTTGGCTCCCCTTGTGTCGAATCAATAAATTGGGTTTCACTTCCCTCGAAAATACTGCGATACACCCCCTATACTTGTGGGTCATCAAGACTATTTCCTGGCACCATTCCGAGGAGCACCCCCTATACTTGGATTCTCTATTGTTCACCACCCTCCATCCATCATGGGTAAGTCTCGTGATGGCAAAGTTCCTATTTTACCATCCACTACAAGAAGAGGTACAGTTCTGAACACCTCTGTTGCTCTTGATTCACCATGTGTTATGAGTAAGCTCGTTACACCACCACATACACATGCTACACACACTGCTACTACCGTTGAATCTGAAACTTCTGATACTTATGATGATACTTCTAATGTGTTTGATAAGAGTGGTTCATTAGGTCCTTTCCTAGATGCTACGATTGCTAGAACTATAGATGGAAATACTGAAACTCCTAATGAAGACACTACTACACCTGTTAGTTCACCTGAGTCTAGTGAGAGTTATGATATTGAAGACGGTTATGTTGAGATGACCGATGAATTTATTAACGAATGTAAAAACACCCATGATAGGAGCGCTGCTAAGAGTCTCCTTGAGAGGCGTACTATTAGACCCAAATTATCTCCTATTGCTAAGTTTGTTGCTTCTCCCATAGACATTAAAGATAAAGATTATGATTTCTCTCTCGATGTATCTTACGTAGGTATTGTTGAGAAAGAACCTTTTTGTGGGACTAAGAATGAAAGTGCGGTAGCACATATGAATGAACTGTCTACCATGAGTGGCTTGTTTTCTGATGATATTAAGATGCGTACTTACTTTGTTGCTAAGATTGTCCTCTTTTCACTGAAAGGATAAGCTAAAACTTGGTTTAGTAATTTACCTCCTAGATCTATTGATAGCCCTGATTGCTTGATTAGTACTTTCCTACAGAAATATTTTCCTCCTAGTGCTAGACATGCTATTTTGCAGGAACTTTTTGATTTTAAACAGGGAAAAAAGAGATATTGCCTGAAATCATGGGCAAGGTTTTGTGCTTTGATTCATGCACAGGCTGGAAGTCCATTACCTAAGAATGAGCTTCTTGATATATTTTATAATGGACTAATCGAAGAATCTAGGACATACCTAGATAGTTGTGCTGATTGTGTTTTCAGGAATAGGACTCCCAAGGAAGCTGAGGAATTAATGGCTAAAATAAGTACGAACTATGAAGATTGGAATCCTCCTGAACCAGCTATACCTGAAGTAATTATAGCTGAACCAACTATACCGGTGCCTATTCCAACATCAAAGAAGAGGGGAGTTATTGAATTAAATGATGAAGTGATGAAGGAAGCTAAGAAATGTCTTAAGGAGAAGGGAATTAAAGATGCAGATGTCAAGAACTTACCTCCTATAGAAGAATTATGTAAGCTTATTCCCTACACATCCACTATTGAGGTACACTTTCTCCAACACTTTGATGAAGGTGATATCCCTTACTCTAAACCTCCTGATCAATGCTTAGAAGAATTTGATATTTTCATTGTTAAGCAAGATAATTTTAATAAAAGGGTGCAAAATCATCTAATGGAAAACACTAGAGCTATTGTTGAGTTGAAAGATATTGTGGAAAGAACCTCTAATGATGTTAAAATGATTGTTAAACACTTTCAAATGGTTCAAACTCAAATAGATCAACTCATTAAAGTACAAAAAGACTTGCTAATTAACGCTGCTAAAGAAAAACATGCTTATGAAATTAGAACTAGAAGTGGTGCTGCTACCCAGGATCCTCTATATCCTGAGGGGCATCCCAAAAGAATTGAGCAGGATTCTCAACAAGCTGAAAATAGTGGCTCTACTCGTAAGAAAAGGAAGAAGAAACATAAAACTATTGTAGAACCCTCTGAACCTGCGATAGATCCTAATAGTATATCTATTTTTGATGCTGAAACTGAAAGTGGTAATGAAGAAAATGAAGCTCCAAATGAAGAAAAAGTTGAAGAAGAACCTGAAAAGCACACTAAGAATACTAAATACACTAAAGAAGATTTTATTGCTAAGAAACATGGTAGTGAAAGAGAACCTTGGGTCCAAAAACCTATGCCTTTTCCTGATAAGAAACATAAGTAAAAGGAAGATGAACACTATAATAAGTTTTGTGAGTGTATGAAACCTTTATTCCTGCAAATTCCATTGAGTGATGCTATTAAATTGCCTCCTTACTCAAAGTATATGAAGGATATTGTCTCGAATAAAAGGAAGATCCCTAATGAAGAAATTTCTACTTTGCTTGCTAATTATTCCTTTAATGGTAAGGTTCCAAAGAAACTTGGAGACCCAGGGATTCCTACTATCCCTTGCTCTATTAAAAATAGTTATGTTAGAACTGCTTTGTGTGATTTGGGAGCTGGAGTCAGTGTTATGCCTTTCTCTCTCTATAAGAGGCTTCAACTAGAAAAATTAATAACAACTGATATATCTTTGCAAATGGCTGATAAATCTACCACTATTCATGTTGGTCTATGTGAGGATGTACATGTTCAAGTGGCTCATAATTTCTTGATATTAACTGATTTTGTTGTGCTTGAAATGCCTGAAGATGATAATATGTCTATTATTCTTGGGAGACCTTTTCTTAATACTGCAGGAGCTGTTATTAATTGTAATCCAGGAAATGTGACCTTTAATGTTAATAACAAAGAACATATTGTCTATTTCCCCAAGAAGATTGAAAGGACTTATGGTTTGAAATCAATTGAACATGTTGAGGGCATTCAAATTGGAGAAATATACTGTCCCATACCAAGAGAAAATTTTGAAACTATTATGATTGGGACCATTGCTATCAAGGTTGAGGTAACATAATCATTAGTGGAATACAAAGTTTTGTCTTATATGGAATTGTTTTGGTAACAAGACTTGATCAACCTTGTTAACAAAAGGATTTCATTGAACAAAACAATGTTTTCACCGTGATTATCCCCGTTTACTTTTATTCTATCCATTTTAGTTTTTGCTTTCGTTTAGTTTTCTTTGTTGTTAGTTGCTTGCATGTTAGAGTGTCTTAGAACTCTTGTAGTTCTAGCCTTGTTTTGTCATTGCATCATTTCCAAAAAAGTATGTCTGTCAGAAAATCATTCATCTATGCCTGAAAATTGCCCAAAAATAAAGTGTCTCGAAAAATTCCAGAAAATTCATATTAATTTTTTACATGAAAAAAGGGGCAGAGGAGTGCCTGGAAGGTACCAGGGGGACCCACCAGGCAGGCACACCACCTGGTGGCGCAGCCTGCCCTGGGTGGCGCCATGCCATGGTGTGGACTCACTCTCTCACTTGCCACTTTCTTCCCTGTCCCGAGCAAACTCCAGTTCATTGCTCAAAATCACATTCTTGCTGTGCTTGCTCTCGATTTTTTCGATCTCCTTTCTCAGCCCATCGTTGTTGCTAAAATTTGGAGCATTTGTTCTCCGGTATGCAACTCCTCCCCTTGTCCAAGTAGATTTGTGTTTAGTGGATTATATCTTGAATATTTTGCTGCTGTAGGTGACAGGTTGTGAGAGCTTGTAAGATTGTTTGGTTCTTAGAGATATAGTTTGATGCATGGTTAGGCCTCTTACAAGTCCCTATGAGTAGCACCCTTCATTATATTTACTTTGCAATCACTTGTTTAATAGGTGTTTAAATTTCAGAATATCAAGCATGAACAACCATACCTTTGGAGAGATTTTTGAGAGGGATGCACCTAGGAGGTCGAGGCCCTCAATATTAGCCTCTCAGTTTAGGCCATCATACAACGAAGATCTCATTGCAACTCATATTGGTAATGAAGGGGATGATGGGGATGCTCACCCATCTACTTTTCCTTGTTTTACTTTCTTGCAAGCTGCAGGGATTCTTGATGATTTCTTGCTACTGATTCAGAGGGTTGGTTTGACCTCATATATGCAAGACGAGAGTGAGCAATGCGCTATGCTCACCAAAACTTTTGTTGAGAGCTTCATGTTTACTAACACGCCCTATCAGTCAACTGTCTCTTTCAAAATTTATAACCTGCCCTTCACCATGACATTGGAAAGATTTTGCAGCGTTGTAGGTGTAAGCATGACAGGGACCGTGAAGAAGATTCAAGGGCGACCCGCCGATTTGCTGGAACTTTACCGAGGGGTGACCAATGATGATGACCGCGTGGCTCAGCGTGGAAAGATAAGAAACATTCAACTCCTTGCTCTCAGATACTTTGCATATTATCTTGCTACTAGCGTTTTTGGTAGAGAGAATACGAGTAATATCTCCAACTATCATTTAGTCTTCCTTGCTTCTGCGCTTAACAATGACACTCGGTACAACCTTGGCTCGCTTATTGCTCGTCGCCTAGCTACTAGGGGGCCTATCTATGGGGGCATCATTGCCTCACGCATGGTCAATGCATTAGGGTTTTCAGTGGACCCCAATGATACTATATTAGCGCCACAAAGGCTTGACCTTGTTGCTATGAGAACTCATCATTTTGTCAATGTTGATTCTGATTTGGACAGTCTAGTATATAGGATGTTGTTTACTGACGGGATGAGAGGGAGATCCCTTTGCCACAATCTTCTTTGTTTAGTGTTCATAGGAGACCGTGGTCGCGCTCTAAGGAGGAGGTGGACGAGCAGATCCACTTGCTGGGTTTCCACGAGCAGCATCAGGAGGATGTGCCCTCCTACGATTACTCCGCGCACTACGGAGGGACGTACTCGAGCTCGCACCAGGACGAGGGTACCTCCTCGTCGTACCACGGTGACACTTCATCCTGGCCAGCTTGGGATTGATACCCACTTAGGCCAAAACCCTAAGCTTGGGGGGAGGTACGCCGGCATCAAGCGCATCTTCATATCATGTTGCGTCGGTACTTTGTATATTCATGTTTCGTTCTCTTTTTAGTTTTTGTTCTTTCTTTGCTTTTGCTTCCTAAAACACAAAAAGACCAAAAATATTTTTGTTGTTTCTCTTTGTTTGCTTCTTCTTGGTTTGTTTTCCCCTTTTTGCTTTGTTTGAACTATTCAAAAAACCCCAAAAGATTTTGCTTTGCTTGTTCTTCCTTTTTGTTTCTTGTTTTAAAATTGAAAACACCAAAAATATTTGTTGTTCTTCTTTGGTTTTGTGAGTTTGTTGCAGGGTTCAGCAGTCCTCAGTGGATATTGGTTTCATATTATTATTCAAGCCACACAAGTGAAGGGCAATAATGAGGATTAATGACAACTTGAGGTGTGGTAAGAGGCTGGTAACGAACTCTATTTGTTTTCATTTTTGTACATATACTCATCATTGTGGGCATGCTTAGTCTGTTCGTATAGGGTGTATGTTATTTATGGATGCTTAATAGTTCTTGCTTTCTTATGATTAGTTCAAGCTTGCTAATAGTTTGTAGCTTGTCTTATGAATGTTTGCTTGCATTACTCTGTTCATAACTTGGTATGACACCGTGGTATCCTCCTCTGAATGTTTCATTTGAATTGACTTGGCACATGCTCACGCATGCATATGACTGAAATAATCAGTTAAGCCTCGATGAATTATTTTGCCTTGAGGACCTTGAATCACTTTCATGCCATGATTAGTCCTGTTTTGTGCCAAGCATGATTATGACAGCTATCGCTCTCTTGTTTGTCGCTCCCTTACTATTGCTAGCCTTCACTTTCACTGAGTATGCTTTACTCATGTTTCCAACTCCCTAAAAACCAAATATTAGTGTCCACCTTACCTACCTATTAGCATCATTTGCTATTCCCATGCATATTCAATATGCCTTGTTTTCTTCCAAATAAAATGTTTGCTTGCTATGAGAAAGTTAGTTAGTAAAAGCTCTCACAAACTTGATGGCACACTTTACTTTCTTGCATTTAATAAACCTGAACCATTGCGTCCTTCTTTGTTGTGTATATGCTTGCGCTTTATAAGTTGAAGTTAACAGAACCATGTATCATGGGGAACACTTTTAACATTCCACGGGTACTTCGTACCCCGTTGATATCATGATTCTTTTGCCTATGGATCCCGGCGGTGTGAAATAAAAGTGGAACTTGTAAGATCATGGAGTTTGTATGTGTGTTAGAGAAACGCCTGGGCCGCTAGCCTAAGCCATGCCTAATCATGGTGGAAACTTGCAGCATAGCCATAATGATCATTCTATGAAGCATCCTCAATAAAAATCTATGCACATAGTAAATAAAAAGATCGCTGAGATGCTCATTGTCTGCTTGCCTTATCATTTTGATTATGGGATAGCTCCTGTATCATGTGCAAGGGGTACCCCATTGGCGGTTCTCTATGATACATATGTACTTACAATGACAAGAGCTTACTTGTGACTGAATTTGAGTAGCATGAGGTCTGGTACTCGTGAGTAAGGGGCATGAGACTTTAGTTTATAACTTGTCAAGCATATCCTCTTAGTTATGTCACTTTAACCTTAACCACTTAAAGATGCTTATGATAGGGGCAATGGGAGCTCAAAGCTAACAAGTACCATACTTTCAGCATTTGGAAGCCTTTCAAACTTTTCAAAACCTTTTTGTTTTCCTTGTCGAGTCTCCACGTATTCTATGAGCACTTTCTTGAGAGCATAGTTGTCATTATTTGTTCCTGTCTCATTACTTGATTATTTGTGTTATGACTTTGATGCTTGCATCTTTGATATCTTTACTTCTAGTCTTCACCTGAACTTCAGAGGTGCCTTGGCATTCATGGTCAAAGGCAAGCGAGATACCACTCTATCATACCTTGTTATGAGCATTGTAATGTTGCTTATGTTTATGTTTCATGCTACTTATTATTCTTGAGTTGGAATCTCTTCATAGCTTGCAATGCCTATTAAGTAAACTTAGTTGCATACTCCTTATTATGAATTGTCTAAGTAGTTGATCACATGCAGAGAATATATACATCATATGAAGCAAATGTGTTCGTGAAAGTTTCTTTTATCGCACTCAGTTTTCAACTGAATTGCTTGAGGACAAGCAATAAGCTAAGCTTGGGGGAGTTGATACGTCCAAAACGTATCTACTTGCCCGAACACTTTTGCTATTGTTTTTCCTTTAAACTTGTGTGAATTGGATACAACTAACACGGACTGACGCTGTTTTCAGCAGAATTACCTAGTTTTTGTGCAGAAAAACAACTATCAGGAAAAATCCCGGAAAATATGCCAAAAATCCTATTTCACTAGAACACTCCCGGAGCCAGAATACAAGACAGAGGGGGGATGGGCCCAGGCCACACCACCTGGTCGCGCGGGCTAGGCCTGGCCGCGTCAGGGGGTGGTCTGGCTGCCCTAGACACCCCCTCGGTCCCCCTCTTCGCCTATAAGATGCCTTCGGGCCTAAAAACTCGGGAGGGGTCGATGTTTTTCCAGAAGGAGTTCCGCTCTGCTGCCACCACCAGATTCCATGAAACAGCACCAGAAACTCCGTTCTGGCACCCTGCCGGGGCGGGGAATTGGAGCAGATCATCACCATCATAATCACCATCGCTTCTCCATCGCCCATCCATGTTTCCCCCATCTATGAGTGAGTAATCCCCCGCTGTAGGCTATGGGGATGGTAGGGATTGGATGAGAACGTTCATGTAATGGCATCACATTGTTATGGCATGGTTCCTAGTATCTTTTATTAGTGCTTTATGACTTTGTTGCGACTTGTTATGCTTAATGCTTGTCACTAGGGCCCGAGTGCCATGATTTTAGATCTGAACATGTTATTGATTCATTATGATAGTATTGTTTTTGATCTTACCTGCAAGTTGTATACACACGTTGTTGTCCGGAACCAATGGCCCCGAAGTGACATAAATCGGGATAACCGGAGGGAATGGCTTTGATGTGAGGATCACATGTGTTCATGGAGTGTTAATGCTTTGCTCCGGTACTCTATTAAACGGAGCACCTTAATTGCCAGTAGTTCCCTTGAGGCCCCGCTGCAAACGGGCTGGCAGGACAAAATATGTTGTGCAAGTTCTTATTGCGAGCACGTATGACTATATATGGAACACATGCCTATGATTATCTAGTACCTGGATGCTTTATCTTATTTATCTACAATTGCCCTATGTTCTGATTGCTATGTGAATTTTCTTGTCCATGCAACGCTCGTCCATCCATCCCTATGCCTACCGCACTCGAATCCTACTGTTTGCTGTTATTGTTACTGCTATCTTTACTTTATTATCGTTGTTTTTTTACTATTCCTACTACAAAATTGTTGCTACTGATAAAGTGCTGTGAGCAAGATTGTTTCCAGGTACAGCTGAATTGACAACTCAGTTGTTATGGCTTATAAATATTCTTTGGCTCCCCTTGTGTCTAATCAATAAATTGGGTTTCACTTCCCTCGAAAATACTACGATACACCCCTTATACTTATGGGTCATCAAAAGTATCTAACTTATTTTTGCAGGGTATATGATGTGATATGGTCAAACATTACAAATTGTATGCAATGATCCCTTTTGTAAGTTATAAACAACCAGTAGGAGCCTGATGGTTGTCATTTTATTTTATGGCATGCTTGCTAAATATATATATCCAAGTGATATATTGTAATGGAGGAAGACAATCAAGGTGGAGACACTATTGACCTTGGTGCTACGCTGGTGGAATGATGGTGATCATACCATGACGCACGATATGGAGATCGAATGCGTGAAGGACCATATCATATCACATTATATATGCATGTGATGTTTATCCTTTTATGCATCTTATTTTGCTTAGATTTGATCGCGCGGTAGCATTATAAGATGATCCCTCTCACATAATATCAAGATAAAAATGTGTTCTTCCATAGTATGCACCATCAAGAAAGTTCGTTGTTTCGATAGCTCGTGATGATCGGGTTGAAGGAAATATGCCCTAAGAGGCAATAATAAAGTTGTTATTATGTATTCCTTATATATGATAGATGTTTATTTTGCATGCTATAATTGTATTGATCGGAAACATCAATACATGTGTGTTTAATAAACAAAAAGGGTTCCTAGTTATGCCTCTCTTATAGACTAGCTTGTTGATTAACAAGATGATCAAGGTTTCCTGATCATGGACATTGGATGTTGTTAATAACAAGGTCACAACATTTGTGAAATGATGTGATGAACATTCATACGAAGTATAGCATTACGATCAAGTCATTATGTTTACATTGCTATAACATCATATGAAGTAATCTTTATCCTTAGACCATCAGATCATATTAATTGCTAACACCGGAAGAGTATCTTGATAACATCAAACGTCACACCGTAACTGGGTGACTATAAAGATGGGTTTAGTGCGACGAAGGTGTTATGTTGAGGCTCATGGATCAAGAGTGGAATTTGTCAATCCCGATGACGGATAGATATACTCTGGGCCCTCTCGGTGATATCACATTAAGGTAGCTTGCAAGCAAGTGATGTGATCACTAGACTGTTATATCACGGGAACGAGAAAAGAGTGCATGTCGGTAACGAGATCAAACTATGTATTTGGATACCGATGATCGAATCTCGGACTTGTATTATATCAAGAGACAAAGGGATTAAATTACAAGCGTTAAAGGTTCTCATGATCATAGAAGTCATCGTTGAATATGCAGGAGTCAGTATGGACCTCCACGTCCCGCTTCTGATTATTGATCTGAGAGGAGTCTCAATCATGTCTGCATTATTCGCGAACCATAGGGTGACACACTTAAGAGTTACCAGACACCATTTTGGAGCACATATGTTTCAGACAAAAGAATTGCAAAGCGCAGGAATTGTTTCGATAGAAACCAGAAATTGTTTCGGGTGAAATTGCAGAAAGTGGTTCTACATGTGATATTGAAATATTGCAAGGGGTTATATGTTAGTGTTTTTTAATTAAAGTAATTAACAAAATTCTGAATAAATTTAATAAAAGAGTTTTATTAAATGAGAGAGCATTAAACTTGGAGAATTTTAATGCATTTAAAGTAGGGACTTTAAAGGGGAATGTGAAGAGGCATTTTAATGTGGAGGGGTTACCACCACATGAATGGGGGAGGTGAGGAGTCACCCCCCATGCGCCGGCCATGGAGAGGAGGGGCACCCCCCCTCCTCCTATAAAAGGCCCCCCTCTTCCTCCATCTTCCTCACACCTCCTTGTGAAGGATCTCTCTCCCCCTCTAGAATTATTCCTCATGGTCTCGGATTAGCGAGATACATGTTCCCGGTGGCATTTTGTCTGGAAGGAGTTGCTGCTTCCACTGGATCGCTGGAGCGAGGAGGTGGAGGTTGTCCGGTGGCTTGAACGTGTGTGTGAGTGCGGATGCGCTGCTGAGTTGCGGCGCTCGGACTTCCTCATGATCTTGAGATCGGCAAGTGTACGACTACATCAACCACGAGTTCCTACTCGTTAACAAAACTCGTTGTCTTCGAGGGTAAGTTCTCGTTGGATGTATGTCCACCCGTTGCTCTATACCTAGTAGATAGATCTTGGCGTGTAGTTCTCATCGTAGGAAATTTTTTGTTTTCTATGCTGCAGACCCAACAGTGGTATCAGAGCCTGATCTATGCGTAGGTGCTTTGCACGAGTAGTACACATATGTTTATATGTGGGCGATGATGATTGGATATTGGTGGCATAGTGGGATGAAGCGGCCCAGACCAACCTTACATGTCATCATACATGAGACCGGTTCCACGACTGACATGCAACTTGTTTTGGATAAGTGGCTGGAGGGTGTCTGTCTCTCCTACTATAGTCAATATTTGATTTACAACGAGTTGCTAATAACTTGGTTATCCTCGTTGTGGTTCATGTTCGTAGGTAAGAATGGATCTATCTCCGAAAGCCCTAAGCCACGTAAAACTTGGAATTGATAAATTAGAGGCGTCTAGTTTAGATCGTTGCTGGGCTAGTGTCTTGATATGGTATTGTTGTAAGTAGATGTATGATAGATACTCTTACAACACATTCAATGTGTAAGTTCCATAGACCTTGGTCTTACACACAAAGGAATGATAGAGATCATACCACGATGCAAATGATAGAGATCAAATGCATAGACCATATCATCTCACTTTACACATTAGATGTTAGCATCTTATACTGCTAGTTTGGCGCTTTTTGTACTATTGTAAGATGATCCCTCATTTAGATATCAAGATAAAAATGTGTTCTTCCTTAAGTATGCACCGTTCTGTGGATCGTGTTTCGAGACATCACGTGATGATTGGGTGTACTCGAATCTACGCTTTCATAGGAATGGGTGTAAGACAGTTTTACACACGCGAATACTAAGGTTCTTACTTGGCGAGCCTAGCATGTACATACATGGCCTCAAAACACGGACCGAAAGGTTAAGCATGAGTCATATAGTTGATATGATGCCCATATAGATGCTCGCCTTTGAAGCTACATCAACTCACGTGATGATCAGACTTGGTGTAGTGGATTTGGTTCATGTAATCACCAAAAGGACACGAGGGATGTCGTTTTTGAGTGGGAGTTCATTAGTAATTTGGATTAGTTGAACTCACTCTATCATAAACTTAGTCTAAATAAACTTTACAAATTCTGTTGTAGATGGCACCACCTGCTTTTAATTTCAATGTGTTCATGGAGAAAGAGAAACTTGCTACGAATGGTAGCAACTTCACTAACTGGGCTATGAATTTGAGGATTCTCCTCACTGTTGCACAAAAGCAATATGTGCTAGATGCGCCGCTAGGCCCCCCACCAGCTCCTGATGCCCCTGACGAGGAAAAGAATGTCTATATGACTCGTCAGGAGGACCACAACTTAGTTCATTGCGGCATACTGTATGGGCTAGAGCTAGAACTTCGAAAGCATTTCGAAAATGGCAATGCCTTTGATACCATGGGAGAATTGAAAATGATTTTCGATACCCATGCTGTCGTAGAGAGTTATAATGCTACTAAAAAGTTCTTTAGCTGCATGATGGAGGAGAACAGCTCTGTTAGTGAGCATGTACTCAAAATGTCTGGGTACACCGATAAGCTTGTGTCCTTGGGAATAACGATTCCCATTGACTTACGCATATATCGTGTTCTCCAATCTCTGCCACCTAGCTACAAGAGCTTCGTGATAAACTATAATATGCATGGCATGAAGAAGTCTCTTCCCGAGCTTCTGTCAATGCTTAAGACTGCAGAAGTGGAGATTAGGAAAGAACATCAAGTGTTGATGATCAATAGGACCACCGGTTTCAAGAAGGACAAGAAAGGCAAGCACAAGGGAAAGAAGGGTGGCAAATTTGTTGCCGCACCTGAAAAGAAACCCTGAGCTGGCCCTAAGTCTGACACCGAGTGTTACTATTGCAAGGAGACTGGCCATTGGAAGCGCAATTGCCCCAAGTATTTGGCAGACAAGAAAGCCGATAAGGCAAATAAAGGTATATGTGATATACATGTTATTGATGTGTACTTGACTAGTACTCGCAGTACCACCTGGGTATTTGATACGGGATCGGTTGCTAATATATGTAACTCGGTTCAGGGGCTACAGAACAAGTGACAACTAGCAAGGGATATGCGGGTCGGCAATGGATCAAAAGTTGATGTGATCGCCATCGGGACGCTACCTCTCCATATGCCATCGGGATTAGTTATAAACCTAAATAATTGTTATTTGGTGCCTGCACTGAGCATGAACATTGTATCCGGATCGTGTTTGATGCAAAGTGGTTATTCCTTTAAATCTGAAAACAATGGTTGTTCGATTTATAAGAATGATATCTTTTATGGTCATGCACTTGTGTTGAATGGTTTATAGTAATATTACGCATATTCATAATGTTAATGCTAAAAAGATTAAACTTGATAATGATATATCTGCATATATGTGGCACTGCCATCTAGGTCATATTGGCATTAAACGCATGAAGAAACTCCATTCTGATTGACTTTTGGAATCACTTGATTTTGAATCATTTGATACATGTGAGCCATGCCTTATGGGCAAAATGACTAGAACGCCGTTTTCCGGTTCAATGGAACGGGCGACAGATTTATTGGAAATCATACATACTGATGTGTGTGGACCAATGAGTGTGTCGGCGCGAGGTGGATATCGTTATTTGTTACTTTCACGGATGATTTAAGTAGATATGGGTATATCTATTTGATGAAACACAAGTCTGAATACTTTGAAAATTTCAAAGAATTTCAGAATGAAGTGGAAAATCATCGTAATAGAAAGATCAAATTTTTTCGGTCTGACCGTGGAGGTGAGTATCTAAGTTACGAGTTTAGCACACACATGAAAGAGTGTGGAATAGTTTCACAACTCACCCCTGCCGGAACACCACAACGTAATGGTGTGTCGGAACGTCGTAATCATACTTTATTGGATATGGTCCGATCTATGATGTCTCTGACTGACTTGCCACTGTCATTTTGGGGTTATGCACTAGAAACAACTGCATTCACTTTAAATCGGGCACCATCTAAATCGGTTGAAATGAGACCGTATGAATTATGGTTTGGAAACAAACCTAAGTTGTCATTTCTTAAAGTTTGGGGATGCGATGTTTATGTGAAGAAACTTCAGCCGGATAAACTCAAACCAAAAGCGGAAAAATGCGTCTTCATAGGATACCCTAAGGAAACGATTGGGTATACCTTCTATCACATATCCGAGGGCAAGATTTTTGTTGCCAAGAATGGATCCTTTCTTGAGAAGGACTTTCTCGCGAAAGGTGTGAGTAGTCAGAAGGTAGAACTCGAAGAGGTTATTGAACCTTCTCTTCATGAAATGGCGAGTAGCACAGCACCGGAAATTGTTTCGGAGTTGACTTCACCTAATGAAGAGAGAGCTAATGATATTGATCATGAAACTCCGAAAGAGGACACTACCAAACCTCACAGGTCAAGTAGGACACGTGTAGCTCCTGAACTGTACGGTGATCCTGTTATGAATTTCATGGTTGATGAAATAGATGACCCTACGACATGTGAAGAAGCGATGATGAGCCCGGATTCCAACAAATGGCTAGAAGCCATGAAATCCAAGATGGAATCCATGTACGAGAACCAGGTTTGGACCTTGGTGGACTTACCTCAAGATCGAAAGGCCGTTGAGAATAAATGGATTTTCAAAAGAAAAACTGATGTTGATGGTAATGTGACCATCTATAAGGCTCGACTTGTCGCAAAGGGGTTTTGAAAAATTCAAGGAGTTGACTACGATGAGACATTCTCTCCCGTAGCGATGCTTAAGTCGGGTAGGATTATGTTAGCAATTGCTGCATATTTCGATTATGAAATATGGCAGATGGATGTCAAAACTGCGTTCCTCAATGGTAATATTGAATAAGAGTTGTATATGATACAACCTAAGGGTTTTGTCGATCCTAAGGATGCTAATAAGATGTGCAAACTTCAGCGATCCATCTATGGAATCTCTGCTTTGATGAGGTGATCAAAGAGTTTGGATTTGTCCAAACTTATGGAGAGGCTTGTATTTACAAGAAAGTGAGTGGGAGCAATGTGGCATTTCTGATATTATATGTGGATGACATATTATTGATTGGAAATGATATAGATCTTTTAAACAGTGTTAAAAGTTATCTAAACAGCAAATTTCGATGAAAGACTTTGGTGAAGCGTCATATATATTAGGCATTAAAAAATAGAGATAGATCAAGGCGCCTAATTGGGCTATCGCAGAGTACATACCTTGATAATATATTAAAGAAGTTTAATATGGACGGAAGTAAGAAGGGGTTCTTACCTATGTTGCAAGGAGAGACATTGAGTAAGACTCAAAGTACGGCTATGGCAGAAGAAAGAGAGATAATGGATAAGATTCCCTGTGCCTCGGCCATAGGCTCTATAATGTACGCCATGCTATGTACAAGACCGGATGTGGCACATGCTATTAGTTTGACTAGTAGGTACCAATCTGATCCAGGTTCGGAACACTGGATAGCGGTCAAGAACATCCTCAAGTACTTGAGAAGAACTAGGGATATGTTTCTTATATATGGAGGTGAAGAAGAGCTAGTCGCTAAGTATTATGTCGATGCTAGCTTTGACACTGATCCGGATGACTCTAAGTCTCAATCCGGATATGTATTTCTCTTGAACGGAGCATCGGTTAGTTAGAGGAGTTCCAAACAACCTGTGGTGACTGGATCAATGACGGAGGCGGTATATGTTGCTACTTTAGAAGCGGCGCAGGAAGCGGTTTGGATGAAAGAGTTCATTATGGAACTAGGTGTGGTTCCTAGTGCATTGGACCCAATGGTGATCTATTGTGACAACAATGGAGCCATAGCCAACGCCAAGGAACCGAGGTCTCACAAGAATTCCAAGCATATTAAGCGCCGGTTTCACTCCATCCGCGAACATGTCAAGGATGGAGACATAAAGATTTGTAAAGTACACATGGACCTAGCAGATCCGTTGACTAAAGCTCTCCCTAGGGCAAAACATGATCAACACCAGAACTCCATGGGTGTTAGATTTATCACTATGTGAACTAGATTATTGTCTCTAGTGCAAGTGGGAGACTGAAGGAAATATGCCCTGAGAGGCAATAATAAAGTTGTTATTATGTATTCCTTATATATGATAGATGTTTATTTTGCATGCTATAATTGTATTGATCGGAAACATCAATACATGTGTGTTTAATAAACAAAAAGGGTTCCTAGTTATGCCTCTCTTATAGACTAGCTTGTTCATTAACAAGATGATCAAGGTTTCCTAATCATGGACATTAGATGTTGTTAATAACAAGGTCACAACATTTTGTGAAATGATGTGATGAACATTCATCCGAAGTATAGCATTACGATCAAGTCATTATATTTACATTGCTATAACATCATACGAAGTAATCTTTATCCTTAGACCATGAGATCATGTTAATTGCTAACACCGGAAGAGTATCTTGATAACATCAAACGTCACACCGTAACTAGGTGACTATAAAGATGGGTTCAGTGCTATGAAGGTGTTATGTTGAGGCTCATGGATCAAGAGTGGAATTTTTCAATCTCGATGACAGATAGATATACTCTGGGCCCTCTCGGTGATATCACATTAAGGTAGCTTGCAAGCAAGTGATGTGATCACTAGAATGTTATATCACGGGAACGAGAAAAGAATGTATGTCCGTAATGAGATCAAACTAGGTATTTGGATACCGATGATCGAATCTCGAACATGTATTATATCAAGAGACAAAGGGATTAAATTACAAGCGTTAAAGGTTCTCACAATCACAGAAGTCATCGTTGAATATGCAGGAGTTAGTATGGACCTCCAGGTCCCGCTTCTGATTATTGATCTGAGAGGAGTCTCAATCATGTCTGCATTATTCGCGAACCGTAGGGTGACACACTTAAGAGTTACCGGACACCATTTTGGAGCACATATGTTTCATACAAAAGAATTGCCAAGCGCAGGAATTGTTTCGATAGAAACCGGAAATTGTTTCGGGTGAAATTGCAGAAAGTGGTTCTGCATGTGATATTGACATATTGCAAGGGGTTATATGTGAATGTTTGTTAATTAAAGTAATTAACAAAATTCTTAATAATTTAATAAAAGAGTTTTATTAAATGAGAGAGCATTAAACTTGGAGAATTTTAATGCATTTAAAGTAGGGACTTTAAAGGGGCATGTGAAGAGGCATTTTAATATGGAGGGGTTACCACCACATGAATGGGGGAGGTGAGGAGTCACTCCCCCATGCACCGGCCATGGAGAGGAGGGGCACCCCCTCCTCCTATAAAAGGCCCCCATCTTCCTCCTTCTTCCTCACACCTCCTTGTGAAGGATCTCTCTCCCCCTATAGAATTATTCCCCCGTGGTCTCGGATTAGCGAGATACATGTTCTCGGTGGCATTTTGTCTAGAAGGAGTTTCTGCTTCCGCTGGATCGCTAGAGCGAGGAGGTGGAGGTTGTCCGGTGGCTTGAACGTGTGTGCGAGTGCGGATGCGCTGCTGTGTTGCGGCGCTCGGACTTCCTCAAGATCTTGAGATCGGCAAGTGTACGACTACATCAACCACGAGTTCCTACTCGTTAACAAAACTCGTTGTCTTCGAGGGTAAGTTCTCGTTGGATGTATGTCCACCCGTTGATCTGTACCTAGTAGATAGATCTTGGCGTGTAGTTCTCATCGTAGGATTTTTTTTGTTTTCTATGCTGCGGACCCAACATGGGTGTGATAGAATCTACGTTCACATACAACGGGGGTAAGCCAGTTTTGAACACACGAGTGCTATGGTTCTACTTGGCGAGCCTAGAATGTACATACATAGCCTTGGAACACAAACCAAAAGGTTAAGCATGAGTCATATAGTTGATATGATGAACATGGTAATATTCGCCTTTGAAACTACATCGTTTCACGTGATGATCGGTTGCGGTGTAGTGAATTTGGTTAGTGTAATCACTTAAGAAAACTACGAGGGATGTTATTTTTAAGTGGGAGTTCACGTAGATTTTTGAATTAACTTGAACTCAATCTATTATGAACTTAGTCTAAGTCAACTTTACAAATATGTTGTAGATCATGGCACCACCTGCTCTCAATTTCAATATGTTCATGGAAAAAATATAAACTAGCCACCAACAGTAGCAACTTCACTAGCTGGGCACTTAACTTGAGGATCCTCCTCAATGCCTCTCAAAAGGGCTATGTGCTTGAAGCTCCACTAGGTAGCCCGTCTGCAGAAGATGCTCCTGATGAAGAGAAAAATGTTTTTCTGACTCATAAGGAGGACCACAGTCATTGCAGCATACTATATGGATTTGAGATGAAGCTGCAAAAGCGTTACGAGAACATGAACGCTTATGATACAGTGGGAGAGTTGAAACTGATTTTCGACTCCCATACTACCGTAGAGAGTTATGACGCTTCAGAAAGTTCTGTAGCTGCATGATGGAAGAGAACAACTCCATTAGCGAGCACATACTCAAATGTCTGGGTATACTGATACGTCCATTTTGCATCACTATTCTATATCATAATTTACTATTATTCATTGATATATTTCATATTAAGAGATGATACTTATGTTATTTCATCTGTTTTTGCATGGTTGATGACTTTTGGAGGATGGACCGCTGCAGTCAGGATTCTGATGGAGCGACTCCTGGCTCTCCCCTTTGGCGTATATTATCCCCACGAAACCCTAAGCCTAGGGGAGCAACCACAGAAAGATTCCGCCGCCTCTACGGGGCGGAAAACTACAGAGAGAGAAAGATCTCTCTGACAGATAGAATTCTGTCGGGGGAATTCCTTCCCGGAGAGGGGAGATCATCGCCATCAACACCACCATCAAGTTGGACTTCATCGGGATCATCATCATCCTCTCCACTAGCACCATCATCACCACTCCATACCGCTGTAACAATTGGGTTGAATCTTGCATAGTTCTTAGGGGAAACTTTCCCGGTGTTGATTACTTGTTGTAGTTGATGCTATTGAGTGGAACCATTGAATTATCGTTCATGTTCAGATTGTTACTTATCATTATTTCATCTCTGATCTTGATCCATATGATGTCCTGTTGTTGGGGATATACTTTCTGAGTATCCTCACAGTTCCTCACTGACCAGGGTGGCCCACTTCGGGTTAGAGCTTTGCTTCACGGGCGGCCCAGTCAGGGAGAATAGATGGAGTCTAGTCCGGCTACGGGAAGGCCCAGAAGACTTAGCAACATAGGCCCATAGTGTTACTTGTAGTTCAAGATGTACTCTGTAACCGACTCTTGGTCGTAGCCGGATAGATCTCTCCTGTAAACCCTAGGCCGGATATCTATATAAGCCGTCCTAGGGAGAGCCTTTAGGGCAACCCTCAATAGTCGACAATCTCAACTCGCACAGGCGAACCCTTGTAACCCATATTCCGGCTCTACCGTATTACTGGATTGCTAGCAGGAGTAGGATCCGTTCAAAGCCGGCGGATTCGAACATGGGTAAACTTGTGTGCTCACCGTCCCGGAATACCGTACGACTCACACCCCTCCCTTCCGCACGCCTCGAGGACCCCCTCATGGCGTACTTGTCATCAATCCAACGACAGTTGGTGCCCACCGTGGGGCAAGTGAGCTTAAGATCTGCATTCCGAGCAGAATCTGCAAGAATCGGAATCGGCGAGACTATCACCGTCGGTCGCATCCTCTACGCTAGTGATATCCCTCTCATCGTTCTCGACGAGACTTGGATTCTGGCTAGGGAAGCCGTGACCACCTACACCATCATGTCTTTTGGCGAGATCGATGTTTACATCAGCTTTGCTGAACCTGTCCCACCCACCCCAGCGGTGACGATAGAGGCAGAAGAAATTTCCGGGTCCCGTTTGTCCGCGGAGGTAGCAGAGTTCCGGATCTCAGAAAACCCTAATCCCACCCAGCCCGCACCAGCTGTGGAGATAGTGGAGAAATCCGAGCCTGAAGCAGACCTGGCGGTCCAAGTTGAATGTGCAGTGGATCTCCCTAGAGAGACTGAATCCCAGATCGACCTACCCGCTGAAGTCGAAATCCAGGAGGAGCATAGCAACAACAATGGTTTCGGCTCTGACGATGTCGGGACAGACAGGCCTTTCCTGAGATACACGCTAAGACGCATGATGATGCAAGATGCAAGCATAGACGATATTCTCGAGACCATTAGGTGTTTCGAGGAAGCTGATCATGAAAGCCGCAACTATCTCAGGAGGCACGCATCACACTTTGTCGGATATGTGGGATCCGTATCCGGCTCTGCCGATGTTGGAGATAACGCCGACTCTGTGCTGGAGGCTATCGGAACAAGCGTCGATCTACCGGCATCTTCAGATAACTCCATAACGTCGGCAGATTTCCGGAAGTTCTCCGTGGAGTATGAAGAGGAGATTAACTCCACAGCTCCAGTAGAAGGAGAAGACATGGACGGAGGATACGGAGAAAACTCTCCCGAAGCGCAAGACAACATGGATCTCGGAGAGAATCCCGAGAACCAAATGGCCGGAAGTACTGATCAGAGTTTGACTTCGGGAAATGGGCCCAAACCCATCTTTGCTACCGGCGCTGCCCAGAAGGCAAAGAAGAAGAACAAGAAAAACAAGACCCCGGCGAAAGATCCTCCGGTAGAGGAGGTGATTGCCAAGGAATACGAGGAAGACTCGGATGGAGCACTTATCCCAGACGAGCCCAAAGAAGAGTCGGTGGACAGACACGTGATCACTGAAGGTGCGCATAAACTCATCGATCCTACATTAACCACACCTATTCCTACAGCTGCAGAAATTACTGCTGAAGAGCTGTACAAGAGGGCCCAGGCCCTAGAAGCGCGTCGCCAAGTACTCCTTGATGAAGCCAAAAACATCGAGGAGGAAAAGAATCGCATGGCAACTGCAGAGAAGTACAACTCCAGGCAACATCAGAAGACCAGGAAACGTCATACTCATGATAACCAATTCCCTTAGATTCACAAAGTCCTTTTTGGAGGAGAACATGGGATGCCTCGGCGCGATAGTAACGGGGATTGGGTGTATCCAACACCAATACAGAACACCATTGCGGCCTGAGAAATCCTATCGGCTAATCCAGGCCCGGAGTAGATCCGGTTGGGCATCAAATTACTCAACAAGGGACTGGAGCAGCAAAAGGTCGCCCTGTCCAGAAGTCAAAAACTGGTCTCCGGTTCTTACCAATGTCGCACAGATCCGGCATGGGCTGACGTAAGACCCCAACGTGTTCCGAAACAGCATCACCGTTCCGACCGTCGGGAAGAAACTACTCAAGAACCGGATCTTCAGGACAACACCACAAAGCTGCACGTGACTGGCGTAACGTTAACCCAGTTGCGGAGCAAGAGGCAATTGCTACACTGAATCCGGGAAATCCGCCCCGACGAGATTCGAAAGATCGCAGGGAAGAAGATAAAGAGAAACGTCGGGAGGAGGACCGACAAAGAATGCCACCTCCTAGACATGCAAGCCGTCCGGATGATGGGCGAAGGAATGACGGACACCGCGCCGAGTCAAACCGGCAGGGGGCTCGTCACAATGAAGAACCTCCTCGGAACCGAAATAATGATGCTCCGGACGGAGGCCGGCGGTCAGCCGGAAACAACCCAGCTGCTTCACCTTCCCTACGAAGCAGCCATCATAACGGCCCCCAAGGAGGCCAAGGAGGACGTCTTGGTGGAGGAGGTGGTGGCATAAGCCGAAGTCCGGCTCCAAGGCACCGCAGCCGTAGCCGTCATTCGGGACGATCTCTATCCCCAAGTCACGCAAGGCACAGGATTAACTCCAACATAGAAGCACGGCGTTATGAAAACGATGACATATACATGGGCCCAAAGTGCTTTGGACCATGCATAAGAGCTGCAAAATTCCCAAAAGGATTCGCTATCTCAAGACATATTCAAGCCTACGATGGCATAGCTCGGCTAGACACTTGGCTACAAGATTTCTTCCAAGCTTGCTGCATCGCCAAAGGCGGAAACAGCCTGGTCGCAACCCGATATCTCCCACTCATGTTGCGGAAGACGGCACGATCATGGCTCAATGAACTTCTGGAGAACACCATCCACAACTGGTATTACATGCAAAGTGCGTTCTTTCGGAATTTCGAAGGCACATACCGGAGGCCCTGTATGGTCGGAGACCTACAGCGTTGCACCCAAAAAGCCAGAGAAACTTGTCGGGATTATCTCGGACGATGGATCGACATCAAGAACTCCTGTGAAGGAGTAAATGACCAAACTACGATTAAAGCTTTCATTGCAGGTCTCCCAATTGGTTTACTACGTCATCGCTTCAAGTGTGACAAAGTCACTGATTTGGGAGAGATGATAGAAACAGCGAGCAAGTATGCAGATGCTAACGACGACGCAAAGGGATTACTCAATGCCTTAGTTGTGTCACAGTCGGCAAAACAACCAAAGCAACAAGCTCAGAAGTGCAAAATGAAGGAAATATGCCCTGAGAGGCAATAATAAAGTTGTTATTATGTATTCCTTATATATGATAGATGTTTATTTTGCATGCTATAATTGTATTGATCGGAAACATCAATACATGTGTGTTTAATAAACAAAAAGGGTTCCTAGTTATGCCTCTCTTATAGACTAGCTTGTTCATTAACAAGATGATCAAGGTTTCCTAATCATGGACATTAGATGTTGTTAATAACAAGGTCACAACATTTTGTGAAATGATGTGATGAACATTCATCCGAAGTATAGCATTACGATCAAGTCATTATATTTACATTGCTATAACATCATACGAAGTAATCTTTACCCTTAGACCATGAGATCATGTTAATTGCTAACACCGGAAGAGTATCTTGATAACATCAAACGTCACACCGTAACTAGGTGACTATAAAGATGGGTTCAGTGCTATGAAGGTGTTATGTTGAGGCTCATGGATCAAGAGTGGAATTTTTCAATCTCGATGACGGATAGATATACTCTGGGCCCTCTCGGTGATATCACATTAAGGTAGCTTGCAAGCAAGTGATGTGATCACTAGAATGTTATATCACGGGAACGAGAAAAGAGTGCATGTCCGTAATGAGATCAAACTAGGTATTTGGATACCGATGATCGAATCTCGGACATGTATTATATCAAGAGACAAAGGGATTAAATTACAAGTGTTAAAGGTTCTCACAATCACAGAAGTCATCGTTGAATATGCAGGAGTCAGTATGGACCTCTAGGTCCCGCTTCTGATTATTGATCTGAGAGGAGTCTCAATCATGTCTGCATTATTCGCGAACCGTAGGGTGACACACTTAAGAGTTATCGGACACCATTTTGGAGCACATATGTTTCAGACAAAAGAATTGCAAAGCGCAGGAATTGTTTCGATAGAAACCGGAAATTGTTTCGGGTGAAATTGCAGAAAGTGGTTCTGCATGTGATATTGACATATTGCAAGGGGTTATATGTGAATGTTTGTTAATTAAAGTAATTAACAAAAAAATGAATAAATTTAATAAAAGAGTTTTATTAAATGAGAGAGCATTAAACTTGGACAATTTTAATGCATTTAAAGTAGGGACTTTAAAGGGGAATGTGAAGAGGCATTTTAATGTGGAGGGGTTACCATCACATGAATGGGGGAGGTGAGGAGTCACCCCCCATGTGCCAGCCATGGAGAGGAGGGGCACCCCCTCCTCCTATAAAAGGCCCCCCTCTTCCTCCTTCTTCCTCACACCTCCTCGTGAAGGATCTCTCTCCCCCTCTAGAATTATTCCCCCATGGTCTGGGATTAGCAAGATACATGTTCCCGGTGGCATTTCGTCTGGAAGGAGTTGCGTTGTGTGAGTGCGGATGCGCTGCTGAGTTGCGGCACTCAGACTTCCTCACGATCTTGAGATCGGCAGGTGTACGACTACATCAACCATAAGTTCCTACTCGTTAACAAAACTCATTGTCTTCGAGGGTAAGTTCTCGTTGGATGTATGTCCACTTGTTGCTCTGTATATAGTAGATAGATCTTGGCGTGTAGTTCTCATCGTAGGAATTTTTTTGTTTTCTATGCCGTGGACCCAACACAAAAATACCTCGGAAGAAAAACCCAACACGGAAACGGCAGTGGTCACTGCTACTTTCGGGTCTAGAGGACGAGGAGGACGTGGCGGAGGCGCGGACGCGGTTGTGGGACGTCAAGATTTCAAGGTAGAGGAGACCAGTAACCCGGCAAAACCTACTCTTAGGCAGATATTGCCAATAACCCATGTGTGCATCACCTAGATGCCAATGGGGCTCGTCCCACACAAACGCCGAGTGTCATTTCAACGATGACATTTAGAGAGATGGTACCGCTAGCTATAAGGCTAAGCGGAAGAAGGGAAAGAAGAATCCCGAAAAAGATAAAGAGACCAAGGAAGATTCCGACATGGAGGAAGCTGATGCTTCAAATCTCAAGCCAGAAGGGAAAAAATTCTGACCAAGAAAGACACTTACGTCACCTTCCTCGGATCTCAACCAACAAAGGTCAAGAAAGCAGTTCTACATGAGCTCAATGCAACAATTCCGACTGTCCCTCAATTCTTGGACTGGTCGGAAGTGGCAATCACATTTGACCGCGCTGATCATCCGCCTAAGTTACACATGCGAGGAAAATACGCCTTAATCGTCAATCTACTTATTGACGGTTATGGTTTCTCCAAGACTCTCATGGACGGTGGTAGCAGCATTAACATTCTGTATGTCAAAACGCTACGCTGGATGAAGATCTCGGAGACCCAGCTGAACCATAGCTCTGTGATTTTTCACGGGATTGTCCCAGGAAGACAAGCAAATTCCCTGGGAGAAATCACTTTGGATGTTACCTTTGGAACTCCAAAGAACTATTGGACAAAGGCACTTTCCTTTGAAGTGGTCCCGCTCAAGAGCGCATACCACGCTATATTTGGACGTTCGGCTTACTGGGTTTTTATGGCTCGTCCGTGTTACTTTTACAATATGATGAAAATTCCAGGTCCCAATGGCGTGATCACCATCAGGGGAGACTTGAAGAAAGCGCGAGAGTGCGAGGATGGAAATGCCGCCTTTGCTGAAGCCGTGTTGCACGCCCAGGAGTACCAGGAAATCAAGAAGAGCATAGATTCGTCCGAGATGCCCGCAACAAAGGAGGTGACAAAGTCGAATCCGGAGTTCCAGGCATCAAAAGAGACGAAGAAGATGTCGTTGAAGGATGATGACCCCTCCAAGGTGACCCAGATAGGCGTAGGCCTAGATAGTGCATAGGAAAGTGTGCTCGTCAAGTTCCTCAAAGCAAATCAAGATATCTTCGCATGGCAGTCATCTGACATGACCGGAGTACCTAGGGAACTTGCCGAGCACTCTTTAAATGTAAACCCGAACGCTAAACCCATCAAACAGTCCTTACGATGTTTCGGCGATGAAAAGCGTAAGGCAATAGCTAAAGAACTAGCACGGCTCGAGTTAGCCGGATTCATACAAGAGGTCATCCAGACTAAGTGGTCGGCCAATCCTATAATGGTCCCTAAAAAGGACACCACTGATTTAAGGATGTGTGTTGATTATACCGCCTTGAACAAGGCTTGTCCCAAAGATCCGTTCGCTCTGCCTAGGATTGATCAAGTTATCGATTCTACGGCAGGCTCGAAACTCCTCTATTTTCTCGACGCATATTCTGATTATCACCAAATCCGGATGAAGGAATCTAACAAAGTCAAAACTTCATTCATAACCCCCTTCGGAACCTTCTGTTTGTTACGATGCCCTTTGGGCTAAAGAATGCAGGAGCTACGTACCAACGCACAATGCAGCGTTGCCTCCACGATCAGATCGGACGCAATGTACATGCATATGTGGATGATATTGCGGTGATATCAAAAAAGAAGGAAACACTAATTTCTGACTTGGAGGAAACGTTTGCCAATCTACGAAAATACAACATCATGCTTAATCCGAAAAAATGCTTCTTTGGAATTTCAGCCGGAAAATTGTTAGGTTTTATCGTGTCTCAAAGAGGCATAGAGGTAACCGGGACAAAATCAAGGCTATACTCAATATTTCCAGGCCAACTCGCCTAAAGGACGTATAAAGACTAACTGGTTGCATTGACGCGGTCAGTCGGTTTGTAAGCTGACTCGGTGAGAGAGCCGCACCATTATACAAACTCCTGAAAAAGACCAAGGATTTTGTGTGGACCGACGAAGCTGAAGTTGCGCTACAAAACTTGAAAACAGTACTCTCATCTGCTCCAATCCTTGCAACCCCGGAACCACAGGAACCGATGTTGCTCTATCTCACTGTGACAAACAAAGTCGTCAATATTGTCATGGTAGTAGAGAGACCGGAGGAAAATCAGGAACACTTGGTGCAACGTCTGACTTATTTTCTCAGCGAGGTCTTGATAGAATCAAAACAACGGTATCCGCACTATCAAAAGCTAGCTTATGGTGTGTTTTTAGCATCTCGTAAACTACAACACTATTTTTAGGAACATCCAATTACCGTGGTGAGCACAGCTCCCATGAGAGATATAATCAACAATAGTGACGCCACAGGATGCATCGCCAAATGGGGCATAGAGCTTTCAGCTTTCAATATTGAGTATAAACCTTGGACAACAATCAAATCCCAAATCCTTGCCGACTTTGTTGCTGATTGGACAGAGACAAAGGAGAATGTGACCCTCCTAGAGTCAGAATATTGGACCCTATATTTTGATGGGTCTAAGGCTCGCGGGGGCTAGCATGGTGCTCAAATCACCCCAAGGATATAAAGTTCTATACGTGTTGCACATACACTTCACAACGACAAATAATATTGCCGAGTATGAAGCACTGCTGCATGGAATCCGGATTGCTAAGGATATCGGCATTCGACGTTTGATGTGTTATGGAGATTCAGATCTTGTTGCTCAGCAAGTGTCGGATATTTGTAATGCAAATAAACACATGGCAACATATAAAGCTGTCGTGGATGATTTATCTAAATCGTTCGAAGGGTTTGAGGTTCAACACAACCCTCGAGCAGAAAATGAGGAAGCAGATGCATTATCTTGAATAGGCTCTGCACGGAAAGAGGTCCCAGATGACGCTTTTTTAGAGCACCTCAAAGTTCCTTCAATAAAAGAAGTGGACGAGGAATATCCGAAAAAATCCGACTCACCTCTAAGCAGTTCTGGCTATAATTCCCAGCTAGACTCAATCCTACCTTGACTATTTGATAGATGGTAAACTACCCGAAGACGAAGTTCTGAGCCGGCAGCATCCGACGAGCAAAAGCCTATACTATAGTTAACGGTGAGCTCTATAAGCGGAGTGTATCTGGGGTCTTTCAGCGCTGCGTATCTCCGGAAGAAGGAGTGGAAATCTTAAGAGAAATCCACGAAGGCGAGTGTGGTCACCATGCTGCAGCCAAATCTTTAGTGGCAAAAGCTTTCTGACACGGTTTTTTCTAGCTTACAGCCAAGGCGGATGCCAAACGGTTGGTCAAGACATGCAAGGGCTGCCAAAAGTACACCAAACAAGCTCACGTTTCGACTGATCAGCTGCGAATAATACCTATAACATGGCCTTTCGCGGTCTGGGGGCTTGACATGATAGGACCGTTTAAACGGGCTCCAAGTGGATTTACTCACCTCTTGGTGATGGTGGATAAATTCACCAAATGGATTGAGGCTAAACCCGTCACTAGTTGTGATGGAGCAACAGCCAAAAGATTTGTCGAGGATGTTATAATCTGGTATGGTTATCCGCATAGTATTATCACGGACAACAGGAGTAATTTCTCCATGGGAGAACTTGCCGAATTCTGCAACGAACAAGATATCCAGCTTGACATTGCGTCAGTCGCACATCCGCAGGCTAATGGACAAGTCGAAAGAGCAAATGGTTTAATCCTACAAGGACTAAAACCGAGACTCGAAGCACCACTATGACGTGCTGCGGGGGCTTGGGCAGAGGAATTACCCTTTGTAATATGGAGTTTACGAACAACCCCGAACAGGTCAACTGTATACACACCTTTCTTCTTGGTCTATGGCGCAAAAGCAGTTCTTCCTACTGATTTGATTCACACTTCTACTAGAGTGACCGCGTATATCGAAGAAGATGCCGAGATTTCTCGACAAAATGATCTCGACTTAGTCAAAGAAGTTCGCGTCATTGCTTAAATGAGATCAAAAACCTATCAGCAAAAGTTACGCAAGTATCATAGCCAAAGAGTCAGAAACCGGTCTTTCAATAAGGGCGATTTGGTTCTCCGGCTTGTACAACAAAGAAATCACAAACTTTACCCAGTATGGGAAGGGCCATTTTTAGTTAGTCGAGTATTACACAATGGTTCATACTACCTAACTGATATGAGGCCAATCAAAGAAAGACCTGCTACTAAGAAGAGAAAGAGAGTTGGAGGCAGTACAAATCCGGATGAGTTAGACAGACCATGGAATATTGCTCAGCTATGTCCCTTTTATTCTTAGTTTATCCTTCTTTGTAATCATATATGTGTACATGTTCTGTGAGAAATAAAAGTTTCGGTTGCCTCAAGTTTTTCAATCTTATTTCCGGATGATCATGTCACAAAATCGAAAATCCAAGAATACTTGAAAGTACTTTATGCTCATCTTTGTTCTGGTTTAGATTTCCGATTCTAAAATTGCTACCTTCGGGTATAAATCTATATTTCATAGTCTATACTTTGGTTATTTGTCTGATTGCCGGATGCGGGTATTTTCTGAGTAGTGAATTGTTGGTACTAGAAGCCGACTTTGTTTCCGAGTTTAAACTGGTTTAGCAATTGAGCTCCGTTGCTCGGCAAAGTTTCCGTGCTGAAAGTTTAGCCGGCTCACGAAAGGGACGAGGCAGAAAGCCAGATAAACGGTAAGTGTAGACAAAAAAGTACAAGTGCTTATGCAAACATTTCAGGCACACAAAAATTTAAAAGCCAAAAGTGTTGAAATAGATAAAAACTTAGCACTAGCAAAAGTATCATACTACATATTTACAGACCCATAATGTTTTTAGAATAACACATTTGTTATTTCTAATGATCTATGATGTAGGAGAAGAGGTAGGAGCTGTCGGCTCGCTAGATGCATCATCCTCAGCTTGATAATGTTCCGAGATGTTCAAATCTGATACGGTTTGTTCATCGTCGGAAACTTCAACTGTTTCTTTAGGAGGCGGAGGCGGTGTGTCCACGTGGGTGAAGAAAGGAGTGTCGTAGCTGGTCAAATCAGCTACGTGGCACCCATATCCGGCGCAGGAGTCCATGATGGCTTTGATATCCTGTTGTTGGCCGTCTTTGTCCACGGTAGAGTACCCTCTGGTCACTTGCCAGATTTCCATGCTTCCATGGTGGCTCATGACCATTGTAAGAGCATTCTGCACTGCGGATCGCGCGTAGGACATGTTCCAGTCCTGGACAAGCTGTGGCATCTCCTTTGCCTTGTCCCGCACCTAAAAGTCGGACATGCTATGCATGTCTAGAACCTTGAGAGCTTCGCCAATGTCCTTGATGGATTGGTGAAAGTCATGAAGTAGATCACCGACTTGTGTAAGCCCGTGGGTGCGAGGCTCGACAGAGGTGGAGTCAGTCAAGTTCAGAGGACCTATGCATACAACACAAAATGGTTAAATAAATCCGACATCGAAAGAGTCGAAGAATGTAAACAAGTCAGAAAGTTGGAAACATACCAAAGATGACACCATCAACTTTGGTTTTCTCCTCACGAAGACTCTGGAGTTCAGCCTGGAGTGCCTCAGAAACATCCTTCTCTCTGAATAGCTCATCGTTGAGATCCGAGATTTTCTGCTCGTGGAGTGCAATCTTGCGATCACGCTCCACGGTGGCCATGGAGGAGGATTCGAGAACTTGAACAATGCTCTTCTCATGATCTACCTTGAGCTGGTCTAGCTCTCGGCGGAGATCCTTGTTTTCCACCACCAGGGTCTTTAGATTCTCGGCCTCTTCGATCATAGCACAGGACTGCTTTACCAGTCTTGTAAGTCAAAAGAGCAACAGTTCAGCAAAAATATTCGACTATGAAAACACAAGACAAAGGTTTGAGTCTCAGAATGTTGACCTTCGGCCTCATCCTTGGAAACTTTTAGCTTACCATTTTCAACTCGGAGAGCTTTGATCTCTCTCTGCTTATTGCAGATATTCTTCAACAAATCCTGGTTATATGAATTAACTTTCTGTAAGTCATAATACCCAAAGTCAGAAGTATACTAAAGACTCGGGCTAATATTGTAGCTAATATTAGCACGAGCCTTGAGTGCTACACTAGTTCATTCTTTGGCATCCTAAGGAAGCATAAACCCGGATTGTCTATCCAATTTCATGCTTGGGGGCTATAGGATATGATATAAAGTACCATAAAGAAAAATGTGAGTTGGAATTCCGACTTACATGATGTTCATGTGTGAGCTTGCTCAGGCACATGTTCACCTCAGTGGTAACCTTCTCGGCGAGGGTGAGTGGAATAACCGGAGGTGGTGGAAGCACACCAGCTCTTAGTCCCTCGTCGCGAAGGCGGACTTGTTCGAGAAGATCGGAGTACTTGATGTCCTCCGCTTCTTGTGCTTCTTCTTCGGCAGAGAGATTACGTCTTTCTAGGCATTACCGGGCCAGCCGCTGGATTTCCTCCGCAGATTTCCGAGACAAGCCAAATTTGGCAAGTCCCGGATTGTTCAGGAGATTTTTGGTGAAGGTCTCTGCCGAGGGATCATTACCCGAAGAGGGTTCACCCTTATCAAAACCTGAGTCACCCATGGTGACATCAGTCTGCGACTCAAGGATCGTTGGCCCTGTTGAGGGAGCCGGATCTTCTACAACGGTCGGAGAACGAGTAATCTCCGGCGCTGCAGAAGGTTGAGGGGTAGGAGTCGGAGGAGCCACGGCAGGAGAAGCCAAAGATAGCTTCGTCTGACACAGGGGCTTCGAAGTAGTTCCTTCCCCTTTCCCTTGATGAGATACTTAGCTCTGAGAATGTAATAGAATGGAGAACATTACATCTCGGAAGAAATTACGAGTAAAGTACAAAGGCGGAAGTTGTGTGGAAAGTTACCTCTTCACGACTAGCACTTCCTTTGTGCCGATAACCACTGTCGGAGCTTTGCGCTTTCTAGGCACAACATCCGGTAGTGGGACCAATTCCTCCTCCTGAGAAAACTCGGGAGGATATCCCTCGACAGGAGCCAATTCCGACTCGGGGAGGTCAGCAAGCTGAAAAGAAGATAATATCTCAGTGTTGCAAAATAACTTAAAGGTGAAACACATAAAAAGGGTTTACTGCTAAAAAGCTTACCGGCACTACATGGTCTTCCACTATATGCATGTCTAGGGACGAATCCAGAATCTTTCTCTTGTCCGCTCCTTTATCAGCCATTTGATCTGCCTTATATAATCTTGTGGCTTCAAGGTTTTGGGGCTGATGCGAAGGGAGTTCTTTTTCGATGCCGTGATGGAATGCATCAGTCGGTCGCCATGGTGCTGGAGAGGCTGGATCCGGCATGCCACCCAAGACTGGACCAAGTCGGACCCTCTCAGGCCCTTGTGCTTTATCATATATTCAATCCGCCTCTTGGCGAGAAGCAGATCGTCACTGAGAGCCGGAGGAGCCTCATCCCAAGACGCTCGGGGCGTGGCGGATCTGTTGACGAAAGCCGGCAAAGCAGTAGCTTTGCTGGGAGCAGGAATATCCTTATGATAAAAAAAGGTAGCCGACCACTGTTTGACTGACTCACTAGCTAAAATACGAGGATAGACACGCTCGCGTCTAATTGAAAGACTAATCGTGTTGGTAATATAATGATTACCGGTGGTGATGGAGTTTCTCTGGACATGGAAGTAGAACCGGAAAAGAGTGAGACTCGGCCTAATGCCGAGATACCCCTCACACAAAGCCACATAGGCGCTCATCTCTAAGATAGAGTTGGGGGGAGATGGTGAAGTTGAACACCGTAGTGATCTATCACCTCGGAAAAGAATTCTGAGGGAGGAAAAGACAAACCTCTGTCAAGGTGAGTGTCGAAGTGCACTCGCTCGTCGGCGTGTGGATTGGGGATGGTTTCGTCGAAACCGCTCCTCTAGTCGCCGGAGCGGAGGAGCCCTTCATTCTCCACGCCGTGGAGCTTGGCTTCATCGAGGACGCACGGGATCCAAACCCCGCGATTGTTTTCTTTCTCTGCCACCGCCGCTGTCGTCGCCGCTGCTGCCAAGCCGGATGATGATGATGAAGCCATTCTTCTGGTGCGTCGGTGACCTTGGGTGGGCGGCGCTGGGAATCTGGAGGCAAGGGAGCTATGTGTGCGTGGGAGAAGTGGGGGAGAAGGAAACGACACGGGAATAGGTGAAGAAGATGAGGAAAAAGGAATCCCCACCCCTTATAACCACCGAACCACGCTAAGATTCGTGCAAATGACATAGTAAATACGCCACACGTCATGGAAAGAACTAGGAAGTTCCCACACGATGATTACGCCACCTCGATCTCCACGCACGCATTAAGACGGCGCCTCGATTCTGCGAAAGGTGGACCCACCAACGGTTGTGCTGACAGGGGATGTCTGTCAGTGACGTGACTTGACCATGACCAGTGTCAGATGATGTCAGAGACCAGGTTCCGGCTTAGTTTGAATTGTGAGCTAGAAATGTGAATAACGTACTGATAGGTCTGACTTATTCTGGAGACCCGGATCATATCTTTTGTTTTGAAGTTTCAGGAACCCTTCAAGATTCTGCAAGCCGAAGATCAAGCTAGACGATGATGAATCTGACTTTGGATCTTGGAGACTTCCGGGGGCTGCTATTGGGGATATACTTTCCGAGTATCCTCACAGTTCCTCACTGACCAGGGTGACCCACTTCGGGTTAGAGCTTTGCTTCATGGGCGGCCCAGTCAGGGAGAAGAGACGGAGTCCAGTCCGGCTACGGGAAGGCCCAGAAGACTTACCGACATAGACCCATAGTGTTACTTGTAGTTCAAGATGTACTCTGTAACCGACTCTTGGTCGTAGCCAGATAGATCTCTCCTGTAAACCCTAGGCTGAATATCTATATAAGCCGTCCTAGGGAGAGCCTTTAGGGCAACCCTCAATAGTCGACAATCTCAACTCGCACAGGCAAACCCTTGTAACCCATATTCCGGCTCTACCGTATTACTGGATTGCTAGCAGGAGTAGGATCCGTTCAAAGCCGGCGGATTCGAACATGGGTAAACTTGTGTGCTCACCGTCCTGGAATACCGTACGACTCACACCCCTCTCTTCCGCACGCCTCGAGGACCCCCTCATGGCGTACTTGTCATCAATCCGACGACACTCGTGAGTAGTTCGTTTAGTTCTTGAGGACATGGGAGAAGTCATGTTATTAGTAGTGGAATTGTGTTGAGAAAGATTCAATAGTTTGTTATTTAAGTTGTGGTGTTATTCTTCTAGTGGTGTCATGTGAACGTCGACTACATGACACTTCACCTTTATGGGCCTAGGGGAATGCATTATGTATATGTCTACTAATCGTAGGGGTTACTAGAGTGACAGAAACCTGAACCCCCGTTAGGAAACCTTTGCACAAGGGATGTCAGGATCTTAGAGTTTAAAGCTATGGTTAGGTTTCTATCTTAATTACTTTCTTATACTTGCAGATGCTTGCAAGGGGTTTAATCACAAGTATGTATCAGTCCTAGGAAGGTCGGTACATTAGCACAGGTTCACCCACACAACACTTATCAAACTAAAGAAAATTAATCAACTATATGAAACAAAAGCACTTGACGATATTCCCATGTGTCCTTGAGAACGTTTGGTCATCTTAAGTAATACAACCGGCTTGTCCGTTGCTAAAGAAAGGATTAGGCCACTTGCTGCAATTATTATTATTGTCTTTTATTTACTTGCACTTTATTTATCTGCATTATCAAAAAACCCTAAAAATCTGTTTGCTAAGTATTTACAGAGGATTCCTACTCCAAGCCACTCATCAACACCTTCTGCTCCTCGTTGGGTTCGACACTTTTACTTATCGAAAATAGTATGATACACCCCCTATACTTATGGGTCATCGTATACCGATAAGCTCATATCTCTAGGAATAGAAATTCCCAATGAGCTAGGAATTCATCGGGTTCTCCAATCTCTCCCACCAAGCTACAAGAGCTCTACGATGAACTATAACATGTAGGGCAAGAGGAAGTCTCTCCCCGAGCTTCTCTCAATGCTCAAGACTGCTTAGTGGATATTAAAAAGGAACATCAAGTATTGATGGTCAAT
The DNA here is from genome assembly GCA_910589775.1 of Avena eriantha. Classification (NCBI taxonomy): domain Eukaryota; kingdom Viridiplantae; phylum Streptophyta; class Magnoliopsida; order Poales; family Poaceae; genus Avena; species Avena eriantha. The sequence continues at coordinate 151,155,010 of OU342742.1, read as the reverse complement.
AAGAGCAGGAATTTTAAGAAAGGCAAGAAGGATAAGTCCAAGGGTAAAAACAAGAAGGATAGCAAATTTGTTGCTGGTTCTGAGAATAAACCCAAGGCGGGTCCTAAGCCTAATACCGAGTGCTTTTACTGCAAGGGCGCGGGGCACTAGAAGCGTAATTGCCCAAAGTATCTAGCGGATAAGAAGAATGGGAAGGTTAACAAAGGTATACATGATATACATGTTATTGATGTGTATCTTAGTAGTAGTCGCAATAGCGCCTAGGTATTTGATACTGGGCCGGTTTCTCACATATGTAACTCGAAACAGGGGCTAAAGAATAAGCGGCAACTTGCGAGGGATGAGGTCATGATGTGCGTCGGTAATGGATCAAAGGTTGATGTGATTGCCGTCGGGACGCTACCTCTTCAATTACCATCCAGATTAGTTTTAAACCTGATTAATTTTTGCATGATTCTTCTTCTTCAAAAATCCCCTGATGCATATGTTATTTCCAATTGTAGACCCATATGTTTGTTACAAGTTTTGTATAAAATTATTACTAAGGTAATCACATTCAGGTTAGAACCCTTCATGGATAAACTCATCTCCAATTGTCAGACTGCTTTTATCAAAGGTAGAAATATAATGGATGGTGTGATGTATCTTCATGAAATTTTGCATGAATCTAGGAGGCTGAAGTGCTAGGGGGTTGTTTTAAAAATTGATTTAAAAAAGCTTATGATAAGGTGGATTGGGATTACCTTCTAAAACGTGTGAATTATAAAGGGTTTAGTGAGTTTTGGTGTAGTATGGTGAATGTTGTGGTGAGAAATGGGACCTTATGTGTGAAAATTAATGAAAAAAGAGGAAAATACTTTGGTAGCCATAGAGAGGTGAGGTAAGGGGATCCTTTCTCTCCCTTCCTCTTCAACCTTGCCGCTGAAGGGTTGGGAGATGGTTTTTCAAGCCCTAAACAATGGTCTGGTGACTGGTTTGATATCTCATCTAATTGATAAGAGGGTGGCAATTTTACAATATGTTGATGATTCTATTTTGTTTATCCAAGATGATATTGAGTAGTTAATTCATGTTAAACTAATTCTATATATGTTTGAGACTATGTCTGGGGGGAGGTATACTCTTATTCAATCTTCTCTAAGTGTTTGTTAATATATCACATGTCTATGTATCTCGTGGCTGATACCAACATAGAAAGTTTCACTAAGATAATCAGGAAATTCTTTTGGGAAGGAGCTAATAATAATAATAAAATTATATGGTTAAGTGGTCGTTGATTTGTAGACCAAGGAAAAAAACGAGGGTTGGGGATTAAAATTCTAAAATTGTTCAATATTTGTCTTCTTTGTAAATGGTGGTGGAAGTTGGAATCTGAAGAGGCCTTTTGATAGAAAATTGTTAAGGCAAAATATGGTATAACTCATGGAATTTAGAGGGTGAAAGTGAAACAGGGGGACTCGGCTGCCTAGAAAGATTTGTTGATCTATGTTACTGGTAGAAAAATGGAGTTACGTGATGGTAGAGCAACTGATTTTTAGCATGATCAGTGGATTGGCGATTTCTCTCTCTATGAGAAATTTCCAGATCTATATGACGTTTGCAATCAGAAGAATGGTACTGTTAGAGAAATGACTTTGAGTGGTTCTTTACTTTTAGGAGATGGTTGTCACCTTGCTTTTTTTCTCAGTGGTGTACTTTGAGGAATATGTTAGCCTATGTTACCTTGAGCGATGGTAGAGATAAACTAAAATGGAAATTTACTAAATCTGGCATGTTCTCTGTTAAATCTCTTTATAATAAGCTGGCTGATGTGGGATCATATAGACCATTTAGGTATTTGTGGAAAGCAAAGCTGCATCTTAAGATGAAAATCGGGCTGTGGCTTATCTGGCATAATGCTATTGCTATCAAGAACAATAAAAAAAAGAAAGTGGGTGGGCAGCTATATCTGTCAGTTTTGTCCTGGGAAAGAGACGATCAATCATATGTTTTTTTGCTTATCTCGAAGCTATGTATATGTGGAGTACAATTGCATCTTTGTTCGGTGCTAGCACTAGGCCATCTTGCTTTACTCAGTATTTTTGGTGGATTACGAAGTTTCTTCCTCTTGGGTATAATGTCCATATTGTTTGCGTTGCTGCTCTCCGTTGGGCTTTGTGGAAAACCAGGAATCGTGCTTGCTTTGAAGGGGAGTTGATTTCTTCCCCTCTAGGATTAGTTTATTACATGTGTGCCTTCCTTCGATATTGGGCAGTTTGTAGAACGAGCAAGACAGGGGTGTGCTGACGGAGGGTGCCGATCGTCTGCAACAAATGGTGACGCAAGTGCATGAAATGGCCAGGCAAGCCTTGACCCCGCGTGTCAAAAATGGAGAGATGGACGAGGACGTTGATGTGATTTGGGGACTAAAATGGGTTCGGGGAATTTGGATACTTGTGTCAGCCCTCTTCGTGTGCTGAGCGTGATGAAGAAACGAAGAACACAATCCTGTTTTGTGCTTGTAGCTTTGGAAGCTTCAGTGGTTATGCACTGTTACAAAAACTTGTGTTAGACCCGCTATGGCGTGTGCGTTGTTTTTAGCTTCTGTTTACCTATCGTCTTTTATTTCTCGTTTTGATGTTTGTGGCTTACAAGATAACAAGATATATGTTTTATTATCGTAAAAGGTAATGGAACCCGGCTCGGTGGAGTTGTACGGAAAAAATGGATTTGTGCCAGCCAGCTTTGAGATCGAAAATTCGAAGTCATCATCTGATTTGGCAGAGGACCAAGTGAATTAAACTCGTGCGGGGCTTCTCCCTATAGATACACTCGTGGCAGAGTAAAAAATTGTACTACTACTCCAGAAGGACCATTTCTCATACCAGTACCTAGCGTTGGATGTATAAGGTGTTATCAATAGCCACACATGTTTCTTGTACTGTACATGTAATTTTTGACCGCTGGATCAGTCCACGTCACCGATCCGAGGCAACCACCCCTCCACCAATCAGCGTCGACCTCGTCCCTTCTATATAATGGTTCCTTCCCCTTGGGTTCTTCCCACAACTCACAATTCCCCACCGTCGAGCGAAACCCCACCGCCGCCAACCCCACCTCTCTCCCCGTCGAAGCAGCGGCCGCACCCATGGCCCCCAAGGCGGAGAAGAAGCCGGCTGCGAAGAAGCCCGTGGAGGAGGATCCCGCCGCGGAGAAGGCCGAGAAGACCCCTGCCGGCAAGAAACCCAAGGCCGAGAAGCGGCTGCCGGCCGGCAAGACCGCGTCCAAGGAAGGCGGCGAGAAGAAGGGCAAGAAGAAGGCCAAGAAGAGCGTGGAGACGTACAAGATCTACATCTTCAAGGTCCTGAAGCAGGTGCACCCGGACATCGGCATCTCCTCCAAGGCCATGTCCATCATGAACTCCTTCATCAACGACATCTTTGAGAAGCTGGCCGGCGAGTCGGCGAAGCTGGCGAGGTACAACAAGAAGCCCACCATCACCTCCCGGGAGATCCAGACTTCTGTTCGTCTTGTGCTCCCCGGCGAGCTCGCCAAGCACGCCGTCTCTGAGGGCACCAAGGCCGTCACAAAGTTCACCTCATCTTAGGCTGTTCTGCCTCCTCGTGGTTGGGTGTTAGATCGATGATGATCTGTAGTTAGCTGTGTTGCTGTGTTCTTAGTTCCTGATGTTGCAAGAAATGTTCTGGTTGTGTCCCAAAAATCACTGTTTCTGTATCCTGAGAAATAGTTGTGTTGCCTGTCATGTTCAATTGTTTGCTGTATCCTGAGAAACTGTATCATGTTTTGATGCTCCTTGTCTATGTTTCAGTTTGGCGAGTTGTAGATACCCGTAGATTCAGACTCTGAAATTACAGATTCGTTTTTCTGACTGAGTTTGTAGTTGGCGGCTGTCCATCCTCTGCTGGACAATTACTTTCTCTGTTCCACTGCAAAATTTGCAATGCACTGAAAAATCGCTGACACATGAAACGATCTTTCAGTTTGGCAACTTCGGATCTGAAGACAAAAAAATTGGGCGTGAATTTTCTAGCATTTCGGATACTCATCAGGTTTCCATTTGCGCACGAAAATTTTGGGCGGGATCTCAATTCAGAATAGGCTAGTGGCGGGGATGGATGCGCGGGAACCGGGAAGCAGTGGCGGGATTTCAATTCACCTCAGTCGCAAAGGCGTATTTCGTTGGACCCGTACACTGATTAGCAAGGCGCATTCTATTTACTGCATAACGGAATACGTACTCTGCCCAGCTTTTTCACCGGCGGCGGCGGGGGGAAGGCGATGCCCACCTCGCCGCGCCTTGCTGTGGCCGGCCGCTTCGCTCACTGCGCTACCATGTTTTCCATCGCGGCGGCCGTTGGTGCCAAGTCCCGCGCACCCACGCTTGGTCTTGTCACACGCCGGGTCACATCTGGGTTCTTCCGCGCGGCTGCTGCGCTGGAGCGCGACGTGTTTGTGCTATTGCCTGCAAGAGTCCGTGCGGGCGCAGGTATAGCACGCGCTGGCATTTACTTACTGTTTGTCCTGCATATTTGTCTTCGTGCTTTCATGTGTATGAGCAGCTAATGGCCTAAATCTGCTCTTGAACATTGTTCCATCTTGCATTGAGTGTTCTTTACAACGTGCTTCAGCATTGCTTGGTTTCTTGTTGCCATTGCTGTTCGCTGGTTGTTGTTGTTGAGAATGAGTCAGCACAAATTTTGACATATGTCTTTCTTGACCAGTTAGTTGGTTCGCATAAACATGATGCTTTAGAAGAGGTTATAAATTTTCCTGCAAAAATCAAGAGTAGATTGTATTGAATGGTTATACGGCAAAAATGAATGCACATACAACAGAGACTTATTGTGTGATTGTATCATACACGCACCAGGCACCACTAATAACGCTTTACATCCTGGATATGTTGTTGCCCGAGAGCCCCAGTTATTGTCTTTTTTAAAGAGCAAGGTATATGATATATGCGTGTGTGTGCTGATCTTGGTTTTATTATTTTTCGAGGCTGCTTTATGTGTTTCTTGACTAGTTAGTCGATTTGCACAAACATGATGCATTTGAAGAGTATCACAAGCTAAAGGTCGTTTCTGGTCCTATTCCATTGCAATAGTTAGCATAATGGACATATGAGAATGCTTTGTTGTTCTTACATGCACACTACTACCAGTGCTTACACCCTTGCTTGATCTTTTACTTCTACTGTCAAACCACTGTTTTCAGTGCTCAATGCAATGTTTCTATCTGAATTTTTCCTTATTTTCAGGTCTGCCATGGTCTGCAGTTCCAATGAGTCATCATGAGCTAAGTGATACGGATATTGATGACTATGCTGAGAAGGTGTACATGGGCCTTAATTTTGGCAAGCTTGTGGCTAGGCTAGGCACTGACAGATTTAGATGCCCGTTCTGCTCCTGGGAAAAAGAAGCAGGACTATTGTTAGAATGAGCTACTTCAACACACCATTCGGGTCTGTGCATCCAACCACGCTGCGAACATGAAGGCGAACTACCAGGCCCTGGCCAATCTTCTCAAGACTGATCATGTTGATGCAGCAGCTCATTGCCATCATGAGGATCCGATGCACTGATTAAACCTGGCAAGCCCGTGCAAGATCAGGAGTTCTTTAAGAGCAAGGTATATGATATCTGCGTGTGTGTGTTTGTGTGTGCTGATCTTGGTTTTATTGAATTTCAAGTCTGCTTTATGTGTTTCTTGACTAGTTGATATGCACAAACATGATGCCTTTGAAGAGTATCACAAGCTAACTGTTATAAGATCGTTTCTGATCCTACTCCATTGCAAGATCAGGAGCTCTTTGTTTGCCCCTTGATGGTCATCCTACTCCATTGCAAACATGAAGGCAAACCACCAGGCCCTCGCGGATCTTTTCAAGACTGATCATGCTGATGCAGCAGGCTCATTGCCGGCGTGAGAAGCCGATGCACTGATTGAACCTCGCAAGCCTGTGCAAGATCAGGAGCTCTTTGTTTGCCCCTGGATGGTCATTCTTGCCAATGATCCAGCAGAGCAAACAGAGAGAGGTGGAACCACTCTAATGCAGCAGCTAGCTGATTTCAGACCCTCGCGTTATAATGCTCTGCATTGTTCCAATCGGTACACTTGTTTTGCGGTTGTCCATTTCAAGAAGGATTGGATTGGGTTTCAGGATGCCTTGGCATTCCGTAACTACTAATCACGTCATTTGGGTAAAATTGATTGGAAGATCTCAATACCGTGAAAGAGAAACTTCCCAGATCCAGGGAAGCTTATCATAAAGGGCTTCGACAAGGGGGTCAAGGTCGGCCAGTGAGACGATGGGGGATAAGCTTCATTGTCGAGAGGGAAACAGCCCGGATCACCAGCTAAGGCTCCTAAAGGACCGCTCAGTGATAAAGGAGGTGGGGGTGCAAAGACAGCCAGGAGGTTTGCCTAGAAGCAGCCACCCTTCAAAGAGTGCGTAATAGCTCACTGATCGAGCGCCCTTGCGCTGAAGATGAATGGGGCTAAGCGATCCGCCGAAGCTGTGGGATGTCAAAATACATCGGTAGGTAAATTGACGGGGAAAGTACATTTTTGTTTGGTTGCAAAAGACAAGGATTACAATGCCGACGATCCAGTTGGTAGGTTCTTACCACAAAATGGTGAGTTTAAGACAGTGTCTGGACCGCCATTTGCATACCCTTTCATAGTTTGGTACGTAAATGGTACCAAGTAGTAGCAGGTGCTTCATATACAACTTGGTCTTGCAGTGCTTCTGTTTGGCTTTGTCGTCTTCTTTTTTCAATTTACAAAATTGGGAGCAACCCTTTTGTCTCACTACTTGAGTACTTTACTTATTTTGCTTCTGAAAACGTGATGATTTTTTCAAATACATGATTTAGTGCCCACTTTCCATATTTAAACCTCCAGGGGTGCAGATTGTTCAAGAATTGTCACCTGTATGATAGTGACAACGGTAGGTGTACCCCTTAAAAAAGACACCTGGAGGTGTAGTCTAATGACCCAGTCTTGCAGGTATCCCAAGGGGTGAGAAGAATCCTGGGCTCAAAATTCGTTTTTTTACTGTAACTTCGGTGGGTGTTAGCCGTCCTGAACTTTTACAAAACAATCAAGGTGATGTACAAGTACAAGGTAGCTCATTACAACATGTTAGAGGACAGAGAAAAGATCAAGGGAGGGATCTAGGGGGGTCTACGGTGTTACTACATGGGGAGATGAACAACGGTGAGCCCAAAGCCTAAGAACTTCAGAGCATCTGTGGATCACAACAGGGAGCTGTTCATCTATGTTACTGAAAACAAGGGCATTGCGCCTTTCCAAATATTCCAGGCGATGACAGCAGAAATGGTGGCCTTGGCGAAGTTCTTGGATTGCGCCAACAAAAAAATCAGTTTTGGTACAAACTTTATAGCAACTGCTCTGTATACTTGTTGGCTGTGCATAGAGCAAGGGCCTGTTTAAAATCCATATTGCATTTGGTTACTTCTGTAATTAGCTCCTCCCACTGCCTTTTATAAAATCAGTGCAGGAAATAGCATACAATCCTTTTAATATTAGTTTTATTGCAGAACATGGCAGGTGTTCTTTTCATTAAGAATTATAATAATGTAACCAACACTATGGGTAATTTTTGTTCCTACTGTGTACTGCCTTATGTTTTTGTCTGCATGTGTACAGTGTTTAGCATACATCTGAATTTCAGTCTACTGATTTGCTTGAAGCATTTTTTTTGTTGCTAAAATATACAGTAAGAGGGCTGGGGGAATGAATGAACTGTCATCATTATATTTCTGAAATCTGTAGAACTTGCAACAGTTCTGGATATGAACGGCTATGAAAATTGCTACAGTACTATTGTGGAATGCTGGGATTTTGCAGTTTGCATTTACGTGAGACTAGTGCAAAGAAACACAGCTCTGGGAACCAATTTGGAGCATCTGAAGATAAAATAGAAGAATTTCAGTCATCTGGAACTCTGAAGGATCCTTGATATGACAAAGTCTCCAACCTGTTTGCTTGTGCCTTCGGGAAGAAGAATGCTGGCTGTCTTAAGATCTCGTCGATGGATTACCAGTGGTTGAAAGTGGTGAAAAATTCTACTGGGTCCACTATATCGGCGGCAACTCCGCTCCTCTGGGCAAGGTTCACTATGTTGTTTGTAGACTTGTTTGGTAAGTACTTCATATCATCATATGGACTAATTAAACTGACCATCTAGCTGTTTTATTTCACAACTCTCTGAAGGACATGAATTTAGAACAAGGGTCTAGCATTTCTAAAGTTCCAATTTGACTACCAAGTACCATTATTATTGCTGGATACGATTGGCTCTTCTGCCTTTATGTATGCTTCTTATAGATCAATCCAGTGAGCAGAAAAAACTAACGCTAAGAATATGATTGGACTGGCTGTTGCTAGAGCTATTTTAAGAGATTTTGACCATCTTTTTTTGTTCTTCCCAACATCATGTGCAGAGCAAGGTGCTAATTTAAGTTGTGGTATGCCACCACAAAGCTCATAATTTCCAATCCGGAAGGAAGTTAAGTTTCTGAAAACTCGTACTGTATTTCTCCATACAAATCACTGTAGGATAGATCCACACTCCACAATAAAGTCAAATTCTGTAGACTTGCAGGGATTGGCCCTGACAAATTGTTATGTGCTACATATAATTCTTGCTGGTTTCCCATACTACTGAGGGCCTCAGGAATATTACCAGATAATTCATTCTTGGTCAGGTCCAGTGTACTAAGCCCCTTTATGTTCTTAAGTGATTGAGGTATGTTTCCCTCACACGAGTTACTGTCTAACAACAGCCATTCTAATACTGCACAATTCTGAATACTATCGGGTATCTTGCCAGACACCTGGTTTCCTGTTAAAATCAACTGGTTAAGGTTTGCCAAGCTACCAACTTCAGATTGAAGCAGTCCGGAGAGGGAATTGTATGACAAGTCCAACTAGAAAGAGTGTCCACGCAATTTCAAGATCTCTCAGGTATTGAACCGTTGAGGTAATTCATTGACAAATCAAGCACAAAAAGTTTTTTGAACCGCCCAGGCTTGCCGGAATAGGTCCCTCCAGGTTGCAGTAGCCTGGTTCAAGCCTATTCAACTGTGAAAGATTGCCCAGTGACGACGGCATGAGGCCAGACAAGCTGCTGTTGTACAAACCTAGCTCAATCAAGTTCTCCAGCTTACCGATGCTCTCTGGGATCACTCTGGATAATAAAGTATTTGCTATGTAGAGCATGTTGAGACCCACCAAATTGCCGATCTCTGCAGGGATACTCCCGGAGATGCTATTGTGATTCAAGTACAACTTCTGGAGAGTTGTCGAGAGGTTCTCGATAGAACCAGGCAGCTGTCCCTGGAAAGAGTTGTCATCGAGGAACAAATACCGCAGTCTACTGCTGTTTGCCAAAGAGGTGATGAATTCCCACCCTCTGTTGTCATTTGCTTCCAAGCCTATTTTCAGCCAAATCCAGATACTCAAGAGCTCCCTGCCTCCCAAAGGTGCATCGCTGCAATTTGTTGGTAAACCTGAGCTAGATGGGTTTGAATTGTTGTTCGTTTATTGGATTACAATTTTAGAGCTCCGATGATTGACCTTAATTTGTTGTTGCTACGTACATCACTGCAATTCGGTGATAAAACTGAGCTAGATGGGGCATTATAAACTCGAGTTCGTGTTCGTTTATTGGGTTTGAATAATCAGGAGTTAAATGAATTGTTGCAACTTGTAATCTCATGCCGATTTGGGTCCATTAAGCATGATGTTACTGTTTTGGACACGATATCAAGAATTGCAAATTAATCTACCGTTTTGGAGATAATGCCATTGACCAGTTTGACTTTTGAATATATGTTGAATAATAGAAATTTGAGATGTGCCATTATCTATGCTTTTGCATTCTACCTCCAGAAAAATGTTGTTGTCTCTCTTGCAAATTAATCTGAATCAGCATGCATAGAAATACTTGTTGTTTCTCATGCTAACATGTTAAGATGCTATTTATAATCCAGAAAAATGTATTCATGTCCTTATCTTGAGTTTTGCACATTGCCAGAAAATTTCAATTCATGGTCAATATCTAATTGATTATAATTTTTTTTTGCTTGCAACTACATGTTTTTCTTACTGAGTTTTGCATGCAGCTACACGTTTTTGTAACGAGCTTTCATTCCATAGTATTTAAGGTACAATACATGTAGTACAAGTAACTTACTATACCTTTAAATGTTATTTTTTAAATTATTTTACGTATTCCCTCTGTTCACTAATGTAAAACCTTCTAACTTTTTGTGGAAATGAATATATCTAGACATGTTTTATTGTTTAGGTTCATCCAGTTTAGCTTGAATCTAGTCTATTTTAAAATATCTAGAAGATCTTATATTAATGAATGAAGGGAGTAGTCGAGGAGGGGGCAATTTCATTTTTAGAACAAGAGGAGGGAACAAATGGGTGATGTCCGAATTGCGATGGATCTCCCACAGATATGCTACTGTTTAACTCACTGTCAACTGAACTGGGCCTCTCCAGTAAGGCCCACGGTCACCATTTCTCCAGATACAAACGCTCATGGCGGAGAATCACTCCGGCGGCGGAAGAGCCGGCCGCGGCGGCGGAGGAGGCCAAAAAGGCTCCGGTGGGGAAGGAGTCCAATGCGGAGAATCCGGCGGCGAGCAGGTCCTGCGCGGAGGAGGAGCACCCGAATAAGGGGCAGGAGATCGATCTCCGTCATCTGCGAGGCCACACGGCCGTCACGAACTCCTTCATGGGCGCCACCTTCGAGAAGCTCTCTAGGAAGGCCACCTCAGACCACAGGACATCAAGGCCGCCCTCTCCACCAAGTTAGACTCCTCCTAGGTTTCTTACAGAAGTGGCATTTTTTAATTGCTATTGAAACTCTGGTTATCTGGAACTGTAGCAGTGATTAATTGAAATGGATGATCGATGGTTAGTGCACAGTTGGGTAGTTGTAAATAGGAATTTCTCGGTGCTTCTATCTGGAATAATAGTGGTAGTTTGTTTAATTTTCTACATGGATTTTGCTTGATGGAGAATTGGAGATCATGGGGAAATTTAGGCGAATTGAATTTTATGGAACAAACATGTTAAGCCTTGTATTCAGTTATGATCATGGGGAAATTTAGGCGAATTGAATTGGAGTCAGCTTTAATTGGAAACATATTGGCTCTGATTTCTTCCAGAGTACCAGGGGTCATAAAAACTTGGTAATTTGCAATAAGTTATATGCTTGGCATGTATGCCCACCGGCATGGAGGTTCAAACATTGCATATCTATAGAGGAAACGTTTATGCACATTTCATATTTGTCTTACAATCATGAAATGAAGATCTGAAAGATATTCAAACACCATCCATGGTTTTGAACTTTCAATTATTTCTGGTAGCTAGTATATACCTCTAAAATGTACCGTTTCCTATCTCCTGCCCTGATCGTCCATTATCTTGCAAATAACTGCGGAAGTGGTGGCTTAAAAACCTGAGGTATTCATCTCTGACTGCATGTATCTCTACTGCTGCATCTCTTATCAGCATTCTGTCCCTGGGTTGTTGCTTTGAGCAGGATATGCCGAGCCTGAAGATGGAAACTAAGCATTCCTTGATTTTATTACATGCAGTGTCATCCTTTCGTTCTGCATGCAGCCAAATTGCTGAATCAGCTATCTCCAAGGTTTTCTCGCCGAGAGCATCGCCAACAAACTTATGCAGATCCAGTGAGTCTCTGAACATGTCATCCGTGGGGCTCCTTCCGGTGAACATCTCAAGCAACAATATGCCTAGGCTGTACACATCGCCAGCAGTTGAGACTGAAGAGCCTTCCCCGTACTCTACAATATTTGCAACAAAAACTGATCATAAAGCACATCCATGACACCGAGGGAACTAGAAGGAAACAATACCAGAATTTCAGTTACCTGGAGAAACATAACCAATGGTACCTCTTAGCCCAACTGTACTGTTTGAATCATTTTGATTGCTGATTATTTCTTCGCCAAGTATTTTTGAGATGCCAAAATCTCCAACACGGGCGCTCATGTCCTCCGCAAGAAGAATATTGCTTGGCTTAAGATCGCAATGGATGATTGGTGGCTCACAGTGTTTGTGAAGATATTCAATTGCGTCCACAACATCAACAACAATATCTAGCCTCTGAGCTAGGCTGAGTGTATTACCTGAAGTGAGTTCTTCAGATTTTGAATGAAGCCAACCTTCTAAACTACCATTAGGCATGAACTCAAAAACTAGTGCCTTGAACTCTTGCCCTTGGGGGTCTATTGTTGAGCAACATGTGATGATCTTTATAAGGCAACGGTGACGCACTATTCTCAACGCCTCACACTCGGCGTCAAAACTCCTGGATGATCCTGATTGTTGAAGGTTAAACACTTTTACTGCCACAGTTGTACTTGTATCTTCATCATCCATACTGCATTTGTAGACAACACCGTATCTTCCTTTCCCAAGCAAGTTTGCTTCTAAGAATCCATCAGTTCCCATTGATAATGCATTATAAGAGACTCTCTGATATTTTCCCTCGATAAGCATAGGTGGTTCTTGGTCCTTCTGTCTTCCTGTCTTCTTGCAGAAAATATGAGTAAGGACAATCAGTGAAATGATCAAAAATATTGATCCTGTTGTTGCAAGAGCTATTATGACTGACTTTGACCACCCATTTTTATTTTTGCCTGCGTTGTTCATAGAGCATGGAGCCAAGTGAAGCTGGGGTACTCCACCACATAACTTGCTATTTCCAGCAACTGACACATAAGTTAGGTTTCTGAAAACACCTCCTTTTGGCACTTCACCTTGCAAATTGTTGAAGGACACATCCATTTTTGACAGCATGGTCAAATTCTGAATAACTGGTGGTATCGGCCCCGAGAAGTTGTTTTCCGCCAGATATAATTCTTCTAGGTCGCGCATGCTTCCGAGAGTATCGGGTATCCCACCAGAAAAGTTGTTCATGGTCAGGTTCAATACGCGGAGCCCTTTTATGTTACCCAAAGTCTGAGGCATGCTTCCTTCGAATGAGTTCCTATCCAGCGACAAGAATTCCAACACTATGCAGCTTCCAATACTGGCAGGTATCTCACCAGAAAAATTATTTCCTGACAGAACAAGCTCGTTGAGATTGTGTAATCCACCGACTTCTGAAGGAATAGGTCCAGATAATGAGTTGTATGACAAGTCCAGGTAAGAAGAAAGGGAAGTCAGCCCCATAATCTCTTTAGGAATCGAACCATTCAGGTTGTAATTCATGGAGAGATCAAGTAGCTGAAGTTTTTGCAGTGTTCCAAAGTTTGCTGGGATTGGCCCTTGTAAGTTATTGTTGGGTGCAAGTAGCCATTGTAGCTGTGTGAGATTACCCATAGAAGGAGGTATGAGGCCTGAAAAGCTATTGCTTTGCAAGTATAGCTGACCTAAGTTCACTAACTTCCCAATGCTCTCTGGGATCACTCCAGACATGAAAGTATGCTCTATCTCGAGTACTGTAAGGCCTACAAGATTGCCAATATCTGAAGGGATATATCCAGAGATGTTATTGTAACCTAAATAAAGGTGCTCGAGAGTTGTGGAGAGATTTGCTATTGACCTTGGCAGCCTTCCACTGAAAGAGTTGTTGGCGATAGGTAGGGTTACCAGCTGACTGCAGTTTGCCATTGAAGTGATGAACTCCCAACCTTCCCTGTCGTTTGCTTCAACATCGGTCCCATGCAGGAACAAATGTACGAGAGATTGCAGCCTCCCAAGATTAGGAGGCACAAATCCACTAAATCTGTTCATTGAGAGCCATAACCCTTTCAGCGTAGTGAGATTGGAGATTGAAGAAGGAATGACTCCGCTGAAGTTGTTAGCACCAAGGCTAAATCCTTGTATTCTAGGAAATTTGTCTCCGATATCGGCAGGAATGTTGCCATGCAGCTTGTTCCCTCCAACGGCAAAGCCTACTAGTGATGACAAGTTGTACAAAGAGGGTGGAATTACTCCCGAGAGGCCATTAATCTCAAAGTTGAGGAACTGCAGGTCAGCTAGTTTGCCAAGGCTGTCTGGGATTGGGCCATGGAGCCAGTTATCCTTGAGAGACACGTCACTCAGTGATGACAGGTTAGCCAGCGACGCTGGAATAAGCCCGGTTAAGTTGTTTCTCTTCAGTGAGAGTGTCTGTAGGTGTGTCAGAGTATTGCCGATATCAACTGGGATGTGGCCATTGAGCTGATTGTAGTGAAGAACGAGGGTTGTCAAGCTGGTGCAGAAGGTAAGGTTGGCAGGAAAGATACCCGAGAGCATGTTTATCCCCATGTCGAGGGTCTGCAGTTGTCGGAGGCGACCAATGCTTGGTGGTATGTTGCCATAGAGCTCGTTGGAGCTCATATTGAGAATCTGTAAGAAGGTGAGGTTTCCTATGGCCGGAGAGATGGTACCCGCGAGCCCAAGGAAAGGCAGGCTCAGCCCTACCACCTGCATCGGCCTGCTGTGGCTACATGTGACGCCCTCCCAGCTGCAGAAGTCAGTGCTGCCATTCCAAGAACCTAGCGCACCAGAGTTGCTGAGCCCTGCCTTGAAGGCAAGAAGCGCGGCCTCATCGCTTGCCGTGGCGATCATCAGGATGGAGAGGAGGGAAAGTACCAGCAAGCTCATGTTGCATACATCCATGTCTTTCTTGAATTAATTGGTCTGTGAGTGGCAACGTCGTCTGGCATCTGCAGAGTTCTATGTTCTATGCATGTGTTGTGTGTATACAGTCTCGGAGCGCATTTTCGTTTGGTCAATAAAGTGTGAAGTTGGGCCCTGGAGACCTGGACTCCATTGATCTGAATACAATTCACGATTTAACTAATTTCTTCCGAACTTTTGGTATTTAACTAATTTCTTCCCAGCTTTGGTGTATCCATGAAGGCAACCAGTCATTGTCAGTGAATCTTTCCTTAATTCTTGTTTTGACTGCGTATCTCTCCTTAACTCTTATACACAGCCTTTTTGCTGGCTTTATGCATGCTTGCTTAGTTGCTTGGTACCTACTCCATATCATCATATATTCAGTAATAAAGTAATAAAGTAACTATTATACTTGTTTATGTTGCAGCTCTAGAATATTAAGAATTCAACACTAACTACCGATGTTGTCATTCTACCTGGTTGTCAAATGTGGACAAGCTTCACTGCTTTCTTTGCTTGTGTCATGCTTTGTTTTCATTTGACATTGTGAAGGCACTCCAGCATAGGGTGTCTCTACCCGTGCAGTCTTCATGATTCAGAATTCCTACTTTATTCTGGGTGAGAAATAATAGTTTAAGCACTTGTTTTGGATAATTCTCAAGTTGCATGATCTAAACCTTTTAGTGACCGGAACAGGGGTACCTGATTTTTTGAGCCATTTCTTGTTTACACTCGTTTCTTATGGCCACTTGCTTCTATGTATTTTAGAATGATACTCCCTCCGTTCAATAATGTAAGACATTCTAGCCTTTTTATAAAACACATGTATGTGGACGTGTTTTAGTGTGTAGGTTCACTCATTTTAGAACGTAAGTAGTCCACTTTGAAATATCTAAAAGGTCTTACATTAGTGAACGGAGGGAGTATATAATTTTGGAGATCCATCTCTGTTCTGATTTCTTTGAAAAAAATGCAGACTTTTGCTGTCAGGATCTCTTAGTTACGTAGAATTTGAATATTGACAGTTGGGCGATCATACTGTTTTACAAACATGTTCAAGAAAAACATGACGAGTATGGCACCCTAAATTGATGGATATGGAGTTTGGATCTTGTTGACATTCTAGAAAAAGCCTGTTTAAGTTAACATACCCACTGGTATGGAGTTTTGAGCTGAGGCGGATATCATAACCATGAAACAACACTACATGTATGATATCTTCGGTATTATAAAAATGGCCTTAACGAAGGAGTATTACCTACAGCACTATATATTTTGGTTGCATATGACTGTTTGTTGATTTCTCTTCTGTTTGGTACTTTGGTGTATGAGCAAATACAACCAGATCCCTTTCTAGCATCCTCTAGCAGTATATGCCAGGAAAATTGATGACAGAAACCAAGCATTTCTTGTTACCACTTCTCTCTCTCGCCACATTCAGACTGGGTTCTTGTAGTTCCTGTTCTATGTTTAGTTTTTTATCCTTCTTGATGCTTTAGATTCCTGACACCTACCAGCCATGCCGGAGGGGTGAAGGCACTTCTTGAACCACCTTCTGGTGGAGGACACGACACGAAGGGCTGGTGAGGGCGAATCTGCTGATAATTTTTTCTCTTCCTCCTAGTCTGAAGGGTACCGCGAGTTCTTCAGTTCTTCGGTTCCATGTAAGATCGCAATTGCATGCACTTCTGAGATTCTTCAGCTTAGTTCTTTAACCTGATATTTTTTAGCAGTCTTGGCTTACTTATTTCTCCGAACTGCCAATGGTATTATGTTTTAGGTACTTAAGATTCACTTCTTCGCCATGATTTTTGCATGCAGCTCCCTCCAAATACAGATTGTGATTTTTGCTTCTTGGTCGTGATTTTTGCATGCATCCCACATATTCTAAAATCTAAAATTTCAGCAATTGGATTCTGGTGTCCTGTGTATTTCAGAATAATATGGAATTGATTAGTGTTATTAAATATGATGTGAACTTGAGTTATTATCAAATCTTCAAATCTCCCTTTGGTTGGCACAATCTGCATGCTGAATTGCAGGAATTTTAATGATTCTCATATGTCCAATATCTTGAATTGCCGATTTGGCACGTTCCTTCATTTCTAACGGAACATCTTCTATGGAATTTTGATTTCAATTCTGAGACTTGCAACTCGACCTTGTTAGATTTGATATTTCGAAATATTATTAAAATTATGGAAGATCATGCCTAATTTGAGTTGCCCAGTGCAAGGGGGTTCAAACTTCCAGCAGATATCTTAATCATGAACCATGTTTATTTATTTATGATGTATTAAAAAATGTGGTTCCTTAAACAAAGAATACCATCTTCAGTACTACTAAACTGCATCAATTACTCAATTAAGTTGAAGTATCTATTGGCGAACTGATAAATATAAAGTATGCATCTCTGCACTTGCATCTCCTATCAGCATTCGCTCCCTAGGTTGTTGCAGTGAGCTGGATAGCCATTGGAGAGCTAGTTGAATTCTTTATCGTTTGGCTTGCATGCTCAGTAGAACACTTGCTATATCAAAATCTCCAACCCGTGCACTCATGTCTGCACAAGAAGGACGCAGGAGGCCAGGCTCTGTGGGAGTGTGCCGGAGCAGGAGTTGCAGCTCAGGTCGAGCCTTTGCAGGTGGCGGAGGCCGCCAAGGCACACCGGGATCTCCCCGTGGAGCCAGTTCAGGCTCAGGTTGCGTGTCCGCAGGAACGTGAGGTTCCCGAGGACCCGGGAGAGCGTCCCGGTGAGCGTCCTGCCATGTAGGTTCATCGCCACACGACCCGCTGCTGGCGGAGGCCGCACGTCACGCCCTCCCAGCCGCAGAAGTGGGTGCTCCCGTTCAGGAGGCTAGCAGGCCTGCACTTTGAAATCAAGCAGCGCTGTCTGGTCACCAGCGCTCACCGTGGCGATCAGTACCAGGAAGACGGCGGCCAGCGACCGCAGCAAGCTCATGACTGCCAACATTGTGCATGCTCTTCTATCCTTGGTATGTGAGTTCAGTGAGTTGTATCATCATACACTGGTAATTGCTTCAAATATATAGTCTGTGTGGCATGGTTGTGTTCAATCTATCTGTTGAATTTTCTGCCACCTTTTCTCCTTTTTGACTCGCATTGAACTGATATGAATGTGTGTTTTCAGGGACAACTTTTTCCAAAGAATGAATAAATTAGCAGCCTGCACGGCTGCTGAATTTTTCCAAGAGTTGGAGACCAGACCGTCGGCACCAGAGTTTTTAGTGTCTGCTTTGCTTGAAGTCTGGTGGATTTATTGCAGCGTGGATCCTTAATTAGCTACATTGGCAGTTGGAGCCCGCTGCCCTCAACAGGGGAATGCTACTCCGATGATTGTCCTTAATTTGTTGTGGCTACGTAAATCGCTGCAATTCGGTGATAAAACCAAGCTACATGGGGCATTATAGCAATAATCTGGGGTTGGGTGAATTGTTGTAACTTGTAATCTCATGCTGACTCGGGTCCATTAATCATGATGTTGATGTTTTGGAGACGGTCTCACGAAGGGAGCATTTTGAATTTTTGAGACATATGCCATTGCATATCTCCCCTTTTGGAAACAATGGCATTGAAAAGTTTGGCTTTTGAATGTGCCATTATTGAATAGCAGAAATTTGAGATATTCCATTATATACGCCCTTGCATATAAATATTTGTTGTTTCTCATGCTAAATGGTCGCGTGCTTTTTTTTAATCCAGAAAAATATACTCATGTTCTTATCTTTGAGTTTCGCACATTGCCAGAAAATTTCAAATCACGGTCAGTATCTAAAATTAATTATAATATTGTTTGGTTGCAATGTACATGCTTTTATACTCCTACTAAGTTTTGCTTACAATGTAACAAGTTTCATTCCATGGTATTTAAGGTAGTACAATACATGTATACAAGTTATATCTGAATTGAACTGGGACGTACAGGTTTTTTTAAAGGGAGTACTAGAATTTCCCACGAATATGACATTGCCTACGAATATGACATCGCCTTTTTTTTTGAGAACAAAATATGTATATGACATCGCCTAGCTCACTGTCAACTGAACAGGGCCTCCTTTGTAAGGCCCACGGTTACCATTCCCATTTTTCCAGTACACTCGCTCCGTAAGGCCCACGGTCAGCGTTTCTCCCGGTACAAACGCACATGGCGGAATGGAGCTCCGGCTGTGGAGGAACCGGCCGTGGCGGCGGACGCGGAGGCCGTAAAGGCTCTGGCGCGGAAGGAGCCCAATGCGGAGAAGCCGACGGTGGAAAGGTCTTTTCCTCCGCGGTCGAGGAGCTAACGGAGAAGGGGCGGGAGATCCATGTCCATCTTCCGCGAGGCCGCATGCCCATCGCAGGCTCCTCCATCGGCTCCACCTTCGAGACGATTCCCTGTAACGCCACCTCAGAACACTGGGCACCGAGGCCGCCCTCCTCACCAAGCTCGACTACTCTCAATTTCATCTAGCAGCGGTAATTGTTAACTGCTCTTGGAACTCTGGTTATCTGTAACAGCATTAGGGATTGATTGGAAATTTGGAATGGATGGATGGTGGTTACTGTTTAGTGGATAGTTGGGTCGTTGTAAATAGGAATTATTTGGTGCTTCTACCTGAAATAATAGTTGTAGTTTGTTTAATTTACTACATGGATTTTGCTTGATGGAGAATTGAACACCGCAGGGAAATTTATGTGATTCAACTTTCTGGAACAAAGTCTCGTACTCAGTTCCGATGACCGAGGTTGTGAAATTTCAGGTATTATGTAGTGCTTCTTTCAGGAACATTACCTCACCGGTCGGAAATCTTGGAGATAGTAGTGCTGCTTTTCTCTTACTATGCTATATGACTGATCTCTGTTAAGCCAATTTTCATGTTTGGTTTCTTAATTTATTGAGTGATAAGAATCATGTGTTGCTTGTAGATTTGTGTTGCTAGTTTTCTGCTTTAGCTGGGCAACGAACGGGTTCTTTATTTCTTTCAAAGTACCCGGGGTCATGAAATCTTGGTAATTTGCAATAAAGTATGCCTACTGTATGGAGGTTCAAACATTGCATATCTACGGAGGAGGAAACGTTTATGCACATTTTATATCTGTCTGACACTTGTGAAACAAAGTTCTGAAAGATATTCAAACACCATACATGGTTTTGAACTTTCAATTATTCCTGGCAGCTATGTATCTCTAAAATGTATCGTTTCCTACCTCCTGCCCTGATTGTCCATTATATCGCTGCAGGTTAAGTACTCATAAGTTGAAAACATGAGGTATTCATCTCTGATTGCATGTATCTCCACTGCTGCATCTCTTATCAGCATTCTGTCCCTTGGTTGTTGCTTTGAGCAGGATACGCCGAGCCTGAAGATGGAAACTAAGCATTCCTTGATTCTATTACTTGCAGCGTCATCCTTTCGTTCTGCATGTAGCCAAATTGTCGAATCAGCTATCTCCAAGGTTTTCTCGCCAAGAGCATCGTCAACAAACTTATGCAGATCCAGTGAATCTCCGAACATGGAATCCGTGGGGCTCCTTCCAGTGAACATCTCAAGCAACAATATGCCTAGGCTATACACATCACCAGCGGTTGAGACTGTAGAGCCTTCACCGTATTCTACAATATTTACAACAAAAGTTGATCATAAAGCACATCTATGACACATCAAACTAGAAGGAAACGATACAAGAATTTCAGTTACCTGGGGCAACATAACCAATGGTACCTCTTAGCCCAACTGTGCTATTTGAATTATTTTTATTACTGATTATTTTTTCGCCAAGTATTTTTGAGATGCCAAAATCTCCAACACGGGCGCTCATGTCCTCCGCAAGAAGAATATTGCTTGGCTTGATATCGCAATGGATGATTGGTGGCTCAGAGTGGTTGTGAAGATATTCAACTGCGTCCACAACATCAACAACAATATCTAGCCTCTGACCTAGGCTGAGTGTATTACTCGAAGAGAGTTCTTCAGATTTTGGATGAAGCCAACCTTCTAAACTACCATTAGGCATGAACTCAAAAACTAGTGCTTTGAACTCTTGCCCTTTGGGGTCGACGCCGGAGCAGCATGTGATAATCTTTGTAAGAGAACGGTGACGCACCATTCTTAAAGCCTCGCACTCAAGGTCAAAACTCCTGGAAGATCCTGATTGTTGAAGGTTAAACACCTTTACAGCCACAGATATACCTGTACCATCATCATCCATAGTGCATTTGTAGACAGCACCATATCTTCCTTTCCCAAGCAAGTTTGCTTCTAAGAATCCATCAGTTCCCACTGATAATGCATTATAAGAGACTCTCTGATATTTTTCCTCAATAAGCATAGGCCGTTCTTGGTCCTTCTGTCTTCCTGTCTTCTTGCAGAAAATATGAGTAAATATAATCAGTGAAATGGTCAAAAATATTGATCCTGTTGTTGCAAGAGCTATTATGGTTGACTTCGACCACCCATTTTTATTGTTGTCTGTGTTGTTCAAAGAGCATGGAGCCAAATGAAGCTGAGGTACTCCACCACATAACCTGCTATTTCCAGCAACTGACACATAAGTTAGATTTCTGAAAACACCTCCTTTTGGCACTTCACCTTGCAAATTGTTGAAGGACACATCCATTTTTGACAGCATGGTCAAATCCTGAATAGCTGACGGTATTGGCCCTGAGAAGTTGTTTTGTGCCAGATATACTTCTTCTAGGCCGCGCATGCTTCCAAGAGTACCAGGTATCCAACCAGAAAAGTTGTTCATGGTCAGGTTCAATATGCGGAGCCCTTTTATGTTCCCCAAAGACCGAGGCATGCTTCCTTCGAATGAGTTCCTATCCAACAACAAGAATTCTAACACCATACAACTTCCAATACTGGCAGGTAGCTCACCAGACAAATGGTTTCCTGACAGAACAAGCTTGTTGAGATTGTGCAGTCCACCGACTTCTGAAGGAATAGGTCCGGATAATGAGTTGTATGACAGGTCCAAATGAGAAGAAAGCGAAGTCAACCCCAGAATCTCCTTGGGAATCGAACCATTCAGGTAGTTCATGGACAGATTAAGAATCTGAAGATTTTCCAGCTTTCCAATGTTTGCTGGAATTGGCCCTTGTAAGTTATTGTTGGGTCCAAGTAGCCATTCTAGCTGTGTGAGATTACCAATAGAAGGAGGTATGAGGCCTGAAAAGCTATTGTTTTCCAAGTATAGCTGAACTAAGTTCACCAACTTCCCAATGCTTTGTGGGATCACCCCAGACATGAAATTGTGCTCAGTCTCAAGTATGCTAAGGCCTACAAGATTGCCAATATCTGAGGGGATAGGCCCAGAGATTTCATTGTTACCTAATAAAAGGTGCTCGAGAGTTGTCGAGAGATTCGCTATTGAACTTGGCAGCCTTCCGCTGAAAGAGTTGTTGAAGATAAGTAGGGTTGCCAGCTCACTGCAGTTTGCCATTGAATCGATGAACTCCCAACCCTCCCTGTCGTTTGCTTGCAGATCAGTCTCATACAAGAACAAACGTACGAGAGAGTGCAGCTTCCCAAGATTAGGAGGCACAAATCCGCTAAATCTGTTCTGTGAGAGCCATAACCCTTTCAGTGTAGTGAGATTGGTGATCGAAGAAGGAATGGGACCGCTGAACTGGTTATTGGCAAGACTAAATCCTTGTATTACGGGAAATTTGTTTCCGATATCAGCTGGAATGTTGCCATGCAGCTTGTTCCCTCCAACGGCAAAGGTATCCAGTGACGACAAGTTGTACAAAGATGGTGGAATCACTCCGGAGAGTCTGTTACCCTCAAAGTTAAGGATTTGCAGGTCTGCAAGTTTGCCTAGGCTCTCCGGGATTGGGCCATGGATTCGGTTGAACTTGAGATGTACAGAACGCAGAGATGACAGGTTACCCAGCGACGCTGGAATAAGCCCGGTGAAGGTGTTGTTCACCAGTGAGAGTCTCTGCAGGTGTGTCAGAGTATTGCCAATATCGACTGGGATTTGGCCATTGAGCTGATTGAACTGGAGGATGAGGGTTATCAAGCTGGTGCAGAAGCTAAGGTTGGCAGGAAGCATACCAGAGAGTATGTTCCGCCCCAAGTCGAGGGTCTGCAGTCGTCGGAGGCGACCGATGCTTGGTGGTATCTCGCCGTAGAGCTCGTTGGAGCTCATGTTGAGCATCTGTAAGAAGGTGAGGTTTCCAATGGCCGGTGAGATGGTACCGGCGAGCCCACGGAAGGGAAGGCTCAACGCTACCACCCGCGTCGGCCTCCTGCGGCTGCATGTCACGCCCTCCCAGCTGCAGAAGCCGGTGCTGCCGTTCCAAGAGGCAAGCACACCGGGGTTGCTGAGCCCTGCCCTGAAAGCAAGCAGCGCAGACTCATCGCTTGCAGCGGTGATCATCAGGATGGAGATTAGGGAAGGTACCAACAATCTCATACCACACACCGCCATGTCTTTTCTTGAATTAATTGGTCTGTGAATGGCAACAATGTCTGGCATGCTTCATGCTGGTGCTATGTGTATACTCCGTGAGCATGTTTTCATTTGGTCAACACCATGCTCCATGCCTGTGTCGTCTGTATAGTGTATACACGTTTTCATTTGGTCAATAAAGTGATAAACTAATCCAGTTACAGAATCCTGGAGACATGGACTCCTCCATTGACCTGACTACGATTGAATAGTTTCTTCCTGGCTTTTGGTGTATCCATGAAAGCAATCACCCCGTGGCAGAGTTGACACGGAGCTGAGCTGCTGCAGCTCTTTGATTCTTCCCACAACAAGTCGTTGTGTACCTTCTCTTAATTCTTATACAGCTTTTTTCTGGCTTCATCAACTAAAAAAGCATATTTGCATGTTTGCTTGGTACGTACTCCATATCATCTCGTATGCAGTAATAAACTCAACACTAGCTACCGATGCTGTCATTCAAGAAACCCAGGATATTAAATGTTCTAGCTTATATTATTTCTAGGCCTGAGAAGCCACTAAAATCTGACGGCAGCATTTCAGTTCATTTGATTGAGTTGATATTTTTTTTTCGTGCTGCACAGTTTCCATTAAATCTAATTGTCAAATGTCAACTGGATTCACTGCTTTCTTCCTTATGTCATGCTTTATTTTCATTTGACATTCTGAAGGCATTACAGAGTAGGGTGTCTCTACCTGTACAGTCTTCATGATTAAGAATGCATACTTTATTCTTAAAGGGAAACACTAATTTAACCATTTGTTTTGGATAATTCTCAAGTTGCTTATCCTTGTGGTGACTGGAACAGGGGTACATGATGTTAGAGTGTATAGTCTCTCTCTGTATTTGCCTATTCTATAAGGGCTTCTTGGCATATTTGCCCATACACACATGTACATGTATACTGGCCTTTGGCCCCCTGTTAATCCACGGTGGAGGAGCTAACGGAGATCGATGTCCATCTTCCGCGAGGCAGCATGCCCATCGCAAGCTCCTCCATCGGCTCCACCTTCGAGACGATCCCCTGGAATGCCACCTTAGATCACTGGGCATCGACGCCGCCCTCTTCACCAAGCTCGACTCCTCTTAGGTTTCAATTTCATCTAGCAGCGGTAATTGTTAATTGCTCCTGGAACTCTGGTTATCTGTAATAGCATTAGGGATTGGAGAGCACGATGAGAGCCCCCTTCCCCCTGCCCGCCGGCGGCCAATCCGGCCCCAGCGCCCACCCCCCCGCCGCTCCGGCGACGGCCCCCCCCCCCGCGCTCCCCTTCCCCGGGCCGCTCCCCTTCCCCTGGCGTGAGCACGGGCTCCCCGCGGTGGAGAGAGGACAGATGGGGCGGGGGCCGCAGCCCTGGCTCGGAGGAGACGCCGCGCTCCTACCGGGCGGCGCTCACCGGGGACCGTTCGACGACGAGGATGGAGGTGGAGGAGGACCCGCGACGTCATGAGGTGAGGTCGGAGATCTGCACCAGCGAGCCGGTGGCGATTGATGCGCTCGACGACTCCGACGACCCCCTGGAGGACGAGCTGGACGACACCACGGCCGCCCCTGAGGCGCCTTGGGTGGAACCCGGCACCTCGCGCGCAAGAGGGCCCGGGGCAGGCGCGCCGGGAAGAAGGTGGCGGCCAAGGCGGCGGCGGCCAGGCGGCGCGCCCGCCGCGCGAGGCTGTGCGTGAGCCCGGCGCCTTCGCGGGGTACGAGGGCCTCTGCCTGCTCTGTACGAAGCCGGGCCACCGCGCCGCCGACTGCACTGTCAGGCCTGTGTGCATCCGTTGCGGCGGGCCGGGCCACATGTCCAAGGACTGCCTGGAGCCCTAGCAGCCACGCCTGCGTGCGCCGCCCGACGCCGGTGACGAGCCCGCGCAGAAGAGGATGGTGGGCGACCGTGACCGGAGCCATCCTGGAGGCTCCCATGGTGGTGGTGGCGTCGATGGGAGGCTGCACCTTGCGCAGGCCACGGCCGACCGGGGCCGGAGCCATCCTGGGGGCTCCCATGGCGGTGGTGGCGCCGAGAAAAGGCAACACCTTGCGCAGGCCGTGACCCTGCCAACACGTGTCGCGCGCCAGCGGGATGTTTCGCCGCGCCCCTGGAGCAGCGCGCGAGGGATGCTGCGCCTTCGGCCGCGCCACCGCGGGCGCGCGCGGCTCCGGCGGCGTCACAATCTCGGGGTGAGGGTGGTTCGCGCGCGCCGCCACCGGCCCACCAGGGGCGGGCAGCGCTCTCGGGCTCCGGTGGTCATAGGGCGGAGGCCTCCGGGCCTCGCCGTGATGGGCTGCCGGCCGAGGCCGTGCGCACCGTTGCCCCGATACCTGTGGCGCCGACGAGTGACAGGGCGGTGGCGCCAGTCCTCCCTGGGGCGCCGGGTCGGCAAGATGCGATGGTCGCCCCACGGCGGGCGGCTGATGCGTAGGTCCAGCCCCTGGCATTACGCCAGCAGCCCCGCTCGGTGGCGTTCGGTGGTGAGCTCGCGCGCCGCCTAGCACGTGCGGCCTGCATCTTCCCTCGCTCCCCTGAGGGGGACGCGGCGGAGCAGGAGCTGGGCAGGGTGCTGCTGGGGATCATCGCCGGCGGTGAGAGGTCGGTGACGGTCGAGGAGGTGGAGGAGGCCCTGCTCGGCGGTGGTTTCAACCTGGCGCAGGGGAGTTTTTCGGTTCACAGGCACAGTCTGGAGCAATTCCTGATGTTCTTTGCAACTATGGAGGGGAGGAACCGGGTGTTCGACGGCGAGTTTCTGGAGTCGACCCGCTTTCGCCTACTTCTGAGGCCGTGGTCGCGCAGGATTCGTGCATCCGCGGGGGCCCTCTGCGTGCACGCTGAGATCGAGATAGAGGGACTGCCGGCGCATGCTTGGAGCTTGGCGGCGGCGGAGAACGTTCTGGCGCCGACGGCGTGGGTGGAGCGGCTCCACCCCTTGACGAGGAGCCGCGCGGACATGGGGATCTTCAGGCTCACTGCTTGGTGCCTCGACCCGGCGGCGATCGCCCGGGAGGTGGACTTCCACGTTGTGGAGCCGGACGACCCCCCCGTCGGTGCAGGACATGGCGGCGCCGGCGGCCGCTGTGGTTCCCCCGTAGGTGTCGACCATGGTCCACCCGCTGCTGGTCCACGTCGTGCGCACGGTGGATTTCAGGCGTCAAGACCCCTATGCCGGCGAGGAGGACGGTCATGACGGGGGCGGGCCCGTGCCGGGCTGGCCGACAACGCGCCGTTACCCCTACACGCCTGGGCTCCCAGATGCCCTGCCAGGTGGTCCCGCGGCGGCAGATGGCCCCTCTGGCCACGCGGCGAGCGGGTACAGGGGGGACGAGTCGCGGACGCTGACATCTGGGGTGACGGTCGCAGCTCCTTTGCAGAGCGCGAGGCAGCGGCGTAGGAGGAGGTCGGGCCGAAAGGGGAAAGGTAGCAGGGAGAGGGCCAGGCTGGCGGTGGCGGCTGCGGAGGTGGGCACTTCAGTCCACGCTAGGGAGTCGACCCTGGCTGCGAACGGCTCCTTGCCTGCTGCGCCGGTCGTGTTTGGCGGCGGGGTAGTGGAGGCCCCTACTCCCGCGACCAGTTCAAACGAGGCTGCGGCTGGCGCGCCTTTGGCTGGTAGTGGGGGTCAGGGTGGGACCCCACCCCTTCCGGAAGCTGCCACCACATGCTCACTCCCCTCTGTCCACCGCGACGCCTTGCCCAGGAGCGGCCCGCCAAGCCCCCGTGGCACTGCAGAGCGTGCGGCTGCCCTTCTGGCGCCAGTTGCGGGCGCTTCCTGCGCGCCGGCGAGCGTGCCTGGACCCAGGCTGGTTGACGGATGCGACGTGCGGCCTAATGGGCCGGTCCAGCTAGGGCGCGATGTGCTTGCCCCCCTCGAGATCCACCAGGTTCTAGGGCTGCCCAGGACTGATGAGGTTGACCTGGGGCTGACCGTGCTATCCCCCGCCCAGGGCGCGGCCCAATTGACGGTGGATGAGGCGACCGACGAGGAGTTCGAGGCTGATGCACCTCCAACCCCTAGGCCGGAGACCGATGTTCCCACTCCAAGGTTGACGCATTCCCCGTACCCCCCTCCGGGCGCCGTTGTTGGCTGACCCACCGATGACCTCGCGGTCTCGACTCACCACCAGGGGTGCCGCGCGACCTTCGGTTGCTGCGCGACCTCGTACGTTGGGTGAGTTCTTGGAGGCGGCTAAGACTCGTTCTGATGCGCTTATCTAGACCCCTTCGGTATGACGTCGGCTCCTTGACATGAACTTCCAACCACGACGGAGCTCGAGGATCGCAGGGCAGCCAGGCGGGCTCAACTCGGAGATGAAGGCGGTCCGGAACCTGATGAGGAAGCTTGGGCTAATCAGCGGGGATGAAGCGCCCTCTGAGGCAGCTCTAGCAGCGTACCACAAGATGTATGAACTGCCGATGACGGATGACATGATCGAGGCCGTGGCAGAGCTCTACGGGTGGTCTCTGTCCACTATCCGAGGATGCTCGCCCCCTCTGATGGGGCACCCAGGTGGGCGCCTCGTGGCAGCCTGACCTCGTCCCTGGACTTTTGGGGTGTAAAATCATTTCCCAATGATTTACGAACCCAAAGTCATGGTGAGTAACGTGCGGGCGCACGTCGCTCGGGTGTTAGGAGTATGGTGGACACTGCTGGTGCTTCGATTGTATGTTTGCAGGAGACCAAACTGTCGGTTGTAACCTGCTCGATTGTAATGGAAACCCTAGGCGCAGTGTTTGATGACTACTTCTGCTTGCCGGCTACCGATACGAGGGGTGGGATAATCGTGGCTTGGGATAGCAGCAAGGTGCGGCTTGATAGCGCACACATCGATACCAACAGCGTCACGGCTAGGGTGAACCCGCCGGGGGGGGACCCAGGGTGGTGGTTGACGTGTGTCTACGGACCGCAGGAAGACGCTGACAAGATCGCCTTCCTCGCCGAGCTGCGATCTCTGCGCTCCACACGACCCGGCCCTTGGGCTCTTTGCGGGGACTTCAACCTGATCTACAAGGATGAAGACAAGAACAACGGCAATCTGGACCGGAGGATGATGGGGAGATTTCGACGCTTCCTTAATGCCTGTGAACTCAAAGAGGTTTACCTGCATGGGCGCCGGTACACATGGTCGAACGAGCGGGTGAACCCCACCCTCGTTAGGCTCGATAGGGTGTTCGTCACGGCAGGGTGGGAGGAGTTATACAACAGCTGCTCCCTCCGCTGCCTGGCGTCGGTGGTTGCTGACCATAGTCCCCTGCTCCTTGACTGCACCACACAGACGGGGGGTAGGAAGCGCTTCCAGTTCGGGCGCTACTGGCTGAAACTCGAGGGTTTCGGCGAGGTGGTCCAGTCAGCATGGGGTGCAGTCGATGGGGACCCGGACCCATTCCGTAGGCTCACGGCTAAGGTCAAGCGCACGGCGCGACAGCCATGAGCTGGAGCGACAAGAAGGTGGGGTGTATCAAATTGCAGCTGATGACTGCGCGGGAGGTGGTCCTAAGGCTAGATTTGGCTAGGGAGTCGAGGCAGCTATCCCCGGATGAGCGCCAGCTCCGGGCACTCCTCAAGCGGACCTACCTGGGGTTGGCCTCGCTAGAGCGCACGATGGTGAGGCAGAGGGCGAAGTTCGCCTGGCTCAACGAGGGTGACGCTAACACGGCGTTCTTCCACCAGCATGCCTCCTATAGGAGACAAAAGAACGTTATCCACAGTCTTCAGGTTGACGGCGCGGTCATTTCGGACCATGCGGCCATGGTGGAGGCCTCCTTTAACCACTTTTAGGACCTTCTGGGCACCTCGTTGGACCGGGAGTACACTCTCAACTTGGACTTCTTGGGGTTGCCCTCGGAGGACCTGTCCGGGCTTGAGGCGCCGTTCACTGAGGAGGAGATCTTGGGGGTGGTTAAAGATCTTCCCCATGGGAAGGGGCCTGGCCCGGATGGTTTCACTGCGGAGTTTCTCCAGAGTTGTTGGGCCACGGTTAAGGATGACTTCATGGCTGCGTTTGCCAAGCTGTTCACGATGTGCGGGCGCGGTTTTCAGGGGCTTAATCAAGCCTTACTCATACTGCTGCCTAAACGTCCGGACGCGAACGCGCTGGGGGACTATCGCCCCATTAGCCTGATCCACATCTTCGCCAAGCTGGCAGCGAAGACTCTGGCTAACAGGCTAGCCCCAAGGATGGAGTCGCTGGTGGATCGCAACCAATGTGCTTTCATTCGAAAACGCAGCATCCATGACAACTTTATGTTGGTGCAGCATACTACGAGGTTCCTGCACTGGATGAAGGAACCTAAGGTGATGTTAAAGCTGGACATAGCTAAAGCCTTCGACTCGGTCTCTTGGGGATTCCTCTTCTAGGTCCTTCGCAAGGCAGGGCTCGGCCCGAGGTTCTGTGAACTGGTCGCTATCCTACTATCTACAGCTAGCACAAGGGTGATGCTCAATGGTGAGCCTGGCCCCCCAATCTGGCATAGGAGGGGCCTCAGACAGGGTGACCCCCTATCCCCTACGTTGTTCGTCCTCATGATGAACACGCTTAGTAGGGGGTTAGCCAGAGCCATGGAGTGGGGTGTGTTGCAGCGTTTAGCGCAACGGGAGCTGACGACCTCGGTGTCGCTCTACGCGGATGATGTGGTGATTTTCTGTCACCCGGATGAGGGTGAGTTGCTCGCAATTCGTGGCATCCTAGACGTCTTCGGACATGCTTCTGGTTTGCGCACGAACTTCGCGAAGTGCTCGGTATCCCCGATTGCATGCTCGGAGGAGGTCGGCAACGGCGCGGCGACCGCCATGGGGTGCCAGCTCGCTCCTTTCCCGGTCAGGTACCTTGGGATTCCACTGGCCACTCACCGGCTTTCGGCCGAGGCGTTCCAACCGATCATCGACCGGATTGCGGACAAGCTTCCTACCTGGAAGGCCTCCATGATGCCTAAGGCGGGACGGCTCACCCTGATCCGTGCGGTGCTCGCTGCGATCCCTCTTCACCAACTTGTTGTGCTCTCCCTCAACAAGAGGGCACTCAAGCAGGTGAACAAGGTTCTGCACGGTTTCCTGTGGGTGGGCAGGAAGGAGGCCGAGGGTGGTCACTGCCACGTTAACTGGGCGAGGGTCTGTAGGCCGCTCTGCTTTGGAGGGCTTGGGATCCCGGACCTCGCTCGCACGACGACTAGCCTCCGGGCCCGATGGCTGTGGAGACTACACACGGACCCCCTCCGATCCTGGCACGGTCTGGACATGCAGTTCACCAAGGACGAGCGCGAGATCTTCTTCGCCTCCACCACTATGGTGGTAGGCGCAGGAACAACGACGCTATTCTGGATGGACAGATGGGTGGACGGGAAGTCGATCGGGGAGATAGCGCCAGACCTCCTAGCGCTAATCCCACAACATCGCAGGAAGGTGCGGACGGTTCAGCAGGCGATTGCGGATCGCAGCTGGATCTTTGACATCTCAGGTGCCATAGGCCCACTCGCGCTGTGGCAGTACGTGCAACTATGGAACAAGCTGCAGGGCATGCACCTGGGGGGTGGGCCAGACAGGCTGATCTGGCGGTGGACGACTGACGGCCAGTATTCATCCAAATCCTGTTACTATGCCCTCTTCCAGGGGTCCATAGTCTCAGGGCCTTGGAAGCTTACCTGGAGATCGGGGGCGCCACCTAGGGTGAAGTTCTTCATCTGGCTCGCTTGTCAGGACAGATGCTGGACGGGTGAGAGACTGGAGCGCCGTGGGCTCCCTCACCGGCCGCTTTGCGCGTTGTGCGACCAGTCTACTGAGTCCATGTCACACCTCCTCACTGGATGCCCGTTCTCGCGGACTATCTGGCATGAGGTCCTGTCATGGATCCGATCTACCGCTGGACCTCCGGTTGCTGAAAGCCCCTTCGCGGAGTGGTGGGAGCTGGTGGTGCGCTCCAACCCACGTCAAATGCGCAAAGGAACCACGTCTGTGATCATGCTTACGGCGTGGTGGATTTGGAAGCATCGGAACGCGGTCGTCTTCAACAACGAGTCCCCCTCGGTGGCTCCCCTGGTCGACACGAGCAAAGCAGAGGCTAGGTTGTGGGCCGAGGCTGGGGCGCGAGGGTTGCGCCAGATACTCCCCTAGATTAGCTTGGCTTTGCTTTGCGCTGCCTCCTTGGGTTGAGTTGTATGGCGTGGGTGTCGGTCCTTTCTGGGCTTGTATGTGAACTCTTTCTTGATCTATCAATGCATCGAAACGCAAAGCTTTTGCGTTTTCGCGAAAAAAATAGCATTAGGGATTGATTGGAAATTTGGAATGGATGGATGATGGTTACTGTTTAGTGTATAGTAGTTGGGTCGTTGTAAATAGGCAATTACTCGGTGCTTCTACCTGAAAAAATAGTTGTAGTTTGTTTAATTTACTAGTACATGGATTTTGCTTGATGGAGAATTGAAAATTGTGGGGAAATTTATGTGATTCAACTTTCTGGAACAAAGTCTGGTACTCAGTTCTTATGAGTGAGGTCGTGAAATTTCAGGTATTATGTAGTGCTGCTTTCAGGAACTGTTATCTCACGGGTCAGAAAACTTGGAAATAGTAATGCTGCTTTTCTCTTACTATACTATATGACTTATCTCTGTTATGCCATTAATTATGTTTTTGCTTCATAAGTTTTTTGAGTGATGTGAATTGTGGGCTGTTTGTAGATTTGTGTTTGCTAGTTGTCCTGTAGATTTATCAGCTTTAACTGGCAACGTATTGGCTCAGATTCCTTCCAGAGTACGAGGGTCATGAAATCTTTGTAATTTTCAGTAAGGTCTGTACTACTTGGTATGCCCACTGGCATGGATGTTCAAACATCGCATATCTATGGAGGAGACGTTTATACACATTTTCTATTTGTCTGACACTTATGAAACAAAGATCTGAACTTATTCAAACACCATGCATGGTTTTGATTTTTCAGTTATTTCTGGCAGCTATATACCTCTAAAATGTATCATTTCCTACCTCCTGCCCTGATTGTCCATTATCTTGCAAATAACTGCAGAAGTGGTGGCTTCCACTGTAGGTTATACCGAGCCTACTCATAAGTTGAAAACATGAGGTATTCATCTCTGACTGCATGTATCTCTACTGCTGCATCTCTTATCAGCATTCTGTCCCTGGGTTGTTGCTTTGAGCAGGATATGCCGAGCCTGAAGATGGAAACTAAGCATTCCTTGATTCCATTACTTGCAGTGTCATCCTTTGGTTCTGCATGCAGCCAAATTGTTGAATCAGCTATCTCCAAGGTTTTCTTGCCAAGAGCATCATCAGCAAACTTATGCAGATCCAGTGAATCTCTGAACATGTCATCCGTGGGGCTCCTTCCGGTGAACATCTCAAGCAATAATATGCCTAGGCTGTACACATCACCAGCAGTTGAGACTGCAGAGCCTTCCCCGTACTCTACAATATTTGCAACAAAAACTTATCATAAAGCACATCTATGACACAGAGCGAACTAGAAGGAAACGGTACAAGAATTTCAGTTACCTGGAGCAACATAACCAATGGTACCTCTTAGCCCAACTGTGCTATTTGAATTATTTTTATTACTGATTATTTTTTCGCCAAGTATTTTTGAGATGCCAAAATCTCCAACACGTGCGCTCATGTCCTCTGCAAGAAGAATATTGCTTGGCTTGATATCGCAGTGGATGATTGGTGGCTCAGAGTGGTTGTGAAGATATTCAATTGCGTCCACAACATCAACAGCAATATCTAGCCTCTGACCAAGGCTGAGTGTATTACTCGAAGTGAGTTCTTCAGATTTTGGATGAAGCCAACCTTCTAAACTACCATTAGGCATGAACTCAAAAACTAGTGCCTTAAACTCTTGCCCTTTGGGGTCGACGCCTAAGCAGCATGTGATAATCTTTATAAGAGAACGGTGACGCACCATTCTCAAAGCCTCACACTCAAGGTCAAAACTCCTGGAAGATCCTGATTGTTGAAGGTTAAACACCTTTACAGCCACGGTTGTACCTGTACCATCATCATCCATAGTGCATTTGTAGACAACACCATATCTTCCTTTCCCAAGCAAGTTTGCTTCTAAGAATCCATCAGTACCCACTAACAATGCATTATAAGAGACTCTCTGATATTTTTCCTTGATAAGCATCGGCGGTTCTTGGTCCTTCTGTCTTCCTGTCTTCTTGCAGAAAATAAGAGTGAAGACAATCAGTGAAATGATCAACAATATTGATCCTGTTGTTGCCAGAGCTATTATGATTGACTTCGACCACCCATTTTTATTTTTGTCTGTGTTGTTCAAAGAGCATGGAACCAAGTGAAGCTGAGGTACTCCACCACATAACAAGCTATTTCCAGCAACTGACACATAAGTTAGATTTCTGAAAACACCTCCTTTTGGCACTTCACCTTGCAAATTGTTGAAGGACACATCCATTTTTGACAGCATGGTCAAGTCCTGAATAACTGACGGTATCGGCCCTGAGAAGTTGTTTTGTGCCAGATATAATTCTTCTAGGCCGCGCATGCTTCCAAGAGTATCAGGTATCCCACCAGAAAACTTGTTCATGGTCAGGTTCAATATGCGGAGCCCTTTTATGTTCCCCAAAGACCGAGGCATGCTTCCTTCGAATGAGTTCCTATCCAGCAACAAGAATTCCAACACTACACAGTTTCCAATACTGGCAGGTATCTCACCAGAAAAATGGTTTCCTGACAGAACAAGCTTGTTGAGATTGTGCAGTCCACCGACTTCTGAAGGAATAGGTCCGGATAATGAGTTGTATGACAGGTCCAGGTAAGAAGAAAGGGAAGTCAACCCCAGAATTTCTTTGGGAATCGAGCCATTCAGGTTGTAATTCACGGACAGATTAAGAATCTGAAGACTTTTAAGTGTTCCAAGGTTTGCTGGAATTGGCCCTTGTAAGTTATTGTTCGGCGCAAGAAGCCATTCTAGCTGTGTAAGATTACCAATAGAAGGAGGTATGAGGCCTGAAAAGCTATTGTTTTCCAAGTATAGCTGAACTAAGTTCACTAACTTCCCAATGCTCTCTGGGATCACTCCAGACATGAAAGTATGCTCTATCTCAAGTACGCTAAGTCCTACAAGATTGCCAATATCTGAGGGGATATATCCAGAGATGTTATTGTAACCTAAATAAAGGTACTCGAGAGTTGTCGAGAGATTCACTATTGAACTTGGCAGCCTTCCGCTGAAAGAGTTGTTGGCGATAAGTAGGGTTGCCAGCTGACTGCAGTTTGCCATTGAAGTGATGAACTCCCAACCTTCCCTGTCGTTTGCTTCAACGTTGGTCTCATGCAGGAACAAATGTACGAGAGATTGTAGCCTCCCAAGATCAGGAGGAACAAATCCAGTAAATTTGTTGATTGAGAGCCATAACCCTTTCAGCGTAGTGAGATTGGAGATCGAAGAAGGAATGACTCCACTGAACTTGTTAGCACCAAGGCTAAATCCTTGTATTCTAGGAAATTTGTCTCCAATATCGGCAGGAATGCTGCCATGCAGGTTGTTACCTCCAACAGCAAAGTTTACCAGTGATGACAAGTTGTACAAAGAGGGTGGAATCACTCCTGAGAGGCCATTACTCTCAAAGTTGAGGAACTGCAGGCTAGCTAGTTTGCCAAGGCTGTCTGGGATAGGGCCGTGGAGCCAGTTTTCCTTGAGAGACACAGTACTCAGTGATGTCAGGTTAGCCAGCGACACTGGAATAAGCCCGGTGAAGGTGTTGTTCATCAGCGAGAGTCTCTGTAGGTGTGTCAGAGTATTGCCAATATCGACTGGGATTTGGCCATTGAGCTGATTGTAGTGGAGAATGAGGGTTTTCAAGCTGGTGCAGAAGCTAAGGTTCGCAGGAAACATACCTGAGAGCATGTTGCTCCCCATGTCAAGGGTCTGCAGTCGTCGGAGGCGACCAATGCTTGGTGGTATCTCACCGTAGAGCTCGTTAGAGCTCATGTTTAGAATCTGTAAGAAGGTGAGGTTTCCTATGGCTGGAGAGATGGTCCCGGTGAGCCCAAGGAAGGGCAGGCTCAGCCCTACCACCTTTGTCGGCCTGCTGCGGCTACATGTCACGCCCTCCCAGCTGCAGAAGCCGGTGCTTCCATTCCAAGAATCTAGCACACTTGAGTTTCTGAGCCCTGCCTTGAAGGCAAGGAGCGCAGCCTCATCGCTTGCCGCGGTGATCATCAGGATGGAGAGCAGGGAAGGTACCAGGAGCCTCACGTCACACACAGCCATGTCTTTCTTGATTTAGTTGGTTCGTGAGTGGCAATGTCGTCTGGGATCTGCAGAGTGCTATGCTCTATGCCTGTGTTGTGCATATACAGTCTCTGAGCTTGTTTTCGTTTGGTCAATGAAGTGATAAATTAATCCACTGATGTTACAGGTTCTGGAGACCTGGACTCCATTGATCTGAATACAATACACAATTGAACTAATTTCTTCCTGACATTTGGTGTATCCATGAAAGCAGCCATCCTGTGGTAGAGTGGACACGGCACGGAGCTGCTGCAGCTCTTTGATTGTCCCCACAACCAGTCGTTGTCAGTGTATCTTTTCTTAATTCTTATACAGCCTTTTTCCCTGGCTTTATGCATGCTTGCTTAGTTGCTTGGTACCTAATCCATATCATCATATATTCAGTAATAAATTAACCATTCTACTTGTTTATGTTGCAGCTCTAGAACATTAGAATTCAGCACTAACTACCGAAGCTGTCATATTCTATCTGATTGTCAAATGTGGACTGGCTTCACTGCTTTCTTTCCTTATGTCATGCTTTGTTTTCATTTGACATTTTGAAAGCACCCGAGCATAGGGTGTCTCTACCTGTGCAGTCTTCATGATTCAGAATTCCTACTTTATTCTGAGTGAGAAACAATAGTTTTAGCATTTGTTTAGATAATTGTCAAGTTGCCTATTCTGAACCTCTTAGTGACTCGCACAGGGGTACCTGATTCCTGTGAGCCATTCCTTGTCTACGCTCGTCTGTTATGGCCACTTGCTTCTATGTATTTTATAATGATATATAGTTTTAGAGATCCAAATCTTGTTCAAATTTCTTTGAAGGAATAAACTTTTGGCATCAGGATCTCTTAGTTGCGTAGAATTTGAATATTCACATTTGGGCAATCTCCATCCTCTTCTACAAACATGTTGAAGAAAAAAATGATGACGATTTGGGAAATCTGCACTCTAAATTGTATGATATCTTCGGTATTATAGAAATGGCCCCAGAAAAGGAGTATTATCAACAGTACTATAAATTTTGGTTGCATATAACTGAGTTTGTTGATTTATCTTGCCAGCATTCTCTAGCCGGACTATTGCTTTTAGGAGGATATGCCAGCAAAACTGACGGCAGAAACCAAGCATTCCTTATTATCACTTCTTGCAATGTTGACATCTTGTAGCTTGGTCGTTCTAGTTTTATTTTTTCAGGGTCCTGTCTCTCTCGCCACATTCAGACTGGGTTCTTGTAACTCTTGTTCTATGTTTGTTTATCCTTCTTGTTGCTTTAGATTTCCGACACCTTCGCTTCCACACCAGCCACGGCAGAAGGGTAAATTGGCTTCTTGAATCACCGTCAGGTGGAGGACACGGACACGAAGGGCTGGGCGAGGGTGAACCTGCTGATAATTTTGGTTGTTCCTCCTAGTCTGAAGGGTGCCGCTAGTTCTTCAGTTCCATGTAGGACTGCTGTTGCATGCACTTCTTAGGTTCTCTGGCTTAGTTTTTTAACCTTTATTTTTTTTAGTTCTGGCTTAGTTATTTCTTTGATTGTCGACGACATTATGTTTCAGGTACTCAAGGTTTGCTTCTTGGCCGTGATTTTCGCATGCAGCTCCCTCTGATTTGAAACTTCACCAGATATCTTTATCATGAACCATGTTTATTCATGGTGCATTGAAAAAAATGTGTTGCCTTGAGCAAAGAATGTCATCTTTAGTACTATAACTAGTATTAGTTGGAGATCATTGCATTGGTATGCATCTCTGCAGCTGCATCCCCTATCAGCATTCGCTCCCTAGGCTGTTTCATTGAACAGGATAGCCAATGGAACCTCTTATCCCAGATTCCCAGTGGAGCTAGTTGGAGTTGGCATGGTTTGGCTTGCATGCTCAGGAAGAACTCTTGCTATACCACCAAAACCTCCAACCCGCGCACTCATGTCGTGTGCAAGAAGTATGTTGCTCGGCTTAATATAATATCGCGGTGGATGTTCGGTGGTTGACACCGACTGTGAAGATGGTCTAGAGCATCCATGGTATCATCGGCAATGTCCAGCAGCTAGGCTGAGGGTATTGCATGGAGCAGGGTCCTGGTATTTCAGACAAAGCCAACTGTATGTGTAGGCTGCTACCGTGGGGCATGAGCTCAAAAACCAGAGCCTTGAACTCTTGATCTTGGGGGTTGCCTACACTCTTATGCATGCTTCACACTGAACCTCAGAACTCTTGGAAGATCTTGATTGTTGGATGTCAAACACCTTTACGGCCACAGTTGTACTTGTACCCTCATCATCCAAATTAGTGGGTTCGTAAACAGCACAGTGTCTTCCTTTCCCAAGTAAGCTGGTCTCTGAAAACTCCTTAGTTCCTCTGAATATTGCTTGATGAGATACTCTTTGATCGTTCGTTCACTAGGTAATGGTGGCCAGGGCCGGTCCACATATTTTGGGGGTCCTAGAGCAACACGACACAAGGAGACCCTTGTTCGCAATGGCGAATCTTCCCTAGCCCCAAGGGGGGCAATTTGCTTAACTATATCTGTAGCATCATGCTAAAATTTTAAAGATTACTTGATTGTTGTTCTTGGCTCTCGACAATGTCTGGCAAGCTCTACCACTTGCACATACAAAAGACTCAAGAAAGTATTAGTATTTGCGAGAAAATTATTACTGTAATGCAATAATAAATTAAGGGGATGTTTGGTTCCAGCCACATTTTGCCAAAGCCAAAGTGTGGCTAACCATAAAAGTGTGGTAGCCAGACTTTGTGTTTTTGAAGCTAAACTTTGGCAACAGTTGCAAAAACAATAACTCTATGACAAGTGGTCCATAAGGGCAATAAAGTGTGGCAAGCCAAAGTGTGGTAAAAACCAAACACATGCCAACTAAATTGTGGCTAGCCATTGTTTGGCTTGGCAAAGTATGGCCGTAAACCAAACAACCCCTAAATAATCCGTACATTTTCTACATCCATGGTCTTTGGAATCTTAGTGAAGGATAGGGACATGTTAGGCTCTAGCTTGGGTCCTCTATTTTTTTCCTGGAATTATTCTAAATTGTTGGGCCTCTAGAGTAGAAGTGTAACAGTAGGTACACAAACAAATCTTAAGCT
The DNA here is from genome assembly GCA_910589775.1 of Avena eriantha. Taxonomy (NCBI): domain Eukaryota; kingdom Viridiplantae; phylum Streptophyta; class Magnoliopsida; order Poales; family Poaceae; genus Avena; species Avena eriantha. The sequence continues at coordinate 151,116,543 of OU342742.1, read as the reverse complement.
GGGCCCCTACCTCCAAGGGGCCCACGGCGAGCGCCTCACTGCCCTGCCCTATGGGCCGACCTTGATGGTGGCATGTGTGGCACTTCCTTACTTTCTTGGAGCTTTCGTAGATGAACCTTTTTCCTTTCTTTCAAAAGTATATAAAAGTTATATTGCCAATTCCATTTTAGTTATCTTCTTTTTACTTAATGTTAATAAAAAGAAGAAAACTATTGTTTTTTCTTTCTAAAAATTGATATTGGTCGAGAGAGAATCAGATGGATTTTCTCTTTATCGGGCATTTCCCCGAAAAGGCTAGAAAAAGCGCGCGTGTTTCTGAGCGCGCTCTGCAATCGCTGATGTTGCTGCACGTGGCGTCCGGAGAGTCCTTCATGCGTTTTCCCTAGCCTTCCCCGCGTGACACGTTGTGTCTGCAGAGAGAGGGGTGTCGGTCCTTTTTCCCTTTCTTTTTTAGATTCAAACACGAATAATGCGATATCTTTTAAACGAATCATTCAAACCGAGATCCGTTTTCACAATTGCGCTAGTTGCGTCGAGATCTACAAAACTAGATCCCATATGATAGGTTTTTGAAGAACTTTTTGTTTTGCACTGCCCTTTGACCCTACATTGCACTGCCTTAGTTCGCAGTGCACCGCGCGGTGTCCAGGTAGTGCATCGTCCATGCACTGCCTCGTTGTCCTATGTTGCACTGCCTTAGTTCGCAGTGCACTGCGCGGTGTCCAGGCAGTGTACTACGCACTGTTCATGCAGTACACCGTCCATACACTGCCTTGTTGTTCTGTGTTGCACTGCCTTAGTTCGTAGTTCACCGCGCGGTGTCCAAGCAGTGTAATACGCACTGTCCAGGCAGTGCACCGTCCATGCACTGCCTTGTTGTCATGTGTTGCACTGCCTTAGTTCGTAGTGCACTGCGCGGTGTCCAGGCAGTGTACTACGCACTGTCCAGGCAGTGTACCCTCCATGCACTGCCTTGTTGTTTGGTGTTGCACTGCCTTAGTTCGCAGTGCATTGTACGGTGTCCTGGCAGTGTACTGTCTCGTTGTACTGTCTTGTACTGCCTTCGGTCGTAGTGCACTGCGCGGTGTCTAGGCAGTGCACCGTCCAAGCATTGCCTTGTCGTACTGCGTTGCACTGTCTAAGGTCGCAATGCACTGCGCGATGTTCTTGGAGTGCACGGTGTACTGTGTTGCACTACTTTCGGTCGACAGTAAACGAGTTGCACCGCTCGTGCACTGCCTTATCGCACTGCGTGGAACTGCCTTTCTTCACGTGCACTGTATGAACAGCTAGCCATGTGCCGGGCTGCCGTGTGGCCAGAAATACACGCGCTGCCGTGCGGCCGGAAATACACGCGCTGCCGAGCTGCCGGAAATACGCACGGGTGAGCTTCCACACGCCACATGTCGGGCTGCCGTGCGGTCAGAAACGTGCGCGCTGCTGCCGAAACGCGCGCTTCCTGAAGAGCGCACTCCCGCTAGTCGTTCCCGCATTTCCCTATAGGACTTGTTATAATAAAACAAGAAGGTTATATAAAAAGAAAAATGCTTTTTTGTTGATTATTTATCAAGAAAGAAAAAATGGTTCTTATCAAACCCAACATGAAATTGGAAAGAATAGCCGAGCTATAAGATCTATCACCCAAGCGACCAAGGCTGACACCCTACAACTCGAAAGATTTCTGAAGCTGCTATGTTGGCTTGGCGGGAAGACTCTAGGCCACGCACTACCCGTGTCATTGCTTCGATACACAAGTGACCAAATTCAACACCTCAAACATAGATGAAATCCTGGAATCGCCGCTCGAGTTTCCATACCGACTTGGCCAAAACTGTAAGGCTTCACAAGGCACTGCCACATGACGAAATACCGCGCCTCCAATGTATCAACTCCAAGTTATAAGCGATGGGAACACCATCGATGCTCACTCTGTTCAAATCTGAAGCTTGGGTTTTCACTCGGAGAGCAGAGACGAGATGACGAGAAAGGTGAAGAGGCTCCACAAATAAACCTCCAAGGAGGGTCAGGACGTCGCCAACATCAATCTAGCTCAAGCTAGGATTTCACCGAGTGCTCACCACACCTATTGTCACTGTAGCCTGCCCAGCCAACCGCTTCCAGTACTCCACTGACTATCATCGCCCAAGCGACACTAGCCACAAAGGCCAGACTGCTCGCCATCGCATCCTCCTAAAATGGGGCCAGCAAACCACGACACAACCTCACAATGCCATGGCTGCCCCCACTCCAACATCCATTGTGAGTGTGGTCGCTCTGCGATTCCTTGCATGCTCTCTTGATCACCATTTGTCGCTTGTCGTGGACGCACTAGCGGTACCAAGCCCACACGGTCTAGGTTCAGTCGGATCTAGGCCATCGACACAACCTCTCACGACGCAACGAGCGCATGTCGTAGTTTGTGGACATACACTTCTATATTGCTAGGGCTATGACTATCCGATGTATTTTTGGGAAGAGTATTTGAGGGGATTGGGTGAACACCAAATCCTCTCTCACCATGAAACCTCTTGGGGTGAAAATACGAGAGAAGTAAGGAAGGGCTTGGAGTATCTCCGCTCGGCCTACCCATACAATGTCTGGCAACGATGTACGAGGAGGCCTATTGGGGCTGCCGACAAAGCTGTCACCTAGACGAAGCGCTTCCTCTCAGTCACAACCCCCAAATACGAACCCAATATCCAACGCATCGATGGCGGCAAGAAGTGGTGGTGTTAGTCACTACCAGAGAGGGCAAAGGGACATGGAAGTTCATTGGGATGGTGATTGTGGGGTTAGCTAGGCCAAAGGAGCATTGAAGGTGATGAGTTTGACTGTGGCGGCGACAGATAGAGTTGAGGAAGAGCTGGACGATTTCATCAATTTCAAGCACCCTGTCTCGTTTCCTTCGATGAGGTTGAAGTGGAGGACATGGAAGAGCTTCGGGGAGCACTACATCGGGGTGACTCTCTCGCTTCTCCTCGTTGTGGAAGTAGTACATGAAGTGCACCATAGAGGTGTGCATCATGATCTCTAGGCCGGCAGAGCGTCATCGGTGTCCACCCTGATATGGTGCTTCACCATGATGCCCCCACATCCAATGTTGGGTGCCGTTGGCGTCCACCTTGATGTAGTACTTCACGGTGTCGATGATGTCCACCCCGTGGTAGCAGCAAGCTCTTGGAGGCGCTCCACATCTCGTCGCGGGAGACAGGTTGGACACGGTGTCGGGGGGAGAAAAAAGAGAGAGGGATAGGGGAGATGAGGTAGGTTGGGAATTAACACTGACAGGTAAACCTTTTTTGCTTTTGCTTTGATAGTGTTTCATCAGGCATCCCTGCTAGCCCCCTTGGGCTGAGTTGAAGGAGATATGCCCTAGAGGCAAATAATAAAGGGGTTTATTATCATATCTCATTAGGTGTGATATAAAGAAACCAGGAGTCCCTAGTAGCCTCTGTTCAACTAGTTCATTGGGCGGCTGATGATCAAGGTTTCCTGATCATGGTGCATTTATGCCAACTAACAATGAAGTCATATCATCTAAAGAGGGTGTGATGAACATAACCCACCGATGATTGTTGTAACATGATCATGTCACATAGTTCATAGTTGCAATTTGTCAGAAATGGAGTGTCTTAGTCGTTAGACCCTGAGATCATATTTAATCATTGTCACCCAATGCTTCTTTGACTGCATCAACCGTCATGACCGTAAATTGGTGACCATAAAGGTGTATGTTAGCTATTCCAGAGGGGTATGTTGAGGCGTATGCATCGAGATCGAGATTTGTTCTCCTATGTGACGAGAAGATACACTAGGCCCACTCGGTGAATTACATCCATAAAGTTGTGCAGCGTATGACTAGATCATGGGGATGTAATATCACGAGAATGAGTAAATAGTACTTGTTGGAAACAAGATTGAACAAGGTATCATGATACCGATGATCAGATCTCGAAGGTATCAAAGTAACAAGGGAATTAGATACAAAGTTTATGGTTCGACACGACGTTGTTTCGTGGAATGCATGGGGGTCATTATGGGCATCCCGGTCCCACTATTTATAATTGATTCGAGATTGTCTCGATCATGGATGTGTCATTCCCGAACCGTATGGGTAACACACTTAAGGGCATTACGACGCCTAGAGATCTTTCTGTAAAATGAAATCATAGAAGAGAGTGAAATGAGATAATCGGAATCGTTCTAAAAAGGATCTGAAGTTGTTCGTAAGAAAGGAAAACACTGAAAGGTGTTTCGGATAAATAGCAATTTATAACATGTATTTATAGGGAAAGTTTCTCTACATGGCCAAATCCTCGGAGGGAATTGGCCTAGGAAAAAGCTACCCGAAAAGGCAGCACAAGCCGTCGCTACCGCTGGGCCTAGGCCGGCGCATGCGTGTAGGATGGCAAGTGAGGGCAGGGCGACGCGCGGGCGGTAGATAGCCTACCGCCGCTAGTAGGCCACAGCCTCCCGGCCCAAGGCAGGCGCTGGGACGTGTGGGGTCGGGCGCTGGCGAGCTAGCATGCGGTTGGCCGCGCCAAGGCCCACCCGACCGCTACCTCCACACCGCCTCGCCATAGCGGGCTGCGTGCAGGTGGCTGGCCCACTCTACCGGGGCCGCTGCGGGCTTCCATGTTAGGAATGATGCCCTATAGGCTCACATTCTACCTTGTATTTGTAACCCAGTATCCAGCTTAGAGCTAGTTATATGTGTCACTGCAATTGTTGCAAGTGTGGAACCACATACTCATATCTAGCTCTAGCTAGTATGTCCTTAGTCGTTTGAGGTTGGGAGGGAAACCCACTGCCGAGACTAATTTGTAAGTCGGAAGATGCAATGTTTGACGTGTCATGAGCATGTAGATGCTATCCGCCTTGCATTGGATAGTCGGAAGAGGTACGATAGCCGAACCGATCCAAAGGTTAGTAGGATGTGAGCAGATCGTCATACACTCTGACTAACACAATGGAATCCTTAGACCTGAGGGGGTCACATGATCCGAGTTGTGGAAAAGCCGACTTTGACTCCACCTAACGCTCACCGTAACTGGGAGTCATAAGGGTGGTCTTGGAGCGACTTCGAAGAAAGCTGCGTGACGTGGATCAGCCAAGCCGGAACTTTCCTCTCCATCTCGGAGAGATATTCTCTAGGCCCTCTCGTGTGATATGATTCAGAAGCATGGCCATGTGCTACTCGATCAAGTGTTGATCGAGATTGTCCAACTTAGGGAAGCCAGAGGGAACCAGTTATCACTGCAACAAGAAGAGAGTAAACCGACACTAGGATGACAGAATCTCCCCTGCGGTTTATCACCAATATCATGAGGCAAATGGACTCAAACAGTCATCACATTGAGGGTACTTACGTAAACTAGGAATCGACAAGTCTTGCTAGAGGCAGCTGCCGATTATCAGCTCCGGTCAGAAAGTCGCTTACCGTAAGCCTACGGGATCGAACACTTAAGAGAGTGGAATTAGGCGGATGATGATCTGACTATCACAAGCAGGCAAGTTGGACTTGTTCGAACATGGACACATGTCAATGGGTTGGACCCACTTTGACTAGGGCTAGGGTTTAGGATAGAGGGACACAAGTGTTGTGTGCCCTCACCTACTCGCCTATATAAAAGAAGGTGGGTGGCGGCGGACAAGACATGGTTTTGGATCCAGTGCTGCTTCCTAGGGTTTTGCTAGACTTGGCAACCACCTTCCTGTCCCGTAGTGGCAAGACCGAGACTAGCATCTCTCTTGCCATTGTTCCACCTTGTATGTGTGTGTGACAACAGAGGCACCACACCTGCGGTGCTCGTCGGCGATGTTGGGCGGCAACGAAGTCAGAGGCGAGGGGAGCACGGAGCCGGCAACGAGGTGGTCCCAGGATTGAGAAGTTCGCTGGAGCTAGACGTGACGGGGGGAACGTACGACACCACCATGACACACTTCCTCAGTTTCTGCATCCGCGCATCGAGAGGTACAAGATATTGCCTTTGACCTTAGCCGGATCTTGGGGTGGCTCGCCGGAGACCTTACCGGCGCAGAAACGTTTTTGTTTTCAGCCTGGCTCTGCGCGCAGCCCTACAGTGGTATCAGAGCATCGGCTCTAGTTTTTGGCCTAGTTCTTGCTCATGAGATGCGCTAGTAGGAAAGATTGGATCTTTCTCGATGTTTTCATTTTGCCCTTTTGATCTTTTTTGATCTAGGATAGTGGCTAGATCTGGTTTGTCTTGGCCAAGAAGTTGGTCAAAATTGGTCGAGATCTGAGTGGGAGGTCCACTACAAGAAATGTTTCCTACCGCATTGACTTGGCCTGACGGTCGTTGTAGAAGGCACGTCTTCCGCGACGAAATTCTCAGCTCAACCATGGCCGATGGAAACTTTTTTTCCTGGTTTCGCGGCCCTCTACTTCAACGGAACCGCTAAAAACATGGAGGAAGCTCGGCTGGCGCGTGGCAGAAGCAAGATTTTCAGTTCCTCGCGCGATGTTGACTCGCCGAAGTATTTTGAGGTGTGTGGGTCCCGGACGTCAGTGTCTCTAGCCGACCATACTTTTCGGTCGCACCTCCCTGATTTGAACTTGATAACATTGCTCGATGCGTTTACCGTTTAGTTAGGCTGCTGGGTCCCACATGTCATCCTATCATTAGAAGAATCATGTGTATGATGGATTTTTTTCCTTCGCTCGTGCTACTCTGTTCCGAACTTGATAGCCTTGCTCGATGCATCTGCTGTTTAATCAGGCTACTGGGTCCCACATGTCATCCTATCATTAGAAGAAGCATGTGCATGATGGATATTTTCCTTGGCTATTGCCTCCCTGATTTCAACTCGAAAACGTTGCTCGATCTATCTGCTGTTTAGTAATGCTGCTCGGTCCCCCATGTTAGCCTCACATTACAAGAATCATATGTATGATGGAATTTTTTGCTTCGCTCACGCTACCCTGTTCCGAACTTGACAGCGCTGCTCGATGCATCTATCGTTTAATCAAACTCCTGGACCCCACATGTCATCCTCTCATAGAAGAAACGTGTGTATGATAGAATTTTTTCCCTTGGTCGCGCCTTCATGTTCCAAACTTGGTTTCGTTGCTCGCTGCATCTACCAATTAATCACGTTGTTTGGCCCCACATGTCATGCACTCATTAGGAGAAACGTGTCTACGGAATTTTTTCCCTCGGTCGCACCTCCATGTTTCGAATTTGATAGCGTTGCTCGATGCATTAGCCATTTTTTCAGACTGCTGGGTCCGCCATGTGAGCTTCTCATTAGAAGAAACGTGTGCATGTTAGACTTTTATCTCGCTCACGCCTCCCTGTTTCGAACTTGACAACGTTGCTCAAGGAAGCACCTGTATAAGGCCGCGCTACTGGGTCTCACATGTTGGTCTCTCTATAAATGAAACCTACGTATGATGGACTTTTTTTCAGCCACTCCCGCTGTTTTGACCTTGGCAACATTGCTCGATGCGGCATCCGTGTATGGTCTTGTTGCTGAGGCCCCATGTCAGCCTCTCTGGTATGTTCTAGCTTGTGGGTCCCCGATGCAGCCTTGTATGTTCTGGCGGGTGGATCCTAATGACAACCTCTTTGTACAAGTATTTAACTTTTTTCAAACCCAATCATTAAACTCGAGAGATGCTGCAGGCTGGTGGGTCTGCAATATCAGCCTTTCCGTAATGCGATATTAAAATGTAAACCCTTTATCAAAGAAATATAAACCCAAGATATATATAAATATGTACACATAGGGGATTCGAACTAAAGATCTTCAAATCAAATCAAATAGACGTAAACTGAGTGCTTTGCAACTACACCAAAGATATTTATAGAAATTAAATCATTAAACATGTATTAGTACTACAACTTATGTATCAGTCTTCTAAAAAATATTTTGCGTGTCTATGTTTATTTATTTTAAAATATAAAATGGCAGCGCTTAGGCATCTTAGTTTATAAAATGCCACATAATGGAGCAATTTCAAACATGGGTAGGTAGAGTTTTTTTTATTTTGATAGGTGGGGGGTAATGCCCCCAAGGTTGAATTAAAAAGAGTTTGCCTATCTACATGGGCTGGTTTACATGGGTTATACTACATAGTCCATGCTCCATGGACTCCTTTCTCAAATTTGTCTGGGCTGTGCTCAACAGTCCACCATGTCTTTCTCTAAAAAACAGTCCCCCATGTCCCTCTCATTAGAAGAAAAGTGTCCATGCTGGACTTTTTTCTCGCTCGCACCTTCCTGTTTCAAACTTGGCAACGTTGCTCGATGCGGCACCTATGTAAGGTATCGCTACTGGGTCCCACATGTCAGTCTCTCTGTAAATGAAACGTGTGTATGATGGACTTTTTCGGTTGTGTCTACTGTTTTGACCTTGGAAACATTACTCGATGCCGCAGCCGCTTGTGGTCTTGCTGCTGGGGCCTACATGTCAGCCTCCTGGTATGTTCTGGCTTGTGCATGTCAGCCTACCTGGTATGTTCTGACTTGTGGGTCCCTGATGCCAGCCTCTCTGTACAAGTACTTAACTTCTTTTTTTCAAACCCGTCCATTAAACTCGAGGGACGCTGCATACTGGTGGGTCCGTGATGTCAGCCTCTCCATAAAATAGTATTGCTACATGAAAAAAAGTAAACCCAAATAAATATATGTCAAGCACACATGATTCGAACTGAAAACCTCAACAAATATAAACCATATGTGTTGCCACTACGCAAAAGAAATCGGGTGAAAATTATCATTAAACGATTTATTGTACCTATAACTTATGTATTAGTCTTCTTAAAAATATTTTGTGTGTCCATGTTTATCTCTCTTAAAATAAAAGGGCAGTGCTACTTGAACCTCAATTTATAAAAAGCCACAAAATGGATTAGTTTCTTAATAACATGGGTAGGTGGAGTTTTTTAGAGGTGGGGGGCAATGCCAAAAAGACCAAATTAAAAAGTTTTTGGGCTATGGTCAATGGGCTCCTATCTAAAATTTCACTGGGTTGTGGCTCGCTGGATTCAAACACAGACCTCACCGAGGGAGGGAAAAAAGCGATAATTCCTTTGACAGATATTCATGTAAAAATATCAAAAGAACACACACCACGTGCGCCAAAACAGGGCTGGTATCCAATGACTTCACTTGCTGAAATCACGATGTATATCTTTACCCTCTAATCTCTATCCAAAACACATCCAACGGTTCCGATGACACACATGCAAAAGCTCTAGAGCAAGCAACTAGCATCAACGATAGAACTTTTGATAAATTCAGTAGCATTTGAAAGATTAAGGAGTACATAATAATAAGACATAAAAATATCGATAGATTTCTAGTTCATATCCAGCAGCACTTGACCAATTCATAAATATTTCAAAGTGACTGATTTAGCAATACAGACACTAAAATTCAATAGCAGTACAGAGAGAGCCAGTTCTTGTTTCAGCTCTAAAAACCATGTCACACGATCAGTTTTCCCTTTTCTCCAAACACACTCGATCACTGGAATACAATCATTGTCATAATATTTGGTTATATAGGGAACTATCATATATATATATACAGATATACCATACTAGTACATACTACTCATAGCTCTAATCCAGCAAAAGGTTATCATAGTTTACCACCCATATATGATCAGTGGAGATAAGACAACCACATAATTAATTACAATAGCATGCGACCAAAGAGCTAGACAGCCAGGAAGTTCATGAACAACATGCAGCATTCAGGGCAGCCAGATACATCGACCTTGACCGTTCTTCCAATGGTAAGTTTGGCTTCTTTCCGGAAGATCCACCTAGAAGTAGCTGCCAATCACCCATCAATCGAGTTAATGGGGTATCGTCCCTCGATTTGCACTACTCTGCTCTGCATCGTGAAGACTATTGTGCCCTTTCATCTGGCCTGGAGTTGCTTTGTGTCACTCTTAGGAAATTTCTGAGTCAAAGCAAGAGATAGACGCATAATTACTAAGAGCAATGCACTGAATCATGTGAAACTTGAGAAGACATTCAGAGCGGTTTATCTGCCGCCATATACTCACAAACATAATCCGGTGCAACCTTGTGATGACACAAGTGTAGGATATGGTCTAACAAGGCACTGCCCGAGGTGATGAAGGAGCTTGTGCCGGTGCCCGTGCTGGGGCTAGTACGGTAACTGGTGCTGGTGCAGGAGATGGTGCCACTAATTGTAGAGGGGCTAATGCAGGAGCCAGAAGGCCCAGAACCGGTGCTGGTGCTAGCAGCTTGATGCTAGATTCCTTCTGAGGGGTAGCTAAACAGACTGCAGGGATGGTAGAGGCAAATGAGATGTGTACACGCAAAATGGTCTCTTATACAACAGTTACTCACAAGACAGTGATCAGAGGATATGATTAGTATACAAGCAAATTAAGTTACTACCTCCATTCTTTCTCCTTAGGTCAACAGGTGTTGGAGCAGGAACTCGGGCCAGTGCCGGTGCGGGTGCCAGCATCTTGATGCTGGTTACCTTCTGGGGGGTTGGTAAGGGGACTGTAGGAGTGGTCAGAGAGGCATATGAGATGTGTACAAGCAAAATGGTTTCTTATACATCAGTTACTCCTAGACAGAGATGAGAGTATACAAGCGAATTAAGTTACTACCTTTATTCTTTCTCCAATTAAGGTCAACAAGTGCCAGCAACTAGGGTCGATGCCGGTGCCAGCAACTTGATGCTGGCACCCTTTAAAGGAAATATGACCTAGAGGCAATCATAGAGATGATTGTATTTCATGTGTATCCATGAGTTATTATAATGTTCCTTGAATATCCATATACCAGGCAACTTGTATTGATTGACAATTATGTGAATTGTTTGTGAAACTCTTTACTTGTATGGTTATCTAATAATTGTCCCTAGTCGGAGTTCATGCAAGGACACACGTGAATATTAGACTAGCACATCGATTGGTTGATGACTATGTTTCGCAAGTCATAGACATGGAGATGTCAAACCAATGATGTGGACACATGTTATGAACATGGGGTTGGACTGACCCAACATGAGACTGACAATAATACTTGCAGCTCTCTCTACACATCGTGTACGTTTTGTCCTTAGACCTGAGATTGTCGCATGTACTTGAGATGTGGATCGACCTACTTTGGGGCTATCAAACACTACTCCATAACTGGGTAGTTATAAAGGTATCTTTCGGGTTTGTCATGATACATGCTGCAAGGCATCGGTCATTCAAGATGGGATTTGCCCCTCTCTACTTGAGAGAGATATCTCTGGGCCCCTCGAGTGATCGGATCCAGAAATGCATGGTCGTGCTACATATGGTTAAGAGTTAACCTAGTAAAAGGATTCCGAATCACAGTATCGAGAAAGAGAGGTCAGCTTGGAGCTAGACCAAATATCGTGAGGCAAAGGGAAAGACATGTACTCAACCTTGTGATGGTTTGTCCGAATGATCTTTATATGCGTTTAGGATTTGGCACGTCTTGCTAGAGGCCGCTACCAACTATTGACGGAGTAAGTGTACTCGCGTCATGTCTATATGTGTATGAACCTATAGGGTCACACACTTTAGGGGCTGGAAGCCTAATGAGGATTGGATCCAAATTAGACCAGGCTTAGGCTGCTAATGGGCTGCTAATGTAGAAGCCCACCAGGGATGCCTATATAAGAGAGGGTGAGGCGAGCTGAATAGGGTTGAGCATTCCACCCAGCCGCCACTCCTCTTCCGCCTGTGTTGCACGCGCAGACCTAGCAGTCTGGCGTGTGACGGCTTCCACTCCGGACATGTGGATACCTCGGAGGTGCTGCATCTGTAGCACTTGGACGAGCCGCGCAAAGGGGAGCTGCTCGTGGGTCGAGGACAAGGAGGAGACGTAGAACATCTACACTGCCGCAACGTGCTTCATCGAATTCTGCACCTGCGCATCTAGCGGTAATCCCGTGATCTATGACAATAGTATTCCTGGTTGACGCGGTAGAAAATTTTGTTTTTACGCTAGTGTAGCCTACCCGTTTCCCCACACCCTTCTAGGCGGTACATAAGGGGAAGCAGACTGCAGAAGTGGTCAGAGTCATATGATGTGTAAAGACAATGGTGCAGAATAGTTATTCATAAGAAAATCATTAGAGGTTGTGATGAGTACAGAAGCAAATTAATTAGTACTACCTCTATTCTTGGTCCTTAGGTCAACATGTGTACGATGGCGTGCAAGTATCTTCCTAGGCTTGCTAAAATCGAATGTTACCTCGTCCCCCTGCTTTATACCATTCTCACGGATATACTTGGACCAACCTCGTCCACCCAAATAGGTGGTGGCCATCGTTTGAGAGACATCCACATCATATAGTTGTGCATGCCTTTAGGGACCTTGCTATACAGAGTTAGAAACTTGTCGTTTCTGAACATCTTGTTTATAACGGGACGAGCGACACAAGGGACAACCTTCATGAGAAAATTTATAGAGATGTAAGGCGACAACAAAAAAAGTGAGATACAAGATCTTACATCAAGTTGGTCTAAACCACTTGGAATCCATACCTGATACCATGGGTACCCTTTGCGAAGGGTGGCCATGCACCAGTTTTCTTCCCTCTGCCTTTGGAAGGGTATACAAGGCCCCCCTTTCAATCCACAAGCTTGACAAGAGGATGGTAGTAGAAAGGGCTGAGCAACTGGTGTGTGATACTGATTGAATTAAGTGGAAAGGTTAAATTATGTAAAGAGCGAGTAAATCTAATAATATAAGACAAAACCATTGCCTGCAAAGCAAACAAATTTGATTTTTGTGAACTTCTGATGAGCGTAAAGATATAGTACTAGCTGATAACAATAACACGGAAAAACGTAACATGTGAAATTGTGGATTTCCAAATTATACCCACTTCTAGAGAGGTCATTGCCCACCTGGGTACTGTGTTAGCGCTTCCTCGTCGTGTAGATGATGTCCGCTTTTGGTGTGGGCATCAGCAATCTACTAGCCTCTATATAAGCCCCAGCCTCCGCAACAACACCTTCAATATGCATAAATAGCAACAGAGCTCAACACTTCAATACAATACATAGTAGTCATATACTAACAGTATGAGATAGTCAGACAGATCCGGATCCGGACTCACATAAACAAAGTGCTAGAATTAATAAAATCACACATATGTTTCTGAACATCTGATAAGCATGCATGACACCAAGCGGGTAATAATTAAATCATACTACACCATGGTAATAAGGGTATTAATAAAGAATACCTTTCTCTTTAAGCTGGGCCCTCCCAGCTGGTCAGTGGCCTTGCGCTTGTTTGGTGAGTAGTGGTACTGGCCGGATCCTGCAGCATGTGGGGGTACCATCCTATTTGCCGTACCTGGAGCACTACACGTTCGCGAGTATGTACCACCATGCTATAGTAAATAAAGAAGATATGGTGTCACAGAGGCTTCCACAAAACAGGATGCAAACATAGACAACTTTTAGCCATGGATACATCCAGGTTGCAGCCAACCACTTTCAGCATTGGAAAGAATGGAAGAACGCAACGAATATACTGCTACATTACCTTTTTAGGCAACTTTTAAGGGAACTTATGGGACCATCCCTGTCCGTAGTGGCCATGCGCGCCACTGGCCCATAGTTCTCCATATAGAATCTGACACAAAATCCATTGCACATTATGAGTAGCAACTAACAGTTACACAAGTGAAGAACACTGAAATCGAACCTGACCAAGTGCCCTAATTAGAATAGCAGTGACCATGCCCCGATCCCGAATCCATACGAAATTAGTACCCCCTCCCCCAAGCCCCCCACCCCCACCCCCACCCCCACCCAAATGACCCAATCGATCAGAGCAGAGGGAAAATATCCTGATTAGGTGATTCCGAGGTGAGAAATAAGCAAGAACTCCACAATCAAAGCATACCGAACACTACTAATAGTACTAATAGTACCCCTAATGTCCCAATCAGAAGCAAATTAAACAAAGCCGGATTTCGAGGTGAGCAAATACACCCACCTATTTCAGCAAGAACTCCCTAATCGGAGGTTGCACCAGTTCCAATAGTTGCTTGCTAGATGGGAGCTAGCTAGTGGTGGTTTCTTGTCTTGTCATTGGTAGAAATGCATGGGCATGGGAGTATTAGTACTACTAGTAGTAGGGTTGGGCAGTACACTTTTCTACAGTAAGTATTTTAAAGGGGCAGTTGCGGGAACATTTTGCCGGGAGAGATTCCTGAATTTTTGATCCCAGCTATCACGTGGTGGCCTACAGCTGTTTCAAGCGGGGCCCATGTCAGAGGTGAGTTAAAGAGGGTCCACATAAGGGGTGATATAATTGACCAAGCCAACCTCCTCCTTCCCTTGGTAATACTAGTTCTCCTGGGTTCCTCCCCAAGGACCGAGAAAACCGCCCCTCTTCAAATCAAATTGATCCCAGCTTATATATCCTTTTGCTGATTCGGCTCACGGAGCATTGAGGGAGGGGAAGGGCTAGTAGAGGACAAGACAACGGTAGTTGTAGCATAGGGCACCAGCGCTGGGGCCTCAAAAACCATTTAGGAACCAATAAAAGCATAAGCTCAGAGCTCAGACTAGAAACACACACAAACACACATATATATACTAATATAAGGAATAGTTTCCAATTAAAGTTCTGCTAACAAAGGCCTAGAAATCATAAGGTAGCTCCATATTATAGAACTATGACAGTAGCGAACCAGTTATGGGATAGCTCTACACCCCAAGAGTTTTGCAGCTGGGCTAGTGGTGATGAGACTACCCCGATGGCAGCAAAAGTACACCCCTGATGATCAGTAGCCTGATGACCCACAAGTATAGGGGGTGTATCGCAGTATTTTTGATAAGTAAGAGTGTCGAACCCAACGAGGAGCAAAAGGTGCTGGCTAGTTTTTATCAGGAATTCTCTGCAAATACTTAGCAAACGGATTTTGAGGGGTTTTTGATAAAGCAAGTAAACAAAGTACGAGTAAACAAAAGACAGTAGGAATAAATGCAGCAAGTGGCCCAATCCTTTATGCAGCAAAGGACAAGCCGGTTGTATTACTTAAGATGACCAAACGTTCTCGAGGACACATGGGAAGACTGTCAAGTGCTTTCGCTTCATATAGTTGATTAATCTTCTCTAGCTTGCTAAGTGTTGTGTGGGTGAAGCTGTGCTAATGTACCGCCCCATCCAGAACTAATACATACTTGTGATTAAATCCCTTGCAAACATCTGTAAGTACAAGAAATTAATTAAGGTAGAAACTTAACCACAACTTTAAACGCTAAGACCCTTAAGTCCCTTGTGCAATGGTTTCCTAACGGGGGTTCAGGTTTCTGTCACTCCGGCAACCCCTACGATTAGTAGCCAAATACACAATGCATTCCCCGAGGCCCATATAGGTGAAGTGTCATGTAGTCAACGTTCACATGACACCACTAGAAGAAGTACACCACAACTTAAATATCAAACTATTGAATCTTTCTCAACACAATTCTACTACTAACAACATGACTTCTCCCATGTCCTCGAGAACAAACGAACTACTCACAAGACATCATATGGATCATGATCAGAGATGGAATAATTCAACGGTTCACTCAATAGCATCAACTACAAAGAGTAATCAACACCAGGAAAGTTTCCCCTGTGAACTAATGCAAGATTCAACTCAATTGTTACAGCAATATGGAGATGGTGATGATGGTGCTGATGGTGATGATGGTGATGATGATGATGATCTCGATGAAGTCCAGCTTGATGGTGGTGTTGATGGCGATGATCTCCCCTCTCCGGGAAGGAATTCCCCCGGCAGAAATCTGTCTGCCAGAGAGATCTTTCTCTCTCGGTGTTTTCCGCCCCGTAGAGGCGGCATAATCTTTCTGTGGTCGCTCCCCGAGTCTTAGGGTTTCAGGAGGATGATATATGCCAGAGGGGAGAGGCTGGAGTAGGCCAGGGTGGCCACACCACCTGCTGGCGCGGCCTAGGGCTGCCCGTGCCAGGCGGTGGTGTGGGCCCCCTGTGGCCCATCTCCACTCCGTCTTCTAGCATCCTTAGTCTTCTGAAAAAATAGGATTTTCCGTATATTTTCCCAGATTTTCTGATCTTCACGAATTTTGCGTCCAAACATCACCTTTTCCATCAGAATCCTGACTGCAGCGGTCCATGTTCCAAAAGTCATCAACCATGCAAAAACAGACGAATAACATAAGTATCACCTCTCAATACAAAATATATCGATGAATAATAGTGAATTAACACATAGAATAGTGATGCAAAATGGACGTATCAACTCCCCCCAAGCTTAGACTTCGCTTGTCCCCAAGCGAAACTGAGCTCAATAAACATGACCTCAGGTTTATGGAGTGAAGAGTCGATAAAATAATATGGACAAGAAGCATCACATTCATCAAATACATAGATCATAATAGAAGACAACTCACTATTATATAACTCAACTTGTAATGAGTAAAGGAAACACAATAAAGATACATAAAGTGAATCATAATTGGTAATGGAAAACTTAGCTCTTGGTCGAAGAATAGTTGATAATTTGCTAGAGTTCACAAATAACTGGTTTTCAAAGAAAGCTTTCAAAGTAGTAAACATCAAGATAAGAGCAATGTGCAAAGCAAGGAACATAAGAGACATGATTGAATAAATCATCATATGAATGAATGAAACACAACAACTCAAAATACTTCCTGAGATAGAAGGGAATAGGTTTACTGACTCAACTATAAAGTAAAAGAAAGGCCCTTCGCAGAGGGAAGCAGGGACTGCAAGTCTCATAAAGAGCTCCCAAAAATTATGATACTTACTAGCTTTCAGCTCTCATTGCCCCTATCATAGGCATATTTTGGTGGTTCTGGTTAAAGTGACACAACTAAGAGGATATGCTTGAAAAGTTATGAATTGGAGTCTCATGCCCCTTACTTATGAGTACCGAACCTCATGCTACTCAACTTCAGTCACGAGCAAGCTCTTGTCATTGTAAATACATGTGTATCATTAAGAACCGCCAACGGGGTACCCCTTGCACATGACACATGAGCTATCCCATAATCAAAATGACAAGGCAAGCAGACAGTGAGCATCTCAGCGATCTTTTTATTTGCTATTTGCATAGGTTTTTATTGAGGATGCTTCATAGAATGCTCACTATAGTTATGCTGCAAGTTTCCACCATGATTAGGCATGGCTTAGGCTAGCGGCCCAGGTGTTTCTCTAACACACATATAAACTCCATGATCTTACAAGTTCCACTTTTATTTCACACCACCGGGATCCATAAGCAAAAGAACATGATATCAACTAGGTACAAAGTACCAATGAAGTGTTGAAAGCGGTCCCCATGATACATGGTTCTGCTAACTTCAACTCATAAAGCGCAAGCATATACGCAACAAAGAAGGACCCAATGGTTCAAGTTTATTAAATGCAAGAAGGTAAGGTGTTCCATCAAGTTCGTGAGAGCTTTAATCACTAATTTTCACATAACAAGTTTAATTTGGGAGGTAGATAAAACAATAATTTACTTGGAATAGAAATAATGCTACTAGGTAGGTATGGTGGACACAAATGGCAAAGGTTTTGGTTTAAAGGAGGTGGATGCACGAGAAGAATTCCCTCTCAGTACAGGTTTTTGGCTAGCAAGGCTGGGTAGCAAGTATAAGAGTTGAAGGAAACAAACAAACATACAAGAGATAAAGACAAACATGCAATCTTCCTTGGAAGAACAAAAGATCTTAACTAGAGAATACTAAACTTATGAGCAAATCAAGAAAGAAAGATGATGAAATTATTTTTTCTTTAGAGTACTTCTATCTTTTCATTCAGCTCTCAAAAATAGTGTGTTACTGACCGAGCGAGGTTTGCCAAAACCAACTAAATTAACTCAATGATCCCAAAGTGATACCAATACTAACAACAAGATCAATCATATGACCACGAATTGAAAGCTAATATAAGCTATGCAAAAGAGTAAATGATAGAACTTCTCATTAATAATCCATAATGGCAACTCACACCAAGGGATACATATCTAACGAGAGAGGGGACACTTCCATAATGCAAACCATACTACATAATAACTCCTCTATTCATGAAATGACTCTACTAAAAAGGTAAAAAGATAGAAGATAGTGATGTGATACTGCGACACTCCCCCAAGCTTGGAACAAACCAAGGGGATGCCAAACCTGATGACGAATTACTCCTTTGGTGGTGGTGGTATCCTCTCGATGAGCTCTTTGATTAGTTTCCCCAAGTCTTCAATCTCGAAGGTGAGAGTACGAATCAAATCCGAGTTGTGCTCAATATGGCTCATAATTATTTCAGTTTGTAGATCCCAGCTCTTGTGATTCTTTTTCAATTCTTCCCACTTGGAGTCTTCTTTTCCTGCATGGTTATGGATAAAGGTATGGAAGGGATTCTTGGTGTGTGGAGGAAGTGATCGTGGAGCCAAACTATGACGAGGAGCTTTTCCCCCAGTCTGCATTCGTGCAGTCCTTCTAAGTCTGGCAGGTTTCGTCTAAACATATTATTGAGAATTCACGGAATCCTAAACCATAAACTCTAAACCCGTAAACCCTGACCAAGCAGGTATCGTGCACTTATAGATCAAAATTTGAGATACTTTCATTAAATTGGGCAACACCATTCTATTCCACGAATATAAGCATAAAGCTTGAACATTATTGAAAATTCCTAAAACCCTAAACCCTAGCTAAACCCCTATACCCAAAAACCTCACCAAGCACGTAGCATGCACTTATTGATCAAAATTTTAGATACTTTCGTTAAATTGGGTAACGCCATTCTATTTGATGAATATAAGCATAAATACTGAGCATTATCGAAAATTCCCTAAACCATAAAATGTAAACCCGAAACCCTAAAACCCTCAGCCCAAAAATCCTAACCAAGCAGGTGTCCCTGCACTCATAGATGAAAATTTGAGATACTTTCATTAAATCAGGTAACACCATTCTATTCGATGAATATAAGCATAAATCCTGAGCATTACCGAAAATTCGCTAAACCCAAATCCCTAAACAACCCATAAAACTAAACCGTAAAACCCTAAAACCCTAAAACCCTAAACCCTTGACCCATAAACCCTAATCAAGCAGGTACCATGCACTTATAGATCAAAATTTGAGATACTTTCATTAAATTGCTGTAACACCATTCTATTCCACAAATATAAGCATAAAGCTTGAACATTATTGAAAATTCCTGAAACCCTAAACCCCTAAAACCCAAACCCTAAACCCTTACCAAGCATGTAACATGCACTTATAGATCAAAATTTGATATACTTTCATTAAATTGGTAACACCATTATATTTGACTAATATAAGCATAAATCTTGAGCATTATCGAAAATTCCCTAAACCCTAAACAACCCCTAAAACCTAAGCCCTAATAAACCCTAAAACACCAAACCCTCAACCCATAAATCCTAACCAAGCAGGTATCATGCACTTATAGATCAGAATTTGAGATACTTTCAATGAATTAGGTAACACCATTCTATTCGACGAATATAAGCATAAAGATTGAGCATTATTAAAAATTTGCTAAAACCCCTAAACCTTATACAATCCATAAAAACTAAATCGTAAAACCCTAAACCCTCAACCCATAAACCCTAACCAAAAGCATATACCGTGCACTTATAGATCAAAATCTAAGATACTTTCATTAAATTGCGGTAACACCATTCTATTCCACGAATATAACCATAAAGATTGAACATTATTGAAAATGCCCTAAACCCTAAACCCTCAACCCCTAAACGACCCTGGCAAATGAGGTATCATGCACTTGTAGATCAAAATGTTAGATATACTTTCATCAAATTGTGCTAACGCCATTCCATTCCACGAATATAAGCATAAAGCAGCTTGAACATTATTGAAAATTCCTCAAAAACCTAAACCCTAAAACCCTAAAAACCCTAAACCCTCATCCCCTCAACCCCTTACCAAGCACGTATCATGCACTTACAGATCAAAATCAGAGATACTTTCATTAAATAGCGATAACACCATTATATTCCATGAATATATATAAGCATATATATATAAAGCTTGAACATTATTATTGAAAATTCCCTAAACCGTAAAACCTAGACAACCCTAAACCCTCAATCCTGAACCCTAAACCCTAAATATCGGACCTTAAACTCCTAAACCCTAAACACTAAAATCCTAAAATCCTAAACCATATACCCCTAAACCCTCAACCCAAAAAACCCGAACCCTAAACCCTAGGCTATATATATCTTGTGTGAAAACTAGGGCAATGGGATTTTGAGCCATACTTATTTGTAGTTTCTTCACGATAAAAGCCACTTTTGTCGCTTGAAAAATTGAACAAAACTTCAAATTCGGAAGCTACCTTTGTAAATAATAATTTAAATGCCAATAATATGCACCAATCTACCAAATATGGATATGTTGTTATAAACTATAGCAAAGATATGGCCATGACCTTGGTCATATATTTTGAAAGCCATGCATATTCATACATGGTATGCAACATATCGTATTAAAGCCATTATTATCGATTGGGGCTTTTAAAATAACTTCAAATATGGAAGCTATTTTGTAAACAATATTTAAATGCCAATATGCACCAATCTACGAAACATGGTTACATTATCATAAAGTATGGTAACACATATGGACTTGACATTGGTCATCTAGTTTTTGAAAGCCATGAATGTTCAAACATGGTATGCCATATTGTGAAACGAGTTTTTTCAAGAGTTATCAAATTTTATGTATTTTTCATGGAAATTAGCTAATGCACACATTGAGACACCAATAGAGAAAAGAACGGTTGTATTTTGTTTCTTATTTTTTAAATGGCCCAAATTTGGTGTCATTACCATTCATATCAAAAAGTTGAAATCTTGCAAAACTCTCACTGGTTCTGCAATATTTGACTAATTCGGTACATTTAAATTATTTTTAAAAAGTCAAGAGCAAGCTATATCACACACTTTCTAGTTTGTAATTAGACATACTTACTTTAAATTGTCAAAAGGTCATTTTATTGCATATCTTTAGCTAGGACGCTTGGAAAATCATGAAAGTAGGACATTATCCATCAAATCTAGAATCTCCTTTTGTAAACAATTGATTGAAATGCCAAGATGCACCGATCTTCCAAATATGGACACGTTTGTAAGCTTGATTGGCGAAGATGCTTCAATGTATGGAGTAGTATAAAACATGGACAAGTTACAAAAATTATGGCTATGACCTTGGTCATCTTGTTTGAAAGCCTTGAATTAATGTTCATTAATTTCGGCAAATGTCTATAGACTCATTAAATGTTGGAAAGTATGCAGGCCTGTGGGTCTATCTAACAGGGACAACATCCCAAGTGGGAGTAGCGCACCTTAGAAGCTTGATGTCTACGCACTTCTATTCTTGTAGACAGTTGTTGGGCCTCCAAGTGCAGAGGTTTGTAGAACAACAGCAAGTTTTCCCTTAAGTGGACCACCCAAGGTTTATCGAACTCAGGGAGGAAGTGGTCAAAGGTATCCCCTCTCAAGCAACCCTGCAATCAAGATATAAGAAGTCTCTTGTGTCCCCAACACACCCAATACACTTGTCAGGTGTATAGGTGCACTAGTTCGGCGAAGAGAGAGTGAAATACAAGTGGTATAGATAATTATAAGTGGTAACGGTGATAGAAGATAGCTTGATGGCGTGGAAAAGACTAAAGTAAAACTGAAATAAAGATGGAAGCAAGCAAACGTGTAACAGATCTAATTGCAAACGGTGTTTCAATGCTAAGAAACAAGGCCTAGGGATCATACTTTCACTAGTGAACACTCTCATATAAATATCTTCTCTTTATGATACTACTCTTAACTACTCTCTGGTTGGACACTCTAATCGATGGTAGGGCTATAACAACACTCCTCAAAGTAAACCTTTCCCATCTAGATAACCCCACACCGTCACCTTGAGCACTAGATGGTTCAAACAAACACGACAATTTCATAAAGACATCCAACTCCAAATATAACTCATAACAAGTATTTGTAATCTCTAGCCTAAGTGCCACCATGGTGTGCACACTGGCAAATTCACACACATGGGGAGACCAGAGATATATTAAAGCACTTGACTAGCAAGGTAAATCTATAGTTTACAAGCTCATGATCTCAATAGGATCATGCATAGAGAGAGAGATGAACACATAGCTACCGGTAGAACCCTTAGCAGAGAGAACTACTCCCTCCTCATCATGGGAATCAGCAATGGTGATGGAGATGGTGGTGGAGATGGTGGTGGAGATCGATGGAGATGGCTCCGGGGGCACTTCCCTGTCCCGGCAAGGTGCCGAAACAGAGACTTTCTGTCCCTCCGAATCACCTTTTTGGTGGTGGTGGCGCTGCGGAACTTTTCGTGGCTGGAGGCTTGATGATTTCGGGTTTTTGCCCCAGGGGAGATATATAGGCGGAAGAGGCAAGGTCGGTGGCCGGCCAGGAGGCCCACACCGTGCCCTGGCGTGGCCAAGGGGGGCCCGTGCCTAGGGGTGGTGTGGCCACCCTGTGGCCCCTCTCCGTCTCGTATTCTGGCTCCGTGAGTCTCCGGGGAAAATAGGCATATTGGCTTTTGTCCCGTCCAATTCCGAGAATATTCATTTTCTGACTTTCTGGAACCAAAAACAGTAGAAAACAGGCAACTGGCATTGTGGCTCTTGTTAATAGGTTAGTCCAAGAAATCATATGAAAAGTACTCCAAAGTGTGGACAAAACACAAGAAAGTAGATAAAACCAAGCATGGAACATCAAAAATTATAGATACATTTGCAATGTATCAACATCCCCAAGCTTATCTCCTGCTCATCCTCGAGTAGGTAAGTGATAAAAAGAAAGAATAATTTTCGAGGTGACATGCACCATCATAAACTTGATCAAAGTATTTGTAGAACATTGATAGCTAGGATCATAGTACTTCAACGTAGCTTGAAAGATAAAGTTCTAACAATAAGACAAAGCAACTATGTTGCAACATGAAAAGGCACAAACAAAAGATTCATGAATAACAATGCTTTGCAAGACGTTTGTTTGTTTCACATAAAGAAAACATAGCATAGTGGCATTCAGCTTGTCCCTCATAGAGTAGCAAACATAAACGCATAGGACACCTTCAAAGTTCATAAGAGTGACTAGATACAAATAGTTTAAAACAAGCAATATCAAAGCTATGCATCAATCAACAAGTCTTGGGACAATGCACATAGAACTAAGAATGGCCACTACGCTCTCAAAGTAGGTGCATAAAGATAGAAGGTGGAGACTCAATATATAAGTGGAAGAAAGGCCTTCATAGAAGGAAGCAGAGATTCAAGTTTCATAAAGAGCTTCCAAATATTATGGTACTTATAGCTTTCAGCTCTCATTGCCCCTATCATAAGCATCTTGATGTGATTAAGGTTAAAGTGAACAAACTATGGTGTACATGCTTGACAAAGTATAAGTTGGAAATCTCCTGTCCCTAGAATACGAGGGCCGCTCCTCATGCTACTCAAGTTTAGTCAAGTTATTGTCATCGTAAGTACATGTGTATCATAGAGAACCGCCAACGGGGTACCCCTTGCCCGATGATACGGAAGAATCCCCATATCAAAATGACAAGGCAACCAGACAACGAGCATCTCAGCAATCTTCTTATTTACCATGGGAATATGGTGCTTTTTTCTCTCTTTCCTCTTTTCATAATATTTTTCTCTTTTTTTCTCAATATAGGACTCTTTTTTTATAAGAAAAATGCTTCATATACAGCTCATTATGGTTACGCTGCAGGTTTCCACCATGTCAGCATGGATTAGCCAGCGGCCCAGGCGTTTCTCTAACAAATATACATAACTCCATGGACTTACAAGCTCCCCTTTCATTTCACACCGACGACATCCATAGACAAAAGAACATGATATCAACTAGGTACAAAGTACCAGTGCAATGTTGAAAGCGTTCCCCATGATAGCATGGTTCTGCTAATCCCCAACAAATAAGTGCAAGCATATACAACACAGATGACACAATGGTTCAAGTTTGTTAAGGGCAAGAAAATTAAAGTGTGCCATCAAGTTCGTGAGAGCTTTAATCACTAGTTTTCTCATAACAAGTATAATTCAGAAGGTAAACAAAAGCATGAATATATTTGGAATAGCATATGCTAATAGGTAGGTATGGTGGATTCTTTGGAATAACTTGGTTTAAGGAATTGGATGTATGAGTGGAACTCATACTTGGTTGTGGAGGCTAAAGAAAGACTGGGAGCGACAAACTAAGAGAGCAATAATGGCCATAATCATGCAGAGCGACAAAACATCATTGATCAAAGCATAAAGTGATACTACAAGTTGAAAACTAAAGGATCATAAAGGCTATGGTGACTTGGGATAGTCATAACATGGTGTGAGCATGCGCCAAGTCAACCCAAATAAAGCATCAAAGGAGAATACCACAATACTATGCTTTAATATGCTAAAACAACGCATGATTCTTCAAAGGCACATTAAGCAATCTCAATTGTTTATAACATGTCATGCTACAACAAAGAATACTAAGCCTACAGCCAAAACAATATAAAGCATGGCATGACAAAGCATAGGCCACAGTCAAAAAACAAACTCTCTTTACCACTTAAGCATGAACTTTCCTACTCTTTTCCAAACCAAACCAAACTATTTGAAAACCAATGTATGAAAGAGGGGGTCCAACCAATTTATTAAGAAAACTAAGAAAACCAATCAAATGAAAAACCAAAACAAAAACGGAAAAGAAGATGCTCCAAGAACAACACAACTGTGTATGAATCAATAAAAATGAAGTGTTTGAAAGAAACCTGGGATTTTTATTGATGAAGAGGGGGATGCCTTGGACATCCCCAAGCTTTGACGCTTGTACTTCTTGGATATTTCTTGGGGTGACACGCGTGGAATCTCCAAGCTTGAGCTTTAGTCCATCCTTCATCTCATTACTCATTCCTTCCATACACCTGAAATTTTACCTTCATACAAAACTTCACACAATCTTTATTAGCAACATTAGTGTACTCAAGATAATAAGTCTTTGGGTTCAGTTTAAACACCAATAAAACTTCCACTAAAACACAAGCTACTGTAGCACTTCCCTTTAAAAAGGTCAATTCCCCAAAGAGAACCCAAAAAGGAACCAACAAGAAGCAAATGCAAATAATGGCTGAAATCTGTCAAAACAGACCAGCAGGTAAAAACCAATTTTTTCAAAGACCTTATGTTGCCCAAATAGAAAATTGTTGAACTAACGAAAGTTAGATAACAACCTAGGTCAGAAGCACAAAAATTCACGCCTCAAAACTACGTACAGAGATTTTACACGAATTTTTACAGTGAAGAACAAAATTATGTTTCGGGACAACAACTTTCACAATCATTACTTCTCTCTCATTAGAGGTTACTCCTGGCACAAAACGCAAATAAAAAGGATAAGGAGCGGTTATTACAGAGGTAATAACTTCCAAGACTCATCTAAAACTTTTGGGTTATCTCCCAATAAGTACTTTTCTTTAACGCCTTTAAGTTAGGCATGATAGTTTGAGAAGATGCTCATATAAGAAATATGAATTGAAGTAAAAGAGAGCATCAAGAAGCAATTTTAAAGCACATTTAAGTCTAACCCACTTCCTATGCATAGGAATCTTGTAAAAAAAAAGTCATGAAAGCACAAAGCAACAAGCATAGGAAAGCAAAACAAGTGCAACTTCAAGACTTTCAACATAAAGAGGGGAAACTTAATATTATTGAGATACATAAGACCATGTTTCCCTCTCTCATAATAACTTCCAGTAGCATCATGAATAAAATTAACAATATAACTATCACATAAAACATTCTTATCATGAGCCACATGCATAAAAGAATTAGTACTCCCCACATAAGCATAGTCATTCTTATCAATCATAGTGGGAGAAAATTCAACAAAATAGCTATCATTATTATTCTCATCACCATAATAATCAAATATAGGAGGCATATTGTAATCATAATTAATTTTCTCCTCAATAGTAGGTGGACTGAAAATAACATATTCATCATTGTAATCATCATATATTGGAGGTTTTGTATCATCATAAGCAATAGGATAGCTATCTTCCAAAGCTGGGGAACTAAAAAGATCATTTTCATAAAAACAAGCTTCCCCAAGCTTAGACTTTTCCATAGCATTAGAAATAATGGTGTCCAAAGAATTCATACTAACAACATTGCTATTAGCATGCAAATAAAGTTTCATAGGTTTTTTAATTTTCTCTTCAAACACTTCATGTCCTAACTCAAGATAAATACTATAAAGCTCTCTAATTTTGTTGTTGTTTTCCATTAAGCCTAACTAGTGGAAACAAGGAACAAAAAGACAAAATTGCAGAATCTAAAGGAAATAACTTTGAGCATTCACACCGGAGGATGTGAGTACCTTTTACCTTACCTCCCCCGGCAATGGAGCCAGAAAGTAGCTTGATGTCTACGCACTTATATTCTTATAGACAGTTGTTGGGCCTCTAAGTGCAGAGGTTTGTAGAACAGCAGCAAGTTTTCCCTTAAGTGGATCACCCAAGGTTTATCGAACTCAGGGAGGAAGTGGTCAAAGGTATCCCCTCTCAAGCAACCCTGCAATCAAGATACAAGAAGTCTCTTGTGTCCCCAACACACCCAATACGCTTGTCAGGTGTATAGGTGCACTAGTTCGGCGAAGAGATAGTGAAATACAAGTGGTATAGATAATTATAAGTGGTAACGGTGATACAAGATAGCTTGATGGCCTGGAAAAGACTAAAGTAAAACTGAAATAAAGATGGAAGCAAGCAAACATGTAACAGATCTAATTACAAAGGGTGTTTCAATGCTAAGAAACAAGGCCTAGGGATCATACTTTCACTAGTGAACACTCTCATATAAATATCTCCTCTTTATGATACTACTCTTAACTACTCTCTAGTTGGACACTCTAATCGATGGTAGGGCTATAACAACACTCCTCAAAGTAAGCCTTTCCCATCTAGATAACCCTACACTGTCACCTTGAGCACTACATGGTTCAAACAAACACCACAATTTCATAAAGACATCCAACTCCAAATATGACTCATAAAAAGTATTTGTAATCTCTAGCCTAAGTGCCACCATGGTGTGCACACTGTCAACTTCACACACATGGGGAGAGCAGAGATATATTAAATCACTTGAGTAGCAAGGTAGATCTATAGATTACAAGCTCATGATCTCAATAAGATCATGCATAGAGAGAGATGAACACATAGCTACCGGTAGAACGCTTAGCCTCGAGAGAGAACTACTCCCTCCTCATCATGGGAATCAGCAATGGTGATGGAGATGGTGGTGGAGATTGATGGAGATGGCTCCGGGGGCACTTCCCCATCCCGGCAGGATGCCGAAACAGAGACTTTCTGTCGCCCGAATCTCCTTTTCAGTGGCGGCGTCGCTATGGAACTTTTCATGGCTGGAGGCTTGATGATTTTGGTTTTTTCCTCGGGGGAGATATATAGGCGAAAGAGGCAAGGTCGGTGGCCGGCCAGGAGGGCCACACCATGCCCTGGCGCGGCCAAGGGGGACCCGCGCCTAGGGGTGGTGTGGCCACCCTGTGGCCCCTCTCCGTCTCGTATTCTGGCTCCGTGAGTCTCCGGGAAAAATAGGCATATTGGCTTTTGTCCCGTCCAATTCCGAGAATATTCATTTTCTGACTTTTTGGAACCAAAAACACTAGAAAACAGGCAAATGGCATTGTGGCTCTTGTTAATAGGTTAGTCCAAGAAATCATATGAAAAGTACTCCTAAGTGTGGACAAAACACAAGAAAGTAGATAAAACCAAGCATGGAACATCAAAAATTATAGATACATTTGCAATGTATCAAAGCTTCAACTTCAAAATTTTGACAGAGCGCCGAAATATACCGCCCATCCATTAAAACATCCCACCCATCCACATCCTGCCCATCCATTCAAACATCCAGCCCCAAAAATTATTTTATTGCACAAATTTAGCATGGAAGCTTGAAAGGGCGTTATACATTGTGTGAAAAATGGGGGCGATGGCATTTTGAGCCATCATCTTTGTAGTTCCTCCACAGCAAAACACATTATTGTTACTTAGAAATTCGAAAGCAAACTTCAAATTTGGAACCAGACATATTGGTTGATTTGCCAAGATGCACCGATCTACCAAATGTAGAGACGTCATCATAAAATATTTCCATGACCTTGGTCACCTTTTTTTGGACGATGGTCATCTTCTTGACAGCCTTGAATTGTTCGAAAATTTCAGCAAATGCCTAGAAACTCATTTAAATGCTAGAAAGCAACTCTCGCTGGCGTGTAGGTCTAGACGGTGACATTGCATCTGAGCGGCCCCATTCTGGAGTAACATATGCTAGAAGCTTCAACCTCAAAATTTTGGTACAGCACCCAAACATCGCACCCATCCATTAAAATATCCCACGCATCCATTCAAACATGCTTCACCTCTTTTTGCAAATGCAAAATTCCTCTTCTATCCCTGCTCCAGAAACAACAATCCGAGGAGCACTATAATAACAGAGGGATATAGGTGGTAAATTTGCCTTCATCTCCCAAGTGCATCACCCCATCGATGTTTCCCTAACCTTCAAAATTTACCTGCCCGCCCACTCTGACCTACACTAACTTTTTGGTCCCACCATGCAAGTGACCCACATGTCAGTGAGCTATAATTACGGGACGTAGAGATTCTCATTGCTTGTTGTTCAAATTCGAACATTTTTCGCTAAACCAAGATAAAATCGTTAAAATCATCGAACCTGGCTCGGAAGCTTGAAAATTCATGGAACTTGGGCATTATCTGTCAATTTTTTATACTTTGTGAAAATTGGTGCGGTGAGATTTTGAACCACATATAGTCTACGTAGTTGCTTCACAACGGAAGCCATTCTTGTCACTTGGACAATTTAAAATAACTTCGAATTTGGATGCACCCTTTTTTGTAAATATTGTTTGAAATGCCAATATGCAGTTATGCACCGATCTACAAAACATGGACACGCTATCATAAACTATGGCAAAGATATTGCCATGACCTTGGTCGTCTCGTTTGAAAGTCATGAATGTTCATACATGGTACGCT
The DNA here is from genome assembly GCA_910589775.1 of Avena eriantha. Taxonomy (NCBI): domain Eukaryota; kingdom Viridiplantae; phylum Streptophyta; class Magnoliopsida; order Poales; family Poaceae; genus Avena; species Avena eriantha. The sequence goes on along the minus strand of OU342742.1, from coordinate 151,087,377 downwards.
ATATTGTGAAACGGGTTTCTTCGAAAGTTGTCAAGTTTTAGCATACTTTTTCATGGAAACTAGGCAGTGCACATAACGAAATACTCTGTGAAAGAAAGACATTGCTTCAATTTATATATTTTTATTTGGATTTTTCTTTCAAAAGGTCCCAAATGTGGTTGCATTAGCATTAATATCAAGAAGTTGAGGGGTTGTTTGGTTAAGCTTATCTATCGGTTTTAGCTTTATTTTATAAGCCACTTTATATTTTTGTTTTTGGCTTCTACCATCATTCAACTATGTCATAGTAAAAGCTAAAAAGCAAAGCCAAAAACACGTTCCTACCTTTATAATCGAAAAATCAAAAGCCAGAATTAGAGCCCAACCAAACAACGCCTAAATCTCACGGAACTCTTGGTGTTTCTCCCTTGTTTTAGTACTTGGGTACCTTCAATTGCATTTAACTAAAAATATGACCAAGCAAGGTAGCATCGACCTTTAGATCAAATTTTGAGATACTTTCAATAAATTGCGGCAACACCATTCTATTCCACGAATATAACCATAAAGTTTTAACATATTATTGAGAATTCATGGAATCCTAAACCATAAACTCTAAACCCCTAAACCCTAACCAAACAGGCATCATGCACTTATATATCAAAAATTGAGATACTTTTGTTAAATTATGTAACAACATTCTATTCCATGAATATAAGCATAAAGCTTGAACATTATTGAAAATTCTCGAAACCCCAAACCACTAAAACCCAATTCTTAAACCCCTATAGCCTAAAACCCTACACCCTGACCAAGAATTTAGCATGCACTTATAGATCAAAATTTGAGATACTTTCGTTAAATTAGGTAACGCCATTCTATTTGATGAATATAAGCATAAATCCTGAGCATTATCAAAAATTCCCTAAACCCTAAACAACCCCTAAACCCTAATGCCATAAACCCTCAACCATAAACCCTAACCAAGCAGGTGTCATGCACTCATAGATCAAAATTTGAGATACTTTCATTAAATCAGCTTGGGTGCAAGCTAAAAGATGAATATCTATTGGGACCGCACATAATCAAGTTGGTCGGATATGTGTAGTCATTGGATCGTCTGGGTTTTCCCTTGAGCGAAGAGTTTGCTACAGACATTTCTCCTGAATTCTCTTCCTAGTGCTTATGGTCCGTTCATTTCAAACTCCCATGTCAGCGAACTTCAAGGGATTCTCAAGACAGCAGAGGCCGATATCAAGAGAGCGGCACCAGTCAAGTGTTGATGGTGCAGAATGCTTCCAAGATCAAGAAGAAATATTGGTCTAAGAAATCCAAGCCAAAGGGACACGACACACTAGATCTAAGTCCCAACATCGGCTTAGTGACTGGCAAGCCGGTAAAACCTCCAAGTACAATATACTTTTACTATAAGGTGGAAGGTCACTGGAAGAGGAACTATGGCAAGTACAAGGCGGATAAAGCCAGGAGTGGAAGTATGACTTCTGACTCACGTACACTTGTTGTGAATGTTATAGACATTTATCTTGCCGACGCTCCTAGCAGTACCTAGGTATATGATACTGGATGGGTTGTTCATGTGTGTAACTCGATGCAGGGACTAGTAAGGCATAGGACCGTGGCGAAAGGGGGGATTGAAACTAGAGTCAGGAACAAAGCAAGGGTTGCTGTATTAGCCGTAGGGACAATGCAACTCCGATTACCTTCAAGATTTGTACAAGAACTAAATAAGTGTTATTATGTTCCTGTACTAAGCGAGACATCATTTCCGCCTCATGTTTGATGGAGCAGGGTTACGAATCAAGTATTAAGAACAATGGTTGTTCCTTTTATTTGAATAATGTGTTTCATGGTTATGCATATGTCCAGTCTAGACTTTTTGTGCTTGATCTTGAATGTAAATCAGTCTATAACTTGAATGCTAAAAGGTTGAAGCCAAATGATCTTAGTTCTACTTATCTATGGCATTGTCGCCTTGGTCATATCAGTTGGAAACACATACAGAAGCTCTATGGAGATGGACTCCTGGACCTGCCTGGCTTGGTGCCGTTCGAAACATGCGAATTATGTTTTGCTAGGAAAGATGACCAAGACACTTTCACAAAGAGTCGCGAGAGGGCGTCTGACTTACAGGAACTGATACATAGTGATGTATGCGGTCCAATGAGCACAACAGCCAGAGGTGGTTATGAGTATTTTGTCACGTTCACGGATGAGATCATTAGATATGGATATGTCTACCTGATGAAATCCAAGTCGGGGACCTCTGAAAATTTCAAAGAGTTTTAGAGTGAAGTGCAAAACCAACTCGGCAAGAATATTAAGTTTCTGTGATCAGATCATGGAGGCGAGTATATGAGCCATGAGTTTGATGACCATCTCAAGAGTTATGGAATAGTTCCACAGCTCACCCCGTCAGGAACACCTTAGAGGAACGGTGTGTCGGAAAGGCAGAATTGAACCTTGTTAGACATGGTAAGGTCAATGATGAGTAAGACGGATCTACCTTTATCATTCTGGGGTTTTCGTCTAGAGACAACATCGATAAAACTAAACAAAGTACCATCTAAATCAGTAGAAAATACACCACATGAGATGTGGACAGGGAAGCCGACCTTGGGTTTTCTTAAGGTTTAGGGATGTGAAGCTTTTGTCAAGAGATTACAATCCGACAAGCTCAGCCCCAAGTCGGATAAGGTAGTTTTCCTAGGCTACCCTAAGGAAAGTTTGGGTTACTATTTTTACAACCGATAAGAGGGCAAAGTGTTTGTCGCTCGAAACGGGGTCTTTCTGGAGAAAGATTTTCTTAGCCGAAAAGATTGTGGTAATAGGGTTCACCTTGAAGAAATTTGAGATTCACCTACTCAGGACAATTCGATAACCTTGTAGGTTGATCCGGACGTTGTGTTGTAGCATCCCAATTGTCTAACAATTGTAATACTACATGGTTTATTTTGTATAATTCTACTTCCTACATATCTTTATTGCATCATCATTATATATCATGCTCATGTCATCATGCCACATTGCATTTGAGCATCATATTAAATCCTTTCATTTTGTTCTTTCGTCATATGTATTTTCCTTATTAATTATATTTGTCTCTTGATATATTGTATTTGGTTCTTGATACCATGCTTAATGCCCAAGTTGAGTTGGGAGCATATCTTGTCCGTTGTAAAAGCCAACTTTTCTTGTAGTGGTCACGTGGCTGACGTCCATGATCAACTACTAAAGTTGCTTTTCTTGTTGGACAAGAATAGGACAGTTGTACCCCGTCAAAAGTTATAGCTAAAGGTTAGTTGGTGCGAGACGGAAAGGTTCTGACTTGCAGTTTTCATTTGCTTCTTTTTCCCTCAAAGAAGGTCTAGTCGGATTACCCTGCCATTTGCTCCAACACTACAAGTCGGACATTTTTGGTTAGTGGGCTCATATTGTCGGGGCACTACCAATTCTCTCTGATAAAGTGAGAGAGATTTAGGCTCTCTCAAGCAGGGCACTTAGTAGCTAGATGGAGCTATCACAATAGTTGTGGGGTTTGGGCTAAGGAGGGTTGTCGAACAATCCAACAGGAATCATCTAGAGATCTGATTGGCAAGTTGTTGCCTACTCGGAAGGTTCTCCGACTAGCAGTGACACATTGGCTCACTAGTCGGATAACTGACCGGGATCCTGAATCACTGTTGGCTGTTGGAGGGATATTAGTCTCAGTGGGAGTGTGCATGATTAAAGAGTTTAATCCGCCTTCTCCTGCTATAGATACATTGTCTTAAGTGTTCATATTTTTCATTTGTAGATGGCACCAACTAGCACCATTCAGATTTCTAGTTTTGCGTTGCATACGATCCTTGAGAAGGACAAGCTAAATGGAACAAACTTTATGACTGGTATCGTAACTTGAGAATCGTTCTCAAGCAAGAAAAGAAGGAACATGTCCTGGACAATCCGATTCCATACGAGCTGGGCACTGATGAGCCTAACGCTGTAAGAACCGCCTTTCGCCGAGCTTAGGATGACTCGACGGAAGTTAGCTGCCTCATGCTCGCTCACATGGAGCCAAAACTACAACAACCGTTCGAGAATGTTGAGGCATACGATATGATCATTACCCTCAAGAGCATGTTTGAGACACTGGCTAGGACGGAGAGGTACAATGTCTCCAAAGCCTTGCTTGGGTGCAAGCTAAAAGATGAATATCTATTGGGACCGCACATGATCAAGTTGGTCGGATATGTGTAGTCATTGGATCGTCTGGGTTTTCCCTTGAGCGAAGAGTTTGCTACAGACATTTCTCCTGAATTCTCTTCCTAGTGCTTATGGTCCGTTCATTTCTAACTCCCATGTCAGCGAACTTCAAGGGATTCTCAAGACAGCAGAGGCCGATATCAAGAGAGCGGCACCAGTCAAGTGTTGATGGTGCAGAACGCTTCCAAGATCAAGAAGAAATATTGGTCTAAGAAATCCAAGCCAAAGGGAGACGACACGCTAGATCCAAGTCCCAACGTCGACTTAGTGATTGGCAAGCCGGTAAAACCTCCGGGTACAATATGCTTTTACTGTAAGGTGGAAGGTCACTGGAAGAGGAACTATGGCAAGTACAAGGCGGATAAAGCCAGGAGTGGAAGTATGACTTCCGACTTAGGTACACTTGTTGTGAATGTTATTGACATTTATCTTGCTGACACTCCTAGCAGTACCTGGGTATATGATACTGGATTGGTTGTTCATGTGTGTAACTCGATGCAGGGACTAGTAAGGCATAGGAGCGTGGCGAAAGGGGGGATTGACACTAGAGTCAGAAACAAAGCAAGGGTTGCTACATTAGCCGTAGGGACAATGCAACTCCGGTTACCTTCAGGATTTGTACTAGAACTAAATAAGTGTTATTATGTTCATGTACTAAGCTGAAACATCATTTCTGCCTCATGTTTGATGGAGCAACGTTACGGATCAAGTATTAAGAACAATGGTTGTTCCTTTTATTTGAATAATGTGTTTCATGGCTATGCATCTGTCTAGTCCAGACTTTTTGTGCTTGATCTTGAATGTAAATCAGTCTATAACTTGAATGCTAAAAGGTTGAAGCCAAATGATCTTAGTTCTACTTATCTAGGGCATTGTCGCCTTGGTCATATCAGTTGGAAACACATGCAGAAGCTCTATGAAGATGGACTCCTGGACTCGCCTGGCTTGGTGCCGTTCGAAACATGCGAATTATGTTTGCTAGGAAAGATGACCAAGACACCTTTCGCAAAGAGTCGCGAGAGGGCGTTTGACTTACAGGAACTGATACATAATGATGTATGTGGTCCAATAAGCACAACAGCCAGAGGTGGTTATGAGTATTTTGTCATGTTCACAGATGATATCATTAGATATGGATATGTCTACCTAATGAAATCCAAGTCGGGGACCTCTGAAAAGTTCAAAGAGTTTCAAAGTGAAGTGCAAAACCAACTCGGCAAGAATATTAAGTTTCTACGATCAGATCATGGAGGCGAGTATATGAGCCATGAGTTTGATGACCATCTCAAGAGTTATGGAATAGTTCCACAGCTCACCCCGTCAGGAACACCTCAGAGGAACGGTGTGTCGGAAAGGAAGAACTGAACCTTGTTAGACATGGTAAGGTCAATGATGAGTAAGACAGATCTACCTTTCTCATTCTGGGGTTTTCGTCTAGAGACAACATCGATAAAACTAAACAAAGTACCATCTAAATCAGTAGAAAAGACACCACATGAGATGTGGACGGGGAAGCCGACCTTGGGTTTTCTTAAGATTTAGGGATGTGAAGCTTTTGTTAAGAGATTACAATCCGACAAGCTCATCCCCAAGTCGGATAAGGTAGGTTTCCTAGGCTACCCTAAGGAAACTTTGGGTTACTATTTCTACAACCGAGAAGAGGGCAAAGTGTTTGTCGCTCAAAACGGGGTCTTTCTGGAGAAAGATTTTCTTAGCCAGAAAGATTGTGGTAATAGGGTTCACCTCGAAGAAATTTGAGATTCACCTACTCAGGACAAGTCGATAACCTTGGAGGTTGATCCGGGCGTTGTGTTGTAGCATCCTAATTGTCTAACAATTGTAATGCTACATGGTTTATTCTGTATAATGCTACTTCCTACATATCTTTATTGCATCATCATTATATATCATGCTCATGTCATCATGCCACATTGCATTTGAGCATCAGATTAAATCCTTTCATTTTGTTCTTTCCCTCATATGCATTTGCCTTATTAATTATATTTGTCTATTGATATATTGTATTTGGTTTCATATACCTTGCTTAATGCCCAAGTTGAGTTGGGGGCATATCTTTTCAAACTCCACCACCTTTCTTTGGCTCTACCTTAAATTCCACCATCCTAATTATATATGAGCCATTGCATTTCTCTTGGTATTTAAATCTAGCTCATATGTGTTGGGTGGATCCACTTCTATTTTTACATGCTCCCGTATATGATACATGTTGTTTTAAAAATATTGAATATGGGAAGCCACATGGCCACCTTTGCATGCTATGTGAGTGGTCCTCTTTCCAATTTTCCATATGGTCTTATTTGAACTAAGGTCATGTCTGAATATATTGTGGCTATATGAATTTATAGTGGTGTATACACACTAGCATGGACACCTTATTATTTATGCATGCAATTTAATTTGAATATGCCATATAATTTGGGAGAGTTCCATTTCTCTTCTTATTTTTGAATCCTCATTCTTTTTGGGAAGGCTAGTTGGAAATTAGGTATTATGATCAAACTCTAGTTGTTTTCACAACTAGAGCATGCATGACCCATGCAAGCATGTCACCACCTTCCCCTTAATTAAATTTGGCTTCTTGTTGTATTTATATATGGGTTTTGAGTGGTTGAATTCATACAAAAGGAGACAAAGAAAAGAAAGAAGAAATCCTAGCTACCAAATCGTGTGCATGTGGGCATATGTACACACACACCACACCACCACCAACCACCACCACCCCTCCCCTTGTCTTGCCTTGCAAGAGGCATAAGACCAGCTCCACCACACCACCCTCCTCTGGCCCCTCCCTTTCTTCTCTAAGCATAGAGACAAGAAGAGAGAGAGAGAAGGAAAAGCAAAAACCTAAACCGAGTCTTGGCTTCCTTGCTTTTGCAAACAGGTGGACACCACCACCATGTGCTAGCCTGCCTTCCACCTTATCTACCACCCCTCTGAGGTCTGAGATATCAGATCTCCAAAACCCAGCCGACCCCCTTCTTCTTCCCCAAGCCTTGGTGGCCATGCCCTTCCCCATGCCAAAAACCCTAACCCTAGACCCATATACACCATGCCCTTGTCGATCTGGTGAGTTGCAGCACGCCCAACAACTCTAAAATGTACAGTTTAGTCCCTTCACTTGAGAAATGTTCCTCTTAAGTTTTTTTTGAGGAAACTTTATTGATGATCAAACACACTTACATCGTTTATCAAATAAGGCAAAATGAAACTAGGGGATCATCGTCCCAAGTATAGGAACTAGAGGATTGAAAAGTAGACTTAGCAAGTTCATGCGCCATAGAGTTTGCCTCTCGGGGACAGTGTTCAAAGCTCACTTTTGAAAACCCAGCAGCTAAAATATTGCAATCATAGAAAATTACAGCCGCAGATGTTGCTGAAAAACCACCGTTCTTCATTGTATCAATGACCTCCATATTATCTGATTGCATGATCAGCTGGTTGCACCCCATATGTTTAGCTAAGAGAAGCCCCTCACGTAAGGTATAAGCCTCTGATGTCATCGCATCTTCTACAAACGGGAGATCCTTCGTGTGTGTTGCTATAAATTTACCTCTGGAGTCACGAATGATCACACCTGCGCTCCCACGACCTTGATACACATAGTAGGTAGCGTCCACATTTACTTTCACATTACCTTCTGGTGGGCATGTCCATGCCATTAACTTACGTTGGGTAGGATTTTTCCGAGCACGCCAGTAGTTCGTTGCCAAAGCACCGATCGACAATGCCGATCGTTGAGGGTTTTGCACTTCTTCCCCATGGGTAAAATTGCATCCTCTCCCACCACATATACCAGGCACCCGTTAAAATAATCTCTGGTATACCAATTCCGCCTAGAGGATCCCAAGTACCTTGTGTGCAAATAATGTGTTCCTAGGCGACAACACCAGATCTGTCTAAGTTAACAACCTCTTCAATAATCGATCGAATACCTAGTTTAGCCCAAATTTGCTTGGCCCGTAGGCATATGAATAAGATGTGCATAATATCTTCGCATCTCACTACGAAAATAGGACATCCACTGTTATTGACAATATGTCGATTCGCTAAAATTCGAAGACAAGGAATAAACCTGTGAAGTGCACCCCAACCAAAATTTTGAATTTTTGATGGGACATTTAATTTCCAAAGGTTTGTGTTGGTGCCTCTACCTCGGTCACCTCTTCCTCACCGGCATCCTCGACGGCCTCCTCTTCCTCGACCAGATACTCTTCATCGGCTGCTTCTTCATTACCCGCTTCTTCGCTAAAGTTGAGGTCGCTGAGCTCTTAAGTGTGTGAAAAATCAAGCTGCGACATGAATTTAGCGACATTCAGCTCGGCCACACTCGCTTGAGTCTCGGGTATTTCATCGATCACCTCGCAGTCAGCACCTCGAGCTACGACGGTCGCCGTGGAGGAGGCATATGTCTTGGGCGTGGAGGACGCCACGGCCTTCCTCTTCTTCTTCTCCTCCGTTGCCTGCAAATGGGCTATCGTGGCCTTTGTCGGCTTCCACGCCCATGGGCCGCTCAACAAAGGCACACATGGTAGACGTCCCACCTTCCCGTCGTCGCTATTGACTTGTCGGTGGCCTTGGCGGCCGCTCCCGTCGCCCTCGCCATACCGGTGGTGCCCAACCGCTTCCACGTCATCGGAGGTGTCGCGAGGGTCGATTCCCGCGACATCGCGTCTGCGGAAACTCTGGCGGGGCAGCGGAACCGAGCTCCGATGACATTCCAATTGGGGGAGGGAGAATGGTGACGCCGGCGATGACTGGCGGCGAGATTGGTCAGGAGCGTTGATGGCTCAGTAGGAGAAAAGTGGAGGGGAAATTTTAGTCACTGATTTGACCACAGAGCAAAAATAGAAGAGGAGGGGGAAGATTTTAGGGGGAGGTCTAGCATAATTAGGGTCCGTTTGATTCGTAGGATAGGAAAAACACAGAAATAGGAAAATTACAGGATTAGAATGTCCTATCCAGTTGAATAAACTATAGGGTTTGGAGCCTACAAGATTTTTTTTGAAAGAGTGTTTGAATCACAGAAAAAACAAAGAAATTGTAACAAGAGGTTCGGGTGGATGGAAATTTTCCTCTAAAACGTAGTGCAATGCAAACAAGCATCAAACAATGCACAAATGAAAAATTACTAAGGATCAAAATCCGTAAAAATTCCTATGATATAGCTTTGAATCAAACAAGCCCTTAGTCCTCTAACCAGTTTTAGGTTTCGGTTAGGTACGGCTTCGGCCGTTAGAGCACTACGTTGGTACCACTTGTCAAGTATAGAACTATATGAAAAATGTCAGTCTCTATATATGTTTAATGTGTCCAGGCTCCACAAAATCAATCACTGTTTAATTTCATGTAGAAGCTAAAAGGTAGATTGTACACTTTAAATGACACATCTTTCAAATGAGCTAAACCCAAACGGAACTGCGAAATGGAAAAGAAGTGAAATTACGCACATATGGTAGTGTGGCACTAAGATCTTCAGTGGCATTCGGATCCTGTCGTTTTTCGTATTTATTGCTATTGTTTGGGTCAGTCTCTTCAGATCTACGGTTGTTTTCTTCGGCGATGTTGTTGTTCTGGTGCGCTGGTTCTTTGAGGGCTTAGCATGATGATTTCTCGTCTGCCTACTACAAAAAGTTATACTACGATAAGTTTTGTCTGGCTCCAGTGATGGAGAGACGAGGACGGCAGCGCGCCTTCGGTTAGTGCTAGTGTTAGTAGTCGTCGTTAAGTGATCCATTGACCTATTTATAATTTTTATTACTTTTAGACCACTTTGTACTGCTATTATTGATTATTAATAGATCCGTAAAATTTCAGAAAAGAAAAACTATACGCGAACAACATCCTACTAATGTGTAAACACCAAAGAGTACAATAGAGCAAAGAACGACATTAGTCAATGAACTCCAAAATGTACACTTAGGTCCATTTACTCGAGAAATGTCAAATTTCCATCTGGGTCCATTTACCCTAAAACCATGGCGTGGCTCAACTCTGCACAATGGTCAATTCATCGCTAGGTCTTTAGTCGGCAACAATGGGGAAACCCATCCGACTAGAATCGTCGTAACAGAGGGCTCAGCCGAGAAACAAAGGGCCAAGCCAGCAACGACACCATCGACGATGCGACACGTGATGATGAGTGCTGCTGCGGCAAGCTGGCCACTGGGGTTTGTGATTGCCGCAAGAAGAGTATCTCTCCACAAGTGAATAATGTTCATGTGCACTTAAATTTCCTACGAGGTGATCCTTTTCATATCGACCAAATATTTTTTATACGACCATCATTTTGTATTCTGACATTTGAGGATGGTTGAATCTGTGACCCTATTGTGTGCTATTTACAAATTATTTTATAAGCCTTAAGCTTTTAACGGATTTCCTCATGTGCTTATTCTCAAAAAAAAAAAAATTCCACATAACTTCAGAGTAACGCGCGGGGTAACCAGTTGCCGTACAAATTTGCTCGCAATTTTTTTTAGAGTTAGACTAGTTACCTCAAATAGTAGGGATGTAAGCATGAACCGGCTTAATTTCAATCAAAATTTAAACTAAAAATAATAAAATAAATTAGAAGTGAGATTTGAGCGGAATTGCAGATACCAAATGGGAATACCAAATTAACGAAGGCCCGAAAAAGGGCAGCGTCTCTCCCGCAAAGGAAAAAAGAGGCGCCCGCCACCGCCATATGTGCCTCGTCTTCGTCGTCTATGATCGGAACTCGACGGATCCCCGCCTCCTCAGCTTGCCCCTCCGGTGGCGGGAGAGGGTGGGTCCCGGACTTGTGCTTGGCGCTGTAAAAGGATCCCTAAAGTTAGAATTTGGTCAACCGGCATCGACGCTATGGTGGTTATGACAGCATTGTGCGGGACAAGAACAAGATATACCCGCCTCGCCGTCCACATCGACAGCGATGATCTCGCTGTTAGCGCTGAAGAGGGCAGAGATTTGTCTGGCCGCAGCTTTCATGAAGTGGTCGATCTCGTCCATTGTACGTGTGTTATACGTTGGTGTTTGAAGTTTCGGACCAATTCAACAGTTCAATAACTATGACTTCGGCTATGGGCGTTGGTCGAGCACGTGCACGAAGACTTCCTAACCGTCATCAACAACGTCAGTCCAGCTCTAGTAAGAGAGCGGCGACTGCGACGCGTCGGTGGCTCGCTCTAGCGACAGTAATGATAGTTAGGTGGTTCAAGAATCTCGATATAATTCTTTTTTGAACGGAAAGGGGTCGCGAAGGACCTCGGAGCTGCTTCAATTAATCCAGTCAACGGGTGGGTACAAAGATACAACAAGGCCCAGAAAAAAACTTGCACTAAAGACCTCGCACATCTTGCAGGTCAAAGATAAGGCCTTGCCTTTTGCAAAAAGGACCCTAGAACTAAAAAATAAAAAGCGATCAAGTCCTGGTCCTCCTCCACCATGGCGGAGCCTCCAACGCCGGTCACCGTTGTAACGTCGGGGACGAACCACTTGACATAGCAGCGGAGGGAGATCCGGCAAGAATCTCCAAGGAAGGCCTCCATCCTGGAGGTTGATGAAGTTGCCGCTCTTGCGGCGGGAGTTCGCGGTGGCGCCCAAAGACAGCGCGAGATAAGCTCGACGACGAAGCAGCAGATCAAGCCGCCGCCCAGAGCCAGCAATAGTGAAGCTCCCCTGACCCTCTACCCCGCCACCACGGCCGACCAAGAGAGAGAGAGGGAAGCTTCAGAGCCATCAGATGGACAACGGCAGCGCCGGAAGTTATTGAGAAGGAGGCCTGCCTCCAAAGGGAAACTCGCCGCCCTCCGCCACGGATGCCCAGCGAATCCCTCCGTCAGCAGCTGCTCGACGCCGCGCCACCGCATCGAGACAGAAGACCTCCGCTCCTCCCTGTAGCCCGCAATACTTCCTCCTTCCAACCCCATCCCCTTGCCACCACGGCCGGCCGGAAAGAGGAAATCGAGAAGAAGGAAGCGGCAGAGTAGAGAGGAGAGGCACACCATGACACTTATTGCGGAGATCCCGGGTGTGGACTTGGACAACGCCTTCTCCGGCCATCAGAGCACGACACCGCCGCAAGAACCCTTCCGGATGCACCAGATCCGGCCAACAAAACCCGGCGCCCTACTCCAAACTACAGGCAAAAAGCCCCAAAGCCTACCTAGACCACTACTACTGCCACCGGTGCCGCCCCTCCGCCATCTTTCACCGGCAATGCCGGCGAGAAAGGCGTCGGTTTGACCCGGGGCACTGCGGAAGGTCTCTTGGAACTGTAGCAGGGAGGGGTGGGAGGAGGAGGGATGTCTCGTAGTGGCAACAACTAGAAATCAATCCGATATAATTTTTAGGACTTTGCTATAAGAGCTACGCTCGTTGGTTTGCCAAACATAGCGGGCGTTCCTAGTTCCGATAAGACGCGTTTTGGCAGAAATATCGCTGGTTTGTTTGCTATACAACTGCGCTCCATGGTTTGCCGAGGTTTAGCCAGCTTTCCGTGGCGATGCTTTCCTGCAAGCTTGAGAAAACAAATTAACCAGCTAAACGATAGCTGAATTCAAATGTTAAACTTCAAAATACTCTATAGACCAAACCATTCGTCCGATTTAAGATATGTTTTCATTTTAGACTAGTCACGCAGAGATCTTCAAAACTAAATCTCATATTGATATGTTTTGAGAATTTTTTCGAACCTAAAAGTTACCCACCTATAACACACAATTGATCGAAGCCGGTGAACGTAAGTTATCCAGGCTATGAACCGGTTGTATTTAGACTGTTTCACATCCATGCATAATGATCAAAATTGTCGATATCATCCACATTAAATATGAACACCTAAAATTTCGACGCGACTACTATCGATTTCAATTCCGGACGGGTCCGTCACGCATGGAGTTACCAATGTGTTTAGGGTATAACTACCATCACGGAGTTATGTAGTTGTCGTGGATGGCAAATCCTGACAAGTGTTTAGAGAGCACTGCATCGACGCGTACCCGCCTTCGGACCAGCGTCACGACATGAGAATCCCCGTGCGACTACCGGTGTCATCGGAAGCTAGGAAGATGCCACCCATGTTGTCGGAAGAAGCAGGCTCAAACTTTTTTCATCAACTCAACTAACGTACGACTGTGTGTGTTGAAAATTGTACATGAGACTAAATGACAAAACTGCTAACATCGGTGTGGTGAAAAGCTTTGTAGTGCACACCCTTTATTCGATCAAAAATCTATTTTGACTGTTGAAGGTTGATAGATTTTTTATGACTTTTTTCTCGGATCCAAAAGTTACCCACCTATAGCACGTGAGTTATATCCATAAGAACTAGGTGGACAACATTAATTGATTGGTATCTAGACCCCGATTAGGTGGGTAAATCCATAAGAAATTGGTGGATAGCTTTTATCTAGAAGGTAGATAACTACGTCCAATTGGTGATGATAGCTATACTACAAACACCTAGATAACTCCACAAGTAATGTACCTAGAGGGCATGGTAACTACATCAATCTGATGATGATAGTTATACAGTAGGCACATGGGTAACTCTACCCTGTACACCTGGATAGTTCCATATGGAATCAGTTGATAACTATAAGCCGATCGGGTGGATAAATCTATAAGTGGTGGGTGAATATCTTTTACCTAGAGGGTATGATAACTACATCGAATTGGTGATGATAACTATGTTGTAACACCAGGACGAATATCTCTATAAGTAATAACTACATTGATCTGATGATGATAGCTATACGGCAAACACATAGATAACTCTACCCTGAACACCTAGATAACTCAATCTAGAATTAGTTGATAACTGTAATCTAATCAGGTGGATAACTCTATAAGCAGTGGGTTGATAACTCCATTTGGAATCAGTTGATAACTATAACCTAACCAGGTGGATAACTCTATAAGTAGTGGATGGATAAATTTTATCTAGAGGGTGGGTAACTATATCGAATTGGTGACGATATATATGTTTTAACACCTGGCCGGATAACTTTATAAGCATGGTAACTATATCGATCCGGTGATGATAGTTATACGGTAAACACATGGATAACTCTACCTTGAACACATGGATAACTTGATATGGAATTGGTTCGTATTACTCAGGTGGATATCTAGAAGTACTGTATTGGTAATTAAACCTTCAGTACCAAGTTGGTAACTATTATCTTGAGGGTAGGACAACTCTATAAGTAATGGGTGGATAACTATTAGCTAGAGGGAATGGTCTACTATATCAATAATTATATTTAAAACAACACCATGATCCCGACGTGCCTCGCGATGGCCGGAGATTGGGTGTGCTCCACGTCTCGGGGAAGAGGGACTAGAGGAGGTGGTTGTCTCGAGAAAACATAACATCGTTGTTATCTTTTTCTCGAGCCCAAAAGTGTTGGAAAATTCCCTAGAAGCTAAAGAGTATTAGTTTTACCTCGAGATTATAGATCCACCTTGTTCCAAATTAAAGTATAGGAGTGAGTAACAATTATGTCCAGGAGTACTAGTATCATGTGAGTATGAACTAGCAATACCACTACTATAATAAGTTGAACTAGTAACAATTATGTCCTAGAGTATCAATTAGAAGAAAATGACCTAGCCATGCATTTTAAAGGATGATAGTAGTTTATAGTGCAGAACAAATATATTGAAAAACAAATAATAAGGTTTTAAATGGTCCTGGAGAATTCCTCTTTAGATGTGGAGATCCTACAGACTGTATTATAATAGTCTTAGAGCCAAATAGATATACAAGGAGTAAGTGGAAGAAGAGATGGCTACTAACTAAAAAGAAGGTTAGCAGATATTTCAGTAAACACAATTATCAGAGCTAGAATAGTTTGGAAGTATGGACAATATTGAAAATGGAACATTTTCAGCAATGAAATAACACACACCAGATTCTTGAAAAGCCGACACCATGTAGGCCTCCGTTGGTGGTATTTCTTGACCGTGGAAAGAAGTTAAGTTCCATAATCAGTCACTACAGGAATTTCGTTCTTTGCCGTGTAACATATAATACTCGGTAAAGCCCTAAAAAGACACGGCAAAGGCTTTGTCATGCGCCACTACATGGCAAAGACTGCACGACAACGATTAGGCCGACAAAGAGTCCTTTACCGTGTACCATACACGGCAAAGCCTTTGCTGTGTGCCAGCCAGCACGCACGGCACACAAAAGGTACTTGACGACGCCACCACCCCCGACGGCGCCGTGACAGTGGGTCCCAGGGAGCCTTTGCCATGCTACTCCCCTTTGTCATGCACTTTTCTGACAAACCTTTGCCGTGTGCTTTTGTCCTAAGCCTTTGCCATGCGTTTTCTGCAAATACACGGCAAAGAAAATATTCTGAAATAAAAAAACGGCCTGAAAGGCCACCATCGATGTCGTGTCCTGGGTCGATGTGGTCATGGAGCGGTTGCGGCCATGGGATGGGTCAGGGGTGGCGGAGCACACACGACTGCTGCCTGGGGGCGTGGGGCGGGCTAGGGCGACGACGCACGCGGCTACGGGTAGGGGCGCTACCGAGGGAGGGGAATGTTGGAAATATGCCCTAGAGTCAAATAGTAGTAAGGACTATTATCATATTTCATATAGTTTATGATTAAGTTTTATATCATGCTATAACTGTGTTGAGTGGAAACATCAATACACGTGTGATATACAAACAACCAGGGGTTCCCAGTGAAACTCTAGTCACTGGTTCATTGGTCAATAGATGATCATGTTTTCTGATCATGTTGCATATATGCCAGTTGGAAATGGAGTCAACTCATTCAGAGAATGAGATGATGAACCAATACCCAACCTAAACATCATGACCCGATCATGTCATGAAGTTCAAGTTATGATGATTAGAAATGGATCCTCGTAGACTATTCCTTAGACCGTGAGGCTATATCAATTACTGTCTCCAGAGAGTGCTTAGATAGCATCAAACACCACTCGGTAATACAGTGGTTATAAAGGTGTGTTCATGTACTCGGAGGAAACCGTATACGCAATATATGTCAAGAGCGGGATTTGTCCGTCCATGTGACGGGAAGATACTTAAAGGGCCAACTCGGAGAAGTTATATCCAATAGCTACGCAACATGTGATTTGATCATGGGGATATCACTTGTCGGAACGAGTCAAGTAGCGTTGTTTCGAAACGAGATTGAACACGACATGGTGATGTTATTGATCAGATCTCAGGCAATGTAAGTATCGAGTGACAAAGGGAATAAGACACGATTGTCCCGGTTCAAACGACGAAAGATCTTCGTGGAACGCACAGGGGTCACATGGCTATCCAGGTCCCTCTGTTGATCATTGGTGCGGGAGTGTCCTGACCATGTCTGGAGTGTTCCTGAACCATGGGGTATCACGCTTAAGGGCTTGATGATGCTTAGAGAGTGTTTATAGGATCGGTAGAATCGCCAAAGAATAGTAGGGAGAAAACCGGAAGGGTTTCGGTAAGTCTGGAGGTTGCCCGGAGTGGAGGTGGAAGGTGTTCCATAGCCACGGAGGTTGAAAAATATGTGAATGAATGTTATTCATAATTATTTAATAAAGAGAAAATCAATTAAAATGGTCAAAGGCTTAATGGGCCAATTTTCGGAGGGAGAGGGCCCATTAGGGGAAAGGGGAGAGGGAGAAGGGGCAAGGGGGCTGGCCGGCTGGGCCTAGCCCCCCGCGTGGGGACCACTAGGGTGGCCGGCGGCCACCCCTCCCCCTCCTCTCCTTTAGTCCCACCTCGAGACTTTGAGGGAGGTAGTACCTCCCCTCCCCCTATATATAGTGGGGGTATTTGGCCAAATTAAATACACCAATAATCAATAAAGGTCTTCTCACTTTTGGGAGGACCTATAATTGATATTTTCTCTCTCCCCCTATCTCTCACGTGACCGTGGTCCCAAGTCTAGACTACGCGAATGAGAGACATCTTCACCGCAGAGCGCCGTCACGCTGCGGGATTCGGATACGGGAGCTCTACTTCCGCAACTGTTGTTGGGTCAGGGAAGCGGGAGTCATCGTCAGGCACCGGACGTGTGTAACTCCCTGCGAGGTGTCGCACTTGAGGCACTCAAGTTGTTAGAGCCAAGGAGCACAAGGACTTCATCACGACCTTGAGGTCGGCTTCGGCTCGTCTACATCAACCACGTTCTCCTGTGCGTTGACAACACTTTTTGGTCTTCGAGGGTAAGTTCGCAAAAAGCCCCTCCCGTTACTGTATTACTAATAGATAGGTCCTGGCAGCTTCAGGGGTTTAGGGGCGTAGAGTAAAATTTATTGTTTTTATGCGCGAAACCCCCACAGTGGTATCAGAGCTAGATCTATGCGTAGTAATGCTAGTACGGGTAGAACACACGAGATGTAGCTTGTGGGCATTGATCTTTTAGTTGTTACCCTCCCACGTGTACTTGTGTATACCGCAGCAATGCTTGATGAAGTGGCCCCCAACCGACTTTACGCGTTCATTCGCGAGACTGGTCCACGCTTGACATACGGCTTATACCGTATAAAGTGGCTTAGGGGGGTGTCTGTCTCTCTCGCATTAGTTGGTATGCCATTTGCAATGGAGGGCCCTGAAAGGGGTGTAGTAGAGACAACTACTTGATCATCGTTGTGCTGAAAGTTCGTAGGTAAGAACGGTTCTTGTGCGAAAGCCCATTCAGCCACGTAAAACATGCAAAGATAAAGTAGAGGCGTCTAACTTTGTTTTGCAGGGGGCGTTGCTTTGTGATATGGTTGTGGCAAAGGTAAAGTGATTACCTTTTTTTACGTAGTAGTAGATAGTCACGAAGGTGACGGACTACCACGCCGGAATGACACTGGTACCCTGGTGTCTACGGCGCCGGAACCCGGTGACGGCGGATGGAGATCATGACGTGAAGGACCATATCACATAGCATTTACATTCAATGTTATTGTTTGTATATCTTATTGTGTGCTAGTATTAGATACTCGACGGTAGCCTAATACGATGATCCCTGATAAAATTACCAACGATTGTGTTCCCCCTTAGTGTGCACCACCAAGAAAGTTCTTCGGTATGAGGCAATCCAGGGTACAAGCCTAGGTGTCAGACATATCTACGTTCGCATACAGTGGGTGTAAGCCATGTTGCACAGCGAATACACTAAGGTTGAGTTGGCGAGCCTATCACGCCACAGAAGCGTGGCCTCGGAGCATGGATGGTCGAAAGATCAAGCACGAGTCGCATGAATGATGTGACCGACGTTTAGCGTCCACCTTTGAACCCACATCGATGGTCGTGTTCAATCGGGGGAGATGTGGCTGATAGGGGTCCTGTTATCACTAGGCACCCTTATGGGGATAGGTGTTTCTGAGTGGAGTTATTATTAACTCATTTAATTATAAACTTAGTCTAAATTCCTTTTGCAATTATAAATGTAGAAAATGGTTCTTCCCGAGATTACCTTTCCTATCGACGATTGGTTAAAAGGAGAAAAGCTCAAGTTAGATGGATCCAACTTTTCTACATGGGTCGTGCGCCTGTTTAATCTCCTTGGCGAGAACAATGCAGCTGACTACATGACCTGCGATATGTATTTGGAACCACCCTATTCTCATGAGACCCAGGAGCAGCGGGATCTATGCTGCCATCGTCGTGTGATGGCCACATTCATATTAGTGACGATGCGCCTCAGAATGGAGGATGGGCTATGGACAATGGTGGGAAGTCTTAAACCCCGAGTGGTCATGGCACATCTGAGATCGCATTTCGTGGAACAAGTGCGCATGTGGGAGTATGAGCTGATGGGGGACTTCCTCTCCATAAAGATGGAGGAGGGCTCCTCACTAGACGAGTGATGTCTACGCACTTCTATTCTTGTAGACAGTTGTTGGGCCTCCAAGTGTAGAGGTTTGTAGAATAGCAGCAAGTTTTCCCTTAAGTGGATCACCCAAGGTTTATCGAACTCAGGGAGGAAGTGGTGAAAGGTATTCCCTCTCAAGCAACCCTGCAATCAAGATACAAGAAGTCTCTTGTGTCCCCAACACACCCAATACACTTGTCAGGTGTATAGGTGCACTAGTTCGGCGAAGAGATAGTGAAATACAAGTGGTATGGATATAAGATGACGGTGCTAGAAAGTAACTTGATGGCGTGGTAGAGACTAAAGGCAAACTGAAATAAAGAAGGAAGCAAGCAAACATGTAACAGATCTAATTGCAAACGGTGTATCAATGCTTAGAAACAAGGCCTAGGGATCATACTTTCACTAGTGAACACTCTCATATAAATATATTATCTTCATGATACTACTCTTAACTACTCTCCGGTTGGACACTCTAATCGATGGTAGGGCTATAACAGCACACCTCAAAGTAAGCCTTTCCCATCTAGATAACCCCACACGGTCACCTTGAGTACTAGATGAGTCCAACAAACACCACAATTTCATAAAGACATCCAACTCCAAATATAACTCATAACAAGTATTTGTAATCTCTAGCCTAAGTGCCACCATGGTGAGCACGCTCTCACTTTCACACACATGGGGAGAGCAGAGATTCATTAAAGCACTTGAGTAGCAGAATAGATCTATAGATTACAAGCTCATGATCACAATATGATCATGCATAGAGAGAGAGATGAACACATAGCTACCGGTAGAACCCTTAGCCTCGAGAGAGATCTACTCCCTCCTCATCATGGGAATCAGCAATGGTGATGGAGATGGCGGTGGAGATCGATGGAGATGGCTCCGAGGGCACTTCCCCGTCACCGCCGGTATCACAGGGGAGCGCCGCCCCTTAGCACCCTTCCTTCATGGATTATTGGGAGCCCTTCCCCATGGAGATGGGATACATGGGGGAGGCAAAAACGTGGCTTTGGTGGCTACAAATTCGTGGGTGGAGGTGTCTTGGGCGAATTATGTTTCCTCCCTTTATAGCTTCTCGGATTCCCGTTACCCCATCTTAGGCTGCAGTAAATCGGGTCTATTGGGCCCGTCCGGACTCGGAATCAGCTAAATTTTATATCCAGAACATTTGTCGAAATTTTTTCAACAACTTTGTAATTGAAGAGTTTTCCGTTTGACGCCGTCTTCGACCTGGAACGTGACCATCTTCAAAAAGAGTTTTAAGACATATTTCTGAAAAATCCCAATTTGACTCCAACAAGGTTTCCACTTGTATTCTTGGTAATTCCTACACATCAAAGTGTAAAACAAGAACATTGTGCACTTTTGCAACTATTAGTAGGTTAGTCCAAATAAATCATAAACTTATATAAAAATGAGTATCAAAAGCATATTATTAGCATAAAACCATCAAAAATTATAGATACGTTATGGACGTATCAACATCCCCAAGCTTAGTTCCTGCTCGTCCTCGAGTAGGTAAACGATAAAAACAATATAATTTTTGAGGTTACATGCAGCCAACACAATCTTGATCATCATTATTGTAAAAGCATTGATAGCTGGGATCAAGGTACTATAAACATGAACATGAAAGATAGAGTTCTAACAATAAGACATAGAAACTATGTTGTAGCATGAAAAGACACAAACAAAAGATTCATGAATAACAATGCTTTGCAAGACGTTTGTTTATTTCACATAAAGAAAACATAGCATAATAGTATTCAGCTTGTCCCTCGATAGAGTAGCAAATATAAATGCATAGGACACCTTCAAAGTTCATAAGACTGACTAGATACAATAGTTTAAAACAAGCAATAACAAGTTATGCATCAATCAACTAGTGTTGGGACAATGCACATAGAACTAAGAATGGCCACTATGCTCTCAAAGTAAGTGCATAAAGATAGAAGGTGGAGACTCAATATAATGATGGACGAAAGGCCTTTGTAAAAGTAAGTAGGGATTCAAGTCACATAAAGAGCTTCCAAAAATTATGGTACTTAAAGCTTTCAGCTCTCATTGCCCCTATCATAAGCATCTTGAAGGTGATTAAGGTTAAAGTGACACAACTAAGAGGATATGCTTGACAAGTTATAAACCGAAATCTCAGGCCCCTTACTTACGAAGACCGAACCTCATGCTACTCAACTTTAGTCACAAGTAAGCTCTTGTCATTGTAAGTACATGTGTATCATTAAGAACCGCCAATGAGGTACCCCTTGCACAAGATATGGGAGCTTTCCCATAGTCAAAATGACAAGGTAAGCAGACAATGAGCATCTCAGCGATCTTTTTATTTGCTATTTGCATAGGTTTTTATTGAAGATGCTTCATAGAGTGCTCATTATGGTGATGCTGCAAGTTTCCACCATGATTAGGCATGGCTTTGGCTAGCGGCCCAGGCGTTTCTCTAACACACATACAAACTCCATGATCTTACAAGTTCCACTTTTATTTCACACCGCCGGGATCCGTAAGCAAAAGAACATGATATCAACGGGGTACAAAGTACAAGTGCAATGTTGAAAGCGTTCCCCATGAAACATGGTTCTGCTAATTTCAACTTATAAAGCGCAAGCATATACGCAATAAAGAAGGACCCAATGGTTCAAGTTTACTAAGGGCAACAAAAGTAAAGTGTGCCATCAAGTTCGTGAGAGCTTTAATCACTAGTTTTCTCATAACAAGTTTAATTTGGAAGGTAAACAAAAGCATGAATATACTTGGAATAGCATAAGATAGTAGGTAGGTATGGTGGACTTTTTGGAATAACTTGGTTTAGGGAGTTGGATGCATGAGTGGAACTCATACTTGGTTGTGGAGGCTAGCAAAAGACTGGGAGCGACAAACTAAGAGAGCAATAATGGCCATAATCATGCAGAGCGACAAAACATCATTGATCAAAACATAAAGTGATACTACAAGTTGAAAACTAAAGGATCATAAAGGCTATGGTGACTTGAGATAGTCATAACATGGTGTGAGCATGCGCCAAGTCAACCCAAATAAAGCATCAAAGGAGAATACCACAATACTATGCTTTAATATGCTAAAACAACGCATAATCCTTCCAAGGCACATTAAGTAATCTCAATTGTTTATAACAAGTCATGCTATAGCAAATAATACTAAGCTTAAAGCCAAAACAATATCAAGCATGGCATGACAAAGCATAGGCCACAGTCAAAAACAAGCTCTCTTTTACCACTTAAGCATGAACTTTCCTACTCTTTTCCAATCCAAACCAAACTATTTGAAAACCAATATATGAAAGAGGGGGTCCAACCAATTTATTCAACAAACTAAGAAAACGAAGCAGACGAAAAACCAAAACAAAAACGAAAGAGAAGACGCTCCAAGAACAACACAACTGTGCATGAAACAATAAAAATGAAGCGTTTGGAAGAAACCTGGGATTTTATTGATGAAGAAGGGGATGCCTTGGGCATCCCCAAGCTTTGACGCTTGTACTTCTTGGATATTTCTTGGGGTGACACGCGTGGCATCCCCAAGCTTGAGCTTTAGTCCATCCTTCATCTCATTACTCGTTCCTTCCATACACCTGAAATTTTTCCTTCATACAAAACTTCACACAATCTTTATTCGCAACATTAGTGCACTCAAGATAATAAGTATTAAGGTTCAGTTCTAACACCAAATAAACTTCCATTAGAACACTAGATACTCAAGCAC
Organism: Avena eriantha; assembly: GCA_910589775.1. Taxonomy (NCBI): domain Eukaryota; kingdom Viridiplantae; phylum Streptophyta; class Magnoliopsida; order Poales; family Poaceae; genus Avena; species Avena eriantha. The sequence continues at coordinate 151,064,547 of OU342742.1, read as the reverse complement.
TTTCCTCAAAAAGCTCAATTCCCCAAAAGAACTCAAAAAGGAACCAACAAGAAGCAAATGCAAATAATGGCAGAAATCTGTCAAAACAGACCAGCGGGTAAAGATGAATTTTTTGGAAGACCTTCTGTTGCTCAAATCAAAAAGTGTTGATCTAACGAAAGTTAGATAACAACCTGGGGAAGAAGCACAAAAATTGACGCCTCAAAAAGACATTCAGAGATTTTACACGAATTTTTACGATGAAGCATAGAAATCTGTTTCGGGACAGCAACTTTCCCAATCATTACTTCTCTCTCATTAGAGGTTACTCTTGGCACAAAAAGCAAATAAAAAGGATAAAGAGAGGTTATTACAGAGCTAATAACTTCCAAGACTCATCTAAAATTTTTGGGTTATCTCCCAATAAGTACTTTTCTTTAACGCCTTTAAGTTAGGCATGATAATTTGGGAGGATGCTCACATAAGACATATGAATTGAAGTAAAAGAGAGCATCAAAAAGCAAATTCAAAACACATTTAAGTCTAACCTACTTCCTATGCATAGGAATCTTGTAAAGAAACAAGTCATGAAAGCACAAAGCAATACGCATAGTAAAGCAAAACAAGTGCAACTTTAAGACTTTCAACATAAAGAGGGGAAACTTAATATTGTTGAGATACATAAAACCATGTTTCCCTCTCTCATAATAACTTTCAGTAGCATCATGAATAAAATTAACAATATAACTATCACAAGAAACATTCTTATCATGAGCCACATGCATAAAACAATTATTATTCTCCCTATAAGAATAGTCATTCTTATTAATCATAGTGGGAGCAAACTCAACAAAATAGCTATCATTATTATTCTCATCACCATAATCATCAAATATAGGAGGCATATTGTAATCATAATTACTTTCCTCCACAATAGTAGGTGGACTGAAAATATCATATTCATCATTGCAATCATCTTATATTGGAGGTGTAGTATCATCATAAGCAATAGAATAATTATCTTCCAAAGTGTGTTCATTTGTAAACATATCATCATTGGAAGGATCATGGATAGCACTAATAGTACAGCAATTATTAATATCAAAATTGGTACCAAAGAGATTTTCAATATCAAAAGAAGTGTGCTTTTCCCAATCATGATCACTACTATAGGTAACAGGCATAGGAACATCATCGAGTTCAGACTCATCAAAAACTATAATAGGAGCTACATGCTTAGGGGAAAATACCGTTTCCTCTCTCCTTTTACTCCTCCTTTTCTTCTTTTTCTTCTTCTCTTTAGGAGGGAGAGGCTTGAAAGGAATCTTCTCCATATACCCTGGTTCATTGTTAGAGACAATAGAAGAAACTTTGGAGGATTCCTCCTTTTCACTAATAAGACCAAAACATATATTAGTCATGTCATATTCTGGTAAGATCTCATCTTTTATAATATTTTGTATGTAAGTATTTGTGTGGAAATTATCAACACAATAAATATGACAACCATGCATGACACTATTCATATCAAAAGCACCCATATCTACCAAAGAGGTTTTTCTTGATAACTCTTCACATCCGAAAAATAATGTAAGTTCATCATGCTGATTAGGAGTGATCATGTCATCACAATACAAACTTGCAGTACTCATTGGATTAGAAGGGCTATTATTATGGCCTGAGCATTGAAAATTGAAATGACCCACTTCAAAGTTCACAAATAAAAGGATAAAGGGCACAAACTTTTTTACCAAGATCATTTAAAGCCCTATACCATTCTAGTTTTTTCATTCCTGTGGGTGATACAATATTCTTCTTCAATTTGATTATTCTCACAAGGTCTATGTATTCCACAAAAATTAACATGCTTATAAGAAATAGTACTTTCAGAGGTTTGAGCATTTTATTGCTATCATTAACAACAATTTCATTTTCCATGCAAGTGTCTTTAAAAGGCTCATGATACATGTCCCAATTTTCTTTAGGAGCATTAATATGAGAAGCAAAGGTTTTAAAACAATCAATAAGAATTTGAGGATCAAGACCATATTTAGCACTAAGCTCTTGAAAATCAGTAGTTTCAGCGAAAGACTTAATGCAAACATACTCATAGTTTATACCTGGTTCTTTACCTTTGTTGTTATCCCAGTCTTCGGTATTGCTTTGAATTGTTTCAACAAGATCCCACTTAGCTTTGACCTCCTTACTCGTGAAGGATCCCTCTAAACAAGTATCTAGATAGTCCTTGTAATGTCCTGAAAGCCTTGCATAGAAATTATTAATAACAATATTCCTGGGGAGCTCATGAATGGGACATTTGAGCATTAGTGACTTCAATCTCCCCCATGCTTGGGCAATACTTTCTCCACCATGAGGATGAAAATTATAAATATAATTCCTATATTTATGAATATCATGAGGAGGATAAAATTTAGAGTAAAAGAGAGATTCAAGTTCCTTCCACTCCAAATGCTGAGGATCATCTAGTAGCTCATACCACTCCCTTGCTTTGCCCTTAATTGATAAAGAGAATAACTTTTTCTTGACGTGATCTATTGTAATACCTACACACTTGAACAACCCGCATAATTCGTGTATAAAGAGCAAATGATCACCGAGATGGACAGTTCCATCTCCAAAATAGTAGTTATCCATAACACGATCAATAATTTTTATAGGTATTTTAAAAGGGATGCTTTCAGTATGTAGATTTAAAATATCACAAGTATCATTAGAATTACCACATATGGGAGATAAAGTATCATCAGAGCAAATTTTCTTCCTTAAAACTGGGGAACTAAAGAGATAATTTTCATAAGAACCAACTTCCCCAAGCTTAGACATTTCCATAGCATTAGTAACAAAGGTGTTCAAAAGATTCATACTAATAACATTGATATTAGCATGCAAAGAAAGTTCCATGGGTTTTCTAATTTTCTTTTCAGACAATTCGAGTTCTAACTTAGGAAAAATACTAAAAAGCTCTCTAATTTTGTTGTTGTTTTCCATTAAGCCCAACTAGTGAAAACAAGAAACAAAAAGACAAAATTGCAGAATCTAAAGGAAATAACTTCGAGCACTCACACCATAGGATGTGAGTACCTTTTACCTTACCTCCCCGGCAATGGCGCCAGAAAATAGGCGTTTGCCATGGGAGGTTCTTCTTCTTTAATCCTCCGGTGTGAATACCTTTTACCATACCTCCCCAGCAACGGCGCCAGAAAATAGCTTGATGTCTACGCACTTCTATTCTTGTAGACAGTTGTTGGGCCTCCAAGTGCAGAGGTTTGTAGAACAGCAGCAAGTTTTCCCTTAAGTGGATCACCCAAGGTTTATCGAACTCAGGGAGGAAGTGGTCAAAGGTATTCCTGTTGGAAATATGCCCTAGAGACAAATAGTAGTAAGGACTATTATCATATTTCATATAGTTTATGATTAAGTTTTATATCATGCTATAACTGTATTGAGTGGAAACATCAATACACGTGTGATATACAAACAACCAGGGGTTCCTAGTGAAACTCTAGTCACTGGTTCATTGGTCAACAGATGATCATGTTTCCTGATCATGTAGCATTTATGCCAGTTGGAAATGAGGTCATCTCATTCGGAGAATGAGATGATGAACCAATACCCAACCTAAACATCGTGACCCGATCATGTCACGAAGTTCAAGTTACGATGATTAGAAATGGATCCTCGTAGACTATTCCTTAGACCGTGAGGCTATATCAATCACTATCTCCCGGGGGTGCTTAGATATCATCAAACACCATCTGGTAAAATGGTGGTTATAAAGGTGTGTTCAGGTATTCGGAGGATACTGTAGAGGCAATATATGTCGAGGGCGGGATTTGTTTGTCCATGTGACGGGAAGATACTCAAGGGCCCACTCGGAGAAGTTATATCCAATAGCTGTGCAGCGTGTGATTAGATCACGGGGATATCACTTGTCGGAACGAGTTAAGTAGCATTGTTCAGTAACGTGATTGAACCCGACATGGTGATGTCATTGATCATATCTCGGGCAATGCAAGTATCAAATGACAAAGGGAATAAGACACGACTGTCCCGGTTCAAACGATGAAAGATCTTCGTGGAACGCACAGGGGTCACATGGCCATCCAGGTCCCTCTGTTGATCATTGGTGCGGGAGTGTCTTGACCATGTCTGGAGTGTTCCCGAACTGTAAGGTATCACGCTTAAGGGCTTGATGATGCTTAGAGAGTGTTTATAGGATCGGTAGAATCACCGAAGAAAAGAAGGGAGAAAACCAGAAGGGTTTCGGTAAGTCTGGAGGATGTCCCGAGTGGAGGTGGAAGGTGTTCCATGGCCACGGAGATTAAATTATATGTGAATGAATGTTAAATATTGATTTAATCATTTATTCATAATTATTTAATAAAGAGAAAAACAATTAAAAGGCCAAAAGGCTTAATGGGCCAATTTCCGGAGGGAGAGGGCCCATTAGGGAAAAGGAGAAAGGGGAGAAGGGGCAAGGGGAGGCCGGCTGGGCCTAGCCCCCCCCCCCCCCGCGGGGACCACTAGTGGCCGGCGGCCACCTCCTCCCTCCTCCTCTCCTTTAGTCCCACCCCAGGACTTGAGGGGAGGTAGTACCTCCCCTCCCCCTATATAAAGTGGGGTATTTGGCCTAAAAAATACAACCAATAATCAATAAAGGTCTCCCCACTTTTGGGAGGACCTCCAATTGATATTTTCTCTCTCCCCTCTCTCTCTCTCGTGACCGTGGTCCCAAGTCTGGACTACGCGAGCAAGAGACATCTTCACCGCGGAGCGCCGTCGTGCTGCGGGATTCGAATCCGGGAGCTCTACTTCCGCAACTGCTGCTGGATCAGGGAAGCGGGAGTCATCGTCAGGCACCGGGTGTGTGTAACTCCCACGAGGTGTCACACTTGAGGCACTCAAGTCGTTGGAGCTAGAAGGAGCGCAAGGACTTCATCACGACCTTGAGGTCGGCTTCGGCTCATCTACTTCAACCATGCTCTCCTGAGCATTGACAACGCTTTTCAGTCTTCGAGGGTAAGTTCGCAAAAAGCCCCTCCCGTTACTGTATTACTAATAGATAGGTCCTGGCAGCTTCAGGGGTTTAGGGGCGTAGAGTAAAATTTATTGTTTTTATGCGCGAAACCCCCACAGTGGTATCAGAGCTAGATCTATGCGTAGTAATGCTAGTACGGGTAGAACACACGAGATGTAGCTTGTGGGCATTGATCTTTTAGTTGTTACCCTCCCACGTGTACTTGTGTATACCGCAGCAATGCTTGATGAAGTGGCCCCCAACCGACTTTACGCGTTCATTCGCGAGACTGGTCCACGCTTGACATACGGCTTATACCGTATAAAGTGGCTTAGGGGGGTGTCTGTCTCTCTCGCATTAGTTGGTATGCCATTTGCAATGGAGGGCCCTGAAAGGGGTGTAGTAGAGACAACTACTTGATCATCGTTGTGCTGAAAGTTCGTAGGTAAGAACGGTTCTTGTGCGAAAGCCCATTCAGCCACGTAAAACATGCAAAGATAAAGTAGAGGCGTCTAACTTTGTTTTGCAGGGGGCGTTGCTTTGTGATATGGTTGTGGCAAAGGTAAAGTGATTACCTTTTTTTACGTAGTAGTAGATAGTCACGAAGGTGACGGACTACCACGCCGGAATGACACTGGTACCCTGGTGTCTACGGCGCCGGAACCCGGTGACGGCGGATGGAGATCATGACGTGAAGGACCATATCACATAGCATTTACATTCAATGTTATTGTTTGTATATCTTATTGTGTGCTAGTATTAGATACTCGACGGTAGCCTAATACGATGATCCCTGATAAAATTACCAACGATTGTGTTCCCCCTTAGTGTGCACCACCAAGAAAGTTCTTCGGTATGAGGCAATCCAGGGTACAAGCCTAGGTGTCAGACATATCTACGTTCGCATACAGTGGGTGTAAGCCATGTTGCACAGCGAATACACTAAGGTTGAGTTGGCGAGCCTATCACGCCACAGAAGCGTGGCCTCGGAGCATGGATGGTCGAAAGATCAAGCACGAGTCGCATGAATGATGTGACCGACGTTTAGCGTCCACCTTTGAACCCACATCGATGGTCGTGTTCAATCGGGGGAGATGTGGCTGATAGGGGTCCTGTTATCACTAGGCACCCTTATGGGGATAGGTGTTTCTGAGTGGAGTTATTATTAACTCATTTAATTATAAACTTAGTCTAAATTCCTTTTGCAATTATAAATGTAGAAAATGGTTCTTCCCGAGATTACCTTTCCTATCGACGATTGGTTAAAAGGAGAAAAGCTCAAGTTAGATGGATCCAACTTTTCTACATGGGTCGTGCGCCTGTTTAATCTCCTTGGCGAGAACAATGCAGCTGACTACATGACCTGCGATATGTATTTGGAACCACCCTATTCTCATGAGACCCAGGAGCAGCGGGATCTATGCTGCCATCGTCGTGTGATGGCCACATTCATATTAGTGACGATGCGCCTCAGAATGGAGGATGGGCTATGGACAATGGTGGGAAGTCTTAAACCCCGAGTGGTCATGGCACATCTGAGATCGCATTTCGTGGAACAAGTGCGCATGTGGGAGTATGAGCTGATGGGGGACTTCCTCTCCATAAAGATGGAGGAGGGCTCCTCACTAGACGAGTGATGTCTACGCACTTCTATTCTTGTAGACAGTTGTTGGGCCTCCAAGTGTAGAGGTTTGTAGAATAGCAGCAAGTTTTCCCTTAAGTGGATCACCCAAGGTTTATCGAACTCAGGGAGGAAGTGGTGAAAGGTATTCCCTCTCAAGCAACCCTGCAATCAAGATACAAGAAGTCTCTTGTGTCCCCAACACACCCAATACACTTGTCAGGTGTATAGGTGCACTAGTTCGGCGAAGAGATAGTGAAATACAAGTGGTATGGATATAAGATGACGGTGCTAGAAAGTAACTTGATGGCGTGGTAGAGACTAAAGGCAAACTGAAATAAAGAAGGAAGCAAGCAAACATGTAACAGATCTAATTGCAAACGGTGTATCAATGCTTAGAAACAAGGCCTAGGGATCATACTTTCACTAGTGAACACTCTCATATAAATATATTATCTTCATGATACTACTCTTAACTACTCTCCGGTTGGACACTCTAATCGATGGTAGGGCTATAACAGCACACCTCAAAGTAAGCCTTTCCCATCTAGATAACCCCACACGGTCACCTTGAGTACTAGATGAGTCCAACAAACACCACAATTTCATAAAGACATCCAACTCCAAATATAACTCATAACAAGTATTTGTAATCTCTAGCCTAAGTGCCACCATGGTGAGCACGCTCTCACTTTCACACACATGGGGAGAGCAGAGATTCATTAAAGCACTTGAGTAGCAGAATAGATCTATAGATTACAAGCTCATGATCACAATATGATCATGCATAGAGAGAGAGATGAACACATAGCTACCGGTAGAACCCTTAGCCTCGAGAGAGATCTACTCCCTCCTCATCATGGGAATCAGCAATGGTGATGGAGATGGCGGTGGAGATCGATGGAGATGGCTCCGAGGGCACTTCCCCGTCACCGCCGGTATCACAGGGGAGCGCCGCCCCTTAGCACCCTTCCTTCATGGATTATTGGGAGCCCTTCCCCATGGAGATGGGATACATGGGGGAGGCAAAAACGTGGCTTTGGTGGCTACAAATTCGTGGGTGGAGGTGTCTTGGGCGAATTATGTTTCCTCCCTTTATAGCTTCTCGGATTCCCGTTACCCCATCTTAGGCTGCAGTAAATCGGGTCTATTGGGCCCGTCCGGACTCGGAATCAGCTAAATTTTATATCCAGAACATTTGTCGAAATTTTTTCAACAACTTTGTAATTGAAGAGTTTTCCGTTTGACGCCGTCTTCGACCTGGAACGTGACCATCTTCAAAAAGAGTTTTAAGACATATTTCTGAAAAATCCCAATTTGACTCCAACAAGGTTTCCACTTGTATTCTTGGTAATTCCTACACATCAAAGTGTAAAACAAGAACATTGTGCACTTTTGCAACTATTAGTAGGTTAGTCCAAATAAATCATAAACTTATATAAAAATGAGTATCAAAAGCATATTATTAGCATAAAACCATCAAAAATTATAGATACGTTATGGACGTATCAACATCCCCAAGCTTAGTTCCTGCTCGTCCTCAAGTAGGTAAACGATAAAAACAATATAATTTTTGAGGTTACATGCAGCCAACACAATCTTGATCATCATTATTGTAAAAGCATTGATAGCTGGGATCAAGGTACTATAAACATGAACATGAAAGATAGAGTTCTAACAATAAGACATAGAAACTATGTTGTAGCATGAAAAGACACAAACAAAAGATTCATGAATAACAATGCTTTGCAAGACGTTTGTTTATTTCACATAAAGAAAACATAGCATAATAGTATTCAGCTTGTCCCTCGATAGAGTAGCAAATATAAATGCATAGGACACCTTCAAAGTTCATAAGACTGACTAGATACAATAGTTTAAAACAAGCAATAACAAGTTATGCATCAATCAACTAGTGTTGGGACAATGCACATAGAACTAAGAATGGCCACTATGCTCTCAAAGTAAGTGCATAAAGATAGAAGGTGGAGACTCAATATAATGATGGACGAAAGGCCTTTGTAAAAGTAAGTAGGGATTCAAGTCACATAAAGAGCTTCCAAAAATTATGGTACTTAAAGCTTTCAGCTCTCATTGCCCCTATCATAAGCATCTTGAAGGTGATTAAGGTTAAAGTGACACAACTAAGAGGATATGCTTGACAAGTTATAAACCGAAATCTCAGGCCCCTTACTTACGAAGACCGAACCTCATGCTACTCAACTTTAGTCACAAGTAAGCTCTTGTCATTGTAAGTACATGTGTATCATTAAGAACCGCCAATGAGGTACCCCTTGCACAAGATATGGGAGCTTTCCCATAGTCAAAATGACAAGGTAAGCAGACAATGAGCATCTCAGCGATCTTTTTATTTGCTATTTGCATAGGTTTTTATTGAAGATGCTTCATAGAGTGCTCATTATGGTGATGCTGCAAGTTTCCACCATGATTAGGCATGGCTTTGGCTAGCGGCCCAGGCGTTTCTCTAACACACATACAAACTCCATGATCTTACAAGTTCCACTTTTATTTCACACCGCCGGGATCCGTAAGCAAAAGAACATGATATCAACGGGGTACAAAGTACAAGTGCAATGTTGAAAGCGTTCCCCATGAAACATGGTTCTGCTAATTTCAACTTATAAAGCGCAAGCATATACGCAATAAAGAAGGACCCAATGGTTCAAGTTTACTAAGGGCAACAAAAGTAAAGTGTGCCATCAAGTTCGTGAGAGCTTTAATCACTAGTTTTCTCATAACAAGTTTAATTTGGAAGGTAAACAAAAGCATGAATATACTTGGAATAGCATAAGATAGTAGGTAGGTATGGTGGACTTTTTGGAATAACTTGGTTTAGGGAGTTGGATGCATGAGTGGAACTCATACTTGGTTGTGGAGGCTAGCAAAAGACTGGGAGCGACAAACTAAGAGAGCAATAATGGCCATAATCATGCAGAGCGACAAAACATCATTGATCAAAACATAAAGTGATACTACAAGTTGAAAACTAAAGGATCATAAAGGCTATGGTGACTTGAGATAGTCATAACATGGTGTGAGCATGCGCCAAGTCAACCCAAATAAAGCATCAAAGGAGAATACCACAATACTATGCTTTAATATGCTAAAACAACGCATAATCCTTCCAAGGCACATTAAGTAATCTCAATTGTTTATAACAAGTCATGCTATAGCAAATAATACTAAGCTTAAAGCCAAAACAATATCAAGCATGGCATGACAAAGCATAGGCCACAGTCAAAAACAAGCTCTCTTTTACCACTTAAGCATGAACTTTCCTACTCTTTTCCAATCCAAACCAAACTATTTGAAAACCAATATATGAAAGAGGGGGTCCAACCAATTTATTCAACAAACTAAGAAAACGAAGCAGACGAAAAACCAAAACAAAAACGAAAGAGAAGACGCTCCAAGAACAACACAACTGTGCATGAAACAATAAAAATGAAGCGTTTGGAAGAAACCTGGGATTTTATTGATGAAGAAGGGGATGCCTTGGGCATCCCCAAGCTTTGACGCTTGTACTTCTTGGATATTTCTTGGGGTGACACGCGTGGCATCCCCAAGCTTGAGCTTTAGTCCATCCTTCATCTCATTACTCGTTCCTTCCATACACCTGAAATTTTTCCTTCATACAAAACTTCACACAATCTTTATTCGCAACATTAGTGCACTCAAGATAATAAGTATTAAGGTTCAGTTCTAACACCAAATAAACTTCCATTAGAACACTAGATACTCAAGCACTTTCCTCAAAAAGCTCAATTCCCCAAAAGAACTCAAAAAGGAACCAACAAGAAGCAAATGCAAATAATGGCAGAAATCTGTCAAAACAGACCAGCGGGTAAAGATGAATTTTTTGGAAGACCTTCTGTTGCTCAAATCAAAAAGTGTTGATCTAACGAAAGTTAGATAACAACCTGGGGAATAAGCACAAAAATTGACGCCTCAAAAAGACATTCAGAGATTTTACACGAATTTTTACGATGAAGCATAGAAATCTGTTTCGGGACAGCAACTTTCCCAATCATTACTTCTCTCTCATTAGAGGTTACTCTTGGCACAAAAAGCAAATAAAAAGGATAAAGAGAGGTTATTACAGAGCTAATAACTTCCAAGACTCATCTAAAATTTTTGGGTTATCTCCCAATAAGTACTTTTCTTTAACGCCTTTAAGTTAGGCATGATAATTTGGGAGGATGCTCACATAAGACATATGAATTGAAGTAAAAGAGAGCATCAAAAAGCAAATTCAAAACACATTTAAGTCTAACCTACTTCCTATGCATAGGAATCTTGTAAAGAAACAAGTCATGAAAGCACAAATCAATACGCATAGTAAAGCAAAACAAGTGCAACTTTAAGACTTTCAACATAAAGAGGGGAAACTTAATATTGTTGAGATACATAAAACCATGTTTCCCTCTCTCATAATAACTTTCAGTAGCATCATGAATAAAATTAACAATATAACTATCACAAGAAACATTCTTATCATGAGCCACATGCATAAAACAATTATTATTCTCCCTATAAGAATAGTCATTCTTATTAATCATAGTGGGAGCAAACTCAACAAAATAGCTATCATTATTATTCTCATCACCATAATCATCAAATATAGGAGGCATATTGTAATCATAATTACTTTCCTCCACAATAGTAGGTGGACTGAAAATATCATATTCATCATTGCAATCATCTTATATTGGAGGTGTAGTATCATCATAAGCAATAGAATAATTATCTTCCAAAGTGTGTTCATTTGTAAACATATCATCATTGGAAGGATCATGGATAGCACTAATAGTACAGCAATTATTAATATCAAAATTGGTACCAAAGAGATTTTCAATATCAAAAGAAGTGTGCTTTTCCCAATCATGATCACTACTATAGGTAACAGGCATAGGAACATCATCGAGTTCAGACTCATCAAAAACTATAATAGGAGCTACATGCTTAGGGGAAAATACCGTTTCCTCTCTCCTTTTACTCCTCCTTTTCTTCTTTTTCTTCTTCTCTTTAGGAGGGAGAGGCTTGAAAGGAATCTTCTCCATATACCCTGGTTCATTGTTAGAGACAATAGAAGAAACTTTGGAGGATTCCTCCTTTTCACTAATAAGACCAAAACATATATTAGTCATGTCATATTCTGGTAAGATCTCATCTTTTATAATATTTTGTATGTAAGTATTTGTGTGGAAATTATCAACACAATAAATATGACAACCATGCATGACACTATTCATATCAAAAGCACCCATATCTACCAAAGAGGTTTTTCTTGATAACTCTTCACATCCGAAAAATAATGTAAGTTCATCATGCTGATTAGGAGTGATCATGTCATCACAATACAAACTTGCAGTACTCATTGGATTAGAAGGGCTATTATTATGGCCTGAGCATTGAAAATTGAAATGACCCACTTCAAAGTTCACAAATAAAAGGATAAAGGGCACAAACTTTTTTACCAAGATCATTTAAAGCCCTATACCATTCTAGTTTTTTCATTCCTGTGGGTGATACAATATTCTTCTTCAATTTGATTATTCTCACAAGGTCTATGTATTCCACAAAAATTAACATGCTTATAAGAAATAGTACTTTCAGAGGTTTGAGCATTTTATTGCTATCATTAACAACAATTTCATTTTCCATGCAAGTGTCTTTAAAAGGCTCATGATACATGTCCCAATTTTCTTTAGGAGCATTAATATGAGAAGCAAAGGTTTTAAAACAATCAATAAGAATTTGAGGATCAAGACCATATTTAGCACTAAGCTCTTGAAAATCAGTAGTTTCAGCGAAAGACTTAATGCAAACATACTCATAGTTTATACCTGGTTCTTTACCTTTGTTGTTATCCCAGTCTTCGGTATTGCTTTGAATTGTTTCAACAAGATCCCACTTAGCTTTGACCTCCTTACTCGTGAAGGATCCCTCTAAACAAGTATCTAGATAGTCCTTGTAATGTCCTGAAAGCCTTGCATAGAAATTATTAATAACAATATTCCTGGGGAGCTCATGAATGGGACATTTGAGCATTAGTGACTTCAATCTCCCCCATGCTTGGGCAATACTTTCTCCACCATGAGGATGAAAATTATAAATATAATTCCTATATTTATGAATATCATGAGGAGGATAAAATTTAGAGTAAAAGAGAGATTCAAGTTCCTTCCACTCCAAATGCTGAGGATCATCTAGTAGCTCATACCACTCCCTTGCTTTGCCCTTAATTGATAAAGAGAATAACTTTTTCTTGACGTGATCTATTGTAATACCTACACACTTGAACAACCCGCATAATTCGTGTATAAAGAGCAAATGATCACCGAGATGGACAGTTCCATCTCCAAAATAGTAGTTATCCATAACACGATCAATAATTTTTATAGGTATTTTAAAAGGGATGCTTTCAGTATGTAGATTTAAAATATCACAAGTATCATTAGAATTACCACATATGGGAGATAAAGTATCATCAGAGCAAATTTTCTTCCTTAAAACTGGGGAACTAAAGAGATAATTTTCATAAGAACCAACTTCCCCAAGCTTAGACATTTCCATAGCATTAGTAACAAAGGTGTTCAAAAGATTCATACTAATAACATTGATATTAGCATGCAAAGAAAGTTCCATGGGTTTTCTAATTTTCTTTTCAGACAATTCGAGTTCTAACTTAGGAAAAATACTAAAAAGCTCTCTAATTTTGTTGTTGTTTTCCATTAAGCCCAACTAGTGAAAACAAGAAACAAAAAGACAAAATTGCAGAATCTAAAGGAAATAACTTCGAGCACTCACACCATAGGATGTGAGTACCTTTTACCTTACCTCCCCGGCAATGGCGCCAGAAAATAGGCGTTTGCCATGGGAGGTTCTTCTTCTTTAATCCTCCGGTGTGAATACCTTTTACCATACCTCCCCAGCAACGGCGCCAGAAAATAGCTTGATGTCTACGCACTTCTATTCTTGTAGACAGTTGTTGGGCCTCCAAGTGCAGAGGTTTGTAGAACAGCAGCAAGTTTTCCCTTAAGTGGATCACCCAAGGTTTATCGAACTCAGGGAGGAAGTGGTCAAAGGTATTCCTGTTGGAAATATGCCCTAGAGACAAATAGTAGTAAGGACTATTATCATATTTCATATAGTTTATGATTAAGTTTTATATCATGCTATAACTGTATTGAGTGGAAACATCAATACACGTGTGATATACAAACAACCAGGGGTTCCTAGTGAAACTCTAGTCACTGGTTCATTGGTCAACAGATGATCATGTTTCCTGATCATGTAGCATTTATGCCAGTTGGAAATGAGGTCATCTCATTCGGAGAATGAGATGATGAACCAATACCCAACCTAAACATCGTGACCCGATCATGTCACGAAGTTCAAGTTACGATGATTAGAAATGGATCCTCGTAGACTATTCCTTAGACCGTGAGGCTATATCAATCACTATCTCCCGGGGGTGCTTAGATATCATCAAACACCATCTGGTAAAATGGTGGTTATAAAGGTGTGTTCAGGTATTCGGAGGATACTGTAGAGGCAATATATGTCGAGAGCGGGATTTGTTTGTCCATGTGACGGGAAGATACTCAAGGGCCCACTCGGAGAAGTTATATCCAATAGATGTGCAGCGTGTGATTAGATCACGGGGATATCACTTGTCGGAACGAGTTAAGTAGCATTGTTCAGTAACGTGATTGAACCCGACATGGTGATGTCATTGATCATATCTCGGGCAATGCAAGTATCAAATGACAAAGGGAATAAGACACGACTGTCCCGGTTCAAACGATGAAAGATCTTCGTGGAACGCACAGGGGTCACATGGCCATCCAGGTCCCTCTGTTGATCATTGGTGCGGGAGTGTCTTGACCATGTCTGGAGTGTTCCCGAACTGTAAGGTATCACGCTTAAGGGCTTGATGATGCTTAGAGAGTGTTTATAGGATCGGTAGAATCACCGAAGAAAAGAAGGGAGAAAACCAGAAGGGTTTCGGTAAGTCTGGAGGATGTCCCGAGTGGAGGTGGAAGGTGTTCCATGGCCACGGAGATTAAATTATATGTGAATGAATGTTAAATATTGATTTAATCATTTATTCATAATTATTTAATAAAGAGAAAAACAATTAAAAGGCCAAAAGGCTTAATGGGCCAATTTCCGGAGGGAGAGGGCCCATTAGGGAAAAGGAGAAAGGGGAGAAGGGGCAAGGGGAGGCCGGCTGGGCCTAGCCCCCCCCCCCTCCCCCCCGCGGGGACCACTAGTGGCCGGCGGCCACCTCCTCCCTCCTCCTCTCCTTTAGTCCCACCCCAGGACTTGAGGGGAGGTAGTACCTCCCCTCCCCCTATATAAAGTGGGGTATTTGGCCTAAAAAATACAACCAATAATCAATAAAGGTCTCCCCACTTTTGGGAGGACCTCCAATTGATATTTTCTCTCTCCCCTCTCTCTCTCTCGTGACCGTGGTCCCAAGTCTGGACTACGCGAGCAAGAGACATCTTCACCGCGGAGCGCCGTCGTGCTGCGGGATTCGAATCCGGGAGCTCTACTTCCGCAACTGCTGCTGGATCAGGGAAGCGGGAGTCATCGTCAGGCACCGGGTGTGTGTAACTCCCACGAGGTGTCACACTTGAGGCACTCAAGTCGTTGGAGCTAGAAGGAGCGCAAGGACTTCATCACGACCTTGAGGTCGGCTTCGGCTCATCTACTTCAACCATGCTCTCCTGAGCATTGACAACGCTTTTCAGTCTTCGAGGGTAAGTTCGCAAAAAGCCCCTCCCGTTACTGTATTACTAATAGATAGGTCCTGGCAGCTTCAGGGGTTTAGGGGCGTAGAGTAAAATTTATTGTTTTTATGCGCGAAACCCCCACAGTGGTATCAGAGCTAGATCTATGCGTAGTAATGCTAGTACGGGTAGAACACACGAGATGTAGCTTGTGGGCATTGATCTTTTAGTTGTTACCCTCCCACGTGTACTTGTGTATACCGCAGCAATGCTTGATGAAGCGGCCCCCAACCGACTTTACGCGTTCATTTGCGAGACTGGTCCACGCTTGACATACGGCTTGTACCGTATAAAGTGGCTTAGGGGGGTGTCTGTCTCTCTCGCATTAGTTGGTATACCATTTGCAACGGAGGGCCCCGAAAGGGGTGTAGTAGAGACAACTACTTGATCAGCGTTGTGCTGAAAGTTCGTAGGTAAGAACGGTTCTTATGCGAAAGCCCATTCAGCCACGTAAAACATGCAAAGATAAAGTAGAGGCGTCTAACTTTGTTTTGTAGGAGGGCGTTGCTTTGTGATATGGTTGTGGCAAAGGTAAAGTGATTAACTTTTGTTACATAGTAGTAGATAGTCACGAAGGTGACGAACTACCACGCCGGAATGACACTGGTACCCTGGTGTCTACGGCGCCGGAACCCTGGCACCGGAACCGGGTGATGGCGGATGGAGATCACGACGTGAAGGACCATATCACATAGCATTTACATTCAATGTTATTGTTTGTATGTCTTATTGTGTGCTAGTATTAGATACTCAACGGTAGCCTAATAAGATGATCCCTGTTAAATAACCAACAATTGTGTTCCCCCTTAGTGTGCACCACCAAGAAAGTTCTTCGGTATGAGGCAAGTTGTGATGATCGGGTGTCAGACATATCTACGTTCGCATATAGTGGGTGCAAGCCATGTTGCACAGCGAATACACTAAGGTTGAGTTGGCGAGCCTAGCACGCTAGAGAAGCGTGGCCTCGGAACGCGGATGGTCGAAAGATCGAGCACGAGTCGCATGAATGATGTGACCGATGTTTAGCGTCCACCCTTGAACCCACATTGATGGCCATGATGATCGAGGGAGATGTGGCTGATAGGGGTCGTGTTATCACTAGAAACCCTCTTTGGGGATAGGTGTTTCTGAGTGGAGTTATTATTAACTCATTTAATTATAAACTTAGTCTAAATTCTTTTTGCAATTATAAATGTAGATGGGTTCTTTCGTGTTGACAACTAAATGGTTAGAAGGAGAGAAGCTCAGATAAGATGGATAACTTCTCCACTTGGGTTGCCAGTCTCCATGTTCTCCTTAACGAGAACGACATGGTCGACTACATACTCGACGGGATGGATCTGGATCCGTCCACAGACCTTGAGACCCCAGAGGAGCGGAAAGACCGCTATCTCCGTTGTGAGATGGCCTCCTATATTTCAGTTGTGATGCGTTTCGGAATGGTGGACAAGCTGTGGCCTTTCGTGGGTGATGTCAACCCTCGTTCGGTGATGCTATAGCTTTGGACACATTTCGTGGATCAGACACGCATCTGGGAGCATGAGTTGATGGGATACTTCCTCGCCATTAAGATGGAGGAGAACTCGTCACTGGACAGCCACTTACAACACATGCATGATGTGTACATTAGGCCAGCATACTTCCTAGACGTCTGGATTTCAGGCTCTTTCGCAAATGCTGCTGTGCTACCGTTGTTGCCACCAAGCTACCAAGCACAAGTCAGGACTTGCGTAATGAGGGGCGACACAGAAATGGAGTTCCACCGGTTCATGACACATCTAAGGAATGTGTTGGTTGAACCAGATGTCGCTCAGGTCATCGACGACAAAGGTATATATTTGATATACAGTTTTATAAATGTTATAATCTTGCAAACACATCTGCAGTGTTAAAGTATATCTGATACTTATTCTGTTTTGGTGAAAACAGGTCCTTCTGCATAGAGGTGCTTGCTGGAGAGGAGGTGACGTTGCGTGTTGATGGCGAGCATGATGATGATGGCCGACGACACTCTCCCTCAACATTTATCATTTAGTTTGTGTTTAGGATGATTAATGTAATCAAGAGATTGTGAACTTCTTTAGTGTGTCTCACACTTCGTGAGACGGTTATTCATATAAGTTTGTAACAAATAGTTGTTCCACTTTTATGAATGATTTCTAATCGTGTTCATATCTTGTTTGATTGCTGGTGAATTATCCTTATTGTTTGAAACTAATTGATAATGTATGAACATTTGTAAAATATTAAAATGCCTTGTTTAAAATAACCAACTTAATGATATTTCATTAATGAATGAAAAACCATTGTTTAAAATCAAAGTTATGTGATAATACGTGAAAGTCATTCGATTTCTTGTCACATATAAATCATGCCTGAGTTCAGCAAAATAACTTGAACACCGTGTATTACTTGAATACAAAGTGTTTAATGAATTGTTAAAAGTAAATACATATTCGATGTATTGGGTTTTAACGAAAATGGTAATTATCATTAATTGATTGTTTAAATGTGTAAAGTAGTTTACCAAAGGAAACATGAATATGAAACTATTTGATTTGATCAAAGTGTTTCATCAAGAAAGGGTATAAATGTAAAAGAGAATCCAATTGCTATGATTTGATCAATAGTAATGAAATTCGACTTTATAAGAACGGCATAAAAGTAATTGTGAAATGCAAAGTGTTTTAAAACATCAAAATACAAAGCATCACAATGTGATATTAGATATCAAAAGGGGTTGAATAGAAGGCACCAAATAAATCGTTGTAGAGTATATGTAGAGACCATTAATTAAGAAATAGTTAGCACTCAATTAGAATGTAGTGAACCATTTGAATTCGTGAAAGGTTTGGGATTATTCGATATAACCAAAACAATAGCGAATAAGTCCTTGTAGAGTATTCATTGGAAACTTTGAATACGAAATCCATAGCTAAACCAAAAGGAAAGCAAAACTTGTATTGCTTGGATTTTGGTGCATTCTTGAGAAAACTCACCTCTGGTGATGTCTCTCAATTATGAGTAAATGGAAATTAGTGTAAAACACGATGAGGATTCAAAACCCTGCATCAGAGTGTTGAGAAGCGCAACGGACAATGTTCCTGAACGATTCTCTTCACGGAAGGAAAGAATCAATGATTTTGATCATTGTGTTTTTCCCTCCACTGTTGTTTTTCACTATATGAAGTAGGATTCAAAATTTAAATCCATATCTTGTATGGAAACATTTGTGAATCACTTGTCATGATTTTTGAAATATGACATACCTACGAACTACAAAGGAAATAATGGTAAACTAAATTATGAGAAATCCTAGAAGCAAAATTCCCTTGAGATTAGAAAGCAATTCGTTGCTGAATCTCACAAGTAAAGGGGTTACTTGAAATTTTCCCAAATGACTGCAAAGCCATAGTAGGAAAAGGGGGTAAATGACAAAAGCACAATTTGTCAAGCATTGGATGAATTCAAATGAATTTGATTCATGTGTGCTAAATGTCTAGTGGATTTAAAACTAGTAAAGTACTAGTATCTCATAATAAATCTCCAAGTTTGATATTTGATCAAAGGATTTTGAGGTTATTCAAAATAGTAAAGGAGATATGCAATTTGCATAAAATTGAGTGGGAGCTATGAAAGTCTTCCTAAAACAATATGTGATTGACATATTTTTAAGTGGGAGCAATATAAGACTCAAATTCAAATATGTAGGAACATTGTTTGAGTAAGAGTACTGACTCATACCCAAATATGTTAGCAACATTGACTGAGTAGGAGATTATAGGAGTAATTCTTAAAGTAAGTTAAGGATGAAAGCGAAAATACTTATAAATAATGATTTATAAGATGTAAAAGTTGATAATAGGTGTATTATGATATTATGTAGTATTCCTTAAGGGATTCTAAAAAGTGTTTCGGAATAGAAGTTAATTAAGGAACTGGTCCTTAATAACTCAAATTAGGAATAGCATTAAGTTTAACATCAATGGTTGAAAGAAAGAAAAGGATGATCGTCATCCACTATGTTGAGACATAGGTTCTATCTTATAAACCATGATGATAAATTAGCATAATATGTGATCTGAATAAGGAACATTTGAAAGTGATTAAGTCCAAATCACAGAACGTTTGAGCTAAGTTTGTCCGCAGTGTCTAGTAGAGAACTGTGGATATATTTTCCAAATCCATAAAGGATAACATATCTTAAAGCATAAAGAGTTATGTTATAAGGGAATATGTTGGAAACTCCTATAGATACCAATTAAAGTCAAGTAGGAAGCGAGGTGAACAAAAACATCGAAAGTTGCACCGAGTGCACTAGTGTTTCGATGAATACATTTATAATAATAGATAAGGGTACCATCTAAAGTGTTGTATAATGTTATGGCGGGGCTAGTTCGCTTTTAACGTAGAATGATGTGTCACAGGGCACAATGCCCATGAGAAAGCCCTCGAGGTTGATCTAACGTCACTGTAGGCTCTTGGAATCAGGCCTCGTTCTGCTGCCATGGCGACGATGCATACACACAGATGCTATCATGTGATGATAGAGTATTAATGTCAATCAAGGTGACATTAGTAAGTTGCAAAGGATTTGGGACTGTAAAGTACAGACCCAAGACTCAACCTCTTCCATGAGCAAGCATGTTCAGGGTACCGAATATATGGTGCCAATGATTGAGAACAAATTCAGCTAGTGTATTTGTACTCTATTTCAAGTGGGAGACTGTTGGAAATATGCCCTAGAGACAAATAGTAGTAAGGACTATTATCATATTTCATATAGTTTATGATTAAGTTTTATATCATGCTATAACTGTATTGAGTGGAAATCAATACACGTGTGATATACAAACAACCATGGGTTCCCAGTGAAACTCTAGTCACTAGTTCATTGGTCAACAGATGATCATGTTTCCTGATCATGTGGCATTTATGCCAGTTGGAAATAAGGTCATCTCATTCGGAGAATGAGATGATGAACCAATACCCAACCTAAACATCATGACCCAATCATGTCACGAAGTTCAAGCTACGATGATTAGAAATGGATCCTCGTAGACTATTCCTTAGACCGTGAGGCTATATCAATCACTGTCTCTCGAGGGTGCTTAGATATCATCAAATGCCATCTGGTAAAACGGTAGTTATAAATGTGTGTTCAGGTATTCGGAGGATACCGTAGAGGCAATATATGTCGATAGCGGGATTTGTCCGTCCATGTGACGGGAAGATACTCAAGGGCCCACTCAGAGAAGTTATATCCAATAGCTGCGCAGCGTGTGATTAGATCACGGGGATATCACTTGTTGGAACGAGTTAAGTAGCATTGTTCAGTAACGATATTGAACCCGACATGGTGATGTCATTGATCAGATCTCGGTCAATGAAAGTATCGAATGACAAAGGGAATAAGACACGACTGTCCCGGTTCAAATGACGAAAGATCTTCGTGGAACGCACAGGGGTCACATGGCCATCCAGGTCCCTCTATTGATCATTGGTGCGGGAGTTTTCCGACCATGTCTGGAGTTTTCCCGAACCGTAGGGTATCACGCTTAAGGTCTTGATGATGCTCAGATAGTGTTTATAGGATTGGTAGAATCACCGAAGAAAAGAAGGGAGAAAACCGGAAGGGTTTCGGTAATTCTGGAGGATGTCCGGAGTGGAGGTGGAAGGTGTTCCATGGCCATGGAGATTAAATGATATCTGAATGAATGTTAAATATTGATTTAATCATTTATTCATAATTATTTAATAAAGAGAAAATCAATTAAAATGTCAAAAGGCTTAATGGGCCAATTTCCGGAGGGAGAGGGCCCATTTGGGAAAAGGAGAAAGGGGAGAAGGGGCAAGGGGGAGATCGGCTGGGCCTACCCCCCCCCCCCCATGGGGCCCACTAGTGGCCGGTGGCCACCTCCTCCCCCCCTCCTCTCCTTTAGTCCCACCCCAGGACTTGAGGGGAGGTAGTACCTCCCCTCCCCCTATATAAAGTGGGGTATTTGACCTAGAAAATACAACCAATAATCAATAAAGGTCTCCCACTTTTGGGAGGACCTCCAATTGATATTTTCTCTCTCCCCTCTCTCTCGTGACCGTGGTCCCAAGTCTGGACTGCGCGAGCGAGAATCTTCACTGCGGAGCATCGTCGCGCTGCGGGATTCGGATCCGGGAGCTCTACTTCCGCAACAGCTGCTAGATCGGGGAAGCGGGAGTCATCGTCAGGCACTGGACGTGTGTAACTCCCACGAGGTGTCACACTTGAGGCACTCCAGTCGTTGGAGCCAGAAGGAGCGCAAGGACTTCATCACGACCTTGAGGTCGGCTTTGGCTCGTCTACATCAACCACGCTCTCCTGAGCATTGACAACGCTTTTCGGTCTTCGAGGGTAAGTTCGCGAAAAGCCCCCCCGTTACTGTATTACTAATAGATAGGTCCTAGCAGCTTCAGGGGTTCAGGGGCGTAGAGTAAAATTTATTGTTTTTATGCGTGGAACCCCTACAATTCCCTCTCAAGCAACCCTGCAATTAAGATACAAGAAGTCTCTTGTGTCCCCAACACACCCAATACACTTGTCAGTTGTATAGGTGCACTAGTTCGGCAAAGAGATAGTGAAATACAAGTGGTATGGATATAAGATGAAGGTGCTAGAAAATAATTTGATGGCGTGGAAGAGACTAAAGCAAAACTGAAATAAAGATAGAAGCAAGCAAACATGTAACAGATCTAATTGCAAACGGTGTATCAATGCTTAGAAACAAGACCTATGGATCTTACTTTCACTAGTGAACACTCTCATATAAATATTTTATCTTCATGATACTACTCTCAACTACTCTCTGGTTGGACACTCTAATCGATGGTAGGGTTATAACAGCACACCTCAAAGTAAGCCTTTCCCATCTAGATAACCGCACACGGTCACCTTGAGTACTAGATGAGTCCAACAAACACCACAATTTCATAAAGACATCCAACTCCAAATATAAATCATAACAAGTATTTGTAATCTCTAGCCTAAGTGCCACCATGGTGAGCACGCTGTCACTTTCACACACATGGGGAGAGCAGAGATTCATTAAAGCACTTGAGTAGCAGAATAGATCTATAGATTACAAGCTCATGATCACAATATGATCATGCATAGAGAGAGAGAGATGAACACATAGTTACCGGTAGAACCCTTAGCCTCGAGAGAGATCTACTCCCTCCTCATCATGGGAATCAGCAATGGTGATGGAGATGGCGGTGGAGATCGATGGAGATGGCTCCGGGGGCACTTCCCCGTCGCCGCCGGTATCACAGGGGAGCGCCGCCCCTTAGCACCCTTCCTTCATGGATTATTGGGAGCCCTTCCCCATGGAGATGGGATCCATGGGGGAGGCAAAAACATGGCTTTGGTGGCTGCAAATTCGTGGATGGAGGTGTCTTGGGCGAATTATGTTTCCTCCCTTTATATAGCTTCTCGGATTTCCGTCACCCCATCTTGGGCTACAGTAAATCGGGTCTATTGGGCCCGTCCGAACTCGAAATCAGCGAAATTTTATATCCAGAACGTTTGTCGCAAAATTTCCAACAACTTTGTAGTTGAAGAGTTTTCCGTTTGACGCCATCTTCAACCCGGAACGTGACCATCTTCAAAAAGAGTTTTAAGACAGATTTCTGGAAAATCCCAATTTGACACCAACAAGGTTTTCACTTGTATTCTTGGTAATTCCTACACATCAAAGTGTAAAACAAGAACATTGTGCACTTTTGCAACTATTAGTAGGTTAGTCCAAATAAATCATAAACTTTATGTAAAAATGAGTATCAAAAGCATATTATTAGCATAAAACCATCAAAAATTATAGATACGTTATGACCGTATCAACGAGCATTTATTGAGCATCTACGATGCATACATGAGTCTGGCATACTACCTGGACAACTGGTTCTCAAGCTCATTTGCGATGGGATTTGTGCTGCGGTCGCTTCCACCAAGCTTCCAAGCACATGTCAGGATCTGCATTATGAGAGGCGACACGGAAACGCTGGATTTACTCGAGTTCATATCACATTTCAGAAATGTGGTGGATGAACCCAACGTCGCTGGAGTCATCAATGACAAAGGTATATATTTGATATACAGTTTTATAAATGTTATAATCTTGCAAACACATTTGCAGTGTTAAGTATATATGATCCTTATTCTGTTTTGCTAAAAACAGGTCCTTCTGCATGAGAGGTGCTTGCTAGAGAGGAGGTGACGTTGCGTGTTGATGAAGAGCATGATGATGATGGCCGACGACACTCTCCCTCGACATTTATCATTTAGTTTATGTTTTAGGATGATTATTGTAATCAAGAGATTGTGAACTTCTTTAGTGTGTCTCACACTTTGTGACACGGTTATTCATATGAGTTTGTAACAAACAGTTGTTCCACTTTTATGAATGATTTCTATTTGTGTTCATATCTTGTTTGATTATGTGTGAATTATCCTTGTTATTTGAAACTAATTGATAATGCATGAACATTTGTAAAACATTAAAATGCCATGTTTAAAATGCCCAACTTAATGATATGTTCATTAATGAATGAAAAACCATTGTTTAAAATCAAAGTTATGTGATAATATGTGAAAGTCATTCGATTTCTTATCACATATAAATCATGCCTAAGTTCGGCAAATTAACTTGAACACCGTGTATTACTTGAATACAAAGTGTTTAAAGAATTATTAAAAGTAAATACATATTCGATGTATTGGGCTTTTAACAAAAATGGTAATTGTCATTATATGATTTTTTAAATGTGTAAAGTAGTTTACCAAAGGAAACATGAATATGAAACTATTTGATTTGATCAAAATGTTTCATCAACAAAGGGTATAAATGTAAAAGAGAATCTAATTGCTATGATTTGATCAATAGTAATGAAATTCAACTTTATAAGATTGGCATAAAAGAAATTGTGGAATGCAAAGCGTTTTGAAACATCAAAATGCAAAGCATCACAATGTGATATTAGATATCAAAGGGGTTGAATAGAAGGCACCAAATAAATCATTGTAATGTAAATGTAGAGACCATTAGTTAGAAATAGTTAGCACTCAATTAGAATGTAGTGAACCATTTGAATTCGTGAAAGTTTTGGGGTTATTTGATATAACCAAAATGATAGCAAATAAGTCCTTGTAGAGTATTCATTGGAAACTTTGAATACGAAATCCATAGCTAAACCAAAAGGAAAGCAAAACTTGTATTGCTTGGATTTTGGTGCATTCTTGAGAAAACTCACCTTTGAATACGAAATCCATAGCTGAAACCAAAAGGAAAGCAAGATTCGTGCTGCTTGGATTTTGGTGCATTCTTGAGAAAGCTCACTTTTAGTGATATTTCTCGATTATGGAGAAAGTGGAAGATAGTGTAAAAACACGATGAGGATTCAAATCCCTGCATCAGAGCGTTGAGAAGCGCAACGGACAACGTTCCTGAACGATTCTCTGAACAGAAGGAAAGAATCAATGATATTGATCATTGTGTTTTCCCCACTAGTGTTTTTCACTACATGAAGTAGGATTCAAAATGTCATCCATATCTTGTATGGAGACATTTGAGAATCATTTGTCATGATTATTGGAATATGACATACTTGTTGGAAATATGCTCTAGAGACAAATAGTAGTAAGGACTATTATCATATTTCATATAGTTTATGATTAAGTTTTATATCATGCTATAACTGTATTGAGTGGAAACATCAATACACGTGTGATATACAAACAACCAGGGGTTCCCAATGAAACTCTAGTCACTGGTTCATTGGTCAACAGATGATCATGTTTCCTGATCATGTGGCATTTATGCCAGTTGGAAATGAGGTCATATTCCTTAGATGATCATGTTTCATAGAATGAGATGATGAACCAATACCCAACCTAAACATCGTGACCCGATCATATCACGAAGTTCAAGTTACGATGATTAGAAATGGATCATCATAGACTATTCCTTAGACCGTGAGGCTATATCAATTACTGTCTCCCAAGAGTGCTTAGATAGCATCAAACGCCATCTGGTAAAACGGTGGTTATAAAGGTGTGTTCAGGTATTCGAAGGAAACCGTAGAGGCAATATATGTCAAGAGCGGGATTTGTTTCTCCATGTGACGGAAAGATACTCAAGGGCCCACTCGGAGAAGTTATATCCAATAGCTGCGCAGCGTGTGATTAGATCACGAGGATATCACTTGTCGGAACGAGTTAAGTAGCATTGTTCAGTAACGAGATTGAACACGACATGGTGATGTCAATGATCAGATATCGTGCAATGCAAGTATCGAATGACAAAGGGAATAAGACACGAATGTCCCGGTTCAAACGACAAAAGATCTTCGTGGAACGCACAGGGGTCACATGGCCATCCAGGTCCCTCTGTCGATCATTGGTGCGGGAGTGTCCCGACCATGTCTAGAGTGTTCCCGAACCGTGGGGTATCACGCTTAAGGGCTTGATGATGCATATAGAGTGTTTATAGGATCGGTAGAATCGCCGAAGAAAAGTAGGGAGAAAACCAGAAGGGTTTCGGTAAGTCCAGAGGATGTCCAGAGTGGAGGTGGAAGGTGTTCCATGGCCACGAAGATTAGATAATGTGTGAATGAATGTTAAATATTGATTTAATCATTTATTCATAATTATTTAATAAAGAGAAAATCAATTAAAAAATGTCAAAGGCTTAATGGGCCAATTCCGGAGGGAGAGGGCCCATTAGGGGAAAGGAGAGAGGGAGGAGGGACCAAAGGGGGAGGCCGGCCGGCCTTGCCCCCTCCCCCCGCGGGGCCCACCAGGGGCTTGCCGGCGGCCACCCCACCCCCTCCTCTCCTTTAGTCCCACCCCGGGACTTGAGGGGAGGCTCCCCTCCCCCTATATAAAGTGGGGTATTTGGCCTAGAAAAATACACCAATAATCAATAAAGGTCTCCCCACTTTTGGTAGGACCTCTAATTGATATTTTCTCTCTCCCCCTCTCTCTCTCTCGTGACCGTGGTCCCAAGTCTGGACTACGCGAGCGAGGGACATCTTCACCACGGAGCGCCGTCGCGCTGTGGGATTCAGATCCGGGAGATCTACTTCCGCAACTACTGCTAGATCAAAGAAGCTGGAGTCATCGTCAGGCACCGGACGTGTGTAACTCCCCGCGAGGTGTCGCACTTGAGGCACTCAAGTCATTGGAGCCAGAAGGAGCGCAAGGACTTCATCACGACCTTGAGGTCGGCTTCGGCTCGTCTACATCAACCACGCTCTCCTGAGCGTTGACAATGCTTTTCGGTCTTCAAGGGTAAGTTCGCGAAAAGACCCTCCCGTTACTGTATTACTAATAGATAGGTCCTGGCAGCTTCAGGAGTTCAGGGGCATAGAGTAAAATTTATTGTTTTTATGCACGGAACCCCTTCAATACCTACGAACTACAAAGGAAATAATGGTAAACTAAATTATGAGAAATCCTAGAAGCAAACTTCCCTTGAGATTAGAAAGCAATTTGTTGTTGAATCTCACAAGGAAAAAGGGTTACTTGTCCCAAATGACTGTTAAGTCATAGTGGAAAAAGGGTTGAATGACAAAAGCACAATTTGTCAAATTGAAATGAATTTGATTCATGTGTGCTAAATGTCTAGTGGATTTAAAACTAGTAAAGTACTAGTATCTCATAGTAAAACTCCAAGTTTGATATTTCATCAAAGGATTTTGAAGTTATTCAAAATAGTGAGTGGATATGCAATTTGCATAAAATTGAGTGGGAGCTATGAAAGTCTTCCTAAAACAATATGTGATTGACATATTTTTGAGTGGGAGCTTATAGGAGTAATTCTTAAGTGTGTTAAGAATGAAAGCGCAAATACTTATAAATAATGATTTATAAGATGTAGAAGTTGATAATAGGTGTATTATGATATTATGTAGTATTCCTTAAGGGGTTCTGAAAGGGGTTTTCAGAATAGAAGTTAATTAAGGAACTGGTCCTCAATAACTCAAATTAGGAATAGTATTAAGTTTAATATCAATGGTTGAAATAAAGAAAAGGATGATTGTCATCCACTATGTTGAGACATAATTTCTATCTTAGTAAACCATGATGATAACTTAACATAATATGTCATCCAAATAAGGAACGTTTGAAAGTGATTAAGTTAGAATCACAGAACGTTGAGCTAAGTTTGTCCGCAGTGTCTGGTAGAGAACTACAGACATGTTTTCCAAATCCGAAAAGGATGACATATCTTAAAACATAAAGGGTTATGTTATAAGGGAATATGTTGAAAACTCCTATAAATACCGATTAAAGTCAAGTAGGAAGCGAGGTGAACAAAAACATCGAAAGTTGCACAGAGTGCACTGGTGTTTCGATGAATACATTTATAATAATAAGATAAGGGTACCATCTAAAGTGTTGTATAATGTTATGGCGAGGCTAGTTCGCTTTTAACGTAGAATGATGTGTCCCAGGGCACAGTGCCCATGAGAAAGCCCTCGAGGTTGATCTAACATCACTGTAGGCTCCTGGAATCAGGCCTCGTTCTGCTGCCATAACGACGATGCATACACACAGATGCAATCATGTGATGATAAAGTATTAATGTCAATCAAGGTGACATTAGTAAGTTGCAAAGGATTTGGGACTATAAAGTACAGACCGAAGACTCACCCTGTTCCATGAGCAAGCATGTTCAGGGTACCGGATATATGGTGCCAAATATTAAGAACAAATGCAGCTAGTGTATTTGTACTCTAGTGCAAGTGGGAGACTGTTGGAAATATGCCCTAGAGTCAAATAGTAGTAAGGAATATTATCATATTTCATATAGTTTATGATTAAGTTTTATATCATGCTATAACTGTGTTGAGTAGAAACAATACACGTGTGATATACAAACAACAGGGGTTCCTAATGAAACTCTAGTCACTGGTTCATTGGTCAACAAATGATCATGTTTCTTGATCATGTGGCATTTATGCCAGTTGGAAATGGAGTCAACTCATTCGGAGAATGAGATGATGAACCAATACCCAACCTAAACATCGTGACCCAATCATGTCACGAAGTTCAAGTTACGATGATTAGAAATGGATCCTCGTAGACTATTCCTTAGACCGTGAGGCTATATCAATCACTGTCTCCCGAGAGTGCTTAGATAGCATCAAACACCACTCGGTAATACAGTGGTTATAAAGGTGTGTTCAGGTACTCGGGGGAAACCGTAGAGACAATATATGTCAAGAGCGGGTTCGTCCGTCCATGTGATGGGAAGATACTTAAAGGGCCCACTCGGAGAAGTTATATCAAATAGCTGCGCAGCGTGTGGTTTGATCACGGGGATATCACTTGTCGGAACGAGTCAAGTAGCATTGTTTCGGTAACAAGATTGAACATGACATGGTGATGTCATTGATCAGATCTCGGGCAATGCAAGTATCAAGTGACAAAGGGAATAAGACACGACTGTCTCGGTTCAAACGACGAAAGATCTTCGTGGAACGCACAGGGGTCACATGGCCATCCAGGTCCCTCTATTGATCATTGGTGCGGGAGTGTCCCGACCATGTCTAGAGTGTTCCCGAACCGTGGGGTATCACACTTAAGGGCTTGATGATGCTTAGAGAGTGTTTATAGGATCGGTAGAATCGCCAAAGAATAGTAGGGAGAAAACCGGAAGGGTTTTGGTAAGTCCCGAGGTTGTCCGGAGTGGAGGTGGAAGGTGTTCCATAGCCAAGGAGGTTGAATAATATGTGATTGAATGTTAAATGTTGATTTAATCATTTATTCATAATTATTTAATAAAGAGAAAATCAATTAAAATGGTCAAAGGCTTAATGGGCCAATTTCCGGAGGGAGAGGGCCCATTAGGGGAAAGGAGAGAGGGAGAAGGGGCAAGGGGGCTGGCCGGCTGGTCCTAGCCCCCCGTGCGGGGCCCACTAGGGTGGCCGGCGGCCACCCCTCCCTCCTTCTCTCCTTTAGTCCCACCCCGGGACTTTGAGGGAGGTAGTACCTCCCCTCCCCTATATATAGTGGGGGTATTTGGCCAAATTAAATACACCAATAATCAATAAAGGTCTTCTCACTTTTGGGAGGACCTCTAATTGATATTTTCTCTCTCCCCCTATCTCTCACGTGACCGTGGTCCCAAGTCTGGACTACGCGAACGAGAGACATCTTCACCGCAGAGCGCCGTCGCGCTGCGGGATTCGGATCCGGGTGCTCTACTTCCGCAACTGCTGCTGGATCGGGGAAGCGGGAGTCATCGTCAGGCACCAGACGTGTGTAACTCCCCGCGAGGCGTCACACTTGAGGCACTCAAGTCGTTGGAGCCACGGAGCGCAAGGACTTCATCATGACCTTGAGGTCGGCTTCGGCTCGTCTACATCAACCATGTTGTCCTGAGCGTTGACAACACTTTTCGGTCTTCAAGGGTAAGTTCGCGAATAGCCCCTCCCGTTACTGTATTACAAATAGATAGGTCCTGGCAGCTTCAGGGGTTCAGGAGCGTAGGTTGTTTTCATACGCGGAACCCCTACAGGGAATGGGTCGGAGGTACTCTCTGTGCGTTAGAGGAGGGAGCGGCTGTTCGTCGTATGCCTCCGTCGTCGAGCCGCCGTGGCCCTGTGCGTCGTCCGCCATCGAGCCGTTGTCGCCTGCTCGCCGCTGCCGCTCGCCTGCTGCTGCCTGCTCGCTCGCTCACCGCCTCCTACGGTGGACTGCTCCGGTGCTAGCCAGAGCCTACTGTTGGGTTCGCAGCATAGAAAACAAAAAAAATTCTACGATGGGAACTATACGCCAAGATCTATCTACTAGATACAAGCAACGGGTGGATATACGTCCATATAGAACTTACCCGTGATTGCACACACGTCCAACACCATCAAGTCCAGCACCGCAAAGTACAGGTGTATCCGTGATCGCACACACGTTCGGTCCACCAAACAACCTCCGCCTCCTTGCTCCAGCGATGCAGCGGAAGCAGCAAGTCCTTTCCAGATAAAGCCACCAGGAACATGTATCTCGCTAATCCGAGACCATGGGGAATAACTAGAGGGATAAGAGAACCTTCACGAGGAGGTGGTGCAAGAGGAGAGGAGCCATGGGGATCCTTTTATAGGGGATGGGGCGCAGCCCCAAGGCCATGGCTTGGCCGGCCATGGTGGGTGCCCCCACTTCTCCCTCATTCTTGTGGGTGGAGCTTCCACTAAGCCCACTCACATAAATTTCAACTCCACTCACTTTGCATTTAATGTCCACCAAATTAAATGCATTCTCTCTTTAAATAAAACACTTTTATTTATTTTATTCAGAATTTTTTTAATTACTTTAATTAACAAACATTCACATAAAACCCCTTGCAACATTTCAATATCACAGGCAGAGCCAATTTCAGAAATTTCACCCAAAATAGTTTCGGTGTCAATTGAAATAATTCCAGCGCTTTCTTAATCTTTATCTGAAACATATTTGCTCCTAAATGGTGTCGGTATCCCTTAAGTGTGTCACCCTACGGTTCACGAATAATGCAGACATGATCGAGACCCCTCTCCGATCAATAATCAGCAGCGAGACCTGGAGATCCGTACTGACTCCCACATATTCAACGATGACTCTTGTGATCGTGTGAACCTTTAACTTCATAACTAAATCCCTTTGTCTCGTGATATATTACATGTCCGAGATTCGATCATCGGTATCCAAATACCTAGTTTGATCTCGTTACCGACATGCACTCTTTTGTCATTCTCGTGATATAACATTCTAGTGATCACATCACTTGCTTCCAAGCTATTTCAATGCGATATCACCGAGAGGGCCCAAAGTATATCTATCCGTCATCGGGATGGACAAATCCCACTCTTGATCCATGAGCCTCAACATAACACCTTCGTAGCACTGAACCCACCTTTATAGTCACCCTGTTACAGTGTGACGTTTGATGTTATCAAGATACTCTTCCGGTGTTAGCAATTAACATGATCTCATGGTCTAAGGACTAAGATTACTCTATATGATGTTATAGCAATATAAACATAATGACTTTGATCGCAATGCTATACTTCGGATGAATGTTCATCACATCATTTCACAAATATTGTGACCTCGTTATTAACAACATCCAATGTCCATGATCAGGAAACCTTGATCATCTTGTTAATCAACGAGCTAGTTTATATGAGAGGAATTACTAGGAACTTTGTATTTTGTTTATTAAACACACATGTATTAACGTTTCCAATTAATACAATTATAGCATGCAAAATAAACATTTATCATAAACAAGGAATAAGATAATAACCACTTTATTATTGCCTCTCGGGCATATTCCCTTCAATCTCCCACTTGCACTAGAGTCAATAATCTAGTTTGAAAAACTTTGTGTATTGAACACCTATGGCTTTCTGGTGTTGCATATACACGATTTCTAGTGGTTAACATAATTTACGGATCTGACAGTTTCAGGTCCGTGTGTATTTGCATGTCTTTGCGTCTCTACGCATCACTCATTCGCAAATGAGATGACAATGTATAAATTTGGTCCTTTGGTGAGACCTTTAGTTCGTTCGGGTTAAAATATGTTGATATTATTCTCATACAATATATCTTCATAGTATTAGCCCACTTTGAACCACACCTAGTTTGATAACAAACTACTTAACACAAATGCCCTCCTTTGCTGCTACTATAGCAGTCATATACTTAGCCTTTTGTTGTAGTACCCGTCACAATGTTTCAACTTTGGAACTCATCCAAATCCATCATGGAATATCCTTTCCATTACATTGTGCCACCGATAGTCTAAATTGAGATAAATTTAATTTGTATCTTGTGACAAAACTAGTATCAATGTAACACTTTACAATGAACTACCTTTAACTATTTGTCACTTATACATGATATATTCTTAGTTCTTCCGAAGCTCATAAGAATATCTTTACTATCGTCCAATTATCATCTTATGAATCATTCTGGTATGTGCTCATAACATTTAGAGTATAAGACATATCTAGATATATACATATCACGGTATAATCGATCAAAATATTCATGAGATTTTACTCACCAAGTGTTGAAACACTTGAATCTTGATACAATCCTTTCCATGCAACAAGAACCTTTCTTGTTGTTTCCATATTGAACCCTTTCAATATCTCATATATGTACGTCTCGCATAAGCATATTAGCGCCTCAATCTATCCATATAGACATTGATGCCAAATATTCTGGTTTTGCCCAAGTCTTTCATCGAAATCCTATTTTAATGAAATTCTTAACTTGTGTCAATACAAGATACATCATTTCCAATCAACAATATGTACTCTGCATAATGTATTGGAAATTTGTCTCAGCGCTCCCACTTAATTTCTTGCAAATGCAAGCATCTTCATCGTCTTCGATGAAATTAAACTCCTTTAACATTTTCATCATGGTGAAGATTCCAACTCCGCTATGCTTACTTCAACTATTGAAGTTTGCATGCCCTTTTTTAGCACCCTTTGAATTAACAAAACCCTTCAGACCGTGTCATGTACACGTCCTAGGTAACCATTCTATTAGAAGAGCCTTGTTTTGTTTATTCAACTACCATATACCAAATTATATGTCATAGTTGCTACATTAATCCATCAAGACTAAATGTCGCTATGAAAGATCAAATCTTGTCATAGTCAACTCCTTGAACATTGCCCTAAACTTCTTTCTGACATGTCGACTATTTCATAGATGTTAAACATCCATGTCTATTTCTTTATAGATCCAAACATGACCGATAGGTTTCACGCCTTTCCGGAGGGTCTTCATAGTTCAGAAACTTGATTTCTCGTGTATGGAGTCAGGGCCCATCATCGCTTCTTTGCATGTAGTCGGTTCATCATTTTCAAAACAATAACGACTTGCTTATTTATGACCCACAAGTATAGGGGGTGTATCGCAGTATTTTCGGGGGAAGTGAAACCCAATTTATTGATTCGACACAAGGGGAGCCAAAGAATACTTATCAGTCTTAACAACTGAGTTGTCAATTCAGCTGCACCTGGAAACAATCTTGTTCACAGCATCAGTAGCAACAGTTTTGTAGTAGGAATAGTAAAGTAACAGCAGTAGCAAAGCAAAGACAGTAGTAACGAAAGCAGTAAATAGTGGGATTCGAGTGCGGTAGGCATAGGGATGGATGGACGGGCGTTGCATGGACAAGACAATTCACATAGCAATCAGAACATAGAGCAATTGCAGATAAATAAGATAAAGCACCCAAGTACTAGACAATCCTAGGCATGTGTTCCATATATAGTCATACGTGCTCGCAATGAGAACTTGCACAACATCTTTTGTCCTGCCAGCCCGTTTGCAGCGGGGCCTCTAGGGAACTACTGGCAATTAAGGTGCTCCTTTTAATAAAGCACCGGAGCAAAGCATTAACACTCCGTGAACACATGTGATCCTCACATCAAAGCCTTTCCCTTCCGGCTACCCCGATTTCTGTCACTTCGGGACCATAGGTTTCGGACAACGACGTGTGTAAACAACTTGTACATAAGACCCAAAAAAATACTATCATGATGAATCAGTAATAAGTTCAGATCTGAAATCATGGCACTCGGGCCCTAGTGACAAGCATTAAGCACAACAAAGTTGCAATAAACTCATAAAGCACTAATAGAGAAACTAGGCACTATGCCCTAACAATCTGATGCCATTACATGAACGATCTCATCCAATCCCTACCATCCCCATAGCCTACAGCGGGGGATTACTCAATCATAGATGGGGGAAACATGGATGGTCGATGGAGAAGCGATGGTGATGATGATGGCGATGATCTCCTCCAATTCCCCGTCCCGGCAGGGTGCCAGAACGGAGTTTCTGGTGCTGTTTCGTGGAATCTGGTGGTGGCGGCGGAGCAGAACTCCTTCTGGAAAAACGTCGAACCCCCCGAAGTTTTTAGGTCAGAAGGCTCCTTATAGGCGAAGAGAGAGACCGAGGGGGTGCCTGGGCTGGCCAGACCACCCCCTGGCGCGGCCTGGGCTTGCCCGCGCGGCCAGGTGGTGTGGTCTGGGCCCAGCCCCCCTCCGTCTCGTATTCTGGCTCTGGGAGTCTTCTGGTGAAATAGAATTTTTGGCATATTTTCCGGGATTTTTCTTGATAGTTGATTTTCTGCCCAAAAAATAGACACCAAGGCAATTCTGCTGAAAACAGCCTCAGTTCGCATTAGTTGCATCCAAATCACACAAGTATAGAGGAGAAACAATAGCAAAAGTGTTCGCGAAAGTAGATACGTTTTGGACGTATCAACTCCCCCCAAGCTTAGTTTATTGCTTGTCCTCAAGCAATTCAGTTGAAAACTGAGTGCGATAAAAGAACTTTCACGAACACATTTGCTTCATATGATGTAAATATTCTCAGCAATGTGATCAACCACTTAGACAATTCATAATAAAGAGTATGCAACTGATTCTACTTAATAGTCATTGCAAGCAATAAAAAGAT
Source organism: Avena eriantha (assembly GCA_910589775.1). Lineage (NCBI taxonomy): Eukaryota > Viridiplantae > Streptophyta > Magnoliopsida > Poales > Poaceae > Avena > Avena eriantha. The sequence continues at coordinate 151,029,583 of OU342742.1, read as the reverse complement.
TCCAACTCAAGAATAATAAGTAGCACGAAGCACAAACATAAGCAACATTACAATGCTCATAGAAAGGTATTATAGAGTGGTATCTCGCTTGCCTTTGATTATGAATGTCAAGGCACCTCTGAAGTTCAAGTGATGACTAGAAGTAAAGATATCAAGGAAACAAGCATCAAAGTCATAACACGAATAATCAAGTAATGAAACAAACACAAAGAATGACAACTATGCTCTCAAGAAGGTGCTCAAGGAATATGTGGAGACTCAACAAGTGGAAGAAAAAGGTTTTGAATAATTTTGAAAGGCTTCCAAATGCTGAAAGTATGGTACTCGTTAGCTTTGAGCTCTCATTGCCCCTATCATAAGCATCTTTAATGTGGTTAAGGTGAAAGTGACACAACTAAGAGGATATGATTGACAAGTTATAAATTGAAGTCTCATGCCCCTTACTTACAAAGACCGATCCTCATGCTACTCAACTTCAGTCACAAGTAAGCTCTTGTCATTGTAAGTATATACGTATCATCGAGAACCTCCAACGGGGGTACCCCTTGCACATGACACGGGAGCTATCCCATAATCAAAATACAAGGCAAGCAGACAATGAGCATCTCAGCGATCTTTTTATTTACTATGTGCATAGATTTTTATTGAGGATGCTTCATAGAATGCTCATTATGGTTATGCTGCAAGTTTCCACCATGATTAGGCATGGCTTAGGCTAGCGGCCTAGGCGTTTCTCTAACACATATACAAACTCCATGATCTTACAAGTTCCACTTTTATTTCACACCGCCGGGATCCGTAAGCAAAAGAACATAATATCAACGGGGTACAAAGTACAAGTGCAATGTTGAAAGCGTTCCCCATGGTACATAGTTCTGCTAATTTCAACTTATAAAGCGCAAGCATATACGCAACAAAGAAGGACCCAATGGTTCAAGTTTATTAGAGGTAATAAAGTAAAGTGTGCCATCAAGTTCATGAGAGCTTTACTAACTAACTTTCTTATAACAAGCAAACATTTTATTCGGAAGAAAACAAGGCATATTGAATATGCACGGAAGTAGCAAATGATGCTAATGGGTAGGTATGGTGGACACTTTGGAAATATTTGGTTTAGGGAGTTGGAAACATGAGTAAAACACTTAGTGGAAATGAAGGCTAGCAATAGTAAGGGAGCGACAAACGAGAGAGCGATAGCTGCCATTATCATGCTTACAACAAAACAAGACTACTCATGGCATGAAAATGATTCAAGATCCTCAAGGCAAAATACTTTGTCAAGGCTTAACTGATTATTACAGTCATGTGCATGCGTGAGCATGTGCCAAGTCGATCAAATGAAACATTCAGAGGAGGATACCACAGTGTCATACCAATTTATGAATAGAGTAATGCAAGCAAACATTCATGAGACATGCTACAAACTATTAGCGAGCTGGAGCTAATCACAAGAAAGCAAGAACTACTAAGCATCCAAAGAAAACATACACTCTACATGAACGGACTAAGCAAGCTCACAATGATGAGTATATGTACAAAAATGAAGACAAATAGAGTTCGTTACCAGCCTCTTACCACGCCTCAAGTTTTCATTGATCCTCATTATTGCTCTTCACTTGTGTGGCTTGAATAATAATATGAAACCAATAATCCACTGAGAACTGTCGAACCCTGTAGCCAACTCGCAAAAACCAAAGAAGAACGACAAATATTTTTGGTGTTTTCGATTTTTAAACAAGAACCAAAAGAGAAAAACAAGCAAAGCAAAATCTTTTTGGGTTTTTCAAATAGTTCAAACAAAGCAAAAAGGAAAAAAGCAAACCAAAGCAAAAATAGAAGAAGCAAACCAAAGAGAAACAACAAAAATATTTTTGGTCTTTTTGTGTTTTTAGAAAGCAAAAGCAAAGAAAAACGAAAACTAATAAGAGAACGAAAACATGAATATACAAAGAACCGACGCAACATGATATGGAGATGAGTGCGGTGTCGGCGTACCCCCCCCCCCAAGCTTAGGCTTTTGGCCTAAGTGGGTATCAATCCATGTAAGAATAGGGGTTCCAAGCGGGCGGATCTTGGTAAGAATGGTCGTAACCGGGCCCATGCGAGGAAGAAGAAGCTCCCCAATCATAAGCGGGCTGCTGATATGAAGACTCTCCCTCATTCGAGGGCTGGACCGAATCATCCGTGACCTCCCTTCTAGTGTCCTGCTCCTGTTGGGAGAGCTCTCCCAAGTACGTGTCAAGCTCCTCCTCAGTAAGGGACCATCCTGCCCTGTTATCAAGGTTAAACAAAACAGGTGCAGGCAAAAGAACAACACGCTCGGACTTGCTCTTTCTCCAGCCAGCTTTGAGAAAGGTTATTTCATAAGACAACTCACTCAAACTGGCCCACGAGAAAATAAATTTATGTTGTACCATGGAATTAAAATCAAGCCTCTCTATGGGAAACTATAGGTCTAGATGATGATGCACTAAACCATGCAATGCTAGCAAACGAGAAGCAATGAGGCCTCCACAAATTCCACCCTTCTCACGGTTAGCAGCAAGACGGAAGGCTATCAAAGCACCCAAATTGTAAGACCTATCTTGTCTAAGAGCAGCAGAGATAAATGCTAGATCAAATGAAGGTAACTTATTGGCAGTTTTCCTAGCAAGAACACACTTGGCAATAAAGTAGGCGAAGTAGCGAATGGAGGGGAGATGAATGTTACGGATTTTTCCATTCTCCTTCGAGAAGCTACTCCCTCGACAAATTTCTGTGTATAAATCCATGAGTGGTTCCGGTCTCTCTTTAATCCTCTTACATGATCCCCATTGAGGTACCTTAATAGCTGCACAAAAATCATCAAGAGAAAGATTGACAGCAATATTGTAAATTTTGTAATGGACCATGGGGTTAGGCAAAGAGTGACTAAATTTGAAATCCTGCACCACAGACATGGTTAGCTTCACAAATTGACAAGGTTCGTCTTCCAAAAAGTGCTCTAACCCCGCATTACAAACCAAAGTGTGGAAATCTTGTAGAATTCCTACAGCTCTCATGAACTCAGAACATGGATAAATGGAGGGAAAAACTTCCTCCTCCCGGTGGACCTTCATGACATCAGGCACCCAAAGCTCATGTTGGTTTATGTGGTGTTCACTCATCTTCTATTCTGAAATTTAAACACCTATTAGACAAGTGATTGCAAAGTAAATATAATGAAGGATTCTACTCACAGGGACTAGCAAGAGGCCTAAACATGCATCAAAACTATATCTCTAAGCATCAAACAAGCTTACAAGCCCTCAAAACCGGTCACCTACAACAGCAAAATACTCAACATACAATCTACTAAGCACAAATCTACTTGGACAAGTGGAGGAGTCACATACCAAGGAACAATTGCTCCAAATTTCAGCAAGAAAGATGGGCTCGGCAAAGAGATCGAAGAAATCAAGGGCAAGCACAGAGAGAACGCGATTTCGAGCTATGAACTTGAGCTTACTCGGGAGAGAGAAAAAAGTGGTAGGAGAGAGAGGTAGTGGGAGGGGGCAGGGGTGGCCCACACCAGGGCATGGCGCCACCCAGGTCTGGTCGCGCCACCATGTGGTGTGCCTGCCTGGTGGGCCCCCCTGGTACCTACCAGGTACTCCTCTGCCCCTTTTTTCATGTAAAAATTTAATATGAATTTTCTGGAATTTTTCGAGACAGTTTATTTTTGGGCATTTTTCAGAAATAGAAGAATGATTTTTCTGACAGACAATTTTTTTCTTTTTTGGAAACATGATGCAAGGACAAAAACAAGGCTAGAACTACAGAAGTTCTAGCATGCAAGCAAACTAACAACACAAAGAAAACTAAACAAAAGCAAAGACTAAAATGCAAAGGATAAAAATAAACGGGGATAATCATAATGAAAACATTGTTTTGTTCAATGGAATCCTTTTGTTAGCAAGGTTGATCAAGTCTTGCTACCAAAACAATTGCATATGAGACAAAACTTTGTATTCCACTAATGATTATGTTACCTCAACTTTGATAGCAATGGTCCCAATCATAATAGTTTCAAATTTTTCTTTTGGTTTGGGACAATATATTTCTCCGACTTGAATGCCTTCAACATGTTCAATTGAATTTAAACCATAAGTCCTTTCAATCTTCTTGGGGAAATAGACAGTATGTTCCTTGTCATTAACATTGAAGGTCACCTTTCCTTGATTACAATTAATAACAGCTCCTGCAGTATTAAGAAAAGGTCTCCCAAGAATAATAGACATATTATCATCTTCAGGCATTTCAAGCACAACAAAATCAGTTAATATCAAGCAATTATGAGCCACCTGGACAGGTACATCCTCACATATACCCACAGGAATAGTGGTAGACTTATCAGCCATTTGCAAAGATATATCAGTTGGTATCAATTTTTCAAGCTGAAGCCTCTTATAGAGAGAGAAAGGCATAACACTAACTCCAGCTCCCAAATCACACAAAGCAGTTCTAACATAACTGTTCTTAATAGAGCAAGGGATAGTTGGAATCCCTGGGTCTCCAAGTTTCTTAGGAACCTTACCATTGAAGGAATAATTAGCAAGCAAAGTAGAGATTTCTTCATTAGGGATCTTCCTTTTATTCGAGACAATGTCCTTCATATACTTTGAATAAGGAGGCAATTTAATAGCATCAGTCAAATGAATTTACAAGAATAAAGGTTTCATCCACTCACAAAACTTATTATAGTGTTCATCTTCCTTTGACTTGTGTTTCTTATCAGGGAAAGGCATAGGTTTTTGGACCCAAGGTTCCCTCTCACTACCATGTTTCTTAGCAATAAAATCTTCTTTGGTGTATTTAGTAGTCTTAGTGTGGTTTTCAGGTTCTTCTTCAACTTTTTTTTCATTAGGCACTTCATTTTCTTCATTACCACTTTCAGTTTCAGCATCAGAGATAGATATACTATTAGGATCTATAGCAGGTTCAGAGGGTTCTACCATAGTTTTATGTTTCTTTTTCCTTTTCTTATGAGTAGAACCACTATTTTTAACTTGTTGAGAATCCTGCTCAATTCTTTTGGGATGCCCCTCAGGATATAGAGGATCCTGGGTAGCAGCACCACTTCTAGTTCTAATTTCATAAGCAAGTTTTTCTTTAGCAGCATTAACTAGCAAGTCGTTTTGCACTTTAACGAGTTGATCTATTTGAGTTTGAACCATTTGAAAGTGTTTAACAATCATTTTAACATCGTTGGAGGTTCTTTCCACAATCTCTTTCAACTCAACAATAGCAGTAGTGTTTTCCATTAGATGATTTTGCACCCTTTTATTAAATTTATCTTGCTTAACAATAAAGATATCAAATTCTTCTAAGCATTGATCAGGAGGTTTCAAGTAAGGGATATCACCTTCATCAAAGTGTTGGAGAGAGTGTACCTCAACAGTGGGTGAATAGGGAATAGGTTTACATAACTCTTCTATAGGAGGTAAATTCTTGACATCTGTAGCTTTAATTCCCTTCTCCTTAAGACATTTCTTAGCTTCCTTCATCACTTCATCATTTAATTCAATAATTCCCCTCTTCTTTGATGTTGGAATAGGCACCGGAATAGATGGTTCAGGTACAATTACTTCAGGTATAGCTTGTTTAGGAGGAGTCCAATCTTCATAATTCTTGCTTATTTTAGCCATTAATTCCTCAGCTTCCTTAGGAGTCCTATTCCTGAAAACACAATCAGCACAACTATCTAGGTATGTCCTAGATTCTTCGGTTAGTCCATTATAAAATATATAAAGTAGTTCATTCTTAGGTAATGGACTTCCAGCCTGTGCATGAATCAAAGTACGAAACCTTGCCCAAGATTCGGGCAATACCTCTTTTTCTTCCTGTTTAAAATCAAAAAGTTCCTGCAAAACAGCATGTCAAGCACTAGGGGGAAAATATTTCTGCAGGAAAGTATTAAACAAGCACTCAGGGCTATCAATAGATCTAGGAGGTAAATTACCAAACCAAGTTTTAGCTTCTCCTTTCAGTGAAAAAGGGAAAATCTTAGCAACAAAGTAAGTATGCATCTTAACATCATCAGAAAACAAGCCACTCATGGTAGAAAGTTCATTCATATGTGCTATCGCACTTTCATTCTTAGTCCCACAAAAGGGTTCTTTCTCGACAATAGCTATATAAGATAGATCGAGAGAGAAATCATAATCTTCATCTATAATATTTATGGGAGAAGCAGCAAACTTAGCAGCAGGGGATAATTTGGGTCTAATAGTACGCCTCTCAAGGAGACTCTTAGCAGCACTCCTATCATGGGTGTTCCTACATTCTTCAATAAACTCATCAGTGATCTCAACATAATCTTCTTCAGCATCATAATTCTCACTAGACTCAGGTGAGCTAACAGGTGTAGCAGTGTGTTCATTAGGAGTTTCGGTATTTCCAACTATAGTTCTAGCAATCGTAGCATCTAGGAAAAGACCTAAAGAAACACTCTTATCAAGCATAGTATAAGCGGCATCATAAGCATCAGAAGTTTCAGATTCAGCAGTAGTAGCAGTGTGTGTAGCATGTGTATGTGGTGGTGTAAGGAACTTACTCAGAACAGACGGTGAATCAAGAGCAGTAGAGGTGTCCAGAACCATACCTCTTCTTCTAGTGGATGGTAAAATAGGAACCTTGCCATCACGAGACTTACCCATGATGGATGGAAAGCAGCGCACAATAGAGGATCCAAGTGAACTTGATAAATAAAGCTATGCTCCCCGGCAACGGCGCCAGAAAATAGTCTTGGTGACCCACAAGTATAGGGGGTGTATCGTAGTATTTTCGAGGGAAGTGAAACCCAATTTATTGATTCGACACAAGGGGAGCCAAAGAATACTTATCAGTCTTAACAACTGAGTTGTCAATTCAGCTCCACCTGGAAACAATCTTGCTCATAGCAGTTTATCAGTAGCAATAGTTTTGTAGTAGGAATAGTAAAGTAACAGCAGTAGCAAAGCAAAGACAGTAGTAACGAAAGCAGTAAACAGTGGGATTCGAGTGCGGTAGGCATAGGGATGGATGGACGGGCGTTGCATGGACAAGACAATTCACATAGCAATCAAAACATAGGGCAATTGCAGATAAATAAGATAAAGCACCCAAGTACTAGACAATCCTAGGCATGTGTTCCATATGTAGTCATACGTGCTCGCAATGAGAACTTGCACAACATCTTTTGTCCTGCCAGCCCATTTGCAGCGGGGCCTCTAGGGAACTACTGGCAATTAAGGTGCTCCTTTTAATAAAGCACCGGAGCAAAGAATTAACACTCCGTGAACACATGTGATCCTCACATCAAAGCCTTTCCCTTCCGGCTACCCCGATTTCTGTCACTTCGGGACCATAGGTTTCGGACAACGACGTGTGTAAACAACTTGTACATAAGACCCAAAAAAATACTATCATGATGAATCAATAATAAGTTCAGATCTGAAATCATGGCACTTGGGCCCTAGTGACAAGCATTAAGCACAACAAAGTTGCAACAAACTCATAAAGAACTAATAGAGATACTAGGCACTATGCCCTAACAATCTGATGCCATTACATGAACGATCTCATCCAATCCCTACCATCCCCATAGCCTACAGCGGGGGATTACTCACGCATAGATGGGGGAAACATGGATGGTCGATGGAGAAGCGATGGTGATGATGATGGCGATGATCTCCTCCAATTCCCCGTCCCAGCAGGGTGCCAGAACGGAGTTTCTAGTGCTGTTTCGTGGAATCTGGTGGTGGCGGCGGAGCGGAACTCCTTCTAGAAAAACGTCGAACCCCCCGAAGTTTTTAGGTTAGAAGGCTCCTTATAGGCGAAGAGAGAGACCGAGGGGGTGCCTAGGGCGGCCAGACCACCCCCTGGCGCGGCCTGGGCTTGCCCGCGCGGCCAGGTGGTGTGGCCTGGGCCCAGCCCCCCCTCCGTCTCGTATTCTGGCTCCGGGAGTCTTCTGGTGAAATAAAATTTTTGGCATATTTTCTAGGATTTTTCCTGATAGTTGATTTTCTGCACAAAAAATAGACACCAAGGCAATTCTGCTGAAAATAGCGTCAGTTCGCATTAGTTGCATCCAAATCACACAAGTATAGAGGAGAAACAATAGCAAAAGTGTTCGAGAAAGTAGATACGTTTTGGACGTATCACTTATCAAATCACACTATTTGATTCTTACCGACCCACACAGTTCAATAGGAACTCTAATCTCCGAGATCACACCCTTTCTAATCATGGGAGCCATGAGCATTGTGGCCGCCACCGGGACACTTTCTGGTGCTCCGCTACTTAGCACATATAGCTAAGGTTCAACAACCTTATCAAAGTTCTATTGTCCTCCCACTTAACTTTTCGCGAAAAATTCCTTCTCAAGAAACTTGACGTTCCAAGCGACAAACTCTTTTGTCCTCGGTGTTATGGAGGAATTCCTAACAAATTCTTTGGGATAACCTACAAAGACGTTCTTATCTGACTTTGGTTGTAAACATTTTACTTATGCATAGCATACCAAAATTTAAGAAAAGATAATTCGGGTTTTATCCCAAAACATAACTCATATGGTGTCATTTCAACAGATCACGATGGTGCTCTTTTCAGTGTAAAAGCGGTAGTCTCTAAAGCTTTAATCCTTAAAACATAATGGTAGTTTTATAAATGACACCTTTGATCTTACAATGTCAAACAAAGTTTGATTTGATCTCTCGAACATACCATACTCCTATGGTTTATCGAGAAACACAAATCATGGAACAATTCCTCAAATCTTAGGTGTTTTGCTAAACCTGTAACTCAAATATCTTCCTTTATGATCAAATCATAAACTCTTTATTTTCTTGTTACAATGATTTTTCACTTCATCTTGAAAGTCTTTGAACAATTTTTCAAATGTTTCATACTTCTTCCTTATTAAGTAAATATATATAGATATATTCACTCAAATTTCTGGAGAAAGCATACGAAGCAAAAAGATCCATCGCATATGGCTACACATAATGGACTATATACATCAACATGCATAATATCCAATAAGTTAGTCATCCGTTCCTCTTTGGCCTATGGACGGAGTTTCAATTATCTCGAGGAAAGTCTCACAAGCGTCAATTGATCAAAATCAAAGACTCAAAAAATCCATCAACATGGAGTTTCTTCATGTTTTCTTTCCAATATAATTTAAACAGCGATGTCACTTCATAAGTGATCTTTCAATCATTTGTCTTGCGACATTTTAGCAATAGTGTTTATGGTTGTGATTTCTCCAACTAGACTTGTAAAAGTTCATTCATCCTTTATGGAATACGGTAATGATTTGAACAACCATTGTTCTCGTAATACCAGAACAAAATAACAATTATTAACCCAAATCTTGAAGGCTAGGTTTGACGACAACGAAAAACACAATAACACTTTATTTTTTTTCGATGAACATCATCACTTATTCTCTTGCTAGTTACTTAGGCCATTGCAGTTCATGAATTGCGTTGTTCTGTATGACACTTCACACCAACCAATTCAGTATCCAATACTGGTATCCAATACCTCAGAACCACATTGTTTAACAAGCAAGGAATACAGCCATAACATGTATATCTTCTATTTACCTCTGTTGGACATCTCCAACCTTTTCTTTTCTGCCAAATATTTTATAGATTCTCTTTCAACAATTCCTTTTATTTTAAAAGAATCTATCAACATCAATAGTGGTGTCATTTACATGACACATAGTACAAAGGGTATATAGTCAAATATTAATACCTTTGGACTTGCACTTTGAAGTGGATCACCATCATCAAATGTTTGGTGTTCTTTCAAAAATCCGTTCTTTAGTAATCTATTAGTGTAGTAAAAAATTTACTTACATCTTCTATTCATCCTTATCATGACAACTTTCATGATCAAGCTACTATAGCCTATAAGGAAGAATCGCGAGTATAATGTTAGTTCCCAACACCTTTTGGGGAGATCTGGATGCCTAGCATATCCATCCTTCACAAATTCTCATACAATATGAGAACATGTATTTTGCTAAATTATACTCTATCATAATGCAACCAAAAACATTGTTTCAGATATCACAATATCTTCCACACATGATGGTTTCCGAAACAATTTTCAGCTCCTAGATAATCTTGATATTAAAACAACTTTTGAATATCAATAATCATGGAGGCAAACATGATACTTTAGATACTAACATTGGAATTCTTACTCTTGATTTAATACTACTTATTAAACTTCATGGAGTAAATAGAGTTTGCTGAAAGTTTGCAATAGGACTTATAAACTTTAAATTGACATTCAAAAACAATACGATACCAGTTTGTAAATTAAATATACAGAATTCTATAGTTCTATTATCTCAATTAAAACTAAGCATAAGGTAGTGAACAGATGCAATGACTACAACGAATTATGCAAATTCACTTTGATTTAGTTTATGACAAATTGAGTTCGACTAATCCAAATTAGAAATGAACTCCCACTCAAAAACGACATCCATCGTGCCTTTTTGGTGATTACATGAACCAAATCCACTACAGCAAGTCCGATCATCACGTGAGTTGGTAAAGCTTCGAAGGCGAGCATTAATATGGGCATCACATCAACTATATGACTCATGCTTAACCTTTCGGTCCGTGTTCCGAGGCCATGTCTGTACATGCTAGGCTCGCCAAGTAAGAACCTTAGTACTCGCGTGTGTAAAACTGTCTTACACCCGTTCTATGAAAGCGTAGAGTCAAGTACACCCGATCATCACGTGATGTCTCGAAACACGATCCATAAAACGGTGCATACTTAAGGAAGAACACATTTTATCTTGATATTTAAATGAGGGATCATCTTATAATGCTACTAAAAGCGCCAAACTAGCAATATAAGATGCAATACATGTAATGTGTAAAGTGAGATGATATGGTCCATGCATTTGATCACCATCATATGCATCGTGGTATGATCTCTATCATTCCTTTGTGTGTAAGGCCAAGGTCTATGGAACTTACACGTTAAGTGTGTTGTAAGAGTATCTACCATACATCTACTTACAACATTACCATATCAATACACTAGCCCAACAACGACCTAAACTAGACGCCTCTAATTTATCAATTGCAAGTTTTACGTGGCTTAGGGCTTTCGGAGATAGAATCGGTCTTACCTACGAACATGAACCACACCGAGGATAACCAAGTTATTAGTAACTCGTTGTAAATCAGATATTGACTATAGTAGGAGAGACAGACACCTGCCAGCCACTTATGCAAAACTAGTTGCATGTCAGTCGTGGAACCGGTCTCATGTGTGATGACATGTAACGTTCATACAGGCCGCTTCATCCCACTATGCCACCAATATCCAAAATACATGAAAGAAGCAATAACATGATCATCATCTCCCACATATAAACATATGTGTACTACCCGTGCAAAGCACCTACGCATAGATCAGGCTCTGATACCACTGTTGGGTTCGTAGCATAGAAAACAAAAAAATTCCTACAATGGGAACTATACGCCAAGATCTATCTACTAGATACAAGCAACGAGTGGATATACATCCATAGAGAACTTACCCTCGAAGACAACAAAGCTTTGTTAACGAGTTGGCACTCGTGGATGATGCAGTCGTACACTTGCTGATCTCAAGATCGTGATGAAGTCCTTCAGGTCCAGTAGCTCTAGCACCATCAGGTCCAGCACCATCAAGTCCAGCACCGCAAAGTAGCGGTGCATCCGTGATCGCACACACGTTCGTTCCACCGAACAACCTCCGCTTCCTCGCTCCAGCGATGCAGCAGAAGCAGCAACTCCTTTCCAGATAAAGCCACCAGGAACATGTATCTCTCTAATCCGAGACCATGGGGAATAACTAGAGGGAGAAGAGAACCTTCACGAGGAGGTGGTGCAAGAGGAGAGGAGCCATGGGGCTCCTTTTATAGGGGATGGGGTGCAGCCCCAAGGCCATGGCTTGGCCGGCCATGGTGGGTGCCCCCACCTCTCCCTCATTCATGTGGGTGGAGCTTCCACTAAGCCCACTCACATCAATTTCAACGCCACTCACTTTGCATTTAATGTCCACCAAATTAAATGCATTTTCTCTTTAAATAAAACACTTTTATTTATTTTATTCAGAATTTTGTTAAATACTTTAATTAACAAACATTCATATAAAACCCCTTGCAACATTTCAATATCACATGCAGAACCAATTTCAGCAATTTCACCCGAAACAGTTTCGGTGTCTATTGAAATAATTCCAGCGCTTTCTTAATCTTTATCTGAAACATATTTGCTCCTAAATGGTGTCGGTATCCCTTAAGTGTGTCACCCTATGGTTCGCGAATAATGCAGACATGATCGAGACCCCTCTCCGATCAATAATCAGCAGCGGGACCTGGAGATCCGTACTGACTCCCACATATTCAACGATGACTCTTGTGATCGTGTGAACCTTTAACATCGTAACTAAATACCTTTGTATCGTGATATATTACATGTCAGAGATTCGATCATCGGTATCCAAATACCTAGTTTGATCTCGTTACTGACATGTACTCTTTTCTCGTTCCCGTGATATAACATTCTAGTGATCACATCACTTGCTTGCAAGCTATTTCAATGTGATATCACCGAGAGGGCCCAGAGTATATCTATCCGTCATCGGGATGGACAAATCCCACTCTTGATCCATGAGCCTCAACATAACACCTTCGTAGCACTGAACCCACCTTTATAGTCACCATGTTACGGTGTGACGTTTGATTTTATCAAGATACTCTTTTGGTGTTAGCAACTAACATGATCTCATGGTCTAAGGACTAAGATTACTCCGTATGATGTTATATCAATATAAACATAATGAATCTGATCGTAATGTTATACTTTGGATGAATGTTCATCACATCATTTCACAAATGGTGTGACCTCATTATTAACAACATCCAATGTCCATGATCAGGAAACCTTGATCATCTTGTTAATAAATGAGCTAGTTTATATGAGAGGCATTACTAGGAACTTTGTATTTTGTTTATTAAACACACATGTATTAATGTTTCCAATTAATACAATTATAGCATGCAACATAAACATTTATCGTAAATAAGGAATAATATAATAACCACTTTATTATTGCCTCTCGGGTATATTCCCTTCACCTACCACTAGACCTAGGTACGAGAGGCCGAGGCTAGCTGATACGTCCAAAAGGTATCTACTTTCCCGAACACTTTTGCTGTTGTTTCTCCTCTACACTTGTGTGATTTGGATGCAACTAATGCGAACTAACGCTGTTTTCAGCAGAATTGTCTTGGTGTCTACTTTTTGTGTAGAAAATAAACTATCAGGAAAAATCCCGGAAAATATGCCAAAAATCCTATTTCACCCGAAGACTGCAGGAGCCAGAATACGAGACGGAGAGGAGCCCTGGGGTGGCCACACCACCTGGTGGCGTAGGCCAGGCCAGGCCGTGCCAGGGGGTGGTGTGGGCCCCCAGGCACCCCCTCGGCCTCTCTCTTCGCCTATAAGGAGCCTTGTGACCTAAAAACTTCGGGGGGTTCGAAGTTTTTCCAGAAGGAGTTCCGCTCCGCCGCCACCACCAGATTCCACGAAACAGCACCAGAAAGTCCGTTCTGGCATCCTGCCGGGACGGGGAATTGGAGGAGATCATCGCCATCATCATCACCATCGCTTCTCCATCGACCATCCATGTTTCCCCCATCTATGAGTGAGTAATCCCCCGCTGTAGGCTATGGGGATGGTAGGGATTGGATGAGATCGTTCATGTAATGGCATTAGATTGTTAGGGCATAGTGCCTGGTATCTTTTATTAGTGCTTTATGACTTTGTTGCGACTTGTTGTGCTTAATGCTTGTCACTAGGGCCCGAGTGCCATGATTTCAGATCTGAACTTATTATTGATTCATCATGATAGTATTGTTTGTGGTCTTATCTACAGTTGTATACACACGTCGTTGTCCGGAACATATGGTCCCGAAGTGACAGAAATCGGGGTAGCCGGAAGGGAAAGGCTTTGATGTGAGGATCACATGTGTTCACGGAGTGTTAATGCTTTGCTCCGGTGCTTTATTAAAAGGAGCACCTTAATTGCCAGTAGTTCCCTAGAGGCCCCTCTGCAAACGGGCTGGCAGGACAAAAGATGCTGTGCAAGTTCTCATTGCGAGCACGTATGACTATATATGGAACACATGCCTAGGATTGTCTAGTACTTGGGTGCTTTATCTTATTTATCTGTAATTGCCCTATGTTCTGATTGCTATGTGAATTGTCTTGTCCATGCGACGCCCGTTCATCCATCCCTATGCCTACCGCACTCGAATCCCACTGTTTACTGCTTTTGTTACTACTATCTTTGCTTTGCTACTACTGTTACTTTACTATTCCTACTACAAAACTGTTGCTACTGATAAACTGCTGTGAGCAAGATTGTTTCCAGGTGCAGCTGAATTGACAACTCAGTTGTTAAGGCTGATAAGTATTCTTTGGCTCCCCTTGTGTCGAATCAATAAATTGGGTTTCACTTCCCTCGAAAATACTGCGATACACCCCCTATACTTCTGGGTCATCAAGACTATTTTCTGGCGCTGTTGCGGGGGAGCATAGCTTTATTTATCAAGTTTAGTTGGATTCTCTATTGTTCGCTGCTTTCCATCCATCATGGGTAAGTCTCGTGATGGCAAGGTTCCTATTTTACCATCCACTACAAGAAGAGGTACGGTTCTGAACACCTCTACCGCTCTTGATTCACCGTCTGTTCTGAGTAAGTTCCTTACACCACCACATACACATGCTACACACACTGCTACTACTGCTGAATCTGAAACTTCTGATGCTGATGATGCTGCTTCTACTGTGCTTGATAAGAGTGGTTCATTAGGTCCTTTCCTAGATGCTACGATTGCTAGAACTATAGTTGGAAATACCGAAACTCCTAATGAACACACTGCTACACCTGTTAGCTCACCCGAGTCTAGTGAGAGTTATGATGCTGAAGAAGATTATGTTGAGATCACTGATGAGTTTATTGAAGAATGTAGGAACACCCATGATAGGAGCGCTGCTAAGAATCTCCTTGAGAGGCGTACTATTAGACCCAAATTATCTCCTGCTGCTAAGTTTGCTGCTTCTCCTGTAAACATTATAGATGAAGATTATGATTTCTCTCTCGATCTATCCTACATAGCTATTGTCGATAAAGAACCTTTTGGCGGGACTAAGAATGAAAGTGCGATAGCACATATGAATGAACTTTCTACCATGAGTGGCTTGTTTTCTATTGATATTAAAATGCGTACTTACTTTGTTGCTAAGATTTTCCCTTTTTCACTGAAAGGAGAAGCTAAAACTTGGTTTGGTAATTTACCTCCTGGATCTATTGATAGCCCTGAGTGCTTGTTTAATACTTTCCTGCAGAAATATTTTCCTCCTAGTGCTAGACATGCTGTTTTGCAGGAACTTTTTGATTTTAAACAGGGAGAAAAAGAGGTATTGCCCAAATCTTGGGCAAGGTTTTGTGCTTTGATTCATGCACAGGCTGGAAGTCCATTACCTAAGAATGAACTACTTGATATATTTTATAATGGACTAACTGAAGAATCTAGGACATACCTAGATAGTTGTGCTGATTGTGTTTTCAAGAATAGGACTCCTAAGGAAGCTGAGGAATTAATGGCTAAAATAAGCAAGAATTATGAAGATTGGACTCCTCCTAAACAAGCTATACCAGAAGTAATTGTACCTGAACCATCTATTCCGGTGCCTATTCCAACATCAAAGAAGAGGGGAGTTATTGAATTAAATGATGAAGTGATGAAGGAAGCTAAGAAATGTCTTAAGGAGAAGGGAATTAAAGCTGCAGATGTCAAGAATTTACCTCCTATAGAAGAATTATGTAAGCCTATTCCCTATTCACCCACTATTTAGGTACACTCTCTCCAACACTTTGATGAAGGTGATATCCCTTACTTGAAACCTCCTGATCAATGCTTAGAAGAATTTGATATCTTTATTGTTAAGCAAGATAACTTTAATAAAAGGGTGCAAAATCATCTAATGGAAAACACTAGAGCTATTGTTGAGTTGAAAGATATTGTGGAAAGAACCTCTAATGATGTTAAAATGATTGTTACACACTTTCAAATGGTGCAAACTCAAATAGATCAACTCGTTAAAGTGCAAAACAACTTGCTAGTTAATGTAGCTAAAAAAACACGCTTATGAAATTAGAACTAGAAGTGGTGCTGCTACCCAGGATCCTCTATATCCTGAGGGGCATCCCAAAAGAATTGAGAAGGATTCTCAACGAGCTGTAAATAGTGGTTCTACTCGTAAGAAAAGGAAAAAGAAACATAAAACTGTTGTAGAACCCTCTGAACCTGCTATAGATCCTAATAGCATATCTATCTCTGATGCTGAAACTAAAAGTGGTAATGAAGAAAATGAAGTTCCTAATGAAGAAAAAGTTGAAGAAGAACCTGAAAACCACACTAAGACTACTAAATACACCAAAGAAGATTTTATTGCTAAGAAACATGGTAGTGAAAGAGAACCTTGGGTCCAAAAACCTATGCCTTTCCCTGATAAGAAACACAAGTCAAAGGAAGATGAACACTATAATAAGTTTTGTGAGTGGATGAAGCCTTTATTCTTGCAACTTCATTTGACTGATGCTATTAAATTGCCTCCTTATTCAAAGTATATGAAGGACATTGTCTCGAATAAAAGGAAGATCCCTAATGAAGAAATCTCTACTTTGCTTGCTAATTATTCCTTCAATGGTAAGGTTCCTAAGAAACTTGGAGACCCATGGATTCCAACTATCCCTTGCTCTATTAAGAACAGTTATGTTAGAACTGCTTTGTGTGATTTGGGAGCTGGAGTTAGTGTTATGCCTTTCTCTCTCTATAAGAGGCTTGAGCTTGAAAAATTGATACCAACTAATATATCTTTGCAAATGGCTGATAAGTCTACCACTATTCCTGTGGGTATATGTGAGGATGTACCTGTCCAGGTGGCTCATAATTGCTTGATATTAACTGATTTTGTTGTGCTTGAAATGCCTAAAGATGATAATATGTCTATTATTCTTGGGAGACCTTTTCTTAATACTGCAGGAGCTGTTATTAATTGTAATCAAGGAAAGGTGACCTTCAATGTTAATGACAAGGAACATACTGTCTATTTCCCCAAGAAGATTGAAAGGACTTATGGTTAAAATTCAATTGAACATGTTGAAGGCATTCAAGTTGGAGAAATATATTGTCCCATACCAAAAGAAAAATTTGAAACTATTATGATTGGGACCATTGCTATCAAGGTTGAGGTAACATAATCATTAGTGGAATACAAAGTTTTGTCTCATATGCAATTGTTTTGGTAGCAAGACTTGATCAACCTTGCTAACAAAAGGATTCCATTGAACAAAACAATGTTTTCATTATGATTATCCCCGTTTATTTCTATCCTTTGCATTTTAGTTTTTGCTTTCGTTTAGTTTTCTTTGTGTTGTTAGTTGCTTGCATGCTAGAACTTCTGTAGTTCTAGCCTTGTTTTTGTCCTTGCATCATGTTTCCAAAAATAAAAAAAATCTGTCTGTCAGAAAAATCATTCTTCTATTTCTGAAAAATGCCAAAAAATAAAGTGTCTCGAAAAATTCCAGAAAATTCATATTAAATTTTTACATGAAAAAAGGGGCAGAGGAGTACCTGGTAGGTACCAGGGGGGCCCACCAGGCAGGCACACCACATGGTGGCGCGACCAGACCTGGGTGGCGCCATGCCCTGGTGTGGGCCACCCCTGGCCCCCCACTACCTTTCTCTCCTACCACTTTCTTCTCTCTCCCGAGTAAGCTCCAGTTCATAGCTGTAAATCGCGTTCTCTCTATGCTTGCCCTCGATTTCTTCGATCTCTTTTCTCAGCCCATCTTTCTTGCTGAAATTTGGAGCAATTGTTCCTTGGTATGTGACTCCTCCCCTTGTCCAAGTAGATTTGTGTTTAGTGGATTGTATGTTGAGTATTTTACTGCTGTAGGTGACTGGTTTTGAGGGCTTGTAAGCTAGTTTGATGCTTAGAGATATAGTTTGGATGCATGTTTAGGCCTCTTGCTAGTCCTTGTGAGTAGAATCCTTCATTATATTTGATTTGCAATCACTTGTTTAATAGGTGTTTAAATTTCAGAATACCAAGCATGAACAACCACACTTTTGGAGAGATATTTGAGAGTGATTCACCTAGGAGGTCAAGGCCCTCAAGAACAGCCTCTCAAGCTAGGCCATCATATAATGAAGACGTCATTGCATCACGTATTGGCAGTGAAAGAGATGATGGAGATGCTCACCCATCCTCTTTCCCTTGTTTTACTTTCTTGCAAGCTGCAGGTATTCTTGATGATTTCTTGCTACTGATTGAGAGGGTTGGCTTGACCTGTTATATGCAAGATGAGAGTGCACAATATGCTCTGCTCACCAAATTTTTTGTTGAGAGCTTCTCATTTTCTAACACATCCTATCATTCTACTGTCTCATTTAAGATCTATGATATGCCCTTCACCATGCCTTTGGAGAGATTTTGCAGTATTGTAGGTGTGCGTATGGCAGGGACCGTTAAGAAAATTCAAGGGCGGCCCGTTGATTTATTGGAGCTTTACCGAGGGGTGACCAATGATGATGACCGCGTGGCGCAACGCGGAAAGATAAGAAATATCCAACTCCCTGCTCTTAGATACTTTGCTTACTATCTTGCCACTAGTGTATTGGGTAGGGAGAACACTAGTAATATCTCCAACTATCACTTAGCTTTCCTTGCTGCTGCGCTCAACAATGATACTCGGTACAATCTTAGCTCTCTTATTGCTCGCCGCCTAGCTGCTAGGGGGCCTATCTGTGGGGGCATCATTGCCTCGCTTGTAGTCAATGCATTAGATCTTTCAGTGGCTCCCGATGATGTTATGCTAGCACCATAGAGGCTCGACCTTGTTGCCATGAAAACTCATCACTTTGTCACTGCTACCTCTGATTTAAACAATCTAGTATATAGGATGCCTTTCACTAACGGGGATGAAAGGGAGATCCTTTTGCCCCAGCCTGCTTTGTTCAGCGTTGACAAGAGACCGTGGCCGCGCTCCAAGGAGGAGGTGGACGAGCAGCTTCGCTTGTTGGGTTTCCACGAGCAGCAGGAGGATGTGCCCTCCTATGATTATTCCGCACATTACGGAGGGACGTACTCTGGCTCGCACCAGGACGAGGGTACCTCCTCGTCGTACCCCGGTGACACTTCATCTTGGCCAGCCTGGGATTGATACCCACTTAGGCCAAAAGCCTAAGCTTGGGGGAGGTACGCCGACACCGCACTCATCTCCATATCATGTTGCGTCGGTTCTTTGTATATTCATGTTTTCGTTCTCTTTCTAGTTTTCGTTCTTCTTTGCTTTTGCTTTCTAAAAACACAAAAAGACCAAAAATATTTTTGTTGTTTCTCTTTGGTTTGCTTCTTCTTTTTTGCTTTGGTTTGCTTTTTTCCTTTTTTTTCTTTGTTTAAACTATTTGAAAAACCCAAAAAGATGTTGCTTTGCTTGTTTTTCTCTTTTGGTTCTTGTTTAAAAATCGAAAACACCAAAAATATTTGTCGTTCTTCTTTGGTTTTTGCGAGTTGGCTATAGGGTTCGGCAGTTCTCAGTGGATTATTGGTTTCATATTATTATTCAAGCCACACAAGTGAAGAGCAATAATGAGGATCAATGACAACTTGAGGCGTGGTAAGAGGCTGGTAACAAACTCTAGTTGTCTTCATTTTTGTACATATACTCATCATTGTGAGCTTGCTTAGTCCGTTCATGTAGAGTGTATGTTTTCTTTGGATGCTTAGTAGTTCTTGCTTTCTTGTGATTAGCTCCAGCTCGCTAATAGTTTGTAGCATGTCTCATGAATGTTTGCTTGCATTACTCTATTCATAAATTGGTATGACACTATGGTATCCTCCTCTGAATGTTTCATTTGATCGACTTGGCACATGCTCACGCATGCACATGACTGTAATAATCACTTAAGCCTTGACGAAGTATTTTGCCTTGAGGATCTTGAATCATTTTCATGCCATGAGTAGTCTTGTTTTGTTGTAAGCATGATAATGGCAGCTATCGCTCTCTCGTTTGTCGCTCCCTTACTATTGCTAGCCTTCATTTCCACTGAGTGTTTTACTCATGTTTCCAACTCCCTAAACCAAATATTTCCAAAGTGTCCACCATACCTACCCATTAGCATCATTTGCTACTTCCGTGCATATTCAATATGCCTTGTTTTCTTCCGAATAAAATGTTTGCTTGTTATAAGAAAGTTAGTTAGTAAAGCTCTCACGAACTTGATGGCACACTTTACTTTATTACCTCTAATAAACTTGAACCATTGGGTCCTTCTTTGTTGCGTATATGCTTGCGCTTTATAAGTTGAAATTAGCAGAACCATGTACCATGGGGAACGCTTTCAACATTGCACTTGTACTTTGTACCCCGTTGATATTATGTTCTTTTGCTTACGAATCCCGGCGGTGTGAAATAAAAGTGGAACTTGTAAGATCATGGAGTTTGTATATGTGTTAGAGAAACGCCTAGGCCGCTAGCCTAAGCCATGCCTAATCATGGTGGAAACTTGCAGCATCACCATAGTGAGCACTCTATGAAGCATCCTCAATAAAATCCTATGCAAATAGCAAATAAAAAGATCGTTGAGATGCTCATTATCTGCTTGCCCTGTCATTTTGATTATGGGAAAGCTCCCGTATCATGTGCAAGGGGTACCCCGTTGGCGGTTCTCAATGATACGTATATACTTACAATAACAAGAGCTTACTTGTGACTGAAGTTGAGTAGCATGAGGATCGGTCTTCGTAAGTAAGGGGCATGAGACTTCAATTTATAACTTGTCAAGCATATCCTCTTAGTTGTGTCACTTTCACCTTAACCACATTAAAGATGCTTATGATAGGGGCAATGAGAGCTCAAAGCTAACGAGTACCATACTTTCAGCATTTGGAAGCCTTTCAAAATTATTCAAAATCTTTTTCTTCTACTTGTTGAGTCTCCATATATTCTTTGAGCGCTTTCTTTAGAGCATTAGTTGTCATTTTTTGTGTTTGTTCCATTACTTGATTATTTGTGTTATGACTTTGATGCTTGTATCTTTGATATCTTTACTTCTAGTCATCACTTGAACTTCAGAGGTGCCTTGACATTCATAATCCAAGGCAAGCGAGATACCACTCTATCATACCTTTCTATGAGCATTGTAATGTTGCTTATGTTTGTGCTTCGTGCTACTTATTATTCTTGAGTTGGAATCTCTTCATAGCTTGCAATGACTATTAAGTAGACTCAGTTGCATACTCTTTATTATGAATTGTCTAAGTAGTTGATCACATTGCTGAGATTATTTACATCATATGAAGCAAATGTGTTCGTGAAAGTTCTTTTATCGCACTCAGTTATCAACTGAATTGCTTGAGGACAAGCAACAAGCTAAGCTTGGGGGGAGTTGATACGTCCAAAACGTATCTACTTTCCCGAACACTTTTGCTGTTGTTTCTCCTCTATAGTTGTGTGATTTGGATACAACTAATGCGAACTAACGCTGTTTTCAGCAGAATTGCCTTGCTGTCTACTTTTTGTGCAGAAAATCAACTATTAGGAAAAATCCCGGAAAATATGCCAAAAATCCTATTTCACCCGAAGTCTCTAGGAGCCAGAATACGAGACGGAGAGGAGCCCTAGGGTGGCCACACCACCTGGTGGTGCGGGCCAGGACAGGCCGCGCCAGGGGGTGGTGTGGGCCCCCCAGGCACCCCCTCGGCCTCTCTCTTCGCCTATAAGGAGCCTTCTGACCTAAAAACTTCGGGGGGTTTGACGTTTTTCCAGAAGGAGTTCCGCTCCGCCGCCACCAGCAGATTCCACGATACAGCACCAGAAACTCCGTTCTGGCACCCTGCCGGGATGGGGAATTGGTGGAGATCATCACCATCGCTTCTCCATCGACCATCCATGTTTCCCCCATCTATGAGTGAGTAATCCCCCGCTGTAGGCTATGGGAATGGTAGGGATTGGATGAGATCGTTCATGTAATGGCATTAGATTGTTAGGGCATAGTGCCTAGTATCTTTTATTAGTGCTTTATGACTTTGTTGCGACTTGTTGTGCTTAATGCTTGTCACTAGGGCCCGAGTGCCATGATTTCAGATCTAAACTTATTATTGATTCATCATGGTAGTATTGTTTTGGGTCTTATCTACAAGTTGTATACACACGTCGTTGTCCGGAACCTATGGTCCCGAAGTGACAGAAATCGGGGTAACCGGAAGGGAAAGGCTTTGATGTGAGGATCACATGTGTTCACAGAGTGTTAATGCTTTGCTCCGGTGCTCTATTAAAAGGAGCACCTTAATTGCCAGTAGTTCCTTAGAGGCCCCGCTGCAAACGGGCTGGCAGGACAAAAGATGTTGTGCAAGTTCTCATTG
Source organism: Avena eriantha (assembly GCA_910589775.1). Classification (NCBI taxonomy): domain Eukaryota; kingdom Viridiplantae; phylum Streptophyta; class Magnoliopsida; order Poales; family Poaceae; genus Avena; species Avena eriantha. The sequence continues at coordinate 151,007,057 of OU342742.1, read as the reverse complement.
CGAGCACGTAGGATTATATATGGAACACATGCCTAGGATTGTCTAGTACTTGGGTGCTTTATCTTATTTATTTACAATTTCCCTATGTTCTGATTGCCATGTGAATTGTCTTGTCCATGCAACGCCCGTCCATCCATCCCTATGCCTACCGCACTCGAATCCTACTGTTTACTGCTTTTGTTACTACTGTCTTTGCTTTGCTAATACTGTTACTTTACTATTCCTACTACAAAACTGTTGCTACTGATAAACTGCTGTGAGCAAGATTGTTTCTAGGTGCAGCTGAATTGACAACTCAGTTGTTAAGGCTGATAAGTATTCTTTGGCTCTCCTTGTGTCGAATCAATAAATTGGGTTTCACTTCCCTCGAAAATACTGCGATACACCCCCTATACTTGTGGGTCATCACTAGCCTAGGCGAGGAGGAGGCGGGCTAGGTCGGGGCGGCGGCGGCCGGCTGTAGGGGAGGGAAGGGGCTAAGGTTGGGGGATCATGGCGGCGTGCATGCGTGGGAGTGGGGTCGCGGGAGGGGGCTCCTAGCGGCATGCGTGTGTGGGAGTGGAGTCACGGGAGGGGTGGGTGGTTGGCAGAGGTGGATGGATAAGGTGAGAGAGGTGGGCAAGGAGAAAGGTGGGCCATTGGATCGGTAGAAAAATGATGCTCCAGATTTGCTTCAGTGGGGTGATCCGTGGGATGTTGTTTCTTGTCATGTGATTGGCTTGATGTGTGTTTCTTCGGGGTAGTTTTGACCGTAGTTTGACCTAGCCATAGAAACGCCGCAACTTTGTCATACAAACTCGGAATCATATGAAACCAATTTTATTGGAAAGATAACGACAAGTAGTGTCCAAAAAAACCAACCGGGGAGATTTCAAACCTTTCCGTCCACTCCTGGTGAAAAACACAAATGTCTACCGAATCGGCAGGAAGTGGGTCCGGTTTGAACTACAGGTACATGATCTAATCTTATGATTTTTTGCAAAGATCATTTTTTAACTCACAATATGATGTTTCTTCAGAGATCCAATGCAAGTTTAGTGAGGCTAAGCCCCGAGCTAAGAATCTTCATGTCCGTAGTTCGAGAAAGATTGACGATAGTTTGAAACGGGCATAAAAAATTCAAAAACGACCCAAATAATGTGAAACCTTCGCGTGGTATCATATTATGTGACATAGTTGGAAGGAAAAATATCAAAGTTGGTATATTGATTATGTCTCAAAAAAACCTTCACAAAATGACCTATCTCATTCGAGGTTTCCTGACTTTTGGGTCAAACGACCAATGTTATGGCTAGAATCGTGACATAGTTTGTGATAATGTGCCCATATTGTGCACACGTGCATATTGGGATGGCGAACAATGTTGCAGGAGGAATTTTTCCTTTTCGATAGGAAGTTGTCTGGTTTAAACTACAAGTACATGATCTAATGCTCATGATTTTCTGAAAAAATCATTTTTAGACTCACGATATGATGTTTCTTCAAAGATCCAATTTAAGTTTAGAGATGATCGTACCATAGCTCCCGGGTGTCACCGTCTTCACGCGCATGCGATAACACTTAGAGAAGTGGTGGACGTGCCGCTGGGAAACTCCCGCGACGGGTCCAACGGGGGGAACCGGTGGAATATTGGGACCAACCTTGGTTTTCTATGTAGATATGGTTTAAACATTCCTAAACAAACAAAAAAGTACATTGGTGGAACCTCGTACAGAGAGCTAGGGGGTAGATCCCCCGGGCCCACCGACCGGTGCTTTTCGACCCCAAGAGCCTCATAAACCCACCCAAACTTGCTAGTGGACCTAGAAAACTTGCATGTGGACCTAGGATACATGTGAAAGTGTTGTGAAAATCTCATAGATGCAAGACATAGCTCCCCGGTGTGACCACTTAGCAGATTCCTGGAACTCTAGGTGGAAATGTCCCGCCGCGGGTATACCAGGGGTTAGAATGTCCCACAAGGTCCCAATATTGGTTTTCCTTATATCTATGGCCTAAACTTACCTTAACAAACACAAAAGTATATTGGTGGAACCTCGTACGGAGAGAGCTAGGGGTAGATCCCCGGCTGCCCCGCAGACTATGGTTTCGATGGGAGACGGCCGCTGGAGCGCTGGAATCCACCAAACCACATAATTATAGTGTGCTGGCCAAATCACGTAATTAAAGTGTCCATAGATACAATATGGATGATATTTGAGATAAAATATGTGCTAAAAGAAAATAGAGGCAAGAAAGGGGGAATGGAAAAAAAACAGGGTTTGTTGTGCGCAATACATGGCAAAGGCTCCTTTACCGTGTAGGGTACACGACAAAGAACCAATATGGGTGATATTTGAGATAAAATATGTGCTAAAAGAAAATGAAGGCAAAAAGGGGATGTGAAAAACCAGGGCTTTGCCGTGCGCAGTAAAGACCTTCCCACGTTGAATAAACCGAGCGGAAATATTTTGCGCCTTAATTAAAATAAATGGCGGGAATATTTCGCGCAAAAAAAAGAATTTGCAATTTAAAACTTTGTCGTGCCTAGCGGTGAGGCACAAGGCAAAGCCCTGCCGTCACCACGGCCCATCAACTGCGCTGAAACGGTGGGCCCCATGAGATGGTGTGTCGTGCTATTTCTTTGCTGTGGGCTGTTTTTGGCCTTTGCCATGGATATTTTCTTTGCCGTGTGTCTTTTCTGGGCTTTGACGTGTGGCTTTACTTTGCCGTGTACCCTATATCTTGCTGCCGTGTCAGCCTTCTTTGCCGTGCGTTGTGTTTTGGGATCACACGACAAAGAGGTCTTTGCCGTACATTGGCGCACGGTAAAGCCACCGTGCACAGCAACACCAAATTTTCCCGTAGTGAGTACATTTATAACTAAACAAGCAAATTGAACTCACATACGAGCTCCATAAGCACATATCTGAGCACGTAGCTGGACATGATATAAATCTGTGAACAGTGTCAGATTTGCTGACAACGATTGGTTTCAGATAAACCCAATGAAATATATGAATCATTCATTAGTCTAGTCTCTATCTCTGTCTATTAGTGAAAAATTACACCATAAACAAGGAAACTATTAGTGAAAAATTACACCATAAACAAGGAAACTGAACCCAATGGTCAAATACTCTAGCTTCACCACTGCCAGGTAATATAGGAATGTGGACTGTTTGGTATAGGTCCGGTATGTCGGCAGGAACTTGGCGGTCGCCATCTCCTGCGTTGCCGTCTCTCCCTCCTGCTAGCTAGGGTTAGTAGTGACGCAACCGGAGAGTGGATTCGAGGGAATAGGCGAGGAGGAGGACGCAGATGTGCGCTGGCAGGCGGAGGAGGAGGCAGAGGTGCGTCGGCAGGTGAGTGCCGACGAGGGTCAGCACGGGCGCAGGCGGAGTGAGAGCATCTCCACTTGTTGGCCGTTCCCAGGCTGAAATCCGGACCTAAATAGCGTCGAACGGAGGAATGGCCGATTTCTCACCCGCGTTCACATGTCGAGTTCCCAGGCGAAGCAAAAAACGACGACATTTTTGAATTTTCTCGTTCCCGTGGCGAAATCTTGGCCATAGGGTGTTCGGCAGAAGTACGTCCAAAAAAGTTCGGCCATCAAATTATTACAGAACAAGATAAAATGGGTCGGCGACCAGTCGTTGATGGGGGTGATCTCCTCCGGTGTGTCCGGTGCGACGGGGATGGGTTTATCGGCGTTCCTATCGGCCGACTGGTTGGAGGAGGTCGAAGCGGAGCTCGGCGAGGGCACGTCGGCGGAGGTGTTCGGCGGAGAGCTTGGCGCATTCTCGGCATTGTCCTCCTCGAGGATGTCCTTGCACCGCGCCATATACCAGGCCTTGACCGGCAAGCTCATCGCCGAGATGTCTTCACCGCCCATGAAAAATTGCAGATCCGTGTTCATCTTCTTGGCGCCGAAGTTCGCTTTGAGGAGATCGAGCTTGCGGTCTTGGTTCTATAACAGCTGCGCCCATCTCTGCTTGGTCTTCTCCTCCCTCTTCTTGGTATGGGCCTTTGTGTCGGCGGTGCACCTCTCGATGGATTCCTGGAGGCGCTCGGCGGGAGGTCCTGCGGCTTTGAGCATCTTCACCTTCTTCTGGCCGAGTTCTGGCCTTCCTTCGCCGGCAGCAGGTGGAGGAGCCGTCGGGTTGTACACGCCGTCCTTCATCTTGGCGAGGGTCAACCAAGTATCGGCCCATTTCTGGCATTTCTCAATCAAAAAAAACACGTAATGGGACTTGAACTCCGTCCCGGTACATGCCGAGTGCGCGGAGGAGCTGCAAAGGTAAGGCAAAGTGTGCCAGGATAGGCATGAACAAGTACCTTCGGCTAGTGTTCGGCGAAGCACCTTGCCATCCATGCTCTCGCCGCTGACGGATGTGCGTTCGACCTCCTCAAGAAGGTTGTGCCACTTGCTGCACGCCTGCTGGATGAGCCCCCAGTGGTTGGTCATGGCTTTCTCGTGGCGCTCCATGTGGACTTTGTTGTACGTTGGGTCGCAAAGGTTGCGTTCGTCAAACGCTAGCTTCACGCGCTTCCAGTAGTTGCCCGAATTTTGGTTGGCGCCAGTGATGGGATCCATGCTCACCGCTTTCCAAATGTCGGCGAGGCAAAGGTCCTCAAGCGCCGTCTACTTGATCCATGGCTCCGTCGCCAAGGTGCTCGCCTTCTTCTTGCCTTTTCCTTTGCCCTTCGCCGGAGTCAGGCCATCGCCTTCCTCTTCCTCCTCGGTCTGGGTCTGCTCGGCGAAATCCTAAAACTCGATGCCGTGTTCGGCGTCGGCTTGGGACTGTTCTTGGGTGAAGAAACTAGCATTGCAGGCCGCAGTCGCTGCCGATCCTTCGGTGATCATGCCCTGCATGTAGGCTTCGGTCGACATTCCGCCAAACATGTTCTGGGCGTCGGTCTCGCTGTGGTCGCGTGTGACGAGCTTCCGGTGAACGGCAGAGGGTCGCGGCGCGCCGTCGAGGAAGCGACGTACGACGGAGAGGAGGAGTAGGGGGCGTTGATGTCGATGCTAAAGGCCGGAGGAGGGCATGGTACGGGGTAGGGGAAGACGGTGTTCGGGTTGAACCCGCCGTCGAACTCGGGAGAGGAGGAGTACCTCTGCCGTGGGTTTGCATGGTTCTCCTGGAACATCGTCGGCGAGATCGGCGAGAAGCCGCCAGGCGAGTATCCGACAGGCGAAGCGACGCTTGGTTGGCTCCCCCAAACGTCGTCGTACTACGCACGTAAGGACGTCGCTGCCGCTTCCCTCACCGCCTGTACCTCGGCCGCGGCTCCCCTCATCGCCTGAGCTTCGGCGAGCTCCTACGCCTGCTTGGCCCTTGTCTTCTTGTCCCTACGGTTGTCCATAGCGAACTTTCTCTTCGTGGATAGGGCCAACCAGGCGGGGGCACTCATGCCTTCAGGTTTCGGCGCAGGCGCTCTCGGCTTCCTCACCTTTTTCTCCTTTGGTTCGCCGGCGGCGGATCGGGGTTTGGCGAAAGCCTTGGGCGGGAGCTCGGCGAACTGGCGGGGGATGTGGGGGATTGTGGAGTGAAGGCGGGAGGAGAAGAGGAAAAGGGCGGGAACTCGGCCTCCACTCGCTGACAGGGCTGGCCCAACCTCGTTTTCTCTCTATCCGGCGTTCCCAGGCCAAACCAGGCCGTTCCCGACGCCTCGGGTTCGGCCTGAGAACGCCGGAACAATTTTGGGCCAAATCCGGACGAAACCGGCATCCTGGAAACGCGACTGGGCGAAATTTCACCGTCCGGACGAAAAATAGGTCCTGGGAACGCCTTCCTGGGAACACGAGTGGAGATGCTCCGAGCGGGGGCGAGGGAGATTGGTGTCGGGCCGAGAGAGAATGGGTGTTGCTGCCATGGGTTCCGGCTCAATCGCGTCCGTTCGCTCCGAATCGGACGGCCTGGGCCGTTGAAGGAGCAAAAAGAGCGGGCGTCCGCTGGATAGAAATTCCGAAATTTTATTAGTTTGACTTCTGTTCTTATTTTCCCGCGATTCATCCATTCATCCAACCCGATAACGCTTCATTCCTGCTCCAAATTTCCAAACAACCGCTGAAGTAGGGCCCCCCCACCAAACCCTAGACCCGAGCCGCCGCGCGATTTGGGGGCGCGATTCACCGGAGAAATGTCACCACGGCGTCGCTATACCGAGATTCGCCGGGGCCGGGCGACTCAGACTGCGGCGGCGGAGGCGGACGCCCTGATATCACTGCCCCCAGAGATCCTCGACGACATTCTCACCCGCCTCGGCACCCGCGACGCCGTCCTCACGTCGGCACTCTCCCGCGCCTGGCGACGCCGGTGGGAGGCCCTCCCGTCCCTCGACCTAAGCTTTCCCAGCCCCACAGACAGGGATGGCGCGCCGGAGGGGCTGGGCCTGGGCGCCGTCGACGGCATCCTCCTCCGCTTCCCTGGCCGCGTCGGGCTCTTCTACGCGGACCTCGACAATACCTACGCGGGCCGCATCTACGACTGGCTCTGCGTTCTCTCCCGCCGAGGTGTTGAGATCCTCTGCCTCAGCTTCGGCGACGGTTTCCCCGCCCTCCCCTCTTCCGTCTTCTCCTGCACCCAGCTCACTAAGCTCAGTCTCTGTGGCTGCTCCATCCCTCTCCTACCCCCAGGCTTCGGGGCCTTCCCGGAGCTAAGGTGTCTAGCTCTCAAAATGGCCGGTTACAGGAATACGGGGAGTACCAACTTGAGGAGATCATTGATACATCCCCGTTGCTCGAGTATCTAGACCTTACCGATGTTCTCATCAGTGGCGCACACGACAGAAAATGGGTGATTCGAGCCCCCAATCTCAGGAACTTCAAGATTTGTTCAGAAAACAATGATGGCTGGATCCTTAAGGAGTTGACATCCCTGTGTTATGCCGCTGTCAGTTTGTCAGACTTCCTTGTTCACCATAATTTTGCCAAGTTTCTTTCAGGGCTTGCTCAAGTTACAGAGCTTCTGGTCGAAACATGCAATATACAGGTAAATTTTATTTTATCTTTCTGTAGTTTGGCTGAATCAATTAAAAGCTAATTAAGATGCCTTGCATCAGAAAATGGGGAGTTATTTTCCTACCGAAAAGTGAGGCCATGGCAGCTCTCCTGATTCTGTTAGCAACAATCTTATAAGAGTACAAACAATATAGTACAAATAACTTGCCCTAATTGGCCTCGAGCGCAGGCCGTATGTTCCTAGATGCTGTAAAAAACCTGTGCACATCTAGGCCTCTATACCGTTCAGTTAACTTTTTTTGGGGGTTATATCATGTTTTTCTAAATGCATCGTTTCACGGAAAAGGCTAATATTCACTTGCATATATTCGTTACTTCTATCACTGTGTTTTAAGTTGTATCCTGACCTTGTAAATAGGGTTAGTATATTATTTTTCTTGCTACAAATATTGTTTTTGTGTGATTTTATGGTGTGCTAATGTTTTGAACATCTGTGATCGTCTTGTATTTTGGTAGAAACAGGGTGTGTCACTTCTTTTGTATTGTTCCTTGATTCTAGAGATAAATCCAGTGTAAGTCCTGATATTATCCTCTTTTCCTCCAAATTTTCAGTCAAGTGCTATGATGCCGGAGATACTTCTATGCACCTTTCACAACTTGAAGAGCTTGACGTTATTTATGCATTTCTATAAACAACCACCTATTATGTTAACCTTTTGCTTGCTAAAGAGTGCCCCAAATCTTGAAAAACTCAAAATCGAGGTAATTATGTATGTTCCATACAGATTTTTGCCGGTCATTTTGCTGCTTCCAATTAATAATTACCTTTTATGCGTTTATACTTGAAGGTCTTCGATGTGGACTAGGAATTTGAGGCAAATGTAGAGTTTCTGAATGCATTATGGCCTGATGGCATATGTGCCAACCTTCAGGTTGTGCAGATGATCGGTATTAATTGGCGCCCAAATGAAATATCTTTTATAGAGCTCATTCTCTCGAAAGCAAGGCTTCTTCATACATTATCGATTAGTCACGGTAATAAACTTGTGATGTCTAATGAGGATGCTCTATATAAATTACTAAGATACAGAAGAGCTTCACCTCAAGTTCATGTCCTATTTAAAGGTAGAGAAACTTAATTTCGCACAGTAAATTCCATCTTATGTTTTCTTGTCTATTTGAAACTATTGATATGAATGCATGAAAATTTTCATTTTAAAATTACCCCTTTGTTGGTGCATTTCACGCTAAATTTCTTTATAGTTTTTATTACAGTTATGCAGTCATACTTCGCTGAAGTTCTTTGTGGCCTTTATTAAGTTCTGGACCCGCTGTATAGTCAGCATAGGAAATAGACATCCATGGCCTGCCCCCAGATGTTATCTATCCAAAGCAATGGAAATTTTATTTCACTTATTTACCATTAGATATGATGCTGTTTTATCTAACAGTAGTGGGGATTAGATTACCCAGGGTTCAAGAATCATGACATGAGCAGGGAGAAAAATATGGCACGACAAAGGGGAGCATTGTATTTTGGTTCAGTCCTACATATGTTCATCTGTACTTTTGGTATTCAATCATATATAAAATAGGCGTTAGTGCTAGCTCCCCCTTTTGTTTACCTTGGTCAGTGCCTCAACGGGAATACAAGTTGATGTCAATGCCATCATTTTTCATGAAGCTCTTCAAGGTAGCAATCATGTTAATGAAAAAACAAGTGCAGAATCTCTGCTGCATTTTATTAATAGGGACAAGATAATGCAATCACCAACCAGAAATCAGCGATACTCCTCAACAACTGAAAACTGAAAAGGCATACTAACACTGCAAGCAGCTTAACCATTGGATCCTGGATTTTTCTTTTAAGCGAATCTAGGTGCTTGACTTAGATGCGCAGCCTTTCACGTCACCTATCTGATGTTTTCCAGATGATCCATGCCTCTGGTGAAGCTTTTGCTAATTCCGCCGAATGGTGATCTGTTTGCATTTGTCATATATGCAACAGTGCAATATATTTTGGTTACATCTGTTTCCGTTGTGTTGTGATCAACTGCATAAAGAGTTTGTTTTCGTTGTCATGCAGGTAAAGCTGAAGACTATTAGGTCCGAGATGGACTTGTGGGTATTGCGGGAGACTCTGGACTGGGGATTCCACTCTAGCGAGACTGTTCTCTCAGTCTGATGCAGTATTTTGGATTAGAAATATGCAGCATGCAGGGAATGGCTTCTCAAGGAAGATCATTTTGCTATTAAAAGGCTCTTGTTAGTACTATTACTGTTGTGAGACATGTTTTAGGTGACCTTATAGACCTCTGCCGTGCTGGTGTTTCATGTCCCTGATCTACCAACTTTGTTGTTTGTCTTGGTGTGGTATTCAGTAATTTTTCGTTGCATCAAAGGGCATTGCATAAATTTGGAAAATAAGGTAAAGAGAATGTTAGACTGCCGGTGATAACACTTCTCCCTACAGAAAGGAAGGGAAAAAAGTGACATCTCATCTGTTTTAATGAGATAACATGTCAGGTATATCGGCCTAAGGCTGGTCATAGTAGTATCATACTACTATGCATGATACTAGTGTATGATACTATCTCCATAGTGCATGGTATCATATGGTAGTACCATACTAGTATTATATTTAATAATTTGTAGAATCTCAATGCAAAATTGTGTACAAGATTTATTTGCATGAATATTTTCTAGTTTTATATGCTATGATACGGTATCTATCTATGATACTCTAACCATCTTTTTTTTTTGAGAACACATCGACTTTATTAAATCACACTAGCACCATTACAATCAGCACGAAGGCTGTTTTGAAGAAAACTGGACTCGCCCCAGACCACTCCTGACATGTTGTGCAAACAAGCATAGCGTGCACACTCATGAGCAGAACCGTTCGCTGAGCAACGATTGGTCCTTTTATTATCCCATAGTCTAACTAGCTCCGAGCAATCAGTCTCAACCGAGATGTGACGGAAGGAGTGTGCTCGAGCAAACATTACGGCATCACGCAACGCCAACGCTTCAGAGGTCAGAGGGTCAACAATTCCAGGGTATGCTTTGCACCACGCCTCCTTGAATCTTCGTGATGAGTCTCTCACCACTCCCCCACTCCCTGCTACCATATCTTGGCCATTGATAGCGCCATCAACATTGATTTTTATTGTATCTCTACTTGGTCCGTGCCAAGTACACATCGGCCGATCACCATTGTCCTCAGTAGTTTTCTGTGGAAGCTCAAGCTCCAACAATGTGTCATGAACGGACTGTACCAAGCCAATGGGGTCGAACCCCTTCTCTCCGTGCGCCCATTTGTTTTAGGAAGACCAAATGGACCACATTACCGTGATCACCTTAGCTCTCTCATCTTGTGACCACCACGACTCACACAAGATATCTGCTGCCCAAGTCTCTGGATGTAATCTTGGTAATTTGATATTCAGTATATCCCTCGCAGCATTCCAAAAAAGATTGGCATGGGAACACTCTGCTAGTGCATGGAGTAACGATTCTGAAGTGGATTTGCATACCGGACATGTGCTATTATCTCTGACATGCCGCCGTGTGAGGGTTGAGTAATCCGGCACAATGCCTCGAATAACCCGCCACCAAAAAACGCGCACCTTCGGTACAACCTTCAGACTCCACAAGCGCTTCCACAGATCCTCTTGGCTCCGGGAAGAAGAGGTACATAGAACTGCTCGTTCCTCTGCCACATGAGCAACAAGCATACGATATGCAGACTTCACCGTGCACAAACCAGTCTTCTCATGAGACCACGCCAACCAGTCCTCTTCAGCTCAGCTACTAAGAGGAATTTGAATGATGCAATCAATATCTGGCTGGCTGAATTCGTTGTCATCCATTTTCTGAATATTCCACTGATGAGTGTCGGTAATCAACTCACTCACCCTCTCCACAGTGGCCTCTCCCGGCCTGTACAAAGGACGCAGCGTATCAGAGTTTGGGATCCAATTATCATCCCAAATAGAGATACTCTCTCCGGTACCAACTCTCTTGATAACCCCCTTCGCCAACGCTTCCCTGCCAGCGAGAATGGCACGCCAAGTACGGGAAGCTATCCGTGGAGCCGTAGCCTCCATGAAGGATTTATCATGGTAGTATCTAGCTCGTAATACTCGAGCACACAAGGACTCAGGCGAGATGATTAGTCTCCACCCTTGCTTACCAAGCAACGCAACATTGAAGGCAGACATGTCTCGGAAGCCTATGCCACCTTGTCCTTTCGGAATTGCAATTTTGTCCCATGCGAGCCAATGCATGGACTTCTTGTCGAGGCACCCAGCCCACCACCATTTTGCCAAAATTGATGTGATCTTCGTGCATGTTCCTTTGGTCAGGTTAAAACAACTCATTGGGTAGATTGCTTTGGCTTGAAGGACAGACTTTATCATCGCCTCCTTCCCAGCAAAAGACATCAGCTTTGGCGCCCACCCATTGACACTGCTCCGCATATGATCAGTGATATACTCAAACGCTTCACTCGTTAGGCTACCAGCTGCTGTGGGAAGTCCAATGTATTTTTCACTGAATGCTTCGATATCAATAGTCAATTCAGACTTTACTGCCGTTCGGTTAACCAGCTGGCCTGATGCCTGATAATACATGTTCAATATCTCATTCAACCGTGCATCACTTTGCACTGTCGCGCCAATGAAAATCAGACTATCATCCGCGAACAAAAGGTGAGTGATCCATGGCGCCCGGTGGCAGACTCTAATTCCGCGGTCAACAAAGCCTGTGTTATGGAAATTTAGTAGTGCCGATAGACCCTCTCCACATAGCAAAAACAGATATGGCGACATTGGATCACCCTGACGGAGGCCACAGGTCGGCTGGAATTGATCTAGGAGTTCTCCATTTACTTTCACCGAAAACCTGACCAACCTGACACACTTCATAATTAGCTGCACCATGGCAGTAGGAAAACCGATTTTAAGCATCATTGCCTCTAAGAAAGGCCACTCAATCCTATCGTAAGCCTTCATCATATCGAGCTTAACTGCGCACATTCCTTTCTTGCCTCTTTTGTTTCTTTTCATTGTATGAACACATTCAAAGGCAACAAGGGCATTATCCGTGATGAGACGCCCCGGGACAAACGCACTTTGTTCCTAGCTTATAATCTGCTCAAGCTCCGGTCTCATCCGATTGGCAATTACCTTAGCACAAATCTTGTACAAAACAGTGCACAAAGAAATTGGCCGAAATTTGGTTATGGACTGAGGGTTCCGTACCTTGGGAATCAACACGATGACCGTGTCGTTTAGTGACTGAAGAAGCTCACCTCCATTTAGAAATTCCAGAACGCCCGCCACAATATCATTACCCAGCAGGTCCCAATGCCGCTGGAAAAATCCCGCTATAAAGCCATCTATACCCGATGCTTTAGAAGGGTGCATTTGAAATAGGGCAGTTTTGACTTCCTCCGCACAGTACAGTTGTTCCAATTTAGAACGAGTGTCATCATCAATGCTCGTTTGCACCAGATCAAGGACTCCTCCCATGATTGGAATGCCTTGAGATGTATATAAGCCAGTATAGAAACCTTGGATTTCCTGGCCTACTGATTCCGGATCCTCGCACCAAGATCCATCACTACGTTGCAAAGCAGTGACTTTATTCCTTCTCTTGCGCTGCACTGCTTGGGCGTGAAAATAAGCAGAATTGCGGTCACCCTCCTTAAGCCACAACACACGTGATCGCTGTTTAATCCAAATCTCTTCCTGGTACAACACCATATTTATTTTCTTCATTATCCTTTTCTCCTGTTGAGATGGACCTGTATGAACTGAACGACGACGACACCGTTCAAGTTCTTTACGCAGCATAGATAGCTTATTCTTAAAATTGCCAAAGGTTTTATTTCCCCAAGAGCTCAGCTCAGTCTGCATTTTGTTAAGGGCACTCGTGAGGCCCTCCTGCCCAGTCCCTCGAGATGTTGCAGACCACATGTTCGTAATCACCTTGTCGTAATCTTTGTGCGTCTGCCAAACGTTCTCGTACCAGAACATACGCTGACCAACGTCAGTGCTACGTGCCACCTGCTTCTGTAAGGTCGTCAACAAGAAACAGTGGTCGGACTGAATGGCCGAAAGATGCTGAACTCGGAACACGGGGTACATGAGTAGCAGCTCCTCATTCGCCAAAGCTCGATCAATCCTAGCTTTCACATTTGCCGAGCCAGGTTGCCAATTATTCCATGTGTATGGGACTCCATTGTATCCGAGATCCTGAAGATCACAGTCATCGATCGCTTCTCGGAAGTTCCTCATTTGCCATTCCTCCCTATGTTCGCTGAAATGTTCCAGGCTGGTAGTTGTCTCGTTGAAGTCACTGATACACAGCCATGGGTACTTTCGGAGCGAATGGAGACGCCTCATCAAAGTCCAGCTTAGATGCCATTTTTCTCGACGCGGCTCCCCGTAAAACCCGGTGAATCTCCATGGAGTAAGATCACCTTCCTTTGGTGAGATAATTGCATCAATATGATTCAAGTTGAAGCTCTTGATATCCACACTTAGATCCATGGACCAAAAAATACCGATGCCCCCACTTAGGCCATCACTATCCACAGCAGAACTCCCAGCCATGCCGAGTCTGCTAGCTAATCTTTCAACTCTTGTTCCTCTAATCTTTGTTTCCATCACAAAGACGAGAGTGGGATTAAATTGCTTCACAATACTGTGAAGCTCCCGAACTATCGCGGTATCCCCAAGCCCACGACAGTTCCAACTGATGAAACACATTATGACTGTCGCCGTTGCTCCGTAGCGGACGCCGATTCAGTCTCTGTCGATCTCATCTTCTTAGCATCTGGGCTAGGTGCCTCAGTCCGTGCCCGCGGATTCTCAGTCGCATCCCTTTTTGCCCCAGCTAGATTTGGGTCAAACATGACCACAGCACCAGAGGTATCCATCGCCTCCCTTTGCGCCGTAGCACAGTTCTGCACATACTTTGCATCCTCTGTGTCCTGAGACCCCTGATCCAAAGTGGGCATCACCAGTTTCCGATACACCGGTTTAGTCCTGCCACCGCTAGGAGCAGTAGAACGTCCTCTTCCTACATATTGTCTCCCGGCATCAGCACCCCTAGGCGCTCCATCATGCTCCCAGCATTGGCCCTTGGGAGGGCCATCCTCACGCTGTGTGCTAGGGCCCTCTTTGCTGCTAGCCTGATATGGCCCTTGTCTACAAAAATCATCAGTCACCCGAAGGTGTGGACCATAAGGCAACTCACCAAACTCATCCCTCTCAGCAGGGTTTGGACAGACCATCGTCGAGTGTCCAAGTAACCCACAAGAGAAACAAAAGTAGGGTAGATGCTCGTACTGAACATCATACCAGTCCTCCGCCTCGCGGAGAGTGGAATCGAGGAAGATCCATCTTCTTAGTGGTTCCTTAACATTAATAAAAAACCTTGCTCGCAGAAAACCACTAAAGCCGTTAGATGTATCAATTTTAATAGCTTCAACTCCTAGATCACTAGCTATCTGAGTGCCCCATTTGTCGTTGATCATATTTCTCGGAAGATCCAGCACACGCACCCAGAGTAGCAGCCTGCCAAAATTAAGCTCCGATGGACGCTGCCAACATTGATAATTCTCCAAAAGAACCGCATGCTTATTGACAGTCCAAGGCGATCGCTCCCAAATTCTGTCCCTATCTCTTTTAGAGGCCAGCTCCGCTATAAACAGATTAGGCCCCCCATCCGTGAAGATAAGCCCCTTAGGGTTTCCCCATGCAGGATGGAGTGCCGCGGAAATCGTCTGGATGTGAACGATCTTAGGTGTCGGCACCAAAATCCTCCCTGCCAAAGCCCAAGATGGGCCATTGCCTTCCTCGCGATCGTTGATCCTGATCTTGCGAGATTCTGCTTCGGTCAGTTTCATGCGACCCACCATCTCCTCTATGGATTCAGCTCGGCTTCTCGCCTTCGGAGTCGGTGGACGCGGTCCTTCAGCCTCAGACGAGGCCGCATCTCCCGTCGCCATAACTAGGACTCTCTGCCGTAAGGACCGATCTAATACAGCCAAGGACGGGCAGAGGCGCAAGGCCTCCCCTTGATCGTCCCGAGCTGTCCCAAAACCAGAAGCCTATGGGGAGAGAGAAGAAGCTGGACAGGAAAACAACTCCAATCAATGGAGAGAGTTCTGCACACCGTCGAGAACTCGTCGGGCGCCGCCGTCTTCACTGGAGAAAACCTAATCGCCTCTAGGAAGCGAAGCGTTTTTTCCGGAAGTTGAGAACTATGTAGTAGTATATAGCTCTAACCATCTATTTCTTCATTAATTGTTATGTCACATCAGATTTTTGCCAATATGGCATGCATGATACTAGCTATGATACTCCCACTCAGGGGCGGGCCCACTTGAAGTCAATACCAGGTATTCAGATGCATACCCAAAATTTTTGGCTAAAAACTACATATATATAGTACATAGGAAGTATATGTATGAGAAAACTCAAAAATAAGAAACAATGCACACGTGTAAATAGCCAAAAGCCCATCTCTCTACGTGGCCCAACTAACGAAGGCAGAGTCGTTCGTTCCTGTAACTCCTCTCGATCTCCGCCTGATTCCCCGGCCAGCACCGCTAAATCGCTGATCGATCGACCCTCTGCCGAGTTTGTGACGGCGACAAAGGCCCGTGTGGTAGTCGTTCCTCCGGTGTCCGCTCATCGTCCCCAAGCCCCAGCGCAGCCGTTGCAACCAACATCCTGCTGTCCGCTGCGCCTCTGCGTGTCAGCGTGTGTTGCCGTCCTCAATCGTACCCAGGGCCTCGTTCCCCTCCGGCCTCCACATCCGGCGAGGCAATCAGCATACAACATCTAACCAGGTTCGTAATTTAGACCCACATAGATCTCCCGATTCTTATCTAAATTTTTTGTTCAGTCATTGAGATATACTAAAAATTCAGATCACCCTCAGTTTTCAAATCTGATTAACCCGAAATTCAGTACATCTTATTGTTGTTTTCGTTTTGAATTTTGTATAGGTTGCATTTTTTCTAAAAGATGAAGAGGACATCAGGTCCAGTTGTTGATCTGAAGGCTTTTTTGGAAAAAGCTGCAGCAAAGAAGAAACGGACCAAAAATAACACTGAAAGTCAGGCTGAAAATCAATGCAACTAATTGGTCATATTCCAAGGGCAAGATGACAGTGGGAGTGGGACAACTGTGCCACCTGAACCGGAGAGAGCTACTAGCACAGAGGCAGAGAATGGGGAAAATCAGAAGGTAATGAATCAAGTGATGGTGATGAATATGATGACGATGGTGTTTATGACATTGAGCATGATCCTGGATTGAGGACTCCAATATCAAGGTATGATGTCAAAGGACAAGATTCAGTTAGAAGGACATACATCGCATTGGAGCCTTGTCGACCCAAGATGAAGAAGGAGGATTTCCCCCAACATATGTGTGGAGGTATGCGCCGCTTCCAACCAAAGTGGTTTGATGAGTTTAAGTGGCTTGAATATAGTGTAGATAGAGATGCTGCATATTGTTTTGTCTACTATTTATTCAAAGATAGCACTAAATTTGCTGGTGGAGATAGTTTCATCAATGGAGGGTTTAGAAATTGGAATATGAAAACTAGATTTCGTAGCATGCAGGTCAAATCAATAGTACTATTCTGAAGCCGAAGAGAAATATAATATGTTCATAACACCTAAAGCATCAATCCGTGAGTCCATTGCCTCATACACCTCCCGGTACAAGGTTCAATATCTAGCTCGCTTGACATGGTCACTTAAGTGCATAAGATATATCTTACGACAAGGGTTGGCCTTTCGTGGTCATGATGAATCGAGAGATTCAAAAAACAAAGGGAATTTCAAGGAACTTTTGCAATGGATGGCAGGTAACTTTGAATAAGTAAATAAGGTGGTTCTAGACAATGCTCCACATAATTGTCAAATGATAGACCACAAAATTTAGAATGAACTCGTTACCTGTTGTGCTATTGAAACAACTAAATATATCATCGAGGAACTTGGTGATGAGTGTTTTGCAATTCTTACTGATGAATCTAGTGATGCATATCAACAAGAACAATTGGCTCTTTGCTTGCGTTTTGTCAATAAATCAGCAGAGCCAGTTGAGAGGTTTGTGGGTCTTGTCCAAGTTGAAGATACTGCATCGTTGACTCTAAAAGAAGCAATTCGGTCTTTACTTCTTAGACATCAGTTACCCTTATCTAAGGTCTGTGGGTAGAGGTATGATGGAGCTAGCAACATGAAGGGTCATATGAATGGTTTGAAAAAACTAATTATGGAAGATTCACCTTCAGCTTATTATGTTCATTACTTTGCCCATCAGCTTCAACTAACCCTTGTTCTGTTGCTAAGGAGAATATTGATAGCCAATGGTTCTTCGGACAACTAGCTTATTTGTTGAATGTCCTCAGGATGTCCTGTAAAAAGATTCGCATGCTTCCAATAGCTCAAGCCGAGTATATGATTCAAGCATTAAAATTGGGTGAAATTGAAAGTGGCCAAGGTTTGAATCAAGAGATGGGCTTATCGAGGCCAGGTGATACACGGTGGGGATCTCACCATAGAACTGTAATGCATGTTATGCATTTGTATCCTGCTATCAAGAAAGTCCTTTTCAGGGTTGGGAAAGAAAGTAAAGGGGCCGAAGCTTTAGGAGCTCAAACTGTGTTGGAAGTATTTGAGTCATTTGAATTTGTTTTCTTGTTACACTTGATGAATGAAATATTTGGATACACAAATGCATTTTGTAATGCTTTGCAGAGGAGGGATCATGATATTGTGAATGCAATGGACCTTGTTGCTGACACAAAGGTAGAATTGGATGTTTTGAGAGATGATGTTGGATGGAAAGAATTTCTTGATACAGTCAGTTCTTTTTGTGTGAAGCACCGTCTCAAAATTGTTGACATGGATGGGAAATACAATCCTATATAAAGAGCAAAGAGATTCTATAAAGATGCCATTAATTACCATCGGTTTCATGCTGATATGTTTTTGGGTGTCATTGATAGGCAACTTCATGAGCTTAATAGCAGATTTGATGAGGTAAACACAGAGCTACTTAGATGCATGGCGTCATTCAGTCCAGCCAAGTCATTCTCTGCTTTCAATGTTGATAACTTGGTTAGGCTTGCTGAATTCTATCCTCATGATTTTGAATTTGAAGAACTTGTCCAACTTCCTTTTCAACTGAATCGCTATATTAATGATGTGAGTAAGAATGAAAACTTCACAAATTTGAGTAGTCTAGCAGAGCTTTCTATGATGCTTGTGAAAACAGATCGGGTCCTTTGGTATGATATAGTTTACAAACTTCTGAAATTGGTGCTAGTTCTGCCTGTTGCAACTGCTGGTGTTGAGAGGGTCTTTTCTTCAATGAACTTTATCAAAAACAAGCTAAGAAGCAAGATGGGCCAAAGATTTTTGAATGGTTGCTTGGTAACATTCATTCAAAGGGAATTCTTCCTGCAAGTTAAGGATGAGGACATTCTCACTAGTTTTCAAGCCTTAAAGGATCGGAAAGTTACCCTATAACCTGTAGGCTTTCTATTCATTGTAATATTTTGTCCTCTATACATTCCAGATTTTTCTTGTTTGTTATGTTGAACTATTGGAACTTATATAAGTTGATCAATTTCATATTATGTACTGCTCCATTCGACTGATAAATATGTATATACTTTTAGATAGGAACGGCTGTTGCTAACAACTACGACAGAGGCACATACAACTCTCTTAGCCTGGTATCTGGGACCGGCCTAAATCCCTAGGCTTTAGTACAAGCAGAAAATGTACACTGCACACGACCGGCTTCATGTACACTATACACACGTCCATGGACCGACTTCAAATCTTTAGTTCGTAGTGATCAATTGTACTATTCTTTGAATTTGTGATCTTGGTTCCTACTTGTTCCATATATTCTTTGTATTATACAATTCTTTTTTAAGAGATATGTATTATACAATTAGAACTGTATGGTTCTATAATCATAGTATACATGCCAAAAACTAGCCTTTAGACTGTCAAAAATAATTTTTGTGTCCTTTTAAATTTTGAATATACACTCTAGAAATCCTGGGCCGCCGCTGCTCTCACTAGACCAACGTAAGAATTATATGAAAAATATTGTCTCATATTTAATTAGTGGTACCAACTTATTCATATGTCCAGGCCCTACAAAATCAATCTTCAACGGAGAAGTTAAAGAGCAGATTGCACTTTAAATGGCCCATCTTCCATTCCATGGGAGCTGACACAAACTGAACTGCCAAATGCAAGATGAAAACTACTCTCGGGCAAAAAACTGTAAGCACCTTTAGGCACATCGTAGTGTGGAACTAAAATCTCCAAGGAACATAAATGTTCATCTGGGTCAATTAGCTGGAATAAGTGAATCACTTGAATCTAGAACGGAACTACTCTACACACGACCATTTATGTCCGATCTTTGTACGATGCAATATTCTGTCGTGTCCTACACTTTGATGCCACCCACGGACGGGTGGATTTGGTGTGTGGGACAAAAATCGTATGGAATTTATCGTGTGCATAGCAGGGTTCAATACCCCTAGGCTAGGCATCAAACATCGCCGAGCTTGACTCTGCACGATCAATTCGTCACTGGGTGTTTACTCCATTCTTTGCTTACTACAAAAGGAAAAAAAAATGATCATCCTGCACCCCCAGTGTTTGCTCCATCCTTTGCTTACTATCGAAAAGAAAAATAAATGATCATCCTCCACCCTGGATAGGGTTTTGCACCTGATGCCAGACATGATCATTCCATGTAACGACACCACTCGGGTACACCAAAACGTAAAAGCTGTTAGAGTATATTTGTGTATTGTAGTTTACCCATATGTTAGGGGACTTCCTGTATATTTGCACCTGTACATGTACTATATATTCTGGCCTTTGGCCCTCTGGTAATACAAGAGATTATTACCCTAACATGGTATCAGAGCCGTAAGGCCTTTTTTTTTCGTCGCCGCCGCCCCGACCCTGCCGCCCCGGCCCGACCCCGCCGCCGCCTCCCCGGCCGCCGCCCGCCGCCCCGGCCCGACCCCGCCGCCGCCTCCTCGGCCGCCGCCGCCCCGGCCCCCGTCGCCGCCGGCCCGACCCCGCCGCCGCCGCCCCGGCCCGACCCCGCCGCCGCCTCCCCGGCCGCCCCCCGCCGCCCTCCGCCGGCCCCCGCCCCCCGTCGCCTCAGTCGGCCCGCTGCCCCGCAGCCTCGCCAGATTCGATTCGATCCGGTTTGAAAAAAAATATTATGTCTTCCTCCTTGGGCTATGTTGCGATTCCTCGCTGCCCGGTGATTTTTGATGGCACGAATTATCCTGATTTCGTTGCCTTTATGCGCGTTCATATGCGCGGTCTTCGCCTTTGGGGTGTGCTTTCCGGTGAGGTCTCCTGTCCACCGCGCCCCGTTGTGCCTCCAGTGCCTCGTGCACCGACGCCCGTTGTCCTTGCCCCCGATGTTACTCAGGAGGTCAAGGATGCAACCCAGAGTGCTGATGATTCTGCTCGGGCTGATTATGAGCGCCAGGTCCAGGAGCATTCTACTGCTACTACTACCTACCGGCTGGATCTGGCTGACTACACTCAGTGGATAGATGAGGATGCTCGTGCTGCTGCTGTTCTCACTTCCAGTGTTCGACCTCAGTATGCTGTTGTGTTCATGGGTCTTCCCACTGCTGCTGCTCAGTGGGCTTTTCTTCGTCAGCGCTATCAGCCGTCTGGAGATGCTCTTTATCTGTCTGTGGTTCGTCAGGAGCATGATCTTAAGCAGGGTGATTCTACTATTGATGATTTCTACACTCAGAGTGCTGCTATTTGGCGTTAGCTTGACTCTCTTCGTACAGCGGTGTGTAACACCTGTCCCTGCTGTCTGATTGTGCGCGCGGATCTAGAGTTTCAACGCGTCTTTGAGTTCTTGTCACGACTCCGCAAGGAGTTTGAGACGCGCCGTGCCCAGCTGCTTGCCCGTGGTCGTGTTCCGCTCTCTGAGGTACTGGCTGAGCTTCGTGCTGAGGAGACTCGTCTTCGTGGGTGCTGGTCTTCTCGAGGTTCCGTCTGTTCTTGCTGCTCATGGTCCTCCTGTGCCGCCGGCTTCGTCGCGGTCTCTCGCGCCGCCGCTACTCTCTGCTCCACCGGCCCAGGGTCAGCGTCAGTCTCAGCAGCCTCGTGGTTCTCATCCTCCCTGTGCCCACTGTGGCAAGCCTGGTCACGATATCTCTGGTTGCTAGACAAGGGATCCACACTTACGTCAGCAGTATCTTGCTCGTCGCCAGTCTGGTTCTTCAGGATCTTCTGCTGTTGCCTCTGGACCTCCTACTGGTGCTTCTGGACCTCCCGCTGGTGCTCTGTCTGATCAGGACATTATTCGTGGTCTTCGTAGTCTGCTTGCTGCTATAGGCTCCTCCTCGTCGGGTACTGCTGGTTCTGTGACTAGTTCTCCTGACACTGCGCGACCATCATCTTCTACACAGTCAGGCACGTCATCCCCGTGGTATCTGGATTCTGGAGCTTCTTTTCATATGACTTCTACATCTTCTATTCTTTCTGCTCTTCGCTCTCTTATTTCTCCTGTCCGTGTTATTACGGCTGATGGTACCTCTCTTCCTGTTTCCAGTCGAGGCACCCTCTCTACTTCTTCCTTCTTTGTTCCTGATGTTTCTCATGTTCCCAGCCTTAAGATGAACCTCTTTTCTGCTAGTCAGCTTACTGATTCTGGTTGTCGTGTCATTCTTGATGCTGATTCTTGTGCTGTTCAGGACCGTCGTACACAGGCTCTGGTTGGAGCTGGCCCTCGCAGCATTGAGTCTCCGGGGCTATGGGAGTTAGACTGGCTTCGCGTTCCTTCAGCTGACCCTTCTTCTGCCACTTCTCCTGCGGTTGCTGCTTCTGTCACTGGCTCGTTCCAGCAGTGGCATCATCGGCTGGGTCATCTTTGTGGCTCCCGTTTATCATCCTTAGTTCGTCGTGATCTTCTGGGGCTTGTCTCAGGAGATGTGTTGTCGCTACATTCGTGTCAGGGTTGTAGGTTAGGTAAACAGATTCAGCTTCCCTATCCTACTAGTGTGTCTGTATCTCAGCGACCTTTTGATTTAGTTCATTCAGATGTGTGGGGTCCAGCTCCCTTTGCTTCAAAAGGGGGGCACCGATTCTATATTTTGTTTATTGATGATTTCTCCCGGTACACATGGTTATTTTTTATGCGCTCTCGCAGCGAGGTGCTTGCCATTTATCAGCGCTTTGTGGCCATGGTTCGTACTCAGTATTCCATGCCTATTCGTGTTTTTCATGCTGATTCTGCAGGAGAGTATATCTCTCAGCACGTGTGTGGCATCCTTGCTGAGCAGGGCACCCTTGCTCAGTTCTCGTGTCCCGGCGCCCATGCTCAAAATGGTGTCGCCGAGCGTAAGCATGGTCATATTCTTGAGACTACCCGCGCTATGATGATTGCTTCCTCTCTTCCGCCGCATTTCTGGGCTGAGGCTGTCGCTACGTCGACTTACCTCATTAATATCTAGCCTTCAGCTGCTCTTCAGGGTGGCATTCCTCTCGAGCGTCTCTCTGGCTCCTGTCCAGACTACTCGACTCTTCATTTATTTGGCTGCGTTTGCTATGTCCTTCTCCCTCCTCGTGAACGCACCAAATTAACCGCTCAGTCTGTTGAGTGTGTTTTTCTTGGCTATAGTGATGAGCATAAGGGCTATCGCTATTGGGACCCCGTTGGTCGTCGTATGCGCATCTCTCGTGATGTCACGTTCGATGAGACGCATCCTTTCTATCCTCGCCCCACCTCTGGTACTTACCCAACAGATGATCTCTCTTTTCTTCTTTTTCCTGATACACCTTCCGCTGTCTCTTCTCCTCCACCTCCTCCTTCTGCTACGCCTCCTTTTTCTTCGGCGCCATCCTCTCCTCCGTCTATTTCCCCTAGTTCTCCTCGGTCTCCAGCTTCAGATCCTTCCTCCGTGCCTTCTTCTTCCTCCTCTTCTGATGAGGCATCTTCCGCGGATGAGCTTCCTTCCCCACGACCTGTTCGTCAGCGTCGTGCTCCAGACCGTTACTCCCCTAGTCAGTATGGTCTCTCTGTAGTTTCCGAGCCAACTTCTTATCGGGATGCTGCGTGTCATCCTGAATGGCAGCTTGCCATGGCTGAGGAGATTGCTGCGCTTGAGCGCATAGGCACCTGGGATCTTGTCTCTCCCCCTTCTGGTGTTCGTCCTATCACATGTAAGTGGGTCTATAAAATTAAGAACCGCTCTGATGGATCTCTTGAGCGCTATAAAGCGCGTCTTGTGGCTCGTGGTTTTCAGCAGGAACATGGTCGTGACTATGATGAGACTTTTGCTCCTGTGGCACATATGACCACTGTGCGTACTCTTCTTGCTGTTGCTTCTGTCCGATGTTGGTCTATGTCCCAGCTTGATGTTCAGAATGCTTTTCTTAATGGCAAGTTGAGTGAGGAGGTTTATATGCAGCCTCCTCCTGGGTATTCTGTTCCCGATGGGATGGTTTGTCGTCTTCGACGTTCTCTTTATGGCCTAAAACAGGCCCCTCGTGCCTGGTTTGAGCGCTTTGCCTCTGTGGTGACTGCTGCTGGTTTCTCTCCTAGTTCTCATGATCCAGCGCTTTTTGTTCACACTTCTCCTCGTGGACGCACTCTTCTCCTTCTCTATGTTGATGTTATGATCATTACTGGTGATGATCCTGAGTATATTGCCTTTGTCAAGGCTCGTCTTCGTGATCAGTTTCTTATGAATGATCTTGGTCCTCTTCGCTATTTTCTTGGGATTGAGGTTTCATCCACTTCTGATGGGTTTTCTATCTCTCAGGAAAAGTATATTCAGGATCTTCTTGCTCGGGCTGCTCTTGCGGATGAGCGCACCGTTGAGACTCCTATGGAGCTTCATGTTAAGCTTCGTCCTACAGATGGTGATCCTCTTCCCGATCCCACTCGTTATCGCCATCTTGTTGGGAGTCTCGTTTATCTTGCTGTCACCCGTCCTAATATCTCTTATCCTGTTCATATTCTGAGCCAGTTTGTCTCAGCTCCTACCACTGTTCACTACGGTCATCTCCTCCGTGTCCTTCGTTATCTTCGTGGTACATTACTCGTCGCCTTTTCTTCCCTCGTTCTAGCTCTCTCCAGCTCCAGTGCTACTCGGATGCTACGTGGGCGAATGATCCAACGGATCGTCGTTCACTTTCTGCTTAGTGTGTGTTTCTTGGTGGTTCGCTTGTTGCTTGGAAGACGAAGAAATAAGTAGCGGTTTCCCGTTCGAGTGTTGAGGCTGAGTTGTGGGCTATGGCTTCGGTGACTGCTGAGGTGACCTGGTTATGGTGGTTGCTTGCAGATTTTGGGGTCTCTGTTACGACACCCACTCCACTTTTGTCAGACAGTACAGGTGCTATCAGTATTGCACGTGATCCGGTCAAGCATGAGCTGACCAAGCATATTGGTGTTGATGCTTTTTATACACGTGCTCAGGTGCAGGATCAGGTTGTTGCGCTCCATTATGTGCCTTCAGACTTGCACTTGGCAGATTTCTTTACAAAGGCACAAACCCGCGCTCAGCATGATTTCTTACTCTCCAAACTCAGTGTTGTGGATCCACCATGAGTTTGAGGGGGGGGGGTGTTAGAGTATATTTGTGTATTGTAGTTTCCCCATATGTTAGGGGGCTTCCTGTATATTTGCACCTGTACATGTACTATATATTCTGGCCTTTGGCCCTCTGGTAATACAAGAGATTATTACCCTAACAAAAGCAACTTAGTTGCATCCATTGCTGTCTAATGTGGTAGGCTTTATATAACCGAACCGGGACGTGTTCCTGCCCAGCAGGGAGAGGCGGCGGTTGCTCAAGATCCATCTAGGGTTTCCTTCCCTCCGTCGGCGATATCGTCGGTCCGTTCTGCCTCTGGTGGCCTTAGGGCCTTGGAGATGTGGCAGACACGGATCTCGCCGGCGGGACGTTTCCGTTCATCGTTTATGATGCTTTTTCGTGTCTTTTTCTGGATGGTGAGGCGACGACTATATCCTGAAGTTAGAATAAGGTCCTCTCCGCCCTATCCTCGCTCCGGTGGTGCATCTAGCGCCGACGGAGGGCGTGTGGAGTCATGTGTCCGGCCGATCTCCTAGGATCTAGTCGTTTTTCGTGTTAGTTGGTGTACTTTCAGGTCAGTCTCTTCTAATCTACCAATGTCATCATTAGTGATAGTTGCTGCTCTAGTGCGCTAGTTCTTCGGGACTTTAGCACGACGACTTCCCGTTTGTCTACTACAACAAGCTCTACTACGACAAGCTTTGCCCGGCTCCGGTGATGGAGGAGCGCGACGACGCGCCTTTGGCTCGTGCTAGTGTTTGTAGTCGATACTTTTCAAATAGATATATGCACACAAATGCATCATGTATTTTTGCAGGATAATAGTACTAACATAGTTTGCATAAACATAAGTTGGCTAGTTGTTTCCCAACACGCATAAGTGATTTAGGAAGATGTGCGGCACAAAGAAGTGATTTATCATCAATCTATGTTTGTTAAAATGTTATAGCTCACATATCAATGCTGGAAACAGCTTGCCTTGCACTGACTGAGATGCCTAGAAAAATCCTTCACCATCAGGTTGACCCATGGAGCCCTCTTGTTGTCGCCAATGGTGTGAAGTAGCAAGGTGAGCGGGATGCCATCCGCAAAACTATAGACAAACGTTTTGCTCTTAGGAGGAATTCAGAAATCGCTTTCTTGGAAGTCTAGAAAATTTAGGTGTCGGATCGAGGGAGAGAAGAAATGTAGTGCCGGAGCACATGTATTATCCCGTTGTAGGTGAAATGGGAGGTGAGTAGAACTGCACGTCGAAGACGACATGGTGGATGAGGGAGACGACAACGTGGAGCATGGCGCCGGAACCGATGAGGCGGCATCGGTTACAGAATGGTGAGGGCAGCAGTGGGGGCGAGAAATGGTCGGTGCGTCATAGAACACGACCTGGATGGGGCTAGCCGCCATGAGCATGATGGCACCCCACGGCGGCACCCTCGCTGTGTCGCGCACCAACATCCATAGCTGGCACCATAGCTTTCGCAGCACGACCGCCGCCTCATCCAGTCGTCGTCCCATGTGCTCTCGGCCGATGTCGGTGATCCATCAGCTCTCACTAACATAGGTATGATTACTCGGGTGCTTATGTTTTGTTACCCCGGCTGTATAAAGGCTCACGACCCATGAAGACTCAAGATGAAGGCCCAAGAAGTATGCGATAGAAGCCATAGTTGTATTAGATAAGGAAATAAGGATTGATGTTGTGTTGGTGTTGTAATCATGAATATGTAACCTATCAGTATACGGCTTTGAGACCCGGCCTATTATATATAGGACGGGAGGAGCCTGTGGAGAGGTACCAAAAACTCCCAAGCAATATATAATAACATTCTCCATCGATAATCATGCGACTTCGACTCCCTTATTTCCCTGACATCCGATGAAATTCCCAGCGTTCTCTTTTCCACAAAACCGTAAGTCCATAACTATGGGCATTGCCGAGGTTACCCCTCGTCAATTGGCGTCGTCTGAGGGATACTTGAACACTGGAGTCATGGATTCGGCGGACCCATTTTCATCAAGCAACAATCCAACGGAAGCAGAAGTTTCCACTTTCAAGTGGAGGAACCCGAAGAATCGCACCTCTCGGTTCCATCGGGACCGTCGGTCGAAAAGTCTACGCCTACGGCGATACCTGCATCATCTGTTGGATCGTCCGCAGAAGCTACACTCCTGGCGGAGAAAGACGAAGGAAACACTAAAAACATAGCAGATATAGGGGATCTTGATGGTCTTTATGATGATCATCCCTCAGATCAGACTCTTAGCCAACTCCACCACGTGGATCAAGCCCGGTAAGCACAGAACCCGAAGATAGCAGCGAAAGCATCGACTTCGGAATCAGGATGGCCAAAATATACCCAAAACAGGAACTGTTGGACTTCACTGGCCCCCAAAACATTGTCTCCTTTGGATCCGACAATGACGTCACTAGTCCATATATAACGCACCACCAAGTGTGCGTAATCATCAGGGAAACCTCAACACAACTCGACTCCAACGGTAACCCTATACTTGACCCCAATGGTAACTTGTCGAATATCAATGCAGGAGATCACGAAAACGAAGGAGACTCGACGAACAACCACATAATCCCAAGAGGAGAAGAATCACACAGAGGCGAGAGGCAAACTCTCCAGCTACTAGCCGAAGCATGGCAAAAAGAAAGGGCAGCAATTTCGAGCATAGTCCCAATGACAGCCGAGGCCACACATGAAGATCTACTAGCATACCAATACTTGCTTCATCACACAAAGAGGGATTTACTAATAATGCAGAGGAAACTTGACGAAAGGAAAAGGTTAGCCGATGAATCTATCCTATGGCGGGCGCAGCTAAGCTCTACCCGGGGATCTGGAAGTGTAACTGGGGGAGCGCAGCCAAGGAGAGGAGCCTCGCGACTACAGAATATCCCTGAAGCTGAAAGAAACAAACTGACCAAAGACCTCACTTTGTCGTTTATGTCAGTAGATCCAACAGGGCACGTCAAAGCAAAAAAAGGCTCAAGCCATAATCGTTGATGCACAAACATACCTGGTCACAACCCAACTAGCACCTGACGATCCCCGTGCAGCTATCCATTGATCCACTCTAATGAATCTCGGCATGGTGGGCGCATCCCTTGCGCAAAAAAAACAAGGAGTCGTACATCAACCTGACAGATCCCCACGATGTCGCAGCAACCCTCGGCAGGTGGGGCATACCCGACGATCTCGGTCACCACATCGGGTGCACTTCTCTAGCTCTGAGCTATGAAACAACGCAAGAAACAACCTCACACAACACAAGAACGACGGGTCAAGGGATGAGGGCCGCAGCCGAAGATACTACAACGGTGACAGTGAAGATGACTATGAGTTATGCGAAACAACCGCTTTACCCAATGATACGGCGTAAACATATCTATAATTTTTGATGTTACATGCTTGTTTTATATCTACTTTCTTATGTTTTGTTCACACTTTAAGGTATTTTTATACATTTTCTGGGACTAACCTATTAGCAAGATACCACAGTGTCAGTTGCCTGTTTTCTGTTGTTTTTGGTTTCAGAAAAGCTAGTAAGGAAATATTCTCGGAATTGGACGAGACAAAAGCCAAAGTCAATATTTTACCCGAAGCAACACGGAGTCCGGAGGGGAGACCTTTCCCCTTCGCCTATAAAAGCCTCTCGAGACGAAAACCCTAAGGACCCGATCAAAATTCCACGAGAGAGTCTGTAGCCGCCGTCATCTCCAGCCCTAGATTGGGAGGGATCTTAAGCTCTTCCCTGCACCCTGCTGGAGGAGAGAGATCACCCTGGAGGCCTTCTTCATCACCATGCCTACCTCCGGTGTGATGCATGAGTAGTTCATCCTTGGATTATGGGTCCATGTAGTAGCTAGATGGTTGGTTCTCTTCCTTTGTGCTATCATGTTTAGATCTTGTGAGCTCCGTTTATGATCAAGATAATCTATTTTGTAATCTTACATGTTGTGTTTGCGGGGATCCGATGGATATTGAGATGCTATTTCAGATTGATTATCGATTCTATCATGTCTATGTTATTTGTGATCTTGCATGCTCTCCGTTGTTTGTAACTATCTTGGCCAAGTAGATGCTTGCAACTCCAAGAGGGAGTATTTATGCTCGATAGTGGGTTCATGCCTCTAGTAATCTAGGGAAGTGACAGAAATTTCTAAGGTTGTAGATGTGTTGTTGCTACTAGGGAGAAAACAACAATCCTTTATCCATGGGACAATCGTATTGTTTACTTTACACACTTTGCTTAATGCAATTATCTATTGCTTGCAACTTAATACTGGAAGGGGTTCGGATGATAACTTGAAGGTGGATTATTAGTCATAGATGTAGTTGGATTACAGTCTATGTATAATATTGTAATGCCCAATCAAACCTCATAGGAGTCAAGATGATTAGTACATGCATTGAATGCTTTCTCGAATCTGTCAATTGCCCCGCTGTAATTTGTTCACCCAACATGTTATTTATGTTAAGGAGAATCACCTCTAGTGAACTATGGACCCCGGTCCATGCTTTTACCATTGCTATACCTTCTACTATTACTATTTACTGTTTACTTTCTGCAAACAATTACTATCTTCCACACAATACGTTTAATGCTTTGTTTTCAGCAAAACTGGTGAGATTGACAACCTCACTGTAAGTTGGGAGCAAAGTTCTGTGGTTGTGTAGTGCAGGATTCCAAGTTGCTAGCAATACCTTGCAGTTGTTTCCTTGCTCCTACTGGTTCGATAACCTTGGTTTCATAACTGAGGGAAAACTTGTTGTTGTGCTCATCATACCTTCCTCTTGGGGTTCCCAATGAGCTCTACATTTTGAGCCATCAAGCACTTTTTCTGGCGCCGTTGCCGGGGAGTTAAGGACAGCTTCACAAGGGGAGTCTCTTACAACCAATCTCTTTACTTTGTTTTTTTTGTTTTTCTTAGTTTATTTCTGCTTGGTTTGCTTGTTTCTTCTTACCAAAAACACAAAAAAATTACTAGTTTGCTTCCTTTTATCAAAATCACAAAAAATGACTACTCTTGAAAACACTAAGTTGTGTGACTTCACTAGCACCAACAACAGCGATTTCATGTGCACACCTATTGCTCCACCTGTTCCTGAAGCTGCTTTCTTTGAAATTAAACCTGCTTTGATCAATCTTGTTATGAAAGAACAATTCTCTAGTGCTGGTACTGATGATGCTGCTGCTCACCTTAATAAATTTGTTGAACTTTGTGAGATGCAGAAACATAGGGATATAGATGGAGATATTATTAAGCTTAAATTGTTTCCTTTCTCTTTGAGAGGAAAAGCTAAAGAATGGTTCCTATCTGTACCTAGAAATAGTATTGATTCCTGGATTAAATGCAAAGATGCTTTCATTCGAAAATACTATCCTCCTGCTAAGATTATATCTATGAGAGGTGAAATAATGAAATTTAAACAATATAATGAACATGTTGCTCAAGGTTGAGAAAGAATGAAATATTTGGTAAAGAATTGTCCCACTCATGGACTGACTGCTTGGATGATTATCCAAACCTTTTATGCAGGACTGAATTATTCTTCAAGAAATCTATTGGACTCTGTTGCTGGAGGCACCTTTATGAACATTAGTTTGGGTGCTGCAACAAAGCTCCTTCATAATATGATGGTTAATTATTCTGAATGGTACACTGAGAGAGCTCCACAAGGTAAGAAGGTAAATTCTGTTGAAGAAACCTCCTCCTTGAGTGATAAAATTGATGTTATTATGTCTATGCTTGTTAATGGAAAAACTCATATTGATCCATATCATGTTCCCTTAGCCTCTTTGGTTGCTTAAGAAGAGCAAGTTGATGTGAACTTCATTAGAAATAATAATTTTAGCAACAATGCTTATATGAATAATTTTGGTAATAACAATTATAGGCCATATCCTCCAAGTAACGGTTATGCTTATGGAAATTCCTACAATAACAATAGAAGTGCACCCTCTGAACTTGAAGTCATGCTTAAGGATTTTATTAGTAAACAAACTGCTTTCAATAAAACTATTGAGGAAAAACTTTTGAATGCTAAAAAAAATATATCATCTTTGTCTGAAGCACAATCTTCTTTGATTAATAAAATGGATGTTAAACCTGAAACTATGGAAAACCCCTTTGCTGGTACTAATGGCATACATGTTAGAATTGATGAAAATGTTAGATTGTTAGCTAAATTGCATGCTAAGTGGGAGAGAGAAGATGAAATTGCTAGAAATAGTAGTATTTGTACTATCACCACCACTAATGTTGATGCTAGCAAACCACATGAAGTCCCCATTAATATGGGAGACAATAGTTCTACTTCCTTAGATGGTAATTTTGATTTTGATATTGATGGTTGCAACATTTCTGAAGTAATTAAATTCCTACAAAAGCTTGCTAGAAGTCCTAATGCTAGTGCTATGAATATGGCCTTTACAAAACACATTACAGATGCTCTCATGAAAATTAAAGAAGAGAAGTTGAAACAAAAAGCTTCTATTCCTAGGAAATTAGAAGATGGTTGGGAACCGATCATTAATACGAAAGTGAATGATTTTGATCTCAAAGCTTTATGTGATCTTGATAGTAGTGTCTCTATTATGCCTAGAAGGATTTATGAAATGCTTGATTTGTCACCATTGGAAGATTGTTATTTAGATGTCCAACTTGATGATAATGCTAAAGAGAAACTCATGGGGAGTATTAATGATGTTCTTATTATGGTTAAAAATACCTATGTCCCTGTTGATTTCTATGTTTTGGATGTTGAATACAATGCTTCTTGTCCTATTACCTTGGGAAGACCTTTTTTTAGCACAGTTGGTGCTATTATTGATATGAAGGAAGGCACCATTAAATATCAACTCCCACTCAAAAAAAGGTATAGAATACTTCCCTAGGAAGAGAACGAAGATGCCTTTTGCATCTCCTATTAACAAGAAATTTGGTCTTAATGCTTCTTCATTCAACAATACTTAAATCTCGCTTCTTATGCCTAGCTCAAAGGCGTTAAAGAAAAGCACTAATTGGGAGATAACCCAAAATTTCTATTCAGTATGTTTTTCTTTTGTTGAGTCTTGGAAGTTATTGCTTCAGTAATAACCTCTCCTTATCCTTTTTGTGTGGTTTTTGTGCAAAGAATAACCCCTAATGATAGAGAAGCAAGACTTGCGAAAGTTGCTGTCCTGAAATAGATTTTTGTGCTCCACTATAAAAATTCGTGAAAAATCTCTGAATGTCGGATTGAGCTGTCATTTTTTGTGTTTCTACCCCAGGTTATTATCTAACTTTAGTTACTTCAGCACGTTTTTATTTGAGCAACATAAGGTTTTCGAAAAAATTGGTTTTTACCTGCTGGTGTGTTTTGATAATATGAAGTATGGACAAAAGCTCAAGCTTGGGGATGCCACCCATGTCACCCCAAGGAATATTCAAGAAGTACAAGCTTCAAAGCTTGGGGATGCCCAAGGCATCCCCTTCTTCATCAATAAAAATCTCAGGTTTTCTTCCAAACACTTCATTTTTATTGTTTCATGCACAATTGTGTTGTTCTTGGAGCATCTTCATCTTTGCTTTTAGTTTTCTTTTGCTTAGTTTGCTTAAATAAATTTGATGGACCCCTGCATTCATATATGATATTTCAAATAAGTTGATTGGTGATTGGAAAAGAGTAGGAAAGTTCATACTTATAAGTGGTACAAAAGGAGTTTTGCTTTGACTGTGGCCTAGACTTTATCATGTCATGTTTGATATTGCTTTGAATTTATGCTTAGTAATTATCATTGTAGCATGACTTGTTCCAAACAATTGAGATTGCATAATGAGCCTTGAAAGAATCATGCGTTGTTTTAGCATACAAAAGCATAATATTGTGGTATTCTCCTTCGATGCTTTATTTTGGTTAACTTGGCACATGCTTACTGTTGGGTCCGCAGCATAGAAAACAAAAATTTTCCTACGATGAGAACTACACGCCAAGATCTATCTACTAGGTACAGAGCAACGAGTGGACATACATCCAACGAGAACTTACCCTCAAAGACAACAAGTTTTGTTAACGACTAGGAACTCGTGGTTGATGTAGTCATACACTTGTCGATCTCAAAATCGTGAGGAAGTCCGAGCGTCGCAACTCAGTAGCGCATCCGCACTCGCACACACATTCAAGCCACCAGACAACCTCCACCTCCTCGCTCCAGCGATCCAGCGGAAGCAGCAACTCCTTCCAGACAAAATGCCATCGGGAACATGTATCTCGCTAATCCGAGACCATGGGGAAATAATTCTAGAGGGGGAGAGAGATCCTTCACAAGGAGGTGTGTGGAAGAAGGAGGAAGAGGGGGGCCTTTTATAGGAGGAGGGGGGTGCCCCTCCTCTCCATGTCCGGCGCATGGGGGGTGACTCCTCACCTCCCCCATTCATGTGGTGGTAACCCCTCCATATTAAAATGCCTCTTCACATTCCCCTTTAAAGTCCCTACTTTAAATGCATTAAAATTCTCCAAGTTTAATGCTCTCTCATTTAATAAAATTCTTTTATTAAATTTATTCAGAATTTTGTTAATTACTTTAATTAACAAACATTCACATATAACCCCTTGCAATATTTCAATATCACATGCAGAACCACTTTCTGCAATTTCACCCGAAACAATTTCCGGTTTCTATCGAAACAATTCCCGCGCTTTGCAATTCTTTTGTCTGAAACATTTGTGATCCAAAATGGTGTCCGGTAACTCTTAAGTGTGTCACCCTACGGTTCGCGAATAATGCAGACATGATTGAGACTCCTCTCAGATCAATAATCAGAAGCGGGACCTGGAGGTCCATACTGACTCCTACATATTCAACGATGACTTTTGTGATCGTGAGAACCTTTAACGCTTGTAATTTAATCCCTTTGTCTCTTGATATAATACATGTCTGAGATTCGATCATCGGTATCCAAATACCTAGTTTGATCTCGTTACCGACATGCACTCTTTTCTCGTTCCTGTGATATAACATTCTAGTGATCACATCACTTGCTTGCAAGCTACCTTAATGTGATATCACCGAGACGGCCCATAGTATATCTATCCGTCATCGGGATTGAAAAATTCCACTCTTGATGCATGAGCCTCAACATAACACCTCCGTAGCACTGAACCCATCTTTATAGTCACCTTGTTACGGTGTGACATTTGATGTTATCAAGATACTCTTCCGGTGTTAGCAATTAACATGATCTCATGGTCTAAGGATAAAGATTACTTCGTATGATGTTATAGCAATGTAAACATAATGACTTGATCGTAATGCTATACTTCGGATGAATGTTCATCACATCATTTCACAAATGTTGTGACCTTGTTATTAACAACATCCAATGTCTATGATCAGGAAACCTTGATCATCTTGTTAATCAACAAGCTAGTCTATAAGAGAGGCATAACTAGGAACCCTTTTTGTTTATTAAACACACATGTATTGATGTTTCCGATCAATACAATTCTAGCATGCAAAATAAACATCTATCATATATGAGGAATACATAATAACAACTTTATTATTGCCTCTCAGGGCATATTTCCTTCAGTCTCCCACTTGCACTAGAGACAATAATCTAGTTCACATAGTGATAAATCTAACACCCATGGAGTTCTGGTGTTGATCATGCTTTTCCCTAGGGAGAGATTTATTCAACGGATCTGCTACATTTAGGTCCGTGTGTACTTTACAAATCTTTATGTCTCCATCCTTGACATGTTCACGGATGGAGTGAAACCAGCGCTTAATATGCTTGGAATTCTTGTGAGACCTCGGTTCCTTGGCGTTGGCTATGGCTCCATTGTTGTCACAATAGATCACCATTGGGTCTAATGCACTAGGAACCACACCTAGTTCCATAATGAACTCTTTCATCCAAACCGCTTCATGCGCCGCTTCTGAAGCAGCAACATATTCCGCCTCCGTCGTTGATCCAGCCACCATAGGTTGTTTGGAACTCCTCCAACTAACTGCTGCTCCGTTCAAGAGAAATACATATCCGGATTGAGACTTAGAGTCATCCGGATCAGTGTCAAAGCTAGCATCGACATAACACTTAGCGACTAGCTCTTCTTCACCTACGTATATAAGAAACATATCCCTAGTTCTTCTCAAGTACTTGAGGATGTTCTTAACCGCTATCTAGTGTTCCAAACCTGGATCAGATTGGTACCTACTAGTGAAACTAATAGCATGTGCCACATCCGGTCTTGTACATAGCATGGCATACATTATAGAGCCTATGGCCGAGGCATAGGGGATCTTATCCATTATCTCTCTTTCTTCCGCCATAGACGGACTTTGAGTCTTACTCAATGTCTTGCCTTGCAACATAGGTAAGAACCCCTTCTTACTTCCGTCCATATTAAACTTCTTTAATATCTTATCAAGGTATGTACTCTGCGATAGCCCAATTAGGCGCCTTGATCTATCTCTATAGATTTTAATGCCTAATATATATGACGCTTCACCAAGGTCTTTCATCGAAAATTTGCTGTTTAGATAACTTTTAACACTATTTAA
This sequence comes from Avena eriantha, assembly GCA_910589775.1. Classification (NCBI taxonomy): domain Eukaryota; kingdom Viridiplantae; phylum Streptophyta; class Magnoliopsida; order Poales; family Poaceae; genus Avena; species Avena eriantha. Next base: position 150,971,896 of record OU342742.1, on the reverse strand, counting down.
AAGATCTATATCATTTCCAATCAATAATATGTTATCCACATATAATATCAGAAATGCCACATTGCTCCCACTCACTTTCTTGTAAATACAAGCCTCTCCATAAGTTTGGACAAATCCAAACTCTTTGATCACCTCATCAAAGCGGAGATTCCAACGCCGGGATGCTTGCTTCAGTCCATAGATGGATCGCTGAAGTTTGCATACCTTATTAGCATCCTTAGGATCGAAAAAACCCTTCAGTTGTATCATATACAACTCTTCTTCAATATTACCATTGAGGAACACAGTTTTGACATCCATCTGCCATATTTCATAATCGAAATATGCAGCAATTGCTAACATAATCCTAACCGACTTAAGCATCTCTACAGGAGAGAATGTCTCATCATAGTGAACTCCTTGAATTTGTCGAAACCCCTTCGCGACAAGTCAAGCCTTATAGATGGTCACATTACCATCAGCATTAGTTTTTATTTTGAAAATCATTTATTCTCAACAGCCTTTCGATTGTGAGGTAAGTCCACCAAGGTCCAAACCTGGTTCTCGTACATAGATTCCATCTCGGATTTCATGTCTTCTAGCCATTTGTTGGAATCCGGGCTCATCATCGCTTCTTCATATGTCGCAGGGTCATCTATTTCATCAACCATGAAATTCATAACAGGATTACCGTACTTGTTCAGGAGCTGCACGTGTCCTACTTGACCTGCGAGGTTCCGTAGTGTCCTCTTTCGGAGTTTCATGATCAATATCATTAGCTCTCTCTTCATTAGGTGAAGTCAACTCTGAAACAATTTCCGGTGCTGCGCTACTCGCCATTTCATGAAGAGTAGGTTCAATAACCTCTTCGAGTTCTACCTTCCAACTACTCACACCTTTCGCGAGAAACTCCTTCTCAAGAAAGGATCCATTCTTGGCAACAAAAACCTTGCCCTCAGATCTGTGATAGAAGGTATACCCAATCGTTTCCTTAGGGTATCCTATGAAGACGCATTTTTCCGCTTTGGATTCGAGTTTATCCGGCTGAAGTTTCTTCACATAAACATCGCATCCCCAAACTTTAAGAAATGATAACTTCGGTTTGTTTCCAAACCATAATTCGTACGGTGTCGTTTCAACGGATTTAGATGGTGCCCGATTTAAAGTGAATGCAGTTGTTTCTAGTGCATAACCCCAAAATGACAGTGGCAAGTCAGTCAGAGACATTATAGATCGAACCATATCCAATAAAGTACAATTACGATGTTTTGACACACCATTACGTTGTGGTGTTCCGGCAGGCGTGAGTTGTGAAACTATTCCACACTCTTTCATGTGTGTGCTAAACTCGTAACTTAGATACTCACCTCCACGGTCAGACCGAAGAAATTTGATCTTTCTATTACGATGATTTTCCACTTCATTCTGAAATTCCTTGAACTTTTCAAAGGTTTTAGACTTGTGTTTCATCAAATAGATATACCCGTATCTACTCAAATCATCCATGAAAGTAACCAAATAACGATATCCACATCACGCCGACACACTCATTGGTCCACACACATCAGTATTTATGATTTCCAATAAATCTGTCGCCCGTTCCATTGAACCAGAAAATGGCGTTCTAGTCATCTTGCCCATAAGGCATGGCTCACATGTATCAAATGATTCAAAATCAAGTGATTCCAAAAGTCCATCAGAATGGAGTTTCTTCATGCGTTTAACGCCAATATGACCTAGACGGTAGTGCCACATATATGCAGATATATCATTATCAAGTTTAATCTTTTTAGCATTAACATTATGAATATGCGTAATATTACTATCGAGATCCAACAGAAATAAACCATTCAACACAGGTGCATGACCATAAAAGATATCATTCTTATAAATCGAACAAGCATTGTTTTCAGATTTAAAGGAATAACCACTTTGCATTAAACACGATCCGGATACAATGTTCATGCTCAATGTAGGCACCAAATAACAATTATTTAGGTTTATAACTAATCCCGATGGCATATGGAGAGGTAGCGTCCCGACGGCGATCACGTCAACTTTTGATCCATTGCCGACCCGCACCATGACCTCATCCCTTGCTAGTTGTCACTTGTTCCATAGCCCCTGAACCGAGTTACATATATTAGCAACCGATCCCGTATGAAATACCCAGGTGCTACTGCGAGTACTAGTCAAGTACACATCAATAGCATGTATATCATATACACCTTTGTTTGCCTTGCCGGACTTCTCGTCCACCAAATACTTGGGGCAACTGCGCTTCCAATGGCCAGTCCCCTTGCAATAGTAACATTCGGTGTCAGACTTAGGGCTAGCTCAGGGTTTCTTTTCAGGTGCGGCAACAGATTTGCCACCCTTCTTTCCCTTGTGCTTGCCTTTCTTGTCCTTCTTGAAACCGGTGGTCCTATTGATCATCAACACTTGATGTTCTTTCCTAATCTCCACTTCTGCAGTCTTAAGCATTGACAGAAGCTCGGGAAGAGACTTCTTCATGCCCTGCATATTATAGTTCATCACGAAGCTCTTGTAGCTAGGTGGCAGAGATTGGAGAACACGATGTAGGCCTAAGTCAATGGGAATCGTTATTCCCAAGGACACAAGCTTATCGGCGTACCCAGACATTTTGAGTACATGCTCACTAGCGGAGCTGTTCTCCTCCATCATGCAGCTAAAGAACTTTTCAGTAGCATTATAACTCTCTACGGCAGCATGGGTATTGAAAGTCATTTTCAATTCTCCCATGGTATCAAAGGCATTGCCATTTTCGAAACACTTTCGAAGTTCTGGCTCTATCCCATACAGTATGCCGCAATGAACTAAGTTGTGGTCCTCTTGACGAGTCACATAGACATTCTTTTCCTCGTCAGGGGCATCAGGAGCTGGTGGGGGGCCTAGCGGCACATCTAGCACATATTTCTTTTGTGCAACAGTGAGGAGAATCCTCAAATTCATTGCCTAGTTGGTGAAGTTGCTACCATTCGCAGCAAGTTGCTACCATTTGTTGCCTTGTCATTTTGATATGGGATAGCCCCTGTATCATGGGGCAAGGGGTACCCCGTTGGCGGTTCTCCATGATACACATGTACTTACAATGACAAGAACTTACTTGTGACTAAAGTTGAGTAGCACGAGGTCTGGGACTCGTAGGCAAGGGGCATGAGATTTTCGACGTATAACTTGCAAGCATATCCTCATATTTGTTCACTTTAACCTTAATCACCTAAAAAAGATGCTTATGATAGGGGTAATGAGAGCTGAAAGCTAATAAGTACCATAACTTTTGGAAGCTCTTTATGAAACTTGAAATTCCTGCTTCCCTCTTATAAATGGCATTTCTCTTTACTTTTATGTTGAGTCTCCATCTTCTGTTTTTATGCACCAATTGAGAGAGCATAGTGACCATTCTTAGTTTAATGTGCATTGTTCCAAAACATCTTGATTGATTCATAACTGTGATATTGCTTATTCTTAAAATTATTTGTATCTAGTCACCCTTATGAACTTTGAAGGTGTCCTATGCATTTATGTTTTGCTATAACATGAGGGACAAGCTTAATACCATTATTATTATTATGTTTTCTATATGTGAAACAAACAAATGTATTTTAATGCATTGTTATTCATGAAACTTTTGTTTGTACCTTTTTCATGTTACAACATAGTTGCTATGTCTTATTGTTAGAAATATGCCTTTTATGTTCATGTTAGAGTACTTTGATCCCAGCTATCAATGCTTTACAAATATGATGGTGCATGTCACCTAAAAAAATATTCTTTTTATCACTTACCTACTCGAGGACGAGCAGGAGTTAAGCTTGGGGATGTTGATATGTCGTAAACGTATCTATAATTTTTGATGTTCCATGCTTGTTTTATATCTACTTTCTTATGTTTTGTTCACACTTTGAGGTATGTTTATACATTTTCTAGGACTAACCTATTAACAAGATGCCACAGTGCCAGTTGCCTGTTTTCTGCTGTTTTTGGTTTTAGAAAAGCTAGTAAAGAAATATTCTCGGAATTGGACGGGACAAAAGCCAAAGTCAATATTTTACCTGAAGCAACACGGAATCCGGAGGGGAGACGAAGTGGCGCACCAGGGCAGCCACACCTGGTGGCCGCGCGGCCTGGGCGCACGCCACCAGGGGGTGTGGGCCCCCAGGCGCTCCACCGACCTTGCCCCTTCGCCTATAAAAGCCTCCCATGATGAAAACTCTAAGGACCCGATCAAAATTCCACGAAAGAGTCTGTAGCCGCTGTCATCTCCATCACTAGATCAGGAGGGATCTGAAACTCTTCCCGGCACCCTGCCGAAGGGGAGAGATCACCCTGGAGGCCTTCTTCATCACCATGCCTGCCTACGGTGTGATGCGTGAGTAGTTCATCCTTGGACTATGGGTCCATGTAGTAGCTAGATGGTTGGTTCTCCTCCGTTGTGCTATCATGTTTAGATCTTGTGAGCTCCATTCATGATAAATATCATCTATTTGTAATCTTACATGTTGTGTTTGCAGGGATCCGATGGATATTGAGATGCTATTTCAGATTGATTATTGATTCTATCATGTCTATGTTATTTGTGATCTTGCATGCTCTCTATTGTTTGTAACTATCTTGGCCAAGTAGATGCTTGCAACTCCAAGAGGGAGTATTTATGCTCGATAGTGGGTTCATGCATGTAGTAATCTGGGGAAATGACAGAAATCTCTAAGGTTGTAGATGTGTTGTTGCTACTAGGGAGAAAACAACAATCCGTTGTCCATGGGACAATCGTATTGTTTACTTTACACACTTTGCTTAATGCAATTATCTATTGCTTGCAACTTAATACTGGAAGGGGTTCAGATGATAACCTGAAGGTGGATTATTAGTCATAGATGCAGTTGGATTACAGTCTATGTATAATGTTGTAATGCCCAATCAGATCTCATAGGAGTGAAGATGATTAGTATATGCATTGAATGCTTTCTCGAATCTGTCAATTTCCCCGCTGTAATTTGTTCACCCAGTATGTTATTTATCTTAAGGAGAATCACCTCTAGTGAACTATGGACCCCGGTCCATGCTTTTACCATTGTTATACCTTCTACTGTTACTATTTACTATTTACTTTCTGCAAACAATTACTATCTTCCACACAATACGTTTAATCCTTTGTTTTCAGCAAAACTGGTGAGATTGACAACCTCACTTTAAGTTGGGAGAAAAGTTATGTGGTTGTGTTGTGCAGGATTCCAAGTTGCTAGCAACACCTTGCAGTTGTTTATTTGCTCCTACTCGTTCGATAACCTTGGTTTCATAACTGAGGGAAAACTTGTTGTTGTGCTCATCATACCTTCCTCTTGGGGTTCCCAACGAGCTCTACATTTTGAGCCATCACCCAATATGTTCGTAATACCCTATTACCCAAGGATTTTAAACTTCCTCATGACTGCCAGAAGTACGATGGCCTACAGGAACCCGGAAGCTTGGTTATCAGATTATCTGGCCACCATCAAGTTACAGGGTGGCTCCACAGCCACCGCAATGTAGAGCCTGCAACTGCACTTAACCGGCACCGCACGATCATGTCTCAGACAACTACTCGAAGATTATATCAATAGCTAGAACGACCTTGAAGATAAGTTCATCTGATATTTTCACTCCACATTCAAATGACCCGTGTCTCTGGAGCAATTGCGAGCATGCAAACAAAAAACTGGAGAATCAATAAGATCCTTCATTCAATGATGGAATATCATCAAGAACTCAGCTGGGGCCATATTCGATGGAAGGGCAATTGACGCCTTCAACGATGGCCTCCGTCGTCGATAATTTATAGAAGAACTAGGACGAGTCAAGCCCAAAACAATTTCATAGCTGATGGATATGGAAAATCGTTGGGATGATGGAGAGGACGTAGTACACAACAAGCGAACACGTTCACCCAAAGAAGACAGGGACAAATGCAACAGTGATAGAAGACGAAGGAACAAAGACGAACACGGGGGACCAAGCTATGTTGCGGCTAGTTTCTCAGGAGAGCATAACAACAGAAACGACGATTACAACGGCGGGCACCGCAACAATAGGGACGACATCGGAGGAAGCCAACCAACACATCGATATCAGCCAAGAGCCCGAGACCCAATAATGTCCGCAATGCAAATGCTGGAGGTACCTTGTAATATGCACTTTTACATCGACTCAACGGGCAAAAGGCCATCCAACCATCTCATGAAAGACTATCGAACATTTTTAAAGATGCAAGAACTATGCAATGCAAAGGCAACCGAAGCAGCAAGCTGAGGATACACCACTACGCCTGGCACGTTAGCCATCAGCGCACCACCACCACCCACCACCGGTACACCCGCCAGTAGGGCAGCCACAAAATACAACAAATCAAGAAAATGAATACCCAAGGCCCAAGGGAGCAATGTCAATGATTCAGAAAGGTCGCCCATCCAATAGGATCTAGAAGCTGATTACAAGACAAGTCAACATGGAAGAGATGGCGCCACCGGCCACATCTAAGTATCTCCACTGGTCAGAACATGAAATCACATTTAGCAGAGCTGATCATCCACTTCGACTACCGCGACCGGGCCACTCAGCCTTGGTAGTAGAAGCAAGTGTGGGTGGATTTGACATGAGTAAAGTCTTCATGGATGCGGGAAGCAACATCAACTTGATTTACGCCAAAAAACTGAGAGCGATGAATTGCTCTTTAGTAAATCAAGCACCAACAGAAACGTCCTTCCACGGCATAGTACCAGGTAAGGCCAAAATTTCTTTAGGTAAAATATCTCTTGACGTTGTTTTTGGATCCAAGGAAAATTTTAGACGAGAAAAGCTCGAGTTCGAAGTCATGGACTAGCCGTCACAGTATCACGCGATCCTAGGTTTCCCAGCTTTTGCACGATTCATGGTAGTACCACATTATGCGTACTTGGTTATGAAAATGCCAGTCCGAAAGGGAGTCATAACAGTAAAGGGCAGGTTCACACGATCCAATGATTGCGATCGAGAGTTCAACAAAATCTCTAAATCATTCTGGATGGCAACTGATTTCGAGGAGCTAAAAATGTCGGCAACCGCAGAACCTCTGGTAGTAGCGTGTGTCAATCCCGATCTGGCTTTTGACACCGCGAAAGATACAAAGTAAGTACAGATCCACCCTACCAACCAAAAAAATACGACCTTTCTGGCCTCCAATCTTGGCCCCTCATAGGAAAGCGTGCTCATCGAGTTCCTCCATGGGTACTGGGAGATTTTCACATGGTTACCTTCTGACATGCCGAGAATTCTCACGGAACTTGCTGAGCACGCATTAAACTTGGATCCAAAGATGAAGCCAGTAAAACAGTCGCTTCGCTGCTTCACAAAGCCAAAATGAAAGGCTATTGGAAAGGAGATCCATCGCCTAACCGAAGCTAAATTCATCAACGAATTGAAGAAAGCAGAGTGGTCGTAAATCTAGTATGTGTCCCAAATAAAAATACAAAAGGACTATGGATCTGCATTAACTTCACTGTGTTGAATAAACATTATCCAAAGGATGACTTCCCACTACCACGAATTGATCAAATAATCGATGCAACCGCGAGGTGCGAACGTCTTTCCTTTTTAGACGCATATTGATACCATCAAATTCGGATGTAGGAGGAAGATCAGGATAAAATAGCATTTATCAAGCCCAATGGCGTATTATCCTACACAACAATGCCCTTTGGCCTCAAAAATGCCGGGGCAACATACCAATGGATGATGCAGAATTTCCTAGGAAGTCAAATTGGCACAAATGTACAAGTTTACATCGACAACGTCATAGTCACAACAAAGCAAGGGTCCTCTCTTATCAATGACTCCGAGAAACATTCGAGAACCTCGACAAGTTTTGCATCAAACTCAACCCGACGAAGTGTTCCTTTGGAGTCCCTATAGGGAAACTCCTCGGATATCTCGTATCAGCAAGAGGAATAGAAGCCAATCCCGAGAAAATACAGGCAATCTTAATAATGAAAAAACCAACAAACCTTCGACGCGTACGACAGCTGGCTGGGCGAGTTGCAGCACTCAGCCGTTTTATCGCCCGTCTAGGAGAAAAAACACTACCATTCTATGCCCTTATGAGGAACTTAGATAAATTTGATTGGACGGAAGAAGCTCAGCGTGCCTTTGAAGATCTATAGAAAACACTTTCGACATCTCCTATCGTCGTGTCTCCAAAAGAAAAAGAACTGTTACTTCTCTACATCGCCACCACTAATCAGGTGGTCAGCACAGTTCTGGTCGTGGAATGACCCGAAGAAGGGAAAACCCACGATGTTCAGAAACTAGTTTATTTTATGAGCGAGGTGAAGGCAATATGCCCTGAGAGGCAATAATAAAGTTGTTATTATGTATTCCATATATATGATAGATGTTTATTTTGCATGCTAGAATTGTATTGATCAGAAACATCAATACATGTGTGTTTAATAAACAAAAGGGTTCCTAGTTATGCCTCTCTTATAGACTAGCTTGTTGATTAACAAGATGATCAAGGTTTCCTGATCATGGACATTGGATGTTGTTAATAACAAGGTCACACCATTGGTGGAATTATGTGATGAACATTCATCCGAAGTATAACATTACGATCAAGTCATTATGTTTATATTGCTATAACATCATACGAAGTAATATTTATCCTTAGACCATGAGATCATGATAATTGATAACACCTGAAGAGTATCTTGATAACAGCAAACGTCACACCGTAACAGGGTGACTATAAAGATGGGTTTAGTACTACAAAGGTGTTATGTTGAGGCTCATGGATCAAGAGTGGAATTTGTCAATCCAGATGACGGATAGATATACTATGGGCCCTCTCGGTGATATCACATTGAGATAGCTTGCAAGCAAGTGATGTGATCACTAGAATGTTATATCACGGGAACGACAAAAGAGTGCATGTCGGTAACGAGATCAAACTAGGTATGGAGATACCGATGATCGAATCTAGGACATGTAATATATCGCGAGACAAAGGGATTTAGTTACAAGCGTTAAAGGTTCTCACGATCACAGAAGTCATCGTTGAATGTGTAGGAGTCAGTACAGATCTCCAGGTCTCGCTGCTGATTATTGATTAGAGAAGGGTCTCGATCATGTCTGCATTATTCGCGAACCGTAGGGTGACACACTTAAGAGTTACCGGACACCATTTTGGAGCACATATATTTCAGACAAAAGAATCGCAAAGCGCAGGAATTGTTTCAATAGAAACCGGAAATTGTTTCGGGTGAAATTGCAGAAAGTGGTTCTGCATGTGATATTGAAATATAGCAAGGGGCTATATGTGAATGTTTGTTAATTAAAATAATTAACAAAATTCTGAATAAATTTAATAAAAGAGTTTTATTTAATGAGAGAGCATTAAACTTGGAGAATTTTAATGCATTTAAAGTGGAGACTTTAAAAGGGAATGTGAAGAGGCATTTTAATGTGGACGGGTTACCACCACATGAATGGGGGAGGTGAGGGGTCAACCCCCATGCGCCGGCCATGGAGAGGACGGGCACCCCCCTCCTCCTATAAGAGGCCACCCATTCCCTCCTTCATCCTCACACCTCCTTGTGAAGGATCTCTCTCCCCCTCTAGAATTATTTCCCCATGGTCTCGGATTAGCGAGATACATGTTCCCGGTGGCATTTCGTCTGGAAGGAGTTGCTGCTTCCGCTGGATCGCTGGAGCGAGGAGGTGGAGGTTGTCCGGTGGCTTGAACATGTGTGCAAGTACGGATGCGCTACTGAGTTGTGGCGCTCGGACTTCCTCACGATCTTGAGATCGGCAAGTGTACGACTACATCAACCACGAGTTCCTACTCGTTAACAAAACTCATTGTCTTCGAGGGTAAGTTCTCATTAGATGTATGTCCACCCGTTGCTTTGTACCTAGTAGATAGATCTTGGCGTGTAGTTCACACCATAGGAAATTTTTTGTTTTCTATGCTACGGACCCAATAGTGGTATCAGAGCCTAATCTATGCGTAGGTGCTTTGCACGGGTAGTACACATATGTTTAAATGTGGGTGATGATGATCATGTTATTGCATCTTCTATGTATTTTGGATATTGGTGGCATAGTGGGATGAAGCGTCCTGGACCAACCTTACATGTCATCATACATGAGACCGGTTCCACGACTGACATGTAACTTGTTTTGCATAAGTGGCTGGCGGGTGTCTGTCTCTCCTTCTATAGTCAATATCTGTTTTACAACGAGTTGCTAATAACTTAGTTATCCTCGTTGTGGTTCATGTTCGTAGGTAAGAACGGTTCTATCTTCGAAAGCCCTAAGCCACGTAAAACTTGCAATTGATAAATTAGAGGCGTCTAGTTTAGATCATTGTTGGGCTAGTGTATTGATATGGTATTGTTGTAAGTAGATGTATGATAGATACTCTTACAACACATTCAACGTGTAAGTTCCATAGACCTTGGCCTTACACACAAAGGAATGATAGAGATCATACCACGATGCAAATGATAGAGATCAAATGCATGGACCATATCATCTCACTTTACACATTAGATGTTAGCATCTTATACTGCTAGTTTGGCGCTTTTGGTAGCATTGTAAGATGATCCCTCATTTAGATATCAAGATAAAATGTGTTCTTCCTTGAGTATGCACCGTTCTATGGATCGTGTTTTGAGACATCACGTGATGATCGGGTGTACTCGACTCTACGCTTTCATACAACGGGTGTAAGACAGTTTTACACACGCGATTACTAAGGTTCTTACTTGGCGAGCCTAGCATGTACAGACATGGCCTCGGAACACGGACCAAAAGGTTAAGCATGAGTCATATGGTTGATATGATGCCCATATAGATGCTCGCCTTTGAAGCTACACCGACTCACGTGATGATCGGACTTGGTGTAGTGCATTTGGTTCATGTAATCACCAAAAAGGCACGAGGGATGTCGTTTTTGAGTGGGAGTTCATTAGTAATTTGGATAAGTTGAACTCAATCTATCATAAACTTAGTCTAAATAAACTTTACAAATTCTGTTGTAGATGGCACCACCTGCTTTTAATTTCAATGTGTTCATGGAGAAAGAGAAACTTGCTGCGAATGGTAGAAACTTCACCAACTGGGCTATGAATTTGAGGATTCTCCTCACTGCTGCACAAAAGCAACATGTGCTAGATGCGCCGCTAGGCCCTCCACCAGCTCCTGATGCCCCTGACGAAGAAAAGAATGTTTATGTGACTCGTCAGGAGGACCACAACTTAGTTCATTACGGCATACAGTATGGGCTAGAGCCAGAACTTCGAAAGCGTTTCGAAAATGGCAATGCCTTTGATACCATGGGAGAATTGAAAATGATTTTCGATACCCATGCTGCCGTAGAGAGTTATAATGCTACTGAAAAGTTCTTTAGCTGCATGATGGAGGAGAACAGCTCCGTTAGTGAGCATGTACTCAAAATGTCTAGGTACGGCGATAAGCTTGTGTCCTTGGGAATAACGATTCCCATTGACTTAGGCATATATCATATTCTCCAATCTCTGCCACCTAGCTACAAGAGTTTCGTGATGAACTATAATATGCAGGGCATGAAGAAGACTCTTCCCGAGCTTCTGTCAATGCTTAAGACTGCAGAAGTGGAGATTAGGAAAGAACATCAAGTGTTGATGATCAATAGGACCACCAGTTTCAAGAAAAACAAGAAAGGCAAGCACAAGGGAAAGAAGGGTGGCAAATCTGTTGCCGCGCTTGAAAAGATACCCTGATCTGGCCCTAAGTCCGATACCGAGTGCTACTATTGCAAGGGGACTGGCCATTGGAAGCGCAACTGCCCCAAGTATTTGGCGGACAAGAAGTCCGGCAAGGCAAACAAAGGTATATGTGATATACATGTTATTGATGTGTACTTGACTAGTACTCGCAGTAGCACCTGGGTATTTGATACGAGATCAGTTGCTAATATATGTAACTCGATTCAGGGGCTGCGGAACAAGCGACAACTAACAAGGGATGAGGTCACAATGCGGGTCGGAAATGGATCAAGAGTTGATGTGATTGCCGTTGGAACGCTGCCTCTCCATATGCCATCGGGATTAGTCATAAACCTAAATAATTGTTATTTGGTGCCTGCACTTAGCATGAACATTGTATCCGGATCGTGTTTGATGCAAAGTGGTTATTCGTTTAAATCTAAAAACAATGGTTGTTCGATTTATATGGATAATATCTTTTATGGTCATGCACCTATGTTGAATGGTTTATTTCTGATGGATCTCGATAGTAATATTACGGACATTCATAATGTTAATGCTAAAAAATTAAACTTGATGATGATATATCTGCAGATATGTGGTACTGCCGTCTAGGTCATATTGGCGTTAAACGCATGAAGAAACTCCATTCTGATGGACTTTTGGAATCACTTGATTTTGAATCATTTGATACATGTGAGCCATGCCTTATGGGCAAGATGACTAGAACGCCGTTTTCCGGTTCAATGGAACGGGCGACAGATCTATTGGAAATCATACATACTGATGTGTGTGGACCAATGAGTGTGTCGGCGCGAGGTGGATATTGTTATTTTGTTACTTTCACGGATGATTTGAGTAGATACGGGTATATCTATTTGATGAAACACAAGTCTGAAACCTTTGAAAAGTTCGAGGAATTTCAGAATGAAGTGGAAAATCATCATAATAGAAAGATCAAATTTCTTCGGTCTGACCGTGGAGGTGAGTATCTAAGTTACGAGTTTAGCACACACATGAAAGAGTGTGGAATAGTTTCACAACTCATGCCTGCCGGAACACCACAACGTAATGGTGTGTCGGAACATCGTAATCGTACTTTATTGGATATGGTTCGATCTATGATGTCTCTGACTGACTTGCCACTGTCATTTTGGGTTTATGCACTGGAAACAGCTGCATTCACTTTAAATCAGGCACCATCTAAATCCGTTGAAACGACACCGTATGAATTATGGTTTAGAAACAAACATAAGTTGTCATTTCTTAAAGTTTGGGGATGCGATGTTTATGTGAAGAAACTTCAGCCGGATAAACTCGAATCCAAAGCAGAAAAATGCGTCTTCATAGGATACCCTAAGGAAACGATTGGGTATACCTTCTATCACAGATCCGAGGGCAAGGTTTTTGTTGCCAAGAATGGATCCTTTCTTGAGAAGGAGTTTCTCGCGAAAGGTGTGAGTAGTCGGAAGGTAGAACTCGAAGAGGTTATTGAACCTTCTCTTCATGAAGTGGCGAGTGGCGCAGCACCAGAAGTTGTTTCGGAGTTGACTTCATCTAATGAAGAGAGAGCTAATGATATTGATCATGAAACTCCAAAAGAGGAAACTACCGAACCTCGCAGGTCAAGCAGGACACGTGCAGTTCCTGAACTGTACGGCAATCCTATTGTGAATTTCATGGTTGATGAAATGGATGACCCTACGACGTGTGAAGAAGCGATGATGTTCCAACAAATGGCTAGAAGCCATGAAATCCGAGATGGAATCCATGTACGAGAACCAAGTTTGGACCTTGGTGGACTTACCTCACGATCGAAAGGCCGTTGAGAATAAATGGATTTTCAAAATAAAAAATGATGCTGATGGTAATGTGACCATCTATAAGGCTCGACTTGTCGCAAAGGAGTTTCGAAAAATTCAAGGAGTTGACTACGATGACACATTCTCTCCCGTAGCGATGCTTAAGTCAGTTAGGATTATGTTAGTAATTGCTGCATATTTCGATTATGAAATATGGCAGATGGATGTCAAAACTGCGTTCCTCAATGGTAATATTGAAGAAGAGTTGTATCTGATACAACCTAAGGGTTTTGTCGATCCTAAGGATGCTAATAAGGTATGCAAACTTCAGTGGTCCATCTATGGACTGAAGCAAGCATCCCGGAGTTGGAATCCCTGCTTTGATGAGGTGATCAAAGAGTTTGGATTTGTCCAAACTTATGGAGAGGCTTGTATTTACAAGAAAGTGAGTGGGAGCAATGTGGAATTTCTGATATTATATGTGGATGACATATTATTGATTGGAAATGATATAGATCTTTTAAATAGTGTTAAACGTTATCTAAACAACAAATTTTCGATGAAAGACCTTGGTGAAGCGTCATATATATTAGGCATTAAAATATATAGAGATAGATCAAGGCGCCTAATTGGGCTATCGCAAAGTACATACCTTGATAAGATATTAAAGAAGTTTAATATGGACGAAAGTAAGAAGGGGTTCTTACCTATGTTGCAAGGCAAGACACAGAGTAAGACTCAAAGTCCGGCTATGGCGGAAGAAAGAGAGATGATGGATAAGACCCCCTATGCCTCGGCCATAGGCTCTATTATGTATGCCATGCTATGTACAAGACCGTATGTGGCACATGCTATTAGTTTGACTAGTAGGTACCAATCTGATCCAGGTTCGGAACATTGGATAGCGGTAAAGAACATCCTCAAGTACTTGAGAAGAACTAGGGATATGTTTCTTATATACGGAGCTGAAGAAGAGCTAGTCGCTAAGTGTTATGTAGATGCTAGCTTTGACACCGATCCAGATGACTCTAAGTCTCAATCCGGATACGTATTTCTCTTGAATGGAGCAGCAGTTAGTTGGAGGAGTTCCAAACAACCTGTGGTGGCTGGATCAACGACGGAGGTGGAATATGTTGTTGCTTCAGAAGCGGCGTAGGAATCGGTTTGGATGAAAGAGTTCATTATGGAACTAGGTGTGGTTCCAAGTGCGTTGGACCCGATGGTGATCTATTGTGACAACAATGGAGCCATAGCCAACGCAAAGGAACCAAGGTCTCACAAGAATTCCAAGCATATTAAGCGCCAGTTTCACTCCATCCGCGAGCATGTCAAGGATGGAGATATAAAGATTTGTAAAGTACACACGGACCTAAATGTAGCAGATCCGTTGACTAAAGTTCTCCCTAGGGAAAAACATGATCAACACCAGAACTCCATGGCTGTTAGATTTATCACTATGTGAACTAGATTATTGTCTCTAATGCAAGTGGGAGACTGAAGGAAATATGCCCTGAGAGGCAATAATAAAGTTGTTATTATGTATTCCTTATATATGATAGATGTTTATTTTGCATGATAGAATTGTATTGATCGGAAACATCAATACATGTGTGTTTAATAAACAAAAAGGGTTCCTAGTTATGCCTCTCTTATAGACTAGCTTGTTGATTAACAAGATGATCAAGGTTTCCTGATCATGGACATTGGATGTTGTTAATAACAAGGTCACACCATTGGTGGAATGATGTGATGAACATTCATCCGAAGCATAGCATTACGATCAAGTCATTATGTTTATATTGCTATAACATCATACAAAGTAATCTTTATCCTTAGACCATGAGATCATGTTAATTGATAACACCTAAAGAGTATCTTGATAACATCAAACGTCACACCGTAACAGGGTGATTATAAAGATGGGTTCAGTACTACGAAGGTGTTATGTTTAGGCTCATGGATCAAGAGTGGAATTTGTCAATCCAGATGACGGATAGATATACTCTGGGCCCTCTCAGTGATATCACATTGAGATAGCTTGCAAGCAAGTGATGTGATCACTAGAATGTTATATCACAGGAACGAGAAAAGAGTGCATGTCGGTAACGAGATCAAACTAGGTATGGAGATACCGATGATCGAATCTCGGACATGTAATATATCGCGAGACAAAGGGATTTAGTTACAAGCGTTAAAGGTTCTCACGATCACAGAAGTCATCATTGAATGTGTAGGAGTCAGTACAGATCTTCAGGTCCCGCTGCTGATTATTGATCAGAGAAGGGTCTCGATCATGTCTGCATTATTCGCGAACCGTAGGGTGACACACTTAAGAGTTACCGGACACCATTTTGGAGCACATATGTTTCAGACGAAAGAATTGCACAGCGCAGGAATTGTTTCAATAGAAACTGGAAATTGTTTCGGGTGAAATTGCAGAAAGTGGTTCTGTATATGATATTGAAATATAGCAAGGGGCTATATGTGAATGTTTGTTAATTAAAGTAATTAACAAAATTCTAAATAAATTTAGTAAAAGAGTTTTATTAAATGAGAGAGCATTAAACTTGGAGAATTTTAATGCATTTAAAGTGGAGACTTTAAAAAGGAATGTGAAGAGGCATTTTAATGTGGAGGGGTTACCACCACATGAATGGGGGAGGTGAGGGGTCACCCCCCATGCGCCGGCCATGGAGAGGAGGGGCACCCCCCTCCTCCTATAAAAGGCCAACCATTCCCTCCTTCATCCTCACACCTCCTTGTGAAGGATCTCTCTCCTCCTCTAGAATTATTTCTCCATGGTCTAGGATTAGCGAGATACATGTTCCCGATGGCATTTCGCCTGGAAGGAGTTGCTGCTTCCGCTGGATCGCTGGAGCAAGGAGGTGGAGGTTGTCTGGTGTGTGCGAGTACGGATGTGCTGCTGAGTTGCGGCGCTCGGACTTCCTCATGATCTTGAGATAGGCAAGTGTATGACTACATCAACCACGAGTTCCTACTCGTTAACAAAACTCGTTGTCTTCGAGGGTAAGTTCTCGTTGGATGTATGTCCACCCATTGCTCTGTACCTAGTAGATAGATCTTGGCGTGTAGTTCACACCGTAGGAAATTTTTTGTTTTCTATGCTGCGGACCCAACACGAGGTCCTCTCGCCATCTAAGCAAAGATACCCGCACTGTTAGAAACTAGCAAATGGAGTGTTCATGACAACACGAAAGTTGCGCCACTATTTTTCAGAACACCCGATCATAGTGGTTAATGAAGCGCCTCTATCCAATATCCTCAATAATTCAGAAGGAACCGGACGCATATATGTATGGGGCATTGAGCTATCCCCTTGAGATATCACGTACAAGAAGCACAAAACAATTAAATCACAGGTTTTGACTGACTTTATTACTGAATGGACTGAACTATAGTGCGCCGGCCAATCGGACCTTTCTAGCACATGGACAATGTATTTTGGCGGATCAAAAAGAACGGAAGGAGCAGGGGGAGGACTCATATTAGTATCGCCACAAGGCGATAAAATGCGATACATACTTCGGATGAGCTTCGCAAACGCATCCAATAACTAAGCTGAGTACGAGGCCTTGTTGCATGGTATGCGTATGGCTAAAGCTTGCGATGCAACTCCCCTCGAGATATTCGGTGACTCCAATCTCGTGGCACAATAAGCAATGAACAAGTCTGATGCTATCAGCGACAACATGATTGTCTATCGCGATTTGTACAACATTATGGAAGCCCAGTTTGACGGATGTGAAGTCTCGCACATAGAAAGAGCAAGTAATGAGGAAGCTGACAATCTGGCAAACATCGGATTATTATGCCTACCAGTTCCACCCAGGGTTTTTTGGGAGGAAATAATAGAGCGCTCTATCAAGGCCAAATGGGTTTCTAAGGTCATAGAGCCCAAGACAAGGAAAAAGATCAAGCCGGGAAAGAACTCGGGGGTTGCACCAACGAGCGAAGATATAGAGGAAATCCTCGAAGAAGATCCAGAAGTCGATGAAATCATAATAATAGAGCCTACATGGATGCAACTGTATATAGCATACATGACTCGGGGAGAACTCCTGGAAGATGTGACGGAAGCTCGACGAATCACTCGTAGATCAAAAGCCTTCAAAATCATCAAGGGAGAATTATATAAAAGAAGTATTTCAGGCGTATTACATCGATGTGTCATACCCGACGAAGGAAATATTATACACAAGGACACACATGAACGAGTATGTGGTCATCACGCTAGCATGCGGCAATTGCTACCAAAGCATTCGGAGTAGGATTCTACTAGTTCACAGCAGTACAAGACGCAAAGGATATAGTAAGAACATGTGAGGCGTGTCAGCGATTTGCAACAAAACCTAGCGCACCTGCTGCTGAATTAAATCCCATACGTCTCGCTTGGCCCTTCGCTCCGTGGGGACTTGATCTGGTGGGTAAACTTCACAAATCATCCCCAGGAGGAGACGTCTTTCTACTAGTAGCAGTCGATAAATTCACCAATTGGATTGAAGCAATGCCTGTTACCAGCCAAGATGGAACTTCGGATGTGAATTTTATAAAATCAATAGTGTTTTGATTTGGCATACCAAACAACATCATCACCGACAATGGAACTAATTTTACTTCCAATGAGTTCAAAGAATACTGCGAGGAGATGGGTATAAAAGTAAGCTATGCCTCAGTTGCTCACCCGCAAACTAATGGGCAAGTGGAAAAAGGCAATGGCCTTGTAACTGCTGGTCTCAAGAAGAGATTGCTAGCACCACTCGACAAAGCAAAAGGAGCATGGGTTGATGAGTTACCATCTGTTTTGTGGAGTTTGCGTACTACTCCAAATAATTCGACACAAGAAACACCCTTCTTTCTAGTCCACGGTGTTGAAGTTGTCCTTCCAGTCGAAGTATCTCACAAGTCTCCATGGCTCGCTGAATACGACGAAGAAGCATTAAGGGAAGCACTTGAAGACGACGTTGATGCACTTGATGAAGCCCACGATATTGCCTTACAAAGGGCCACTGTATATCAGCAAAACTTACGCAACTATCACAACCGACGATTTTGTCCTAGGTCCTTCGTTGTAAGAGACCTAGTTCTTTGCCTCAAACAAGATGGACACCTTAAATTGGAGTCACATTGGGAAGGGCCTTACATCGTTACAGAAGTTATCCCGGACGGGCATATCGGCTTCAAGACAAGAAGACATGAGTCAGATACTCAAATCCATGGAACGTCACATAACTACAGTGTTTTTACGCTTAGAATTTATGTTTTCTCGCAATTTAAATTACAATAAGGCCTACGGCCCATCTTCTTAGCCAGAATATTATTCAATAAAGGCTAATGGCCAGGCGTATCCACCAAACCATGTATCTTCGGCTTCAGATTATAAATAGAAGGTAAGTTCTCCATACTCTGACTTCTTTATTGTTTTCTTGACCCACATAATAAGGTTTTTTATAATAATATTTAGAAAATTTGCGAGCATTATTCTGATGAAGCTAACAAAATTATGATCCTGTGTCCAGATATAGGCATCCGAACATACCCCCGGGAGCTACTCCCATCGGGAGCGTTGGCACGCACCCGATAGAAAATTATATTATGCATATAAGGTCAAACAATTGCAACCTAAAGAAATATCAAAAGCCTATGAGTTTTACTTCAGTATATCCTCAAAAGGGTACTCCCATCGGGAATTTTGTAAAATCATACGATAAAACAAAAAGCTGATAAACTTCAGCAATTCCAACAGCCTAACAAGACAGTCGATAAAAATTATACAAAACTCTTGGATCACGGCCGACGCGATAAAACTCCGAATGTCGTGTCCACGACATGAAGATAAGACCCGAGATTCGTTCTGTGTGGCCTGGTAATCGCACAAGAATGTGCTATTCTAGTAAAATATCTGTATCAACGATACGATGAAAAATCTCGATGGACGTGTTGGGTACCCGATATAATAGAATTTAGTATTCGATAAGACCTCAATGGCTCGAACTGAGTTACGCCAGTAAAAATTCCGAGTTCAAGCCTGGGGACTTGAATGTGATGTAGGTCTACAGTGTTTTTTCCTAGGAGCAATTAACTGATTCTCGATCCGTCGGACGCATCAGGCCTGTTGTACCAAATCCCTACAAAGCTAAAAAGATAAAGATATTTCATAAATCTCAAATTGTGAATACTGAAAACGTCTTTGAGACTCAACCTGAATCTACAATTTAGGTAAAGTCTCAGGGACTACTAACATGGGTATGATTACTCGGGTGCTTATGTTTTATTACCTGATACGTCCATTTTGCATCACTATTCTATGTCTTAATTCACTACTATTCATTGATATATTTCGTATTGAGAGGTGATACTTATGTTATTTCATCTACTTTTGCATGGTTGATGACTTTTGGAGCATGGACCACTGCAGTCAGGATTCTGATGTAAAATGTGCTATTTGGAGGCAAAATTCGCGAAGATCAGAAAATCCAGGAAAATATACGGAAAATCCTATTTTTCCAGAAGACTAAGGATGCCAGAAGATGGAGTGGAGGTGGGCCACAGGGGGCCCACACCACCCCATGGCGCGGGCAGGCCTAGGCCACGCCTGGAGGTGGTGTGGCCGCCCTGGCCCACTCCAGCCTCTCCCCTCTGGTGTATATCATCCTCCCGAATCCTAAAACTCGGGGAGCGACCACAGAAATATTCCGCCGCCTCTGCGGGACGGAAAACACCGAGAGAGAAAGATCTCTTTGTAGTTGATGCTATTGAGTGAACCATTGAATTATTGTTTATGTTTAGATTGTTATACATCATTATTCCATCTCTGATCATGATCCATATGATGTCTTGTGAGTAGTTTGTTTTGTTCTTGAGGACATGGGAGAAGTCTTATTGTTGGTAGTGGAGTTGTGTTGAGAAAGATTCAATAGATTGTTATTTAAGTTGTGGTGTACTTCTTCTAGTGGTGTCATGTGAACGTCGACTACATGACACTTCACCTATAAGGGCCTAGGGGAATGCATTGTGTATTTGGCTACTAATCATAGGGGTTGCCGGAGTGACAGAAACCTGACCCCCGTTAGGAAACCATTGCACAAGGGACGTAAGGGTCTTAGAGTTTAAAGCTGTGGTTAGGTTTCTACCTTAATTACTTTCTTGTACTTACGGAGGTTTGCAAGGGGTATAATCACAAGTATGTATTAGTCTTGGATGGGGCGGTACATTAGCACAGGTTCACCCACACAACACTTAGCAAGCTAAAGAAGATTAATCGACTATATGAAGCGAAAGCACCTGACAGTCATCCCATGTGTTCTCGAGAACGTTTGGTCATCTTAAGAAATACAACCGGCTTGTCCTTTGCTGCATGAAGGATTGGGCCACTTGCTGCATTTATTCCTACTGTCTTTTATTTACTCGTACTTTGTTTACTTGCTTTATCGAAAACCCCTAAAAATCCGTTTGCTAAGTATCTGCAGAGAATTCCTAATCCATACCACTAGCCAGCACCTTCTGCTCCTCATTGGGTTCGACACCCTTACTTATCGAAAATACTGCCATACACCCCCTATACTTGTGGGTCATCATTACCCTGGCTGTATAAAGGCTCACGGCCCATGAAGACTCAAGATGAAGGCCCAAGAAGCATCCGATGGAAGCCATAGTTGTATTAGATAAGGAAATAAGGATCGATGTTGTGTTGGTGTTGTAATCATGAATATGTAACCTACCAGTATACGGCTTTGAGACCTAGCCTATTATATATAGGATGGGAGGAGCCTATAGAGAGGTACCAAAAAACTCCCAAGCAATCTGTAATAGCATTGTCCATCGATAATCAAGTGACTTCGACTCTCTTATTTGCCTGACATCCGAAGAAATCTCCAACGTTCTCTTTTCCGCAAAACCCTAAGTCCATAACTATGGGCATTGCCGAGGTTACCCCTCGTCACCCATGGATGCAGATCGCTGTTGGAGTGTTGGTTCACGTAGGATTGGTCTGTAACCCTATCTTTCGTATGTCGTCGGGGGTATTGTGTGCAGTAGTTGTGTATATCACAAAATAATATAGCAGGGGGTGAAGGTGCAACCAGTGGTGGATCTAGGATGAAATCGGAGGGGGTGCCAAGCTTGAGAGGTAATAAGTGGCGGATCTAGGATGAAATCGCTCAAGGTAAGTTCTACCTAACAAATATCGAGTATGCTTGTTGGCCTAGAATTCTTCCGCCCTTTAGGTTAACAAAGTACCATCTCAATGAGTTCTCTGCTAGACACTATCCCAGGACTCCGGAGGAACTTTTCAATCTCAGGCACTCTAGCCTTAGAGTCACGGTTGAGAGGGTTTTCGATGCTCTAAAAAACATGTTTAGGATCCTTCATCAATAGCCTTTCCATTGTTCCCCACCCAAGTTAAACCTGTTATGGTATGTTGCATCCTGCATAATTGGATCTTGCAATTTGGCGCGGATGAATTCTTTCTAGCAGAGGAAGATGTAGTTCCTGACGACAATGACACCATTGGTGGCCATGGTGTTGTGCATAACGATTGTCTTGGAGGATATGTGGGCTACGAGAGGAACTTACATGATATGAATATGAAGATGTAAAGAAGGACTGATGAAGTGGTGCCCTTGTGTTCTATGAACAACCGCTAATGTGGGTGTAAAACATCATTCGTAGTAGCTAGGTAATATTTTGTTGGATTGTCATTTATTAGTAGCTATGTAATATTGTCGTGAACTGATATTTGCTAGTAGCTAGGGTTCTAAGTTGCTAGTGCTAGTTTAATTTGCTGTTTTTTTGCTTTCGCGTGGTAACATCAACACATGCAAGAAGTGGTGACCACAACACTACCACAGGTACAACCAAATATGCATGTTTTTACATCATACGAGCTATAACCAAGTTTGTTTTCAAGCAAACAATTTACCAAAATTGCAGGAAAACCAGACATGGGCTACCAAATAAAGTGCCAAAGTTGATCCAAGCCCAATCTGGTTGCGTGTAGCTTCCAACCAGCCAAGTAGGAAAAAGAGAAATTTGACACCGAGCAAACAAACTTGCCATAGATGTTGGGCGCAATGCTAAGCAATATAACAACAATATCACCGGAAATTCATTTCGGATCACGAGTGCAAATGAACCCATTGTTAGAAAGCACATTTCAAAATGTCAAAAATTATATAAAAAATTAAATATATCTAGACACCATATGTTCGTACACAAGTTTTCGGAAAAAATGAACATTTTTTGTGTGCCATGTAAAAAAGACAAATTTGAGCACTTCAACATGACTATTCACGGATTTTTTATTGTCTTTTTTACACAAGCCACATAAAATATTTATTTTTTCTAAAAAAAACTGTGTATCAACATAGAATGTTCATATGTACACACGAA
The DNA here is from genome assembly GCA_910589775.1 of Avena eriantha. Taxonomy (NCBI): domain Eukaryota; kingdom Viridiplantae; phylum Streptophyta; class Magnoliopsida; order Poales; family Poaceae; genus Avena; species Avena eriantha. Next base: position 150,948,927 of record OU342742.1, on the reverse strand, counting down.
GTTTTTGTTCAGTTTTTTTGACATTTTAAATTTACTTTTTATGCATTTTTTATAATAGGTCCATTTGTACCCGTGTGCCAAAACACCACCTCCCAATATCATGATGTGAACTGCTGAATTTGTACGTTCACTCTCTCCTTTGGAACGTGCTCATCAATTTTCACAAAATGCCACATTAGTGAGAGGCTATTTTTCTTTTGGAATTCTTTTTTTTGAGCTGTGTGCATCCGTAAAACCGCTAGGCATGTGTGGTTGTAAAAGCTAGATGTAATTGGTAGTATGCTCTTTGTAAAGAAAAAATCTGACCAGTTAATTCACTATGTTTGCTGTGTATATAGTTGTAACGTTCTCTGGCTTAAATTTGCAAGATTCCGAGCATATTACAGTTTCATCCTTCTTAAATGATGAACTAGTACGAGAGCCGTTAATCCAGTAGGTTTTCTGCATATCAACGTAACGTTGCAGTCTAAATAAAATTTTGCAAGATGCAGAAGATGGTTGCTTCATCTCTCTAAGATGCCAGCTACTCTGAAACGCTTAACTAAGAGTTAGAGCACCTCCACTCGTTTGACGTTCCAGACCAAAATTCAGAGATAAAAATCGTCAGATGAATGTATATTTTGGTTGGGATTGGGGTTTTTCCAAGCCTTGTTCCCACCTAGCTTGTCGTTGCATGGAGAAGAGGAGGAGAGAGATGGTCAGTTGGTGGGAGAAAAGGGCCGATGGGTGGGGGAGAAGAGTAGAAGAGAGGGGGAGTGGCTGACAATAGACCTGTTACATGCAAAAGTTACATCTGGCGTTTCCATGTGATTCCCAGCGTGTTGGGTTTCTGCCTAGAATTGTCGGATAAAAAAACACCAAAATCCGGCTGAAATCGGTGTCGATTACTCTTTGTAATTGATGCTATTGAGTGAACCATTGAATTATTGTTTATGTTCAGATTGTTATACATAATTATTCCATCTCTGATCATGATCCATATGATGTCTTGTGAGTAGTTCGTTTTGTTCTTGAGGACATGAGAAAAGTCTTGTTGTTAGTAGTGGAGTTGCGTTGAGAAAGATTCAATAGATTGTTATTTAAGTTGTGGTGTACTTCTTCTAGTGGTGTCATGTGAACGTCGACTACATGACACTTCACCTATAAGGGCCTAGGGGAATGCATTGTGTATTTGGCTACTAATCATAGGGGTTGCCGGAGTGACAGAAACCTGACCCCCGTTAGGAAACCATTGCACAAGGGACGTAAGGGTCTTAGAGTTTAAAGCTGTGGTTAGGTTTCTACCTTAATTACTTTCTTGTACTTACGGAGGTTTGCAAGGGGTATAATCACAAGTATGTATTAGTCTTGGATGGGGCGGTACATTAGCACAGGTTCACCCACACAACACTTAGCAAGCTAAAGAAGATTAATCGACTATATGAAGCGAAAGCACCTGACAGTCATCCCATGTGTTCTCGAGAACGTTTGGTCATCTTAAGAAATACAACCGGCTTGTCCTTTGCTGCATGAAGGATTGGGCCACTTGCTGCATTTATTCCTACTGTCTTTTATTTACTCGTACTTTGTTTACTTGCTTTATCGAAAACCCCTAAAAATCCGTTTGCTAAGTATCTGCAGAGAATTCCTAATCCATACCACTAGCCAGCACCTTCTGCTCCTCATTGGGTTCGACACCCTTACTTATCGAAAATACTGCCATACACCCCCTATACTTGTGGGTCATCAAGACTATTTTCTGGCGCCGTTGCCGGGGAGTGAAGCGCTATTGGAGAGTGGAACTGGTAAAGGAAACTTCTACTGTGAGTATTGTTTACTTCTGCTAGTTGCTTTATTTTTGTTATGGATAATTCGTTGAGTTTCTTATTTGGTAATGCTACTACCATTGCTAAGGTAGTAGATAAGCCACCACCTGCTGAGAATGATGTTTTCAAAATACCTACAAGAATTATTTATCGTTTTATGGATAACTACTATGTTGGGGATGGAACTGTCCATCTCGGTGATCATTTACTCTTTATACACGAATTATGCGGGTTGTTCAAGTGTGCAGGTATTACTACAGATCGAGTTAAGAAGAAGTTATTCTCATTATCACTGAAAGGAAGAGATGAGGAATGGTATAAGCTGCTGAAGAATGGGCAAGCTCTGGAATGGGAGGAAATAGTGTCTCTCTTTTATTCTATTTTTATCTTCCTAATGAGATTCATAAAGATCGGAATCAAATATACAACTTTTGGCCTCTTGATGGAGAGAGTACAGCTCAAGCTTGGGGGAGATTGAAGTTACTAATGCTCAAATGTCCCATTCATGAGCTCCCAAATAATATTATTATCAATAACTTTTATGCAAGGCTCTCTCTACATGATAAAGATTTATTGGATGCTTCTTGTGCTAGATCATTCACTCGCATGGAAGAAGAAGTTAAATGGGATCTTCTAGACCGTATTCAAGACAATGTTGAAGCTTGGGCGAATGACAAAGGTAGTAATATTTATGGTCTTGATTTACAAGTTATTATGAATTGCTTTAGAGTTTTTGCTTCCTATATCGAAATTCCAAAAAGGGGATGGAATAAATACCATGCACCTTACAAAGATATTGTTGACTATGCTCCTATTGGAAGTGCTGAGTATTGCATTATTGACCCCATCTTACCCGAACCTTATATCGAGAAGATTCCCTTCCCCGAAAAGGTAAAGGACCATCTTATGATAACTAATGTAATCACCAAAGGTGAAAAAAGAACTGTAAAACCTGATGAACAAATAAACATTGAACCTGTGGTAGCAATTGTGAAAGACCTTGTCACTAACAGCGTAGAAGATGGGCACATAGTCTTTTGTGAGGATGCTTCTAATATTGTTTCACATCCGAATAGAACTAAAAAGGCTAGTGTTCCTGTGCTTTCTGTTAGAATTGGTGATCATTGCTATTATGGTTTATGTGATATTGGTGCAAGTTCCAGTGCTATTCCTTATGAGCTTTACAGAGAAATTATGCATGAAATCAGTCCTTGCGAGTTGGAAGAGATTGATGTGGTTCTTCACCTTGCTTATAGAGAGATCATCTCTCCAATTGGTATTGTACGAGATGTGGAAGTTCTTTGTGGTAAGATTAAGTACCCTGCTGATTTTCTAGTACTTGGTTCGGCTGCTAGTAAAACCTACCCTATCATTTTTGGTAGACCTTTCTTGAGTACTTGTGGAGTTATTATTGATTGCAAGAGGGAGAAAATTTTGACTAAGTTTGATGGGGAATCTTATGAGTTTAATTTTTCGAAATTTGCTAAAGAACCTTGCGAAGAGGAAACCCGTAATGAGGATTTTAGGGTTGAACAACTTGCTTCTATTTCTCTTGCTCCTAACAATGCTTTGCAGCAATTTATGGAAGATCATGAAAGTGAAATCTTCATGGAAGAAAGGAATGAGATTGACAGGATTCTCCGTGATCAACCTATGATGCTTAAGCACGACTTGCCTGTAGAAGACTTGGGTACCACGATGCCACCTAAAAAGGATCCTGTTTTTCATCTAAAACCTCTCCCTGATGATCTTAAATATGCTTATATTGATGATAAAAAGATATATCCTATTATTGTTAGCGCTAAACTTTCAGGGAAGGAAGAAGAAAGGTTATTGGAAGTTTTGAGGAAACATCGAGGAGCTATGGGCTATACTCTGGATGATTTAAAACGGATTTCACCTACTACATGTCAGCACTCTATCAACATGGAACCAGATGCAAAGCCGGTAGTGGAGCACCAACGATGTTTAAATCCTAGGATGAAGGAAGTGGTAAGGAATGAGGTATTTAAACTCCTTGATGCTGGTATTATTTACCCTATTGCTGATAGTGAATGGGTTAGTCCTGTTCATTGTGTTCCTAAAAAGGGGGTATTACCGTTGTCCCTAATGATAATGATGAGCTTATTCCTCAAAGAATAGTAGTAGGCTATAGGATGTGCATTGATTTTAGAAAGGTCAATAAAGTTACTAAGAAAGATCATTACCCGCTCCCTTTTATTGATCAAATGTTGGAAAGGTTGTCTAAAAAGACCCATTTTTGTTTTCTTGATGGTTATTCTGGTTTCTCTCAAATTGTTGTTAAACAACAAGATCAAGAAAAAACTACTTTTACTTGCCCTTATGGAACTTATGCTTATAGACGTATGCCTTTTGGTTTATGTAATGCTCCTGCTACTTTCCAAAGGTGCATGTCTGCTATCTTTCATGGTTTTTTTGAGGAAATTGTAGAAGTGTTCATGGATGAATTTTCTGTCTATGGAACTTCCTTTGATAATTGTCTGCACAACCTTGATAAAGTTTTGCAGAGATGTGAAAAAACTAATCTTGTTCTTAATTGGGAGAAATGCCACTTCATGGTTAATGAAGGGATTGTTCTTGGGCATAAAGTTTCTGAAAGAGGCATAGAAGTTGATAGAGATAAGGTTGAGGCAATTCAGAAGATGCCATGTCCAAGAGACATCAAAGGTATTCGTAGTATCCTTGGTCATGCTGGTTTCTATAGGAGGTTTATTAAAGACTTCTCTAGGATATCAAAACCTCTCACTAATCTTCTTCAAAAAGATGTACCTTTTGTTTTTGATGATGATTGTAGGAAAGCTTTTGAAACTCTTAAGAAGGCTTTAACTACAGCCCCTATTGTTCAACCACCTGATTGGAGTTTACCCTTTGAAATAATGTGTGATGCTAGTGATTTTGCTGTAGGGGTTGTCCTTGGGCAACGTATTGATAAAAAGTTAAACGTTATCCATTATGCTAGTAAGACTCTAGACGCTGCTCAAAGGAATTATGCCACTACTGAAAAGGAATTTCTAGCTGTTGTTTTTGCTTGTGATAAGTTTAGGCCCTATATTGTGGACTCAAAAGTAACCATTCATACTGATCATGCTGCTATTAAATATCTTATGACGAAGAAGGACGCTAAGCCTAGGCTTATTAGATGGGTACTGCTTTTACAAGAGTTTGATCTACACATAGTAGATAGGAAGGGTGCTGAAAACCCTGTAGCTGATAATTTATATCGTTTGGAAAACATCTCTTTTGATCCTATGCCTGTTAATGATAGTTTCCCAAATGAACAGTTAGCCGCGGTAGGGGTGAGCTCGCGAGGAAGCCCTTGGTATGCTGATTATGCTAACTTTATTGTCTCCAAGTATTTGCCTCCAACTTTTACAGCTCAGCAAAGAAGAAAGTTCTTTTATGATTTGAGGCATTATTTTTGGGATGACCCACACTTATACAAAGAAGGAGTTGATGGTATTATGCGAAGATGTGTTCCAGAATATGAACAAAAAGAGATATTGCGTAAATGTCATGGTAGCGCCTATGGAGGACATCATGCAGGAGATAGAACTGCACAAAAGGTGCTACAATCAGGTTTCTATTGGCCTACCCTTTTTAAATATGCAAGAATTTTTTTTATCTTGTGATGAATGTCAGCGTGTTGGTAATATTTCTAGACGCAATGAAATGCCTATGAACTACTCTCTAGTTATTGAACCTTTTGATTGTTGGGGATTCGACTTTATGGGTCCTTTCCCTCCTTCGAAGGGTTACACTCATGTTCTTGTTGCCGTTGATTATGTTACTAAGTGGGTAGAAGCCATTCCTACGAAAAGTGCTGACGGGGAAACCTCTCTAAAAATGCTTAAGGACGTTATCTTTCCTAGGTTTGGAGTGCCTAGGTATCTCATGACTGATGGGGGTTCTCATTTCATTCATGGCGGTTTTAGGAAGACCCTCGCTAAATATGATGTTAATCATAGAATTGCTTCAGCTTATCACCCCCAAACTAGCGGGCAAGTAGAGTTATCAAATAGAGAAATTAAATCTATCTTGCAAAAGACTGTTAATAGGTCTAGAAAAAACTGGGCTAAGAAGTTGAATGATGCTTTATGGGCTTATAGAACTGCTTACAAAAATCCTATGGGAATGTCTCCTTATAAAATGGTTTATGGGAAAGCTTGCCACCTACCCTTAGAATTAGAACACAAAGCTTACTGGGCAGTGAAAGAACTAAATAGAGATTGTAAGCTCGCTGGTGAGAAAAGATTATTTGACTTAAGTTCTTTAGATGAATGGAGGAGTGAAGCCTATGAGAATGCTAGGCTCTTTAAGGAAAAAGTTAAAAGATGGCATGACAAGCGAATACTTAAGAGAGAATTTCATGTTGGTGAGAAAGTTCTATTGTATAGGTCTCGTCTCAGATTTTTTGCAGGAAAGCTAATATCAAAATGGGAATGACCTTTCATCATTGAAGAAGTATACCGTTCAGGAGCAATAAAAATTTCTTCTCTAAAAGATAATACTACACGAGTAGTGAATGGACAGCGACTCAAACACTATATTGCTGGAGATTCTTACAATGAAGATGTTGATGCCTTTCAAGTTATAACTCCAGAGAAATTCATTGAGGACCAAATTCAGAGACCTGCAGAGTCTGTTTTCATGTAGGTAACAGTTCTGGTAAGAGAAGTTCCACGAAAATACAACACAACTATATTTTTGCAGTTTTCAGTCGATAAGGAAAGTTTCGAAGCGAAAAAGGGACGGAACCGGAGCCGGGGTGGCCCACACCACCCCATGGCGCGGGCCCACCCCTGGCCGCGCCACCTGGTGGTGAGGCCACCCAGGACTCCGCCTCCGACCCGTTTTCACCCAGTACCTTCCTTTTGATATGAAACTTCGTAATATATAACCCCCGGATCTTTCGAGGTTCGTATATCATGTTTTTGTTCCAATCTGTTTCTTCTAGGTAGAATCCCAGATTTGGAGCCACAATGTCTTCCTATGGATCATCCAAAGGAGATTCCTTAGAAGATATCATCAACCCATACATGAGTGAATTGAAGATTCATCCCAAGGAGTTGTTGCTCGAAGGTGGGGAGGTCTGGATTAAAGAGGTTCAAGGCCCTAAAGGTGAAGGAAGTCTGGAGGACAAGATGGAAGCACTGGAGCAAGAAGTCTTTAGGTACAGGAAGATGGCGGAGCGCGAAGTGGATATCATCCATAAGATTTGTTCCGAACTCATCACCGAGCACCAAAAGGAGACTGCTAGACTCAAAGACGAAGTCTTCTCACTCCGCCAAACAACCAACAAACTGCAAGCACAGTTCTATGAAGTTCAAAATCAAAAATGTGAGTATGAGGCTAGATTTAAACGCATAAGTGCTGCTGCAAGTTTCAGGATGTTGGAAACCACGATGTCCTTTGTTGATGGGAAGCCTTTACCCTGGAAGACGGACGAAGATGAGAAGACACCACCACCTAAGGAGTAATTCGTCATCAGGTTTGGCATCCGCTTGGTTTGTTCCAAGCTTGGGGGAGTGTCGCGGTATCATATCACTATCTTCTATCTTTTTACCTTATTAGTAGAGTCATATCATGAATAGAGGAGTAATTATGTAGTATGGTTTGCATTATGGAAGTGTCCCCTCTCTCGTTAGATATGTATCCCTTGGTGTGAGTTTCCGTTATGGAATATTAATGAGAAGTTCTATCAGTCACTCTTTTGCATAGCTTATATTAGTTTTTTAATTCGTGGTTATATGATTGATCTTGTTGTTAGTATTGGTATCACTTTGGGATCATTGAGTTAATTTAGTTGGTTTTGGAAAACCTGGCTCGGTCAGTAGCAACACCTTTTTTTGAGAGTTGAAAGGAAAAAGATAGAAGTATTCTAAAGAAAAATAATTCCATCATCTTTCTTTCTTGATTTGCTCATAAGTCTAGTATTCTCTAGTTAAGATCTTTTGTGCTTCCAAGGAAGATTGCATGTTTGTTTTTATCACTTGTATGTTTGTTTGTTTCCTTCAACTCTTATACTTGCTACCCAGCCTTGCTAGCCAAAAACCTGTACTGAGAGGATATTCTTCTCATGCATCCACCTCCTTTAAACGAAAACCTTTGCCATTTGAGTCCACCATACCTACCTAGTAGCATTATTGCTATTCCAAGTAAATTCTTGTTTTGTCTACCTCCCAAATTAAACTTGTTATGTGAAAATTAGTGATTAAAGCTCTCACGAACTTGATGGCACACTTTACTTTCTTTCACTTAATAAACTTGAACCATTGTGCTCACCTATGTTGCGTATATGCTTGCGCTTTGTAAGTTGTGAATTAGCAGAACCATGCTGTCATGGGGAACGCTTTCAACATTGCACTGGTAATTTGTACCAAGTTGATATCATGTTCTTTTGTCTATGGATGTCGTCGGTGTGAAATGAAAGAGGAGCTTGTAAGTCCATGGAGTTATGCATATGTGTTAGAGAAACGCCTAGGCCGCTGGTCTAATCCATGCTGACATGGTGGAAACCTGCAGCGTAACCATAACGAGTATCTATGAAGCATTCTTCTTATAAAAAAAGAGTCCGATATTGAGAAAAAAAGATATTCTGAAAAGAGGAAAGAGAGAAAAAAGCACCATATTCCCATGGTAAATAAGAAGATTGCTGAGATGCTTGTTGTCTGCTTGCCTTGTCATTTTGATATGGGGATTCTTCTGTATCATCGTGCAAGGGGTACCCCGTTGGCGGTTCTCTATGATACACATATGCTTACGATGGCAAGAACTTACCGGTGACTAAACTTGAGTAGCATGAGGAGCGGCCCTCGTATTCAAGGGACATGAGATTCTCAACTTACAACTTGTCAATGCATATCCTCATTTTTGATCACTTTAACCTTAATCACCTAAAGATGCCTATGATAGGGGCAATGAGAGCTAAAAGCTAGTAAGTATCATAATTTTTGGGAGCTCTTTATGAGACTTGCAATCCCTGCTTCCCTCTACGAATTGCCTTTATTTTACTTTGTAGTTGAGTCAGTAAACCTATTCCCTTCTATCTCAGCAAGTATTTTGAGTTGATGTGTTTCATTCATTAATATGATGATTTATTCAATCATGTCTCTTATGTTCTTTGTTTTGCACATTGCTCTTATCTTGAAGCTTACTACTTTGAAACCTTTCTTTGAAAACCAGCTATTTGTGAACTCCAGCAATTTATCAACTATTCTTCGACCAGGAGCTAAGTTTGCCATTACCAATTATGATTCACTTTATGTATCTTTATTGTGCTTCCTTTACTCATTGCAAGTTGAGTTATATAATAATGAGTTGTCTTCTATTATGCTCTATGTATTGGATGAATGTGATGCTTCTTGTCCGTATTCTTTTATCAACTCTTCACTCCATAAACCTGAGGCCATGTTTATTGAGCTCAGTTTTGCTTGGGGACAAGCGAAGTCTAAGCTTGGAGGGAGTTGATACGTCCATTTTGGATCACTATTCTATGTCTTAATTCAGTACTATTCATTGATATATTTCGTATTGAGAGGTGATACTTATGTTATTTCATCTATTTTTGCATGGTTGATGACTTTTGGAGCATGGACCGCTACAGTCAGGATTCTGATGGAAAAGGTGTTGTTTGGAGGCAAAATTCGCGAAGATCAGAAAATCTGGGAAAATATACGGAAAATCCTATTTTTCCAGAAGACTAAGGATGCCAGAAGATGGAGTGGAGGTGGGCCACAGGGGGCCCACACCACCCCATGGCGCGGGCAGGCCTAGGCCGCGCCTAGAGGTGGTGTGGCCGCCCTGGCCCACTCCAGCCTCTCCCATTTGGCGTATATCATCCTCCCGAAACCCTAAAACTCGGGGAGCGACCACAGAAAGATTCCGCCGCCTCTGCGTGGCGGAAAACACTGTGTGAGAAAGATCTCTCCGGCAGACAGATTTCTGTCGGGGGAATTCCTTCCTAGAGAGGGGAGATCGTCGCCATCAACATCACCATCAAACTAGACTTCATCGGGATCATCATCATCACCATCAGCACCCTCATCACCATCTCCATATTGCTGTAACAATTGCGTTGAATCTTGCATAGTTCATAGGGGAAACTTTCCCGGTGTTGATTACTCTTTGTAGTTGATGCTATTGAGTGAACCATTGAATTATTGTTTATGTTCAAATTGTTATACATCATTATTCCATCTCTGATCATGATCCATATGATGTCTTGTGAGTAGTTTGTTTTGTTCTTGAGGACATGGGAGAAGTCTTGTTGTTAGTAGTGGAGTTGTGTTGAGAAAGATTCAATAGATTGTTATTTGAGTTGTGGTGTACTTCTTCTAGTGGTGTCATGTGAACGTCGACTACATGACTCTTCACCTATAAGGGCCTAGGGGAATGCATTGTGTATTTGGCTACTAATCATAGGAGTTGCCAGAGTGACAGAAACCTGAACCCTCGTTAGGAAACCATTGCACAACGGCCGTAAGGGTCTTAGAGTTTAAAGTTGTGGTTAGGTTTCTACCTTAATTACTTTCTTATACTTACGGATATTTGCAAGGGGTATAATCACAAGTATGTATTAGTCTTGGATGGGGCGGTACATTAGCACAGGTTCACCCACACAACACTTAGCAAGCTAAAGAAGATTAATCGACTATATGAAGCGAAAGCACTTGACAGTCTTCCCATGTGTCCTCGAGAACGTTTGGTCATCTTAAGAAATACAACCGGCTTGTCCTTTGCTACATAAAGGATTGGGCCACTTGCTGCATTTATTCCTACTGTCTTTTATTTACTCGTACTTTGTTTACTTTCTTTATCCAAAACCCCTAATAATCCGTTTGCTAAGTATTTGCAGATAATTCCTGATCCATACCACTAGCCAGCACCTGCTGCTCCTCGTTGGGTTCGACACTCTTACTTATCAAAAATACTGCCATACACCCCCTATACTTGTGGGTCATCATTACCCTGGCTGTATAAAGGCTCACGGCCCATGAAGACTCAAGATGAAGGCCCAAGAAGCATCCGATGGAAGCCATAGTTGTATTAGATAAGGAAATAAGGATCGATGTTGTGTTGGTGTTGTAATCATGAATATGTAACCTACCAGTATACGGCTTTGAGACTTGGCCTATTATATATAGGATGGGAGGAGCCTATAGAGAGGTACCAAAAAACTCCCAAGCAATCTTTTATAGCATTGTCCATCGATAATCAAGTGACTTCGACTCTCTTATTTGCCTGACATCCGACGAAATCTCCAACGTTCTCTTTTCCGCAAAACCCTAAGTCCATAACTATGGGCATTGCCGAGGTTACCCCTCGTCACCCATGGATGCAGATCGCTGTTGGAGTGTTGGTTCACGTAGGATTGGTCTGTAACCCTATCTTTCGTATGTCGTCGGGGGTATTGTGTGCAGTAGTTGTGTATATCACCAAATAATATAGCAGAGGGTGAAGGTGCAACCAGTGGTGGATCTAGGATGAAATCGGTGGGGGTGCCAAGCTTGAGAGGTAATCAGTGGCGGATCTAGGATGAAATCCCTCAAGGTAAGTTCTACCTAACAAATATCGAGTATGCTTGTTGGCCTAGAATTCTTCCGCCCTTTAGGTTAACAAAGTACCATCTCAATGAGTTCTCTGCTAGACACTATCCTAGGACTCCGGAGGAACTTTTCAATCTCAGGCACTCTAGCCTTAGAGTCACAGTTGAGAGGGTTTTCGATGCTCTAAAAAACATGTTTAAGATCCTTCATCAATAGCCTTTCCATTGTTCCCCACCCAAGTTAAACTTGTTCTGGTATGTTGCATTCTGCATAATTGGATCTTGCAATTTGACGCGGATGAATTCTTTCTAGCAGAGGAAGATGTAGTTCCTAACGACAATGACACCATTGGTGGCCATGGTGTTGTGCATAACGATTGTCTTGGAGGATATGTGGGCTACGAGAGGAACCTACATGATATGAATATGAAGATGTAAAGAAGGACTCATGAAGTGGTGCCCTTGTGTTCTATGAACAACCGCTAATGTGGGTGTAAAACATCATTCATAGTAGCTAGGTAATATTTTGTTGGATTGTCATTTATTAGTAGCTATGTAATATTGTCGTGAAATGATATTTGCTAGTGGCTAGGGTTCTAAGTTGCTAGTGCTAGTTTAATTTGCTGTTTTTTTGCTTTCGCGTGGTAACATCAACACATGCAAGAAGTGGTGACCACAACACTACCACATGTACAACCAAATATGCATGTTTTTACATCATACGAGCTATAACCAAGTTTGTTTTCAAGCAAACAATTTACCAAAATTGCAGGAAAACCAGACATGGGCTACCAAATAAAGTGCCAAAGTTGATCCAAGCCCAATCTGGTTGCGTGTAGCTTCCAACCGGCCAAGTAGGAAAAAGAGAAATTTGACACCGAGCAAACAAACTTGCCCTAGATGTTGGGCGCAATACTAAACAATATAACAACAATATCACCGGAAATTCATTTCGGCTCACGAGTGCAAATGAACCCATTGTTAGAAAGCACATTTCAAAATTTCAAAAATTAGAAAAACATTTATATACATCTAGACACCATATGTCGTACACAAGTTTTCGGAAAAAATGAACATTTTTTGTGTGCCATGTAAAAAAGACAAATTTGAGCACTTCAACATGACTATTAACGGATTTTTTTGTCTTTTTTACACAAGCCATATAAAATATTCATTTTTTCTAAAAAAAATTGTGTATCAACATAGAATGTTCATATGTACACGCGAAGTTTTTGTTCAATTTTTTTAACATTTTAAATTTACTTTTTATGCATTTTTTATAATAGGTCCATTTGTACCCGTGTGCCAAAACACCACCTCCCAATATCATGATGTGAACTGCTGAGTCACTCTCTCCTTTGGAACGTGCTCATCAATTTTCACAAAATGCCACATTAGTAAGATGCTATTTTTCTTTTGGAATTCTTTTTTCTGAGCTGTGTGCATCCGTAAAACCGCTAGGCATGTGTGGTTGTAAAAGCTAGATGTAATTGGTAGTATGCTCTTTGTAAAGAAAAATCTGACCAGTTAATTCACTATGTTTGCTGTGTATATAGTTGTAACGTTCTCTGACTTAAATTTGCAAGATTCCGTGCATATTACAGGTTCATCTTTCTTAAATGATGAACTAGTACGAGATAACGTTGCAGTCTGAATAAAATTTTGCAAGATGCAGAAGATGGTTGTTTCATCTCTCTAAGATGCCAGCTACTCTGAAACGCTTAACTAAGAGTTAGAGCACCTCCACTCGTTTGACGTTCCAGACCAAAATTCAGAGATAAAAATCGTCAGATGAATGTATATTTTGGTTGGGATTGGGCTTTTTCCAAGCCTTGTTCCCACCTAGCTTGTCGTTGCATGGAGAAGAGGAGGAGAGAGATGGTCGGTTGGTGGGAGAAAAGGGCCGATGGGTGGGGGAGAAGAGTAGAAGAGAGGGGGAGTGGCTGACAATAGACCTGTTACATGCAAAAGTTACATCTGGCGTTTCCATGTGATTCCCAGCGTGTTGGGTTTCTGCCTAGAATTGTCGGATAAAAAAACACCAAAATCCGGCTGAAATCGGTGTTCTAAATACGCGAGTGGAGCGAAATTCGTCCATCTGGATGAAAAAGTTGTCAAAAAAGTGATATGCTGATAACGCTAGTGAAGATGCTCTTAAACTAGTTACCTCAATACTAGAGATGTAAGGGAGTTGGCTATTCGGCTCACGGTTGCATTTTGCACCCACTGTGAGAAAATATATATTTAAAATATTAAAAGTTTCAAAAATATCTACATATACATTCGAACATGTTCGTTCATGAATTTTTTTATTTTATACATGACACAAAATGTTTTTTCATTCAAAAACTCGTGAACGAATATAAAATGTTACATAGACATTTTTTCGAATTTTTGACATTTTAAAATATGTTTTTTCAACGATGGATGTGCAAATGCACCGTGAGCCAAAAAGATTTCAGGATGTAAGCGGGAACCTAAATTTCACTCAAAATTTAAACTAAAAAGAGGTAATAACACCCTTATGGCTCGTTTGGTGGTCAGGGGACAAAAAACCAAGAAAATGTATCCCCAGAGGGGATTTTATGGTGCATGCTGCATCCCCTTCTCTCGGATGGGAGAGCTCCCCCTTTCCATGTGGTAGTTTGGCAACAGGAGAGGAAACGCCCGAACAAAAAAAAGGTAGAATCTCACAAGGAAAACAGTAATTTCAAAAATATTTGCGGCTGAAAATGAACCCGTCTCTCACTTTTTCAAGGTGCACATACCCAGAATATTGAATATGGCCTGAACTGTTTTTTATCTCCAGAATGACAGACAACCATTGCAACTAATACCGCTTGCATCGTTTCTCAAATTTGTTAATTTTAGAACTACACAATTACAACTACAGAACAAGTTTAGCTCCCAGAAACATGATCTGCTGGGCTGTCCTGGACCGATCTCAATATCAAAATTTCATAATTCTCAAGTTGCAGTGTCCGAAGCAACAACACTTCTGAAGAGCCAAGGCAACGATCAAGTGTCTTGCACTGGTCTTTCTCTACTCTGAATCAACATCAGGCGCAGCTCGACTTGTGTTGAAGTACAAGAAAGCTGGAGGGGATGGAGGATCGATGTAGGGCCGTTGCCGGAGGGGTGGAGGGGGTGGAGGTCTGACCATCGCCAGAAGGAGCAGGAGGTGGTCGTGGGTGAGAGGCCGAGAGCTCAGCCGTGGGTGGACAGGTCGCATCGTCGCGAGCGTCGGCTAGGGAGATTTATCCTGATGTCCGGAGGCGTGGGAGGAAAACCCAGGGAAATCGAGTGGATCGGGGTGGAGCTTCCCGTCCCTTGTGCCACCAAACGGGACGGCAGAAAAACCGGGACATATTTTCCACATGGTATTCTCATCCGGGGAAAAGGAGGGGATCCCAAGGAATCCCGTGCAACCAAGCGAGCCCTTAGTCCCATAAGTTGCACACTAGGTGCAGATTATTCCCACATCTAGCAAAAGTCTACCCCGCTGTCCCACCCGAAAAATAATTCTATGGGACCTGGTCCAGAAATTTGGAGGCGTGGACCAATTTCAGCAAACGACACGTGTCCAAAACAGTGGAAAAAATAGAATTAGAAACTGTTCTCTAGATCTAAATTTCCACGTGTCAATTAGACAAGTTGGTCCACCTGTGGACCAGATCCCATAGAATTATTTTCCGTCCCACAACTAGGTAAACCGAAACAAACCCGTGGAATCATCTGGAAACTGCGCCGCTCGTCGCATATCAGGCGCACGGGTCAGGCAGTTTTGCACTAAGGTACCTAGGACAAATCAGTGATGACACTTTGCAGACAGGTCCTCCTAAAACTAGCTCTCGCACTATCATCCATCACTTTACTCGCCACTTTACTCCCCTTCTCGACTCACGAGCGGTCAACTCAACAGACAACGGCGGAGGCGACTCGGAGGGGCAGAGCGGAAAATCAAGCCCATGGCGGAGCGGAGTGATGACTCGCTGGAGAGCACAGGGAGATCCCCTGCACCTCGTCGCACTGGAGCGTGGTGGAAGGGCATGCCCGTGCCCCCAGGTCCTGGTAGCAGAGCATCGGTGCCTCGGAGGAATAGGCGAGGCGGAGGCGATTCGGCGGGGGAAGAGGCAAGTCGGGGGCAGGAGGATGCGACAGGGGCAAGCTAGACGCCCGGAACCGGCGGCCATCCGCTAGGTCGTCCGTGCCAAAGCCGTGTGCGGCGTGGAGACCGGCACAGTGAGGTATGTGTCCCTTTTTCTGAAATTTACCTGAATGCGTTAATTTGGTTGTAGTTTGATCGACAACAGTGCATGAAAAGAACCTTCAAATGTGCACAAGGATTCCGTTATCTTAGTTTGTAACATGCCCACTGAATGTGATAATGATCTCTTCTTAAGCATACACTAGTAGGTGCATACTGTTGAGGTGCGATGAACGATTGAGCACTAATTTGGAGTTCTAGGTTCAGCAGTTTCCGTTAGAAGAATATTGTTTGTTAGAGCTACCTTTCACTGGAAGAGTAACGTAGTGATTATTTTTTATCCCTACTGTTCGTGCAATGAGGAAAAGTAGCATGTACTACTCCTTATCAGTGAGATGAACATACAGTCTGTCTGTCTCTCTTTTCTTCTAATTTCAGAACATTGGCAATCTTTCTCAGTGCTCTGTTGTCTCTTTATGAATGCATACAAAGAAGAGATTTGCCATTTTATCACCTGAAACCAGTAATTTTTATTTGTGTTAGTTTTTTCACATGCCTTGTTTCTCTGAACATAGATCAGGTGGAAGCATCACAGGTTTTTTTAGTTTGTTACAGATAAGTGTGTTCGATTTTTTGTAAGCTTGGAACTATGTGTATTTTCGTGTTTTCTGCTACATGTATATTCTTATGTACACCTATTTTTGTTTATTTTGGCACTGATGTATTTTTGGTACTAATATTAGCAATATATCCTCGTAAAGAGCAGTATATCTTCTTAGTTGGTTTCTAATCAGAAATATTTGGTACTGAAACTACAGAGAACAAGAATGAAGGAACCAGAGAATAAGTAGAAGGAAGAAGAAGAAGAAGAAGAAGAAGAAGAAGAAGAAGAAGAAGAAGAAGAAGAAGAAGAAGAAGAAGAAGAAGAAGGAAGGAGACAGAGTAGAAGAAGAAGAAGAAGAAGAAGAAGAAGAAGAAGAAGAAGAAGCCAGAGTAGAAGAAGGAAGGAGCCCGAGAAGAAGGAAGCTTTTGTAGTGCTGTTTGGTAGTGAATACAATTAGAATGACATGAAGTATGTAATGGTGTTTGTAATGCAGTTTGTAACATCTTTATATGAAAACAGAGAAGAACGAAGGTTTTGTAGTGCTGTTTGGTAGTGAATGCAAGTAGAATGTCAGGAAGTATGTAATGGTGTTTGTAATGCACTTTGTAACCTCTTTATATGAAAACAGTGTATTGTGCTTGATCTTTGTTTGAAATCAATGTGCTTTGCTTGGTCTCTCTATGAAATCCTTTATATGAAATCAGTGGGTTGTGCGTGATCATAATACATGTTCTTTTTGTCATTTACTAATCACTTCTGAGCTTTTATTTTTCTCCCACTGTGATTCATGGGATATGCCCTTTTATATCATTCACAAATCACATGTGAGACTGGATGCAGCTCTAATATGTTATTTTTCATGCATGACAAGAGGCAATATCTAAATACTAACTAATGCTATCTTATAAAACATGCCAGCTACAAATTTATGATTGTATTGGGACTGAAATATATTGGAATATTTCCTCTTTATACATGTTCACTTCATACATCATCATACTTGTTATAATGCATAGTGAAGTGCTTCACCTTTTCTACAAACTTATGAATAGCATGTTAGCAACTTTAACAATGTTGGTAAATCAATATATGGCAAAATTATACAATTTCACACTTATCTCTACTACATTCAACGAAATTATGTGAGTTGGCAAGATTTGTAAATACCATCAGATTGACAGTAGTTGACCATGATCTAAAATGTTTATGTGATCTAAGCTGCAGCAACCATACTGCCAACACTGTCTTTCAAACGTCAGCGACCAAGTATTTAACTTACATTGAGAAGGTTTTGCACTCCAGTTGATCTGATCTTTCCTGTAAAACCATTAACTTACCTATACCAACTAGACTACAAACCAGAACCATGTTTGTACATGAACTGATCCCATGTACTAGAGCCGAAAGCCATCAGGAGCTTCGCTCATGAAAAAAGACGGTTCAGAAAGAAAAAACCTTCCATTACAATCGTATGTACATGAACTGATCACATGTAATCATGAGCTGCTCGTGAACTACTAAGCCTGGAGATTCAGGGTCATACACAAGTTCAGATAAAAAGAGTGTCCGTCAGATAAACTTTCAGACTTTAGCCGCACATGGCTTGAACAACTCGTCAGAAACATGGCATGAATAGCTCGGCAGAAACAGGGTGACCAACTTGTTAACTGTAATTACTCGATGAATTGGCAATGCCCCACTACTTCTGCGACTTCCTCGACGATCAGAAACCCTTATCACATCCAAATTATGCATACCGTACCGCGGCGGATCATGAGCACCTCGGCAGAGAATTTTCAATGTACCGTACTGCGGAGGATCTTTGTTCCACTCGCGGTGGTGCAAATTCGGTGGCATCTCGCCATGAAAGCCGCCACGAACGAAGGTGAAGAGGAGACGGAGCCGTCGGCGTCCTCCAAGGCCACGACACACAGGAAGAAGAACGACGGAGAGAAGGAAAATCGCGAGAAATTAGCAAGCGCGCAAAGCGGTTGCTGTTCAGGATACTTTAGCGATTCACCCCACCTCCCAAAAACGTATGGAACGGCCTCGATGCAAATTGCTGTCGCAGCCTTTTTTTCTACAATGTGGTGTGGTTCCATCTGTTTTTCCTAGGTACCTAAGTGCAAAACTTCCTGGCCCGTGCGTGCGGTTGTGCCTTGCGACCAGCGGCGCGGTTTCCAGATGATTCGACGGGTTTGTTTCGGTTTAGCTAGTTGTGGGACGGCGGAGTAGACTTTTGCTAGTTGTAGGACTAATCTACACCTAGTGTGCAAGTTGTGGGACTAACGGTGTTATTACCTCAGCTAAAAACAATACTACTCCCAAATTACCGACGAGTAACTCTGCCATTCGGTAAAAGGACAACATCGTATCCTCCCGGGGACGGCGCGGCGCGGAAGTGTGTGCGGCAGCTAGAGCGGTGTCATGGGGACGGCGACGCTAGGGTTTGGGGGCGGGGGAGCCGGCGGTGCCCGGGAGGAGGGGGCGGCGGCTATGGTAGAAGAATTGTGGTTAGGCTGATACCATGTAGAACGATAGAGAGAGATTGACGAAATATATTAGGTGTATTAATAAGTTGTATGGGCAAGTATATATAGACATACAGGAATCATCTTAGAGTATAAATAGTTAGGATAGAGTCCTAACTATCCTACTAAACTAGCGTAATAACCGCATCATGCTCTAACACGTCCCTCGACCTGAGCTTTCCCCAGCCCCATAGACAGGGATGGTGCGCCGGAGGGGCTGGGCCCGGGGGCCGTCGACGGCATCCTCCTCCGCTTCCGGCGCTTCTGCGCGGACCTCGACAATACCTACGCGGGCCGCATCTACGACTGGCTCTGCGTTCTCTCCCGCCGAGGTGTTGAGATCCTCGTCCTCCGCTTCGGCGGCGACGGCTTCCCCGCCCTCCCATCTTCCGTCTTCTCCTGCACCCGGCTCACCTCGCTCAGTCTCATCGGCGGCAACATCCCGCTCCTACCCCTAGGCTTCGTGGCCTTCCCGGTGCTAAGGAGACTAACTCTCGGATACGTCCTGTTGCGAGAATATGGGGAGTACCAACTTGAGGAGATCATTGATATATCCCCGTTGCTTGAGCATCTAAGTCTTACCGATGTTTTCATCCCTGGAGCCTACGCCAGAGAATTGGTGATTCGGGCGCCCAATCTCAAGTACTCCCTCCGTTTTAAAATATAAGATATTTTAGTTTTATGAAAGGAGTGTATCTAGACCTTTTTTAGTGTCTAGGTTCATTCAAATTTGGAGTGAACCTAGACACTAAAAGGGGTCTAGATACACTTCTTTCACAAAACTAAAACATCTTATATTTTAGAACGGAGGGAGTACGTAACAATTCGCTCCCAAAACAGTTATGACTGGATCCTTAAGAAGTTGGCATCCATGAACGCAGCGATTCCACCCGGTGTTGGGGGTTTCGTTCCCTGATTGTTTGAGATTCGTGCTATCCATTTGACAAAAAACAACCTGTACTTGTGCACTTTCTTCTCCTTATAGGACTCAAAGTGTACACGGGGCAACTTGTTTGACTCCTTTCTTCTCCTCTCAGCTCCACCTTATCCTCTCACCGTCTCCACTCTCACCGCTGCCCTCCACCCGTTACAGAGACGGAGTCGGCCACCTCGCCGACCACTACGAGAAGATCCTCAGCATTTGCATGGACGTCTAGGAGCGCATCCTCGCCCCATTGCCGCGGCCGCGCTGCTGCGACAGCGTCCCCGTCGAATTTTGTTGATTTCTTTGATGGGCGTCCAGACCTTTGATGAATTTGTGATTGGAAGGGATATTGGTTTGTAATTGGAGAACCGTCCTCCACCGTGGTCGTCCTCAACCTTGTTTCGGCCAGATCCAGGGTCGGCCAGATCCGCCACAACCAACTCTTGGAGAACCGTCCTCCACTATTGGAGAACCTTGTTTCGTTTTTCTATCTTGATTTGCTTGAATTCCTTCTTCTTCATGGGGTTGGGTCCGTTTAATTATGTATGTGATGGGAACCCAGATCCATGACGCATGGACCATGTGGTTACATCATGGCAGCTCCAATGCCATATGCAAGAAGCAAGATTGAATATGCTTCGGATCTGTATGGTTTTTTTTTCTTTCGTAATTCAAGGAATCTCGGAAAAATGCTTAAGATCCCTTTTTTCGAATATCAACAAACAAATACTCAAGGAATGCTCCAGGATACGAATAAATGGTTTCGTAGTTCTCATGTTACATAGATAAAAAATAATGCTTGATCAGGAATATTTTGTTAGATTAAGAACGGAGTGGTGTACAAATGTAAACATTAACTGGAGAACCAGAAAAATACGAGGTGTGTTCTGCAAATTTTTAGGCACTTCTGGATGCGAACTAGATTTGGCTTCTGGACTTCTTTACAAAATATCAGAACCAATCTAGAAACAGCTGAGCGGAATGGAGGGTCTGTGATAAGACCGGAACGTTCAATAGCTATGTGGTTTTGCTTTTTCGGGCGTCTATATGTTCTGCCGTCATCTGTTTCTCGGTCTTTCTTGTTCACCGCAGTTTCGCCAAGTTTCTTTCAGGGCTTGTTCGAGTTACAAACCTCATGGTCGGCATGTGGAATGTTCCGGTAAACTTTACTTTATCCTTTTCTATTTTGGCTGAATCGATTAAAAGCTAGTGAAAATACATTGCATTGTGAAATGAGGAGTTTTTTCCTACCAAAAGCACACATCGAGGTACTCCATTTTGAAAAGCTTAGCACAGTTTTTTTCCCCTATGAACCAACATATCTAGGCCTCTATACTGAACAGATGACTAATTAATTTGTTTTGGATTGTATAATGTTTTTCTAAATGCATTGTCCCATGGACATAGCTAATATTCACTTGTATATCTTTGCTTCTATCACTGTGTTTTAAGTTGTATCATGGCTTTGTGAATAGGATTAATGCATTCCGTTTCCCTTCCCGTTGGCTACATATATTGATTTTGTGTGGTTTATGGTGTGATGATCCTTTGAACATCTACGATCTTCTTGTATTTATATAGAATCAGGGTCTATCTCTCCATTTTCCAGTTTAAGTCCTGATATTATCCTCTCTTTCTTCCTTCCTCTATTTTTTCAGTCAAGTTCTAAGATGCCGGAGATACTCCTATGCACCTTTCACAACTTGAAGAGCTTGAAGTTAGTTATGCATTTCTGTCAACAACCACATATTATGTTAACCCTTTGCCTACTAAAGAGTGCCCCAAGTCTCGAAGAACTCAAAATAGAGGTAATTATTAATGCTCCCATACATATTTTCATAGTTACATCATTTGAAGGTCATTTTGCTGCTTCCAGTTAATTGCCATTTTTACTTGTATATTTGAAGATCTTTGATTAGAGGGAGCAGGAATTTGAGGCAAATGGAGAGTTTCTGGATGCATTATGGACTGATGGCATGTGTGCCAACCTTCAGGTTGTGCAGATTATCCGTATTAATTGGCGTCCAAATGAAATGTCTTTTATAGAGCTCATTCTCTCCAAAGCAAGGTTTCTTCGTACATTATCGATTAGTCATGGTGATAAAATTGTGATGTCCAGTGAGGATGCTGTAAATGAGATACTAAGATGCAGAAGAGCTTCAGCCGAAGCTCAGGTCCTATTTAAAGGTACGGAAACTTAATTTCACACAGTAATTTCATCTTACTTATTCTCTTTGTCTGCTTCATACTATGGATTAAATGCATGAAAATTTTCATTTTAAAATTACCCTTTTGTTGGTAGTGGCAGAGCTAGAGAATTTTCGGATAGTGTGCCACTCTCGAAGTTCTTTTTTCGGCATCAGATATAATACACAATCAGTGTGATTAACAAAATCAAGTCTTACAATGTATAGCTTACCAAATATGTTTGCAGTTAGCAAAAATATTAATACAAATAGTTGGGAAGATTAAATAGTCTTACATCACGGACACCCGACACACCTGGTGGCTCCGCCCATGCTTGTTGGTGCATTTCACATTCATATTTTTCTGAGGTTCTTTGTGGCCTTTGGCCCTTTGTTAAGTTCCTGACCGACATCCATGGGCTGCCCCCGGATATTATGTATTATCCAAAGTAATCAAAGTTGGAGTTTTGAACATTCCATTTCTATTTCACTTCTTCACCATTATGTATGATGTTGTTGTTATCTAATAATAGAGGGATAGGATTACCCAGTGTTCAAGAATGATGACATAATCAGGAGAAAACTATGGCACAACAAAGGGGGTTGTGTTATTTTGGTTCAGTTTTACATATGTTCATATCATCTGTACTTTTGGTATTTAATTATATAATGAAAAATTGGCGTTGGTGCTAGTTCCCCCTTTGGTTAGCTTGGCTAGTTCCCCCTTTGGTTAGCTTGGTTAGTTCCTCAGTAGGGGTACAAGTAGATATGTGGATGCCAATGCCATTATTCTTACATGCATGCTACGACATAGCACTCCTGTTACTTAAAAAAAAAAACAGCCCAGAATCTCTACTGCATTTCATTAGTAGGGATAATATAATACAAACAGCAACCAGAAATCAGCAAGATACCTCTAGACTGAAAACTGAAAAGTCATACAAACACTGCAAGCACAGCTTAAACCATCCGATCATGGATCCAGGTGTTTGACTTAGATGCGTGGCCTTTCCCATCACACATGTGATGTTTTCTGGAATATGCATGCCTCTGCTAAATTTTACCCTAATTTCTGCCAAATGGTTATCCGTTCGCATGTATACAACAGTGCAATATATTTTGGTTACATCTGTTTTATGTGTATTGTGTTGAACTGCATAAAGAGTTTTTTTTTGTCACGCAGGGAAAGCTGAGGACTATTAGGTCAGAGACAGACTTCTGGTCATTGCGGAAGACGTGTGGACTGTCAAGTGACTTTGGTTTTACGAGGCGGTTAATATCGTCTAATGGAGTAGTGTTTTGGTTTAGAAATGCAGCATGCTGAGAATGGCTTTCTAAAGGATCTACTTTTGAGAGTAGAAGGTTCTTGTTAGTGCTATTACTGCTGTTGTTAGCAAGCTGAGGACGCTGAGAAATGCAGCATGTGTCGTGTGACCTTCCACAACTCTGCTGCCGGTTCATGACACTGATTTGCTAACTTTGTTGTTTGTCTTGAATGGTATTCAGTAATTTTTGCTGTGGTAAAAGGCATTGCATAGATTGAAAACTTAATGTTAAACAGCATGTGGAACTGCTAGTAGCAACACCTCAAGATAGTACTCCCTCTGTCCAGAAATAACTGAATTGGGTTTGTCTAGATTCTAGATACATTTGAATCTAGACAAACTCAAGTCAGTTATTTTTAGACGGAGGGAGTAGAAATTAAATTGCTGTAATGAGATAACATATCAGGTATGGACCTAAGAAATTACGAATTATATGAAACATACCGCCTCTATATTTAATCAGTGGTACCACCCGTTCATATGTCCAGGCTGCACAAAATTGATCACCATCTATTTTCATGGAAAAGCTCATTCTGTGGAAACTGGGCATCATATGTAACCACCAAAGAGTACAATAACTAAGTAAAGAGAACTGTTTATGTACAATTTAATCCATTTATTTGATAGACGTTCATGTTAGTCCATTTTACTGTAAGTAGGGAATCACTTAGATCTAAAACCCCCAGGCTGGACACCAAGCGCCACTGTGACATGACCTGACTCGTGAAGTGTTAACTCCATAGAAAAGGATTCTTTAGTGAATGCTATCAGACATGAAAATCGTAAAGGTAACTTGGTTGCATCCATTACATGATAATTGCACCAGTTGCAATTGTCCAATACAATATGCTTCACAAAGAACTTCTTGACAAAAATGAGTGGCTGGAGCCTCCACCGCACACTTTCTTCTATTTACATCAGGTAAGAACATCATGAAGTAGATCCCTTGCTGCCTGTAGTCATGAACGATTCACCACATCCACACTCCCCTTTGGAATTCGGGTTTATGAACACAAACTCAGACCTGCAACAGGGGCACCATTACTAACCAAATAAAAACACACCAATGGAGGTGGACAATTAGAACATTCTACCCAGAGCTAGAGACTACACCTTAGTGAATCGTCGACGTAGTCCATCTTGGTGCCGATCACGTGCATCAGAGCCTTGGGGTCGATCAGTACTTTCACTCCTTTCTCTTCAACAAGCTCGTCAAACTTCCCTTTTTCTTCTGAAGTACAAAGAGATCCTTCCTTAGCATGGACAGAAATAACATGGCAAACAAACTAAAGAAAATGTAGCAGGTAGTTCAATCTTCATAATTATATGATGATACCACAGTTGTTAGTTCCATGACTGTTCTGATACATTTGTCGTGTGACCTTCTAAACTAGGCCTTCATCGCATGGGCGGTTCATGAACTTGATTTGCCAACTTTGTTGTTTCCCTTCGTATGGTATTCAGGAATTTTTGTTGTGTGAAAGGGAATTGCATAAATTAGAGAATTAGTGTAAAAAAAAGAATGCCAAACTGCAAGTGACAACCCCTCTCCCTGCAAAGAAGTAACAACGCCTCTGTTTTATTTGACGTGTTGTAATGAGATAACATGTCAGGTATTGACCTAAGAATTATGTGAAAAATATTGCCTCTATATTTAATCAGCAGTACGACTCCACAAAACCAATCACTAGTTAATTTCGTGGAGAAGCTAAAAGGCAGACCACATACTTCAAATGATACATCTTCCATGAGAGCTAAACCAAACTGAATTGCAAAATGCAAAAGGGAAATTAGGTTCGAACACAAAAATGTTAGCAGCTTTAGGCACATATGGTAGTGTGGTAATAAAATATCCAATGGCACAACCTACAAACACGAATAACATTCTTTGAAAATTGTACATCAATGAACTCTAAAATGTACAGTTAAGTCTGGTTACTCGACAACCGTTCATCCAGGTCTATTAACTTGAACGAGTGAATCACTTAAATCCGAAAACCCCTCTAGGCTGGAAACCGAGCGTCACCGTGACATGACTCTACTCGTGCCAACAATTCATCCCTGGTTCCCAATCAATTCTTCAGCGAGAGCCAGAGCTCCTGGATTAATATCGAAAGGAAAAAGACAAGGTCATCCTGCAACCTTTTTGGGCTTTTGCACCTGATATGCTCCCAGACATGAACAGTCCATGTAACAAGATGCTCAAGGCAAGATCAAAACGTAAGGGTAACTAAATTGCATCTATTACATGACAATTTTATCAGTTGCTATGGTGCAACGCGACATGCTTAACGAGGACCTCCTACTTAGAAAAAAAAAAGAGTGGCTGGAGCCCTCCACCAAACGCTTTCCTCTATTTACTTCAGAAAGAACATCACGAAATGGATCCATTGGTGCCTGTAGTCATGAACGATTCACCACACCGACAACCCCCCTTTGTAAAATTCACTAGGTTTAGTGAGATTATATCTGGCCAATAAAATCACTATGTTTGCTGTGTTTATCGCTGCAAGGTTCTCCGACTTAAATTTTGCACGATTCAGAGCATGGTACAACCTCGTCCCTCTTAAGTGATGAACTATTAGGGGAGCAGTTAATCCACTAGGTTTGCTCTATATCGAAGTAACGTTGCAGTCTGAATAAAACTTTGCAAGATGCAGAGGATGGTGGCTTCATCTCTCTAAGATACCAGCTCATCTGAAAAACACTGAACTAGGATGCTAGCTTCATCGTACAGGAGCAGTTTAACATGAAACATATCTATATGTCAGGTGACAAAAGGATTACATAACGGAACATACCGGCATAATTGAGTGTGTAAGACAGGCCATTGCAGCCTCGAGCTTTCACACCGAGTTTTAGGTAGGGCTGCTGCCTGAGGTCGAGGAGCTGGCGCACCCTGGATGCCGCGGCCTCCGTCAAGGTGAGCGCCTGCTTCCGGGCAGCAGGACCCGCCTTCCGCGCCGCAGTCCTCAATGCAGAGGACATGGTTTGCCACCACGGGGACAGGTGCCGGATGTAGCTACAACTACAAGAACAACCTGCACAGCAAGAAAATTGTGAGGGGGCTGCTCACGGCAGGATCGTGGGAATCAGGTACAGCTAGCACAAGATCAGGGACGGCATACTGTCATCTGCAGCAAGGGCAGGGCAATCGCTAATTCGTACAGGGCGGGGCAAGATATAGGGGATGGCATCGCTAATTCGTTACCAATCCGTGGGTGGATTAATCAAGTAGTACTATCGAATCGAAGGATATCAAATGACGATTCCGATGGAGGGGGCAAAGAAAAGGAGCAAGGGTTTCCATGATGATTTTTGGGACAGGAGATAAGAATAACTACAGCGGCAGCAACAGAAAGAGAGGCGAGAGAACCAAACAGAATATCTGGGAGTACCTGGATTCGAATCGCTCGGCACAGGTCCTCGCCGGCGCTCACCTGGATCTCCTCCGACAACGACGAGGCCTTGGATTGGATGGGAGAGAGAGGTCTTCGACGACGACGAGGGTGGGCTTCGGCGCTCGCTTGCCTGGAGTCGTAGTCGCCTTCCTCTCCCCGGTTCCTTGCCTCCAAGAAATGTTGGCCGATGCTACCAGGAGGAGGAGGAGAGGAAGGGGACGAGGAGGAGAGAAGAAGCGTCTGGAAACTGCGGAGGTTAGCTCCGGGGTTTGTTTCTGGGCCAGGTTGAGTCAAGCCCATATGTGGGATGGGTTACCCTGACGACGGGCCAATTTGGTGCACCTTTGCAAAAGAAAAAGAAAAAACTACTACACTAAATTGTGATGACAAGACATAAAAAGCTTAACAAAAAACGAGGGATAATTAAGTGGGCCCAGCATATTTTTCTAGAGCCATCGAGTACAAGAACAATGATATTACCGACCACTTCCAGTTTCCGCAGATTGTTGACCTTGTTTCATGCTTTAAAAGGGCCATCCTCAACGAGAAGGTGGTGTTTGCCAGCAAAACTCACAGTTCTAGCTACCAGAGATTGCGGATACGGTGCCAAATATCTCCCACTATGATGAAGCAACACAGTTTTGTTCTATCCACCTCCGATCCGTATTTGTGGCACTACTCCCAATGCCTCATGTTCCCTCGTGTTCTCTCGCATTTCTTTCGGTTCTATCATGCTCTCTATGGTATCCATATTTGTCACTGTATTTGATGCATATAAGCTGATCTTCTAGACATGCTAGGCTGAAGTGGGGCAACGAGGCTTGCTACCTAGTGACTAGTGGGATAAAGGATGATGGGTATATGTAAGGAGCAAGCCATTATTTGCACATGTGAGAGCGGGTGGAGAATTTATCTTTTATAGAGATGAATTTATTATTTTGAATTACCATTGGACAACCATTTGGTGCAAAAATGCGCTCGCTAGAAAATGGGCGACACAAAAAATCCTGCATGCTTAGGTGACACAAGCAATGGCTTTGTCACTTTAAATGCTATTCTTACATTTAATATGTTTTAAACCATGAACTACCACTTATGAAAAAATTCATAGTTGATGTCAACACGGGATTATGCTGGAACGACGGGCGCATGCGCTGCCTGGACGCGTCCTGGATCTCCTTTGATGACGACGAGGTCTCCTCCTCGGATTGGATGGGAGAGCTCTCCTCTCTGACGAGGGTCGGCTGTGGCGCTCGCTTCGTAGAGTCCTACTCGCCTTCCTATCCCCGCTTCCTGTCTGCAAGAAATGTTGGTCGATGTTACCAGGAGGAGGAGAGGAGGGGACGAGGAAGGGGATCGGGATATTGCGGAGGTTCTTCGCCACGTTGATATTCAGCCATAAAATCTAAAAAAAAAAGATATTTAGCCCTTTCAGCAACACAACCGTAACCCACCTCTCACTCCCGTAACCCAACTCTCCCTCCAAACCCCTCCCGTAACCCAGATCCCGTCGCCGCCAGGCAAAGCCCGGACGGCTGGCAGCGGCGACAACCTCCCTCGGCTGTCGTTGGCCTCTTCTGGAGATGTGGCATGTCCCTCCCTACGGCGGCTTGTCCCTCCCCCTGGCAGCACAGATCCTCCCCATGGCGGCGCCTCTTGCCCCGACGGTGTGGCCATGGTTGCACTCCCCCACTGGTGGTGCTAGCGGCGGCCCTCAACGGCGGTGCAATCTTGTGCTGCCTAGGCAGAGGCAGCGGCTTCAGAGGCTGGGCAACCGCGAGATCTAGATGTTTTGGCAGTGACACACTATGGGGAGGCGGCAGCCCGGTGACCTCCTACTGGACAACGACACGAGACATCGAGGTTTCTCCCGCAGCACGAGGACGCCTAGGGCAGTAGCCTTAGGTATGGTGGTGGATGTGGCTTTCTTCTTTGTCGGAGGTGGCCGGTCTGAGGCTGTTTTGATGGATCTCGAAATCCATCATCTAGTCCTGGCAGTGAGGGGACGAGACATAGGTTCCAGTGAAAACCATGTTGTTGGCAGGCGATGACGGCGTTACTACATTGTTACCTTGATGAAGGCATCATCCTGCAACTAGTGTCGATCTCAATCATGCTGCTCCGGGGGAAACCCTAAGATCTTCGGGTCGGGCGATTGCAGTGTTGCGGTGTCGTGTTCTCTCTTGGGGGCATCATGTGTGGAGCAGCGCTGGAGGGCAGAGGCAGAAGGTGGAGCGGCTTTGTCTTGCATGGAGTCTTCGGCGGAGATGTCAAGTCATGCCTAGACGCTAGGTGCTACGCTCAGTCATGCCTGGTTCGGTAGGTGCTACGCACGACAGATCTTTCGGAGGTCTCTAGTTGCATCTGTTGACAGGACCTAGTGGCATAGTGCCGAGAGGTCTCGGTTGCGATCACACGTGCTTGAATGGATGCGCGTAGGGCGGTGGTGTCGTCTGGCATCATGGTGGCGTTGATGGCAGGTCTTGGCAAGGTTAGTGCATTGATCTCTCCAAAAGTTGGGTGCGCGGAAGAAGGCGGAGGCTAGGACTTTCTAGAGCGTGTATGCTGGTACGTGCTGAGGGTATTGCCGGGTCGGTTGTGCCACTTGTTCACCATTGGGCGACTTGTCGAGGCCTTCGTTTTTAGATGCGCGCGTTGGTGGGATGTCAGGAATATTGGTCATGTTCATAGACACCCCCTTCATCAGGGTTGTAGGACTATCGAGTTGTCACTTGTTTTGGTGGGTTTCGGTTTAATCTTTGTAATCTCACTTGTAAGACTTTTAGAATAATCTAATAAAACAGGTTGTGTGCATCTCTTGAATGTAGAGGCCGGGGCGATCTTCCCCCATTTCAAAAAAAACATAGGATGGTTTGCCGGCCCTGACTACGGCCCAATTTGGGGGTCACTACTGAGATATTCCCCCCAACATAGGGCACATCCGAGAAAATTGCAAAAGAGCAGTTGCGGCAGAAAGCCACCGAGATTCAGGTTTTTGACAAATAACGACCACATTTGAGGCAATTCGTTGCAGAAAAAACAGTGATTAGTTCAATCAAGAATTCGGCTAGTTTTTTTTGTCAAAAATCATCTGCCTGTATTTCGGTGGCTTTTTGTAAAAGAACTAAATCAGCAGTGATTTTTGCCAAACCTGCCCGAAATGTGGTGGGTTTGCCACACCTGCCTGATTCCAGTGGTTATTTTTCAACAATCTGAATTGTAGTGGTTTTTTGTTAAAAATCTGCTTGTATTCCGGTGGTTTTTTGTCAAAAATCTAAATCAGTGGTGTTTTTTTTGCCACACCTGCCTATATTCTAGTGGTATTTGTCAAAAATCTGAATTTTGGTGTTTTTCTTAATGTGGTGGTGTTTTGCAATTTTCTCGGCACATCTAGAAAAAAGACCACACTAACTGTGATAAGCCACAAGAGGCGTAAACAAAAATGAGGCGTAATTAAGTGGACCCAACATAAGGTGACTTGCCCGGTATATTATTCTAGAGCTATTGGCACAACAGAAGCGTCTCTAACACACTCAGTTTCAGCGGATTGTTGGAAACAAGATCATGGAGTTTGTTTCATGCTTACAAATGGTCATCCTGTAGCTGAACACACAATGCGAGATACTTAAGGTTGCTAATACAGTGCAAAATATCTCCCACTATGAGGAAGCAACTCAGTTTTATCCTATGCCTCGAAGTAGAGCAGTTGTGGCACAACTCCCGATGCCTCATGTTCCCTCGTGTCCTCACATTTCTTTTGATTCTCTTTTCATTCTCTCTATGGTAGTCACATGTAATGTCATTTATTTTAGTATATAAGTTGTTGTTCTAAACATGTTGAATTGAAGTGTAACAGCGAGACTTGCTAGGATAAAGGCCAAGTGGTATATATATAAGGAGAAAGCATTATTTTCACATGTGAAAGTGGGTGCAGAATTTACCTCTTTAGGAGATGAATGCCATGAATAGGTGTGTTGGTATTTTGTTTTGCTAAATATTATTTTATTTAGAGTAAATTTCAGTTTTTACCCCTTAATTTGATATTTTTGACACTAGTTACCCCATTTAGCAAATTCTCTTTCTAATTGCCCCATTTAGCAAAAGTTTTACCAATTTTTACCCCTTCTAATTTTTCTTACCCCATGACTTCAAACTACTGAGTGCAAAGAGTATCCCCTGCTATCCTACCAACAAGATAAACACAACAAACAACCACGATGGAATGCTAATCACGGGAAGACTGCAATCTAGATCTTGTCTACCAAGCTGCCACAGTGCATACGGAAATCCATGTGAGCCGACCGAACCGTCGCACATATGTCTACCAGTTTATATGGGTGTTGAGCAAGTCTGTATGTGCGTTTCCTAGGTATTGTTTGAAGAAGAACTGAGTTATTTGCTTTTGCTTAAAGGATCAATAGGTAAGGAGTGGTGATCAGTTTGACGTACGTAGCATGCATATATATGTTTTGACCGGCTTAAGCAAGACACCATCTGTTCTTTTTTTTGTGGGTAGACACAATATGTCCTTCATGTTAGAATACATCATGGGAGAGGCCGTTGGTGTATACTATGGGAAAGAACACTTGATTGTAGTAAATTATTCTTAAGCACTTGAACATGGTACAGCAGCATGGTCATTGCTTGATTTTATTTTTGCATATAATAATTGCAGAATTAAACCAATTGGTACTCGTGATGTGTACCTGGCGCTAGGGACCCGTAGATAAAAATGCTCATAAACTTTTAGAAGGGGTAAAAGTTGACATAACTTTTGTTAAATGGGGTAATTTGGATAAAAACTTTCTAAATAGGGTAATTAGTGTCAAAATTGTCAAAGTAGAGGGTAAAAACCGGAATTTACTCTTTTATTTAACTATTATGTATCCCTTATCACTCAATTATAATAAGACAACCATTTAGTGCAAAGTGTGCTTCCGAAAAAAACTATGTGACCAAGAAAATATATTGCTTGCATAGGTGACACAAGCAATGACATCGCCACTTTATTTTTTTATGATTAAAGTATTTTCTCTCTCAAACTATGAACTCGATTTACGATCAGTATTCAATGTTGATGTCAAGTCCCGGAATTTAATTCAACTACTAAAGAGACAGAGTGAACCGTTGTTGGTAGCATGGCGTCAATCTGCATACGAGTGAACCACGACGTACGATTTCACACCTGCACATATTGAGGTACTCCATTTTGGAATTTGGATGGCATTAAGCATGATCTATAGGCTATATGTTCTTGGATGTTGAAAAAACCTGCACACATTGAGGTACTCCATTTTGAAATGTGTACTGCAGTTTCTTTATCTAGGCCTCTATACTGTCCAATCGACTAATTAATTTGTTTTGAGTTATATCATGTTTTTCTAAATGCATCATCCCACGGACATGGCTAATATTCACTTGCATATAATCGTTATTTCTGTCGATGTGTTTTAAATTGTATCCTGACTTTGTAAACAGGGTTAATGTATTCCGTACTTTCCTGATTGTTACATATATTGATTTTGTATGGTTTTATGGTGCGCTGATCGTTCAAACATCTATAATCTTCTTGTATTTATAAACAAAGAGGATATGTCTCTTCATTTGCATGCTCCTTGATTTTCTAGAGACGAATCCAGTTTAAGTCATGGGATTATTCTCTTTCTCTCTTCCTCTACTTTTTTAGTCAAGTGCTAGGATGTTTCAGAGACACTCCTATACACCTTTGACAACTTGAAGAGCTTGAAATTATTTATACATTTCTGTCAACAACCCCATACTATGTTAAAACGTTTTGCTTACTAAAGAGTGCCCCAAATATCAAAAAACTCAAAATCGAGGT
Organism: Avena eriantha; assembly: GCA_910589775.1. NCBI lineage: Eukaryota > Viridiplantae > Streptophyta > Magnoliopsida > Poales > Poaceae > Avena > Avena eriantha. The sequence continues at coordinate 150,916,536 of OU342742.1, read as the reverse complement.
AATTATGAATCTTCCCACGTAGAGTTCCATATTTACATCGTTTGCGGCGGCGGCCCAGCATGTTTTTATAGAACCATCGAGTACAACAATAACAACAACAACATTACCAACGACTTCCAGTTTTCGCAGATCGTTGATCTTGTTTCAGGCTTAAAAGGGTCATCCTCAACGAGTAGTGTTTGCTGGCAGAACTCACAGTTAGTTCTACCTACTGGAGAACGCTCATGCAGTGCGAAATATCTCCCACTATGATGAAGCAACTCAGTTTTGTCCTATGCATAGTTGATCCGCAGTTGTGGCACTTCCCCCGATGCCTCGTGTTCCCTCAGTGTTCTCTCATTTCTTTTCGGTTCTTTCATGCTCTCTATGGTATTCATATTTGTCACTATATTTGATGCATACAAGATGATCTTCTAAACATGTTAGATTGAAGTGGGACATCGAGGCTTGCTATCTAGTGGGATGAAGGATGACTCGTATATGTAAGGAGCAAGCCATTATTTGCACACGTGAGAGCGGGTGAATAATTTATCTTTTATGGAGATGAATTTATCTTTTCAGATATCACGCAAGTCGAGCACGTATGATTTCATTAAATGCGCGACACAAAAAACCTTGCATGCATAGGTGACACAAGCAATGGCTTCGTCACTTTAAATGCTATTCTTACAAATAATATGTTTTAAACCATGGACTCAATTTATGAATAATTTTCATAGCTGATGTCAAGACACATAATTTAATTCAAATACTCAAGGGACACAATGCAAGTCGAGCACGTATGATTTCACACCTAGATCTAGACCTTGCTTCACCCAAAGAGTCGAAAATAACTCCCACACCATTTTGTTTGAAAGTGGCATTCCGCATTCAAGGTAGGTGTGGGGACAAGTCGTTGTGAATAACCATTCCCATCGATACAAATGAATCTAAAACTCGGGAATATATACCATACATTTCATATCATACCAAAACCATGCATGGCATGCTTATACAAATTGATATCACAAAAAATACTCTAAAGAAAGCTTTGAGGTGCATTTTCGAACCTCTTATAAGATAACAACTAGATAAATTCACATAAGCGGCTCATAGGCTCATAGGCTCATAGGCCGTCTGAAATACAACAATAGAAACGAGCTATGTAGAATCTTATTTTTTACAATTCAGCTGTAAGTTCTCTTGTATGTCCCTGCAATACCTCACATGTAATCTCTTCGTTTGATTGGCCCTATCAATGTTCCTAGCTCTGTCCCCACGGATAACATTCGAGTAAGGGTTTAAATGATGATTTCGGGACGGGAGATAAAAGCAGCTATAGCAGAACCATAAAGGCGAGTACCAACCAGAATATTTGAGGAGAACTCGAGCTCAAATCGTGCGGTGCAGGTCCTCGCTGCTGCTCACCTAGATATTATGCTGGAGCGATGGGCGTTTGTGCTGTCTCCCGGCATCCTGGATCTCCTTCAACAATGAAAATTTCTCCTCCTATATTGGATGGAGAGGTCTCTGATGAAGAGGGTGGGCTGTTGTGCTCGCTGGCGTGGAGTCATAGTCGCCTTCCTCTCCCCGCTTCCTATCTCAAAGAAATGTTGGTCAATGCAAGCAGGAGAATGAGAGGAGGGGATGAGGAAGAGGAGAAGAGAAGCGTATGAAAACTGCGAAGGTTCTTAACCACATTGATATTTCAACCCATAAGGGCTTGTTTGGTAGGAGGGAATCCTAGCCTTTTCTCAGGGAAATAAATCCACTAGTAGGGAGGTGGGGAATAAAAACCCAGTGATTTAAACTATTTTCGTGGATTCCCGATCGGTATTTGATTTCCCAGGATAAAAATCCCGGTACATCCAAACAAACCCTAAGTGGGATGGTTTGCCCTGATCATGGGATGTCACTACCAAGACTTTTTCCCAAACATAAGGCACATTCTTTCATCGATGAAGTTCGCCAGAAAAATACCACATTTAAACATTGACAAGAACCTTAAACGGGAAGGTTTGCCCTGATCACGGGGTGTCACCGCCAATATTTTTTCCCAAACATAGGGCACATTCTTTCATCGATGAAGTTCGCCAAAAAACACCACATTTATAAATTGACAAGAAAGAAGAAGTGTTTACAAAATTGGACAGTTAAGTGGACCCAATAGAAGTTGTATGTTTTCTAGATCCATTGGAGACAAATGCAGCTTCAGTGACACTTTCAGTTTCCACAGATTGTTGGAAACAAGATCATCGACCTTTTTTCATGCTTAAAAAGGGTCATTCTCAATGAATACTTGGTATTGCCAGTAAAACACACGGTGCGAGCTACTTGAGGTGGCTAATACAACACAAAATACCTCCCACTGAGGAAGCAACTCATTTGGGGAGGAGCCATCTACCGTGTCTATGTCAACCCCACGATATCCTGCACCCCATTCGTAGTACGCCAACTGCAAGAGGAGTGATTCAACCTTCGGGACATAAAGGCCAACATGTCCTTCGAATATCACCTACAACATCGAACCTTCCGGGTGAGACATACAAAGATGACCGCTTATCCTAATACTCGGAAAGGAGAGTAACAAAGGAAGAACTGTGGGGGTGGCTCCTATGCCACCTTAGCCGTCACAATGCGCCAAGTACACGCCAACCAAGGGTGCATCGAGCTGGAGCCACACCAATAAAGGAGGGAAGAAGGACGAATGCGGTCAAGGTCGTTGAGGCTACTTCACCTTGCGGCAACTCCACAATGGATGTTTCCTCGACCTTATTAATTTTGGGTTTCTTGTACTGCTATTGAGAATTATGAATAGATCGATGGATTTTTCGCAAAGAAAAAAACAAGGGCCCTCGTTGCCATCTTGCATCGGTCCCGCATATCTCGTGTGGACCTGGTGTTCACTGCCTAATGTTAAAATCCTGTTGGAAGAACTCGAATAAATAGGTGGATCTGGTGTTCACTGCCGGCTATATGGCCCCTCTATGCCGGCTATACGTTGTTAGTTGTCACTGATGCATTTACCTTGTCAGTCCACCTACCAGTACTACTCCACCGTGAGTCCTTAACATCCCTTAGCTCATAAAAACACCAATGCATCTTTCTTATCAATCCAGATCGTTGGCTACATATACACCACACCTCTCTAGACCTCATCAACACTCATCAGCTCACCTTCGCCCACTTGCTTCCTCGCAAAGAAAAGTATAATGTTCGCACTCAATAGTTACTCCTATCCTCTACATATGAACAGATAGACTTGCCAAAGTTGATGCCTTTGCCTATCCCCGTAAGGAATGACACAGAGATTTGAGAATGGAAGGTGTCTGGAAAAAAGAAATTAGCCGAAACGATAGCGGTGGTGCTTAGAACTGTTCGTGTGCCCATGCCAGGAAGACTCTCAGTCACCACGCAATTGCTAATACCTAGTGAACCCGTGCATGCCTCAGATGGTCACCGCACGATCGAGCACTGTGCTTAGGATTATTCAAGTGGTAGTCGGTGCTGTTGGATCATGAAAAGCTCAGTCTTGAAGCTCCCGGTGGACTGCGCGTAACAGAAGGATTTGGTGTTCGCTGGGTGAGGCGATGCTGGAATTCCACTCCAGGTGCTCCTCTCGTTGGTATTGATAGATTGGGGATATGTAACTAATGTAGTACTAATCAACTCAATCAAAAGTCCGAACTGATATAAAAGTGCAATACAATATATTTCAACATGTATATGTTCGATATAGGGCGGCATAATTTTCTCTACTGTACAATCCTTTCAAGAATTTTTTGAAGATGCATAGCATGGTTAGCTTCATCCCTCTTAAAAGTTGAACTCTTTCAAGAAAAATTCTAGTAAGATGCAGAGCATGGTTAGCTTCACCCCTCTAAAATGTTGAACTACTTTGACATGTAACCAATCGCAGGGCAGGTGACACAAACAATACAAAAAATCGGACCACCATAATTCAACGTGTACGATGAGTCGTTGCTGTTAGCTCTGTCTAAGCCTGTCACCATTGCTTAATATTCAGTTAGGTCATTTCTAGCCTGAATAATGTGCAGCGTGTTGTGTTGACACGTCTGTCAGTAGTTAGGAGTTTCCTTCGGAGTCTCTCCGGTCTTCGGAGTCCTCGCGGCGGTGTTCCCGATGTCTTCCTCGTCTCTCTGGTGGGCCCGGCTTGGTTTCCGGGGCGGCGGCCCCGGTCGGTGGGGAGCCTTGTGGTTGGCGGGCGTACCAGGGGCTCTGGTGCTGGTCGGTTCCCATGGTCGTAGGGACGACATGGTGCTGGCGAGCCGCGCACAGTGGTTTATGCTCCGGGTGAAAACCTAGGATCCGCGGTTCGGGCGGTAGCGACGCCTTGGCGTCGTGATCTTCTTGGAGATGCTGCCTTGGAGTCCTAGTAGACGGGGAGTCTGCCAAGGGGAAACCTTTGCCCCTCTGGGCCACGGCAGCGACGTCCGCGGATGCCGTTCCCTTCCTGAAGGCGTTGTGTGGCGTATCTCCATATCTCTGCTTCCTCCGGGTGAAAACCCAAGACCCGCGGATCGGGCGGTGGCGGCACTCCGGTGTCGTGATCTTCTTGAAGACACCGTCTAGGAGCTCACGGCTAGCGGCTCTTCGACGGTCCGCTGGCGGAGGTGACTCTTCATTTGGCGATCTTCGGCAAAGCTTCCCCCTTTCCCTTCCCTGGTGGTGCTTCCTTCGTGCTGCTTCTCGGTCCGTGGGCTTCGCGGGTCGGTTCCCGGGGGTGGTCGACTTCCGGTGGCGTTTCTGCGACGGAGGGGTTCTGCCGACGGCGTGCGTGTTCGTTTGCTTGCCCTTGGGGGAGCTCCGACCCGACACCGTTGTTGTCCAGCTCTGCTCCGAGTCTTCGTAGTCTTAGTAATGGCCGAACCTATTGCTCGCGCTTCCGGTGGTAGCGTCTTCGGTAGTGTGCGTGGGTGTGTGGTTTGGGTTGTAAGCTGGATTCAACAATCTGTATCCTTTCGCCGTTGTTGGCTTTGTTAATTCAAAACTGGGCACAAGAGTGCCTGTTTTCTGGAAAAAAAAAAACAGAAACAGAAAAGTGGTATGTTAGAACACCATGCAAAACTCTTTGTCTCTCGTGTGATTTTGCTCTCAAGTTGTCTCTCTTCTTAGTTTGGCAACGACAAGTGCTTCAGGCTTTGGTGATCATGGTGGGCACACCACCACCAGCGGTGGCAGCAGCACCGGCGGACGGCCGCACCCCAACAAGGTCAGTGACCTCAGGGGGACACACGCGCTCGTCGAGCCATGGAAGGAGCAGGCACAGGCGAGGAAGCGGGGAGATCATGAGGGAAGGAGGATGCCGAGGAGGGCGTCATGTTGATGGCTGTCGCGAGCAAGGACGTCGTCGCCGCGCACAGAGCGCACAACGGATGCCTAGGGCACGGTGGGTGATCACATGGCGCTGTCGCTGGCTCCTCAAGGCCAGATCACAGATGAGCACTACGTGTTCCTTAATGAAGAACGGGTCGTGCCCACCCCTGCAGCTGATGGCATTTGGTTCCTCGACACCGGAGCTAGTAATCACATGACCGGGCGCGGGAGGCGTTCACTTTCATCGACGAACAAGTCAAGGGCACGGTGAAGTTTGGTGATGGATCCACAGTTGACATCCAGGGCCACGGTTCTGTTCTGTTTTCGGACAGAAATGGCAACCACAAGGTGCTCACCGAGGTGTACTTTATACCTCGCCTCAGGAGCAGTATTATCTCGCGCGCTCGGATAGTTGGCCGAGGTTGGCATCAAGACAGTGATCGAGGGCAACGATATGATCATCTTTGATCGCCACCCCAAGCTTCTAGTGCGAGTGAAGAAGATGGGGAACCAGTTGTATGTAGTAACTCTGTCGCCGGCGACACCGATCTGTTTGATGGCCAAAGCTGGGGACGTGGCGTGGCGGTGGCACGCGTGGCTCAGCCATTTTCACTTCTGCGATATGTATGAGCTTGGCGCAAAGGGCATGGCTGAAGGATTTCCTAGCATCGAGCGGATCGAATAGGTCTATGATGGCTACACGCTGGGGAAGCAGCATAGAAAACCCTTCCGAGCGCCACGCCATACAGGGCCACTGAGTGACTTGAGCTTGCACATGGTGACCTATGTGGGCCGATATCACTAACTACACATGGCGGAAATCGCTACTTCCTGTTGATTGTTGATGACTGCAGCAGGTTCAAGTGGATAGAAGTTCTGAAGAGCAAGGATGAGGCGCTAAAATATTTCGAGAAGGTGCGCGCCCTAGCCGAAACTGATCATGGTATGAAACTGAAGGTGTTCAGAACAGATACAGGGGGTGAGTTCAACTCTAATCAGTTCGTTGATCATTGCAGTGAGCTAGGAATCAAGAGACATACCACTGCTCCTTACTCCCCACAGCAAAACAGAGTAGTGGAATGGCGGAATCAGACAGTTGTAGAGATGGCGAGATGGATGCTGAAAAGTATGGGGGTGCCATCCACATTCTGGGCTGAACCAGTAAGGATAGTTGTGCATATTCTGAATTGTACACCGACTCGCAGCCTCGACGGAATTACTCCCTACGAGGCGTGGCACAAGTAGAAGCCAAACTTGAGCTATCTGCGCACCTTTGGATGTCTTGCACATGTCAAAAGCACAAGGCCAAGAGCGATGACGATCGCTCAACACCGATGATCTTTGTCGCGTACGGGGAAGGTGCTAAAGCATACTGTGTGTTTAACCCTGACACACAACATGTCTATGTCTCGAGGGACATTGTCTTCGAGGAGGATCGACCCTGGGATTGGGGAATAGATGGACAGCTGCCAGAGCACTGAGAAGAATTCACTGTTGTGTATGGTGACGAAGAAACTCACAAAGGATCCATCAATCGTGGCATGAAAGCTACAGCAGAGCGATCACGCTCGATGGAGAGCATGACAGGAAAAACTGCCGCGACAGAAGAAATTGAACCCGCGGCAGAGGAAATTGAGGCGGCGGCAGATGAAAATCCTGCCGCGGCGGAGAAACCTACCGCAGCGTGTCATCCAATGCAGACACGAGCAAAAAGAAGGATTTTCGTTCCAAATCTGAGGTACACTGATGATGACTATGATTACAGTGGACTCTGTCTTACTGCGGCAGAGGAACCTGCAAGTCCTGAAGCGGTGCTAGAAGAGGCATCTTGGAAGAAGGCAATGGAGGAGGAGATGGCATCCGATCCAATAAAACGTGGGACCTGGTTGATCTTCCAGAAGGTCACAGATCCATTAGGTTGAAGTGGGTTTTTAAGATCGAAAGAGATCCAGAGGGAAACATTGTCAAGCAAGATTGGTTGCGAAAGGATACACGCAGAGTCAGAGAATTGACTTCGAGGAAGTCTTTGCACCTATGGCATGCATGGAGATAGCCAGACTGCTCTTGGCCCTAGCTGTACATTGTAGGTGGGAAGTCCATCGTATGGATGTGAAGAGCACGTTTCTGAACGGAGATCTTGCAGAAGAAGTTTACGTTCAGTAGCCTATAGGTTTTGTCGATAGAGACAATCAACACAAAGTGCTAAAACTGAAGAAAACACTGTATGACTTGAGGCAGGCTCCACGAGCGTGGAACGCTAAACTGGATGCAACCCTGGTATCACTTGACTTTGAGAGATGCCCACTGGAACATGCTCTTTATAGAAGAGGGGACAAGATCAGATACTTGCTCGTACGTAGACGACCTGGTGATCACCGGCACTGACAATGAAGATATCGAAACCTTTAAGCTACAGATGCACGACTTATTCAGTAAGAGTGATCTTGGTTTACTGTCCTACTATCTGGGTATCGAGGTTCATCAAGAGGCTGGAAGAATCTCACACTGTCAAAAACGTTATGTAGAGAACATTCTGGTTGGAAAGCACAATGGCGGCAATCCAGTTGATGCATCACACTATCGCAGCATGATCGGGAGTCTAGTAAATTCTCGGCCTGATATTGCGTTTGCCGTGGGTTTTGCAAGTCGTTTTATCATAACAAATAATTAAATCATATCTAGCCCCGTGGAAACCCATATTAAATATAAGCTTGGAAATACGTACATCCAACAGCGGTCGGTGAGGTTGGAGGCGGGGAGGTGACGGACGTCTTAGGTGCTCGATCTCCCAGTCAACGTCCTCCTCACCGGCTTGCGACCATGTTCCCACCGCAAGGCCCTGAACGCCCGTAATTAATCATGTGAATGAAGAATCTAATGCATGCTTGCTAGAACGAATTCTTCACAGATCATTCTATAATTTAATGTGTGTAAGATAGTGACAGCTCGAAGAAGTCACAATGAAGAATTCACAGTTCAGACATGCATCGTGGATGACCACCATGGCCGAGCCCTCTCCTCCGTCACCGGCTTCACCATGTTGATTACCGGGAAGCTTAACCAGATAACATGATGGTTGCCATCTCTCTAATATATCTCCCTCTCAGTCGCGATCGGGGCCGTGTGGCCACGAGATGGACGTAGATGGGAATTCCTGCCATAGTAGTATGTACGTGGGCATATGGGTTTCCGTGGGCCAACAAATTTAACGTTTTAATTAACTAATTAAGGGAAAAGGACATACTAGCCTTTTTAAATTTGGAGGGGGGAGCACCGGAGCATGTCTCTATGAAACCATTATTTGTGTATGTGAGGGTTGGTAGCGAATTATGAATTCCCATGAACAAGTGTGTTGAAAAATCAACAAAAAAAGTGCTCCCTTGGAACACTGAAAAAAATCATGGTTGCATTGCATAGATGACAAAAGCAAAGTTAATGCTAATTATGAATATTTCAAATGTTTACTCTCAAACCATGAACTCAATTTACGATCCAGTTTTATAATAGACTTCATTTTGATCGAAAGCTTTAAAATTTGACCCCGTGTCAAAGATATAATGTCAAAAAAGAGAATAGTGTGAAGGGGAGGGGGTAGAATGTTGCAGGACTCGGTGCGGGGGAGGGGGTAGGTGGCAGAAGTGAAGGGGAGGGAGAGGAACCTCACTAGAAGAGTCCGGAGGCGCGGCGTCGCTCCCTAGTAGCAACAGTCGGCGACATCGTGCGGAATCACTCCACCGACGCCTTCCTCCAACGCGAACCCTCCGTAAACTACTGAAATGGAACCGGGTAGCTACGTGAGGGGACCTTGTAGCAAAGGAACCGGGAGGGAAGGATGCCACGTGGTGGGCACCGGACCGCGCAATCTAGAGGATCAGAAGATGTGCAAGCGGGAGGAAAGGAACAACACGTCCCCCGAGTAAAAGACAATATTTGGCTTATAATAGACTTCATGCTAACCGAGAGTTTTAAAATTTGACCACATGCAAAAGATAATATCAAAACAGAGAACAATGTGAAATCTCCCCAAATGACCCAAAAAAAGGAAAATGATTCCTTTCTGCGGACATTCCCGCGCATCCATCGTCCGAGTGGTGTGGCGCTTGTGCGTGGGCCCCGCGTGCATTACTACTTCTGAGCTTTATCTCCTTCCTAGACACACACATACCACGGAGTTTTTTCCAGCTAGAGCGCCGCCGCCGCCCACCCCAGGCATGCTCCACTGCCGGTGCTCCACTGTGGCCCGCCACCTCCTTCTTTAGCCGCGGTCGCTGCCCCGTCTCCCCTGCAGTCTCTTGTAGCTCGTCGGAGTCGACGTCTCCCCGCGCCTCGCCGGAATCGAGGGCCGCGCCTAGCCATCCCGGCCGGCCACCTCCAAGGTCGCCCACGCATACGAGCTCTGACACCCGCCATGCGCTGCTTCACAAACGTCTTTCGAGGGCGCCCGACGGCATTGTCACATCCCAAATTTTACATTTGGCACTGCATACATACATGTCATTGCATCATGAGCATCTTTGCAAAAAGTTTCAGTTTTAAAGTTTTTGCCAAAACACCTCCTCTTTGCTAGTTCCTCCTATTTGCAAGCCTACTAGGACTTTTGCCTTGCATCTGTTAGAATGACACTTTTTTGGCATTCCAGTTGCATAGATGCGTAGAGTTCGTCAATGCGAACCCGTAGAATTTTGTGTCACTCAATTCGGAGCTGTAGATCAAAAGTTATGCTAGTTCTTGTGTGAACTGAATTTTTAGTTCAGAAAATTCAGGATTTAGCAGTCAGACGGTTAGCGGTTCAGTTAACAGTAAGAAAAAAAATTCGGCCACGGCAGCCGAACCGGCCCAGCCGAGAAGGCCAACCCGGGGCCCAAGCTGGCCGCCAAGCAGCCTCCCCACCGCCGCCGGCCCATTTCCCCTTTTCCCTTCCTTTTTCCCTTTAGCTTTTCTTCTTTTCTTTTTGTTTCCGCCCGACGGGCGGGCCCCGCCAGCCAGCCGTACGTGCTCGACCGAAGCCTGCCGCCGCCACGGTCGAAGCAGACACGAACTGATCGTCCGATTTCATCGTGTTTTCGTTTCCATTTCGCGCGATTCTTGCCCAGCCCTTAAAGCCGCCGCCACGCCGTTTTCTTTCCCCCCTTATCCCTAGCCGCGAGCAGCCGCACGCGCCGGAATTCCTCGCCGGAATCTGCCCGTCGCCGCCGCTCCATCCGCCCGCCGCCGCCGCCCGAGCTCGCCGCCGGCCACGCCAACCCCGCCACTGCACCTGCCGCCCGCCGCCCTACGCCGTAGGCCACCCGCCGCCGCCGCCGTCGCCGGAGCGTCGGAGCCGCCGCAGTCGGACGCCAGGTGAGCCAGCGCCCGCCGCTGCCGTCGATCTGGCCACGAACGGCCCAGATCTCCCTTTGACTGCGGGCTGACCGCTGACCGGTCAACCGCCGGTGCACTGGGACCCGCTCGTTAGCGGGAATATTCCCCCGTCGATTTTCATAGTTTATTTATTTTCCAGAAAGTATGTCTAACTTCAAAAATTCATAAGAAAATATCTACTTGGCTAAAAATTGCAAATAAAGTGTCGTTGGATTCGCAAAATTGTGTAGAATTTTATTCTGCAATAATATCCCAGGTTTACTGTATGTATTTTCCTGAGATTATAGAAAGGCTTAAAGTAGTATTTAATTCGCAGAAAAAGATCTGTAAACCTTTTTGACGTAATTCCTTTTGGTCTAGGCTCTATTTGGAGTTACCTATCCAGTAGATTATTTGTCAAACTTGTAATGCAATGTTTACAGCTATGGTGCAATGTTTTGACTAAAGACCTATTAACTAGACCTCTTTTATGCATAAATTGTTTTCTTTGCATTAAATGTTTTCTCATGCATCATCCAGTAGTAGAATTGATCAGAGAACTTGACCAAGCTACTGAAGCTTTATTAAAGTACCATGCGTACATTGTGTTGCATCTGTTGATCTCTATGTGTGGTTTGTTTATTGTATGATTTGCTTTCGTGTAGATTGTGAGGAGTGTAACTCGTGTGACTGTCCGGACTGTGCTTTTGACTCCGGCAACTATCAAAGCAAGTGGAGCTTCATAAATATCCTATTTACTTTCTATATGCATTGTAGCTTGTTTGTTTTACAAGTTTTATCTATTGCTATGTTATGTCCTACTATGTTGTAGTCTATCTTGTTAGGCGAGCCGTCGTAAGTAGCTGTGCTTAGTTGTGCTTATGTAGACGAGGGTGGGATACACCATGGCAAAGCTTGTTTTGAAAGAACGTGTTGGAAAGTGAAAACAACTTAATTAATGAACTATCTGGGTGGATTGGTAATTGCTTGGTTCGTGAATGCCGGGCCCATGTCTATGGTTTACCCGAGTAGCTCACTTGTGGATGGCCACCCAGGATTCTGAGAAATGATTAGTATCTTGATTTGGTAGCTTCCGTGTGCAACCATGTGCCAGTGAGTTATGGGTGGCTGGATGGACTTAGTTGGTTGTGGCGACCCGAGCTCTTCGTATCCAGAGATGTAGTGAATGTGATAGGTTGGTACGGTGCGTGGATAGGCTTGGGGAGCTACTTCCCGAATTGTCTCTTCTTGGTCTTCTCCCTATCATGACTCAATATGCATGTCGTGGTACGAGCGGGTCGACCAAGTCATATGGGTAAAGTGTGCAACCCCTGCAGGGTGTAAAACTAAGTGCTTAGCCGTGTCCTCGATAATAGACGATTGAGTTGCTGAATTGTGGGTGCTATGACATGTTCTCAGTCATTCTAACTTGTAATTGCTAAAACTTGTGGTTGAAACCTAATTGGGTCGTTTGTTGAAGATTAAATGTTTTACAAATGATTTACAAAGGTTAGGATAAAGTATTTTGCTGCTGCAACTAAGCCTGAACCCCACAAGCCAGATATGCATATAGCTATTAGCCTTGTTGTTTCTCTCATTGTTCCACTTGCTAGTGCATTCCAAGTGCTGACCCTTCGGGGCTGTTACGTTTCATGTTGCAGCTCTTCCGGTTACTCTGAGTAGTAGTGTTGGTTGCGACCCCCCACTCAACATTTTTTTCCCTGTGGCGTCTAATGGAGACTGGAGCTACTTTATTTATGCTATCTATTTGCTACTTGCTTATTTGTGCGAGCGTTATGCTTTGCAAACCCTGTAATAAATGCAATGTTCTGGGTCATACCGCTGTAATAATGATGCACTGTTAATTCTTTGATGTCTATCGATACTATGTATGCCAATGAACCGATCCAAGGATTGACGTGATACATAGAGGTGCAATCCTTGCGGATTGTACCGTTTCAGGCATGGAGGCCATGGACGCGGCGGTCCGTGCGCCACCTCGATACGCTCTATCTGAAGCAAGCCCCACGGTGATGCCTGCCTACAAGAGGAGCTCGCTCCGGCGGAGTTGCGGGCGGTGCTACCAGCGGCGGAGTTTGCAATGTATGATCGGCCACGTTGCTACATTCGCATATTTTATTTGCTACAACCATTTTGTACTTTCGCTATATTAGCATAAAGTTTTTGCTACGAGATCTCAGGCGAGCCTCTAGCAAAATCGGATTTTGCTACATTATCACACTTTGTTTGCTACAACCGTTTATGGTGTTGCTACAATAGCAACGTTTTTGCTACGAGATCTCCGACGAGGTCTGGCGACGAAAGTCTCCGGCGAGTCTCTGACGAGGTCGAGTTTTGCTAAATTATCACATTAGTTTTGCTAAATTATCACATTTTATTTGCACGTGCTGGATTTTTTTTGCTACAATTGTTCTCTGGTTTGGCTATAATAGTGCATAGTTTTTGCTACAAGTTCTCAGACGATGTTTACCGGCTAAAGTCTCTAGCCATGTATCCGGCCAAATCAGTTTGTTTTTGTACGGTAGCAATTTGTTTTGCTACAATAGTATAACGTTTTTTCTACGTGTTCTCCAACGAGGTCTCGCGGGGAAAGTTGTCGGCGAGTCTCCGTCGAGGTCGACTTTGCTATATTAGCATTTTTTTGCTACAAACTCTCTGGCGAGATCACTCGTGAAGTCTTCGGTGAGACATATTTTTTTCTATTTTTTTAGCAAACATATTTTGCTAAGTGTAGTAAAAGCGGGCATTCGTAACAAACTCGGCAGTTTTTTAACAAAAGCGGGAATTTAGGAAAAAGGGACACGTGGCCGGCCGGGGAAGCATGAGGATGGGAACGTTCCAATCTTCGGTGGGATGCCTAGCGCTGTCCAAAAAAAAATTTCCCGCATATCACAGGTTTCGCGCCATCTGTTTCCTTTTCCCGCGATTTCTCCTCTTCTCCAACCAGACACCACTTCATTCGCGCGCCAAGTTTCCAAACCGCAGCCGAAGCAGCGCGCTCGCATCCAAACCATAGAACGCCGCCGCGCGATTTGGGGCTCGATTCACCGGAGAAATGCAATCAGGGGGTCGCTGTACCAAGAGGCGCCTGGGCCGGGCGACTGAGGCCGCTGCGGCGGAGGCGGACGCCCTGATCTCCCTCCCCCCGGAGGTCCTCGATGGCATCCTCACCCGCCTCGGCATCCGCGACACCGTCCGCACGTCGGCGCTTTCCCGCGCATGGCGACGCCGCTGGGAGGCCCTCGCCTCCCTCGACCTCTACTTTCTCCCCCCCGAAGATGGCGAGGGCCCGCCGGAGGGGCTGGGAGCCCTCGACGGCATCCTCCTCCGCTGCCCCGGCCGCGTCCGGCTCTTCTACGCCGACCTAAACGATACCTACGCGGGACGCATCCTCGACCTCAGATTCTGCGACGTCTTCCCCGCCCTCCCCTCTTCGGTCTTCTCCTGCGGCCGGCTCACCTCACTCACTCTCTGCGGCTGCTCCATTCCGCTCCTACCCCCAGGCTTCGTGGCCTTCCCGGAGCTAAGGGAACTAGATCTCGAAAATGTCCGGTTACAAGAATACGGGGAGTACCAACTTGAGGAGATCATTGATACATCCCCGTTGCTCGAGTATCTAGACCTTACCGATGTTCTCATCGGTGGTGCCCACGACAGAAAATGGGTCTCGAAAAACAATGATGGCTGGATTCTTAAGGAGTTGACATCCTTGGATTTCGCTATCGTCAGTTTGTCGGACTTTCTTGTTCACCACAATTTCGCCAACTTTCTTTCGGGGCTTGCTCAAGTCACGGAGCTTCTGGTTTCCACGTGCAGTATACAGGTAATTTTATTTGATCTTTTTCTAGTTTGGCTAATCAATTAGAAGCTAGTTAAAATGCATTGCATTTGAAACTGAGCAATTTTTTCCTACCGTAAAGCGAGTCCATCGCGGCTCACTGGCTCTACTGATTCTATTAGGCAACAATGTTAGAGTAGGATAACATATACAGTAGAAATAACTTGCTCTAATTGGCCTCAAGCTCACATGGTTTTCTACTTACAAAACATAATGCAACAAAGGGGGAAAATGGCCTAAGCATGATCTGTAGGCTATCTGCTCCTGGATGCTGTAAAAAACCTGTGCACATCTAGGCCTCTATACCGGTCAATCAACTGATTATTTTGTTTTGGGTTCTATCATTATTTTCTAAATCCATTGTTGGACATGGCTAATATGTATTGATTTTGTGTGATTTTTTATGATGTGCTGATCCTTTTAACATCTGTGACCGTCTGGTATTTATGTGGAAACAGGGCCTGTCCCTTTGTTTGCATTGCTCCTTGATTCTAGAGATGAATCCAGTCTGACTGCTGATATGATCCTCTTTTCCTCCAAAATTTCAGTCAGCTGTTGTGATGCCGGAGATATGTCTATGCACCTTTCACAACTTGAAGATCTTGACTTTACATATGCTTTTCTGCAAACAACCCCCTGTTATGTTAACCTTTTGCTTACTAAAGAGTGCCCCAAATCTTGAAAAACTCAAAATCGAGGTAATTATGAATGTTCCCATACAGAATTTCATATTTACATCGTCTGAAGGTCATTTTACTGCTTCCAGTTAATTACCTTCTATACTTTTATACTTGAAGGTCTTCGATGTGGGGGAGCAGGAATTTGAGGCAAATGGGGAGTTTCTGAATGCATTATGGACTGATGGCATGTGTACCAACCTTCAGGTTGTGCAGATGATCGGTATTAATTGGCGCCCAAATGAAATGTCTTTTATAGAGCTCATTCTCTCGAAAGCAAGGATTCTTCATACATTATCGATTAGCCAGGGTGATGAACTTGTGATGTCAAATGAGGATGCTCTATATGAATTGCTAAGATATAGAAGAGCTTCAGCTGAAGCTCAGCTCCTATTTGAAGGTAGAGAAACTTAATTTTACATAGTAAATTTCATCTTATATATTCTGTCTATTTGAAACTATTGGTAAAATGTATGAATTTTTTCATTTTTTGAGTTATCCATTTGTTGGTGCATTTCACATTAAATTTCTATATAGTTTTTGTTAGATTCGTAGTTGTGCGGTCATACTTGCTGAAGTTCTTTCTGGCTGTTGTTAAGTTCCAGACCTGTAAAGTCAAACATGCATGACTTGCCTACATATGTTATCTATTATCCAAAGTAATCATTTTTTTTTCCACTTCTCTACCATTAGGTATGCTATTTTTTATCTAATAATAGAAGGATCAGATTACCTTGGGTTCAAGAATAATGACACGTTCAGGGAGAAAAATATGGCATGCCAAAGGGGAGTGTTTTATTTTGGTTCAGTTCTACATATGTAATACCATCTGTACTTTTGATACTTAATTATATAAAAATTGGTGCTAGTTCCCCATTGGTCAGTTGCCTTAGTGGGGACACAAGTGGATGCCAACGGCATAGTTCTTTCCTGCATGCTTCGACATAGCAATCCGATTACTTAAAAGAAGTAAGTGCAGAATCTCTGCTGCATTTCGTTAGTCGGGATGTGACAATACAAATAGCAACCAGAAATCGGTGAGATACCTTTACAACCGAAAATTGAAAAGGCATATACAAAGACTGCAAGCAGCTAAAACCATTGGATTTAGGTGCTTGACTTGCGCGGTCTTTCACATCACATATCTGATGTTTTCTGGAATATGCACGCCTCTGCTGAATTTTAAGCTAGTTTTGTTAAATGGTGATCCGTTTGAATGTATGCAACAGGGCAATATATTTTTGTTGCATCAGTTTTCTGTTTATTGTGTTGAACTGCATAAAGAGTGTTTTTTTGTGAACAATAAAGAGTGTTTTTGTTGCACACAGGTAAAACTGAAGACCATGATTAGGTCACAGACCAACTTCTGGGCATTGCGGGAGACTTGTGGACTGTGGAGTGAGTTCACACTAATGAGACGGTTCTGTCATCTGATGCAGTATTTTGGTTTAGAAATGCAGCATGTAGAGAATGGTTTCTCAAGGAACTTTCTTGAGTTAAAAAAACTCTTACTAGTAGGTACTATTAATTTATTACTGTTGTGGGACATGTGTAATGTGACCTAGACCTCGGCCTCCCTGGTGTTTCATGTCCATGATTTGCCAACTTTGTTGTCTGTCTTTGGTATGGTATTCAATAATTATTGTTGTGTGAAAGCGCATTGCATAAATTTTGAAAATAAAGTACTCCCTCCGTCCAAAAATAAGTGACTTAGATTTGTCTAGATTCGCATGTTTTAGCTAATCTAGACAAATGCAGTCACTTGTTTCCGGAGGGAGGGAGTAAAAGAGAATGTTAAATTGCTCCCTGAAGAAAAGGGAAGAAAGTAACAACACATCTTTTTTTCTTGATGTTTTTTGTAATGAGATAAATGTCAGGTACAGACCTAGGAACTACACGAAAAATGTTGCCTTTGTTTTTAATCAGTTGTGTCCAGGCTCCACAAAACCAGCACCACTTAATTCATGGACAAGTTAAACGGCAGACAATGTGCTTTAAATGGCA
This sequence comes from Avena eriantha, assembly GCA_910589775.1. Taxonomy (NCBI): domain Eukaryota; kingdom Viridiplantae; phylum Streptophyta; class Magnoliopsida; order Poales; family Poaceae; genus Avena; species Avena eriantha. The sequence continues at coordinate 150,899,340 of OU342742.1, read as the reverse complement.
CATCTTCCATGCGAGCTAACACAAACTGAGCTTTCAAATGCAAAAAGGGAATACAATCGAACCAAAAAATGTTACTAGCTGCTTTGTCCATCTACTTACACGAACATTCTTTGAAAACTGGACTCCAAAATGTTACCACAAGTAACAGCCAGAGTAAAGAACACCAAAATGTACAATTTGCCCATTTACTTCAGAAATGTTCATCCGCATTCATTAACTGTGTGTGTGGAATCACTTAAATCCCATAACCCCCCAGGCTGAAAACCGAGCGCCACCATGATGTGCCTATACTTATGGTGCTCAATCCCGCACCAAACATGCCTATACTTATGGTGCTCAATCATTCGTAGACACAAGATCTTCGAGTTTTCTCTGCTCAATCTGAAGTGTAAAGGTGTCAACCATATAATTTGTTCTCATCAATCTAGCATGCCATATATAAATACAACCGCAACTGAGCCTTTTGTCCCAAGCAAGTTGGTATAGGCACGCCATATATAAATCCGATTTACAAAATAATATCAGGGAGAATATAGATCTACAATAGTACTATCCATAACATTCATTGTAACAATCTAGCCAATGTCATTTTACTAAATCTTGCAAATGAAAGAACTAATGCTTCTGAAATCAGAACACAAGTGATTTAAGACTGGAAAAATACGGTGACTTTAATTACTTGCAGCTGCTTGAAGCGAACATATTATAAATTGACATGCAGATTTTGTTACATCACAATATCTAGATGTCTCTTCTTGCTGTCAAATTTTTACCCGTATTGGCTTCACGTTCAAATGAACCTAATAGACTAATGAAAATGGAACTACACCTTATGACATTATCACTTGGATTGACTAATTTAGTTCAGTCTTCAGTGGGAGCACTAAGTTCCGTACCTGCACACGGTTCTGATGTATAGAACGCTCGCCAAACTGACAGCCCACCGGAGTAGGCGTCCCTCGCCAACGTCCTTCGATTATTGCTCCAATCCATCCACCTGTAATGTGGGAGGAGGATGCTGGCACTGAGCCCTATAACACGCGGTGGCCACGACTGTCGATCTGTTGGAGAAGAGGCTCGCGCCTCCACGTCCGGCTACGTCAACCCCTAGCTCTAGGTCGTCCATGAGCATGCCGAAATACAACGCCTCCTTGGGCTGTTCGGCGACTAGATTTTGCGGAGAAGAGAAGGGTGTACGAGTCCTAACGCCAGTGGTGGGGATGAAGGACCGGGTCGAAGGGGAGGGGCGGCCTGAGGAAGTAGACAGTGGGAGATGGGGAGGTTGCTGAGATGGTGAATAGGGGACCTCACATAGCGGTCGGAGGTAGGTGACGGAGCTTGATGAGAGAGACTGAGGGGAGCTACAGAATGGATAAGGTCGTCTTTTTTTTTCTTTTTCTATTTTGTTCAGGCACGTTTGATTCGGCTTGGGTGTGTCCTAATCATTTTGTAATTTTTTTAACACATCATTTTGTAAGTTGGAGCTATGTCACAAATCACGGGGGAATAATCTTCGATGATTTTGAATATTTTTTTGAAAATTTCATTTATTAAATATTAAAATTTATGGATTTTTTATCCGAGACTCCCGAACAGTATATTTGCTACTCATTTACCCCATTATGAATCTGTCGTCGGATTGATGACAAGTACGCCGTGAGGGGGTCCTCGGGGCGTGTGGAAGAGAGGGGTGTGAGACGTACGGTGTTCCGGGACAGTGAGCGCACAAGTTTACCCAGGTTCGAATCCGTCGGCTTTAGACGGATCCTACTCCTGCTAGCAATCCAGTAATACAGCAGAGCCGGAATATGGGTTACAAGGGTTTCGCCTGTGCGAGTTGAGATTGTAGACTATTGTGAGGGTGCCCTAAAGGGTTTCCCTAGGACAGCTTATATAGATATCCGGCCTAGGGTTTACATGAGAGATCTATCCGGCTATGACTAAGAGTCGGTTACAGAGTACATCTTGAATTACAAGTAACACTACGGGCCTATGTCGGTAAGTCTTCTGGGCCTTCCCGTAGCCGGACTAGACTCCGTCTCTTCTCCCTGACTAGGCCGCCCGTGAAGCAAAGCTCTAACCCGAAGTGGGCCACCCTGGTCAGTGAGGCATAGTGAGGATACCCGAAAAGTATATCCCTAACAACAGCCCCCGGAAGCCTCCATGATCCAAAGTCGAATTTCATCATCGTCTAACTTGATCTTCGGCTTACAGAATCGTGAAGGGTTCTTGAAACTTCAAAAAAGAAAGGAGTAAATCCGAGTGTCAAATGAGTTGGACCTATGAATATGTTATTCGGGTTTCCAGCTCGAAATTTAAACTAAGCCGGAACTTGGTCTCTGACATAACCTGACACTAGTCATGGTCAAGTCACGTTACTGACAGACATTTCCTGTCAGCACGACCGTTGGTGGGTCCGCCTTTCGCGGAACCAAGACACCGTTTCAATGCGTGCGTGGAGATCAAGGCGGCGTAATCATAGCGCGCGGGTTACCCAGTTCCTTCCACAACGCGTGGCACGTTTACTGTAGTATTCACACGAATCTTGACGCGACTGGAGGATATAAGTGGTGAGGATATCTTTCCTCATCTTCTTCACCAGTACTTGCGCCGTTTCCTTCTCCCCTACGCCTCCCCACGAACCTAGAGCTCGTCTACTCCCCAGAAAACCTCCACTCCACCCATCCAAGGTCACCGACGCACAAAAAATGGCTTCAGCATCATCCTCCGGTACGGCGGAGAAGGAGAGAAATCGCGGGGTATGGATCCCGTGCATCCTTGACGACGACAAGCTCCGCGTCGTGGAGGAAGAAGGGCTTCTCCATGCCAGTGACTGGCGGAGCGGCTTTGGCGAAACCGTCCCCAACCCTTGCGACGGCGAGCGGGTTCACTTCGGCACTCACCTCGACAGAGGTTTGAGCTTTCCTCCTTCAGATTTCTTCTCTAAGGTTATAAATCACTACGGAGTTCAACTCCATCATCTCCCCCCGAACTCTCTCTTAGAGATGAGCGCGTACGCATCTTTGTGCGAGGGGTACCTCGGCATTAGGACGAGCCTTATTCTTTTTCGGTATTACTTTCATGTCCGGAGAAATTCCATCACTACCGGTAATCCTTATATTACCGGTACTATTAGTTTTTCGGTTAGACGAGAGCGCGTCTATCCTCGGATTATGGCCAGTGAGTCGGTCAAACAATGGCCTTCCACTTCCTTCTATCACAAGGATATTCCCGCTCCCGGCAAAGCTACTACTTTTGCCGGCTTTTGTCGACGGTGCCGCTACGCCCCAAGAGTCCTGGGACGCAGATGCGCCGCCTCTAAGTGACGATCTTCTTCTTGCCAAGAGGCAGATCAAGTATGTAATGAAGCACAAGGGTCTGAAAGGGTCCAACTTAGTTCACTGTTGGGTGGCACGCCAGATCCAGCCTCTTCAACATCATGGAGATCAACTGATGCACTCTATCATGTCGTCGAAGAAAGATTCCCTCCGCATCAGCCCCAAGGCCTACTCGGCCAAAGATTACGTATGCCAAATAAAGTGGCTAATAAGGGAGCGGATTGAGAGGAAGATTCCAGAGTTGTCCTTGGACATGCATACGTCGGAAGATCCCGTAGTGCCGGTAAGTGATGGCTCAATGCACGACGCCCAGAAAAATGCTTGATGGCGGTGTTGATGTAGAGCTCGTTGGGAACCCCAAGAGGAAGGTATGATGAGCACAGCAGCAAGTTTCCCTCAGTTATGAAACCAAGGTTGAATCGAACCAGTAGGAGCAAGGAAACACCCCAAAGGTGTTACTAGCTGAGCTTTGGCAGGGCGCACTACCGGTGCTAGTAGCAACGTGGAGACCTGCACAACACAACCACAAAACTTTGTCCCCAACTTGCGATGAGGTTGTCAATCTCACCGTGTTTTGCGGAAACAAAGGATTAAACGTATCGAATGGAAAGAAGGAATAGTTTGCAGAAAGTAAACACAAAGCGGTAAAAGATTGTAGATTGTATGTAAAGACAAAGGACCGGGATCCATAGTTCACTAGAGGTGGCTCTCCTTAAGATAGATAACATGCTGGGTGAACAAATTACAGCGGGGAAATTGACAAACACCGAGAAAGCAATACATGCATATACTAATCATCTTGACTCCTCTGAGACTTGATTGGGCATTACAACATAATACATAGACCGCCATCCAACTGCATCTATGACTAATAATCCACCTCCAGGTTATCATCCGAACCCCCTCCAGTATTAAGTTGCAAGCAACAGATTATTGCTTTACGAACTGCGTGTAAAGTAAACAATACGATTGTTCTATGAACAAAGGATTATTGTTTTCTCCATAGTAGCAATAGCACATCTAGTACCTTAGAGATTTCTGTCACTTCCCCAGATTACCAGAGGCATGAACCCACTATCGAGCATAAATACTAACTCTTGGAGTTGCTAGCATCTACTTGGCCAAGATAGCTACTAACAACGGAAAGCATGCAAGATCTCAAATAACAAAGACATGATAGAATCAATAATCAATCTGAAATAGCATCTCAATATCCATCGGATCCCCGCAAACACAACATGTATGAATTACAAATAGATGATCTTGATCATGAACGGAGCTCACAAGATCTAAACATGAAAGCACAAAGGAGGAGAAACCAGCCATCTAGCTGCTACATGGATCCGTAGTCCAAGGATGAACTACTCACGCATCACACCGGAGGCTTGCATGGTGATGAAGAAGGCCTCCAGGGTGAATTCCCCTCTCCGGCAGGGTGCCGGGAAGAGCTTCAGATCCCTCCCGATCTAGGGATGGAGATGACGGCGGCTACAGACTCTTTCGTGGATTTTTGATCGGGTACTTAGGGTTTTCGTCCCGAGGGAAATATATAGGCGGAAGGAGAGGCCGAGGGGGTGCCTGGGCTGGCCACACCACCCCCTGGCGCGGGATAGGCCTGGCCGCGTGGCCAGGTGGTGTGGCCGCCCTCTGGCCCTTCTCCGTCTCGTATTCTAGCACTTGATCCCTTCCGGAAAAATAGGCACTTTGGCTTTTGTCCCGTCCAATTCCGAGAATATTCATTTTCTGACTTTCCTGGAACCAAAAACAGCAGAAAACAGGCAGCTGGCACTGTGGCTCTTGTTAATAGGTTAGTCCAAGAAATCATATGAAAAGTACTCCAAAGTTGGAACAAAACACAAGAAAGTGGATAAAACCAAGCATGGAACATCAAAAATTATAGATACATTTGCAATGTATCAACATCCCCAAGCTTAACTCCTGCTCGTCCTCGAGTAGGTAAGTGATAAAAAGAAATAATTTTTGAGGTGACATGCACCATCAAAGACTTGATCAAAGTATTTGCAAAACTCAAAGCTGGGATCATAGTACTTCAATCATAACATGCAAGACAAAGTTCTAGCAATAGGAAAAGAAACTAAGATGCAACATGAAAAGGCACAAACAAAAGATTCATGAATAACAATGCTTTGCAAGACGTTTGTTTGTTTCACATAAAGAAAACATAGCATACTAGTATTCAGCTTGTCCCTCAATAGAGTAGCAAATATAAATGCATATGTCACCTTCAAAGTTCATAAGAGTGACTAGATACAATAGTTTCAAACAAGCAATAACAAGTTATGCATCAATCAACTAGTCTTGGGACAATGCACATAGAACTAAGAATGGCCACTATGCTCTCAAAGTAGGTGCATAAAGATAGAAGGTGGAGACTAAATATAATGGTGTAAGAAAGGCCTTTTGTAAAAGGAAGTAGGGATTCAAGTCTCATAAAGAGCTTCCAAAAATTATGGTACTTATAGCTTTCAGCTCTCATTGCCCCTATCATAAGCATCTTGAAGTGATTAAGGTTAAAGTGAACAAACTATGGTGTACATGCTTGACGAAGTATAAGTCAGAAATCTCATGTCCCTTGTATACGAGGGCCGCTCCTCATGCTACTCAAGTTTAGTCACCAGTAAGTTCTTGTCATCGTAAGTATATGTGTATCATTGAGAACCGCCAACAGGGTACCCCTTGCCCGATGATACGGAAGAATCCCCATATCAAAATGACAAGGCAAGCAGACAACGAGCATCTCAGCATTCTTCTTATTTACCATGGGAATATGGTGCTTTTTTCTCTCTTTCCTCTTTTCATAATATATTTTTTTTCTCTTTTCTCTTTTTTTCTCAATATAGGACTCTTTTTTATAAGAAGAATGCTTCATAGACATCTCATTATGGTTACGCTGCAGGTTTCCACCATGTCAGCATGGATTAGACCAGCGGCCCAGGCGTTTCTCTAACACATATACATAACTCCATGGACTTACAAGCTCCCCTTTCATTTCACACCGACGACATTGATATACAACAGAGCATGATATCAACTAGGTACAAGTACCAAGTGCAATGTGGAAAGCGTTGCCCATGAAAGCATGGTTCTGCTAATTCCCAATAAATAAGTGCAAGCATATACAACATAGAAGACACAATGGTTCAAGTTTATTAAGGGCAAGTAAAGTAAAGTGTGGCATCAAGTTCGTGAGAGCTTTAATCACTAGTTTTTTCATAACAAGTGGAAGGTAAACAAAAGCATGAATATACTTGGAATAGCATAAGCTAGTAGGTAGGTATGGTGGACTCTTTGGAATAACTTGGTTTAGGGAGTTGGATGCATGAGTGGAACTCATACTTTTTTGTGGAGGCTAGCAAAAGACTGGGAGCGACAAACTAAGAGAGCAATAATGGCCATAATCATGCAGAGTGACAAAATATCATTTATCAAAGCATAAAGTGATACTACAAGTTGAAAACTAAAGGATCATAAAGGCTATGGTGACTTGAGATAGTCATAACATGGTGTGAGCATGTGCCAAGTCAACCCAAATAAAGCATCAAAGGAGAATACCACTATACTATGCTTTAATATGCTAAAACAACGCATGATTCATCCAAGGCACATTAAGCAATCTCAATTGTTTATAACAAGTCATGCTACAGCAAAAAATACTAAGCATAAAGCCAAAACAATATCAAGCATGGCATGACAAAGCATAGGCCACAGTCAAAAACAAGCTCTTTTTACCACATAAGCATGGACTTTCCTACTCTTTTCCAAACCAAACCAAACTATTTGCAAACCAATGTATGAAAGAGGGGGTCTAACCAACTTATTCAGAAAACTAAGCAAACCAAGCAAACTAAAAACCAAAACAAAAACGAAAAATAAGACGCTCCAAGAAAAACACAACTGTGCATGAAACAATAAAAATGAAGCGTTTGGAAGAAACCTGGAATTTTTATTGATGAAGAAGGGGATGCCTTGGGCATCCCCAAGCTTTGACGCTTGTACTTCTTGGATATTTCTTGGGGTGACACGCGTGGCATCCCCAAGCTTGAGCTTTAGTCCATCCTTCATCTCATTACTCATTCTTCCATACACCTGAAAATTTTCCTTCATACAAAACTTCACACAATCTCATTAGCAACATTAGCGCACTTAAGATAAATAAGTCTCAAGGTTCAGTTCTCACACCAAATAAACTTCCATTAGAACACTAGCTACTGTAGCACTTCCCTCAGAAATCTCAGTTCCCCAAAAGAACTCAAGAAGGAACTAACAAGAAGCAAATGCAGAAAATGGCAGAAATCTGTCAAAAAGGACCAGCAGGTAAAGACGAATTTTTTCAAAGACCTTATGTTACTCAAATCAAAAAGTGTTGAATTAACGAAAGTTAGATAACAACCTGGGGCAGAAGCACAAAAAATTACAGCTCAATCCGATGTACATAGATCTCTCAGGAATTTTTACGGTGAAGCATAAAAATCTGTTTCGGGACAGCAACTTTCCCAATCATTACTTCACTCTCATTAGAGGTTATTCTTGGCACAAAAAGCAAATAAAAAGGATAAGGAGAGGTTATTACAGAGGTAATAACTTCCAAGACTCAACTAAAACTCTTGGGTTATCTCCCAACAAGTACTTTTCTTTAACGCCTTTAAGTTAGGCATAAGAAGCAAAGAAAGAATCAAGTGTTCTCAAATGAAAAAGCATTAAGACCAAATTTTGTTTTCATAGGAGAAGCAAAAGAAATCTTTTATCTTGTTTTAGGGAAGTGTTCTATACCTTTCTTGAGTGGGAGATGATATTTAATGGTGCCTTCTTTCATATCAATGATGGCACCAACAGTTCTAAGAAAATGTCTTTCCAAAGTAATAGGACAAGAAGCATTGTATTCAACATACAAAACATAGAAATCAAGGTTTAATCGAACCAGTAGGAGCAAGGAAACACCCCAGCAGCAAGTTTCCCTCAATTATGAAACCAAGGTTTAATCGAACCAGTAGGAGCAAGGAAACACCCCAAAGGTGTTACTAGCTGAGCTTTGGCAGGGCGCGCTACCGGAGCTAGTAGCAACGTGGAGACCTGCACAACACAACCATAGAACTTTGTCCCCAACTTGCGATGAAGTTGTCAATCTCACCGTGTTTTGCAGAAGCAAAGGATTAAACGTATCGAATGGAAAGACGTAATAGTTTGCAGAAAGTAAACACAAAGCAGTCAAAGATTGTAGATTGTATGTAAAGACAAAGAACCTGGATCCATAGTTCACTAGAGGTGGCTCTCCTTAAGATAGATAACATGCTAGGTGAACAAATTACAGCGGGGCAATTGACAAACACCGAGAAAGCAATAGATGCATATACTAATCATCTTGACTCCTCTGAGACTTGATTGGGCATTACAACATAATACATAGACCGCCATCCAACTGCATCTATGACTAATAATCCACCTTCAGGTTATCATCCGAACCCCCTCCAGTATTAAGTTGCAAGCAATAGATTATTGCTTTATGAACTGCGTGTAAAGTAAACAATACGATTGTTCTATGAACAAAGGATTGTTGTTTTCTCCCTAGTAGCAACAGCACATCTAGTACCTTAGGGATTTCTGTCACTTCCCCAGATTACCAGAGGCATGAACCCACTATCGAGCATAAATACTAACTCTTGGAGTTGCTAGCATCTACTTGGCCAAGATAGCTACTAACAACGGAAAGCATGCAAGATCTCAAATAACAAAGACATGATAGAATCAATAATCAATCTGAAATAGCATCTCAATATCCATCGGATCCCCACAAACACAACATGTATGAATTACAAATAGATGATCTTGATCATGAACGGAGCTCACAAGATCTAAACATGAAAGCACAAAAGAGGAGAAACCGGCCATCTAGCTACTACATGGATCCGTAGTCCAAGGATGAACTACTCACGCATCACACCGGAGGCTTGCATGGTGATGAAGAAGGCCTCCAGGGTGAATTACCCTCTCCGGCAGGGTGCCGGGAAGAGCTTCAGATCCCTCCCGATCTAGGGATGGATATGACGGCGGCTATAGACTCTTACGTGGATTTTTGATCGGGTACTTAGGGTTTTCGTCCCGAGGGAAATATATAGGCGGAAGGAGAGGCCGAGGGGGTGCCTAGGCTGGCCACACCACCCCCTGGCACGGGCCAGGCCTAGCCGCGCGGCCAGGTGGTGTGGCCGCCCTCTGGCCCTTCTCCGTCTCGTATTCTGGCACTTGATCCCTTCCAGAAAAATAGGCACTTTGGCTTTTGTCCCGTCCAATTCCGAGAATATTCATTTTCTGACTTTCCTGGAACCAAAAACAGTAGAAAACAGGCAGCTGGCACTGTGGCTCTTGTTAATAGGTTAGTCCAAGAAATCATATGAAAAGTACTCCAAAGTTGGAACAAAACACAAGAAAGTGGATAAAACCAAGCATGGAACATCAAAAATTATAGATACATTTGCAATGTATCAGTAAGCTTCCAGCAACAACTTGTATTATGTGTTCATCTTTATATTATTTTGCAATACTGAGATATCTCTTCTTTTCAGCTTGCCGACCTCCCCGAGTCGGAGCTTGCTCCGGTCGAGGGATATCCTCCTGAGTTTTCTCAGGATGAGGGAGAGTTGGTTCCACTACCGGATGTTATTCCTTGGAAGAGCAAAGCTCCGACAATGGCCATTGGCACAAAGGAAGTGCCCGTTGTGAAGAGGTAATCTTTCCTCACAAGGTCTTTGTACTATATGTCTTAATTCTTTCCGAGATGTAATGTTTTTTGTTCTATTACCTTCTCAGAGCTAAACAGCTCCCCACAGTCAAAGGGAAAGGGGTTGCCTCGAAGCCCCTACACCAGCCAAAGCTGAACTTGGCTTCTCCCGCCGTAGCTCCTCCGACTCCTGCCCCTTAGCCTTCTGCAGTGCCAGAGATTAGTCCATCTCCGACTGTTGCAGAAGATCTGGCTCAACCAGTAGAGCCAGTGATCCTCAGATCACAAACTGACGTCACCATGGGTGACTCAGGTTTTGATAAGGGTGGACCCTCTTCGGGTAATGATCCCTCGACAAATGTCTTTGCTGACAATCTCCTCAACAATCTGGGACTTGCCAAACTTGGCCTTTCTCGGAAATCTATGGAGGAGATCCAACGGCTGGCCCGACAATGCTTAGAAAGTCGGACTATTTCTGTCGAAGAATAAGCACAAGAAGTAGAGGACATCAAGTACTCTCAACTTCTTGAACAAGTTCGTCTTCGCGATGAGAAGCTGAGGACCGGTGATCTTTCGACTGTGCCAGTGATCCCCCTAACCCTCGCCGAGAAGGTTACCACCAAAGTGAACATGAGTCTGAGCAAACTCACTCATGAACAACATGTAAGTCGGAATTCCAACTCATGTTTTACTTTATTTCATATCATATCCCCTAGCCCCCAAGCATGAAGCTAGACAGACAAATCCGGATTTTATGCTTCCTTAGGATGCCAAAGAATGAACTAGTGTAGCCCCCATGGCTCGTGCTGATATTAGTAAAAATATTAGCCCGAGTCTTTAGTAGACTTCTGACTCTGGGTATTCTGACTTACAAAAAGTTAATTAATATAACCAGAATTTATTGAAGAATATCTATAACAAGTGGAGAGAGATCAGAGCTCTCCGACTTGAAAATGCTCAACTGAAAGTATCCAGGGATGAGGCTGAAGGTAAACATTCCAGAGCTCAAACCTTGTCTTTTATTTCATAATCGAATTTTTGTTCAACTTCTGTTCTTTTGACTTCAACACTGGTGAAACAATCCTGTGCTATGATCGAGGAGGCCGAGAATCTGAAAACCCTAGAGGTGGAAAACAAGGACCTCCGCCAAGAGCTGAATAAGCTTAAGGTGGATCATGAGAAGGGCATTGCTGAAGTTCTCAAGTCCTCCTCCATGGCTACCGAGGAGCGTGATCGTAAGATTGTGCCCAGGATAAGAAAAACTCGGATCTCACCAATGACTTGTTCAGAGAGAGGGATATTGCTGAGGCACTACGGGCTGAACTCCAGAGTCTTCAGGTGGAGAAGACCAAAGTCGAAAATGTCATCTTTGGTATATTGTCCTCTTTCTGACTTTTCTACATCTTTCGACTCTTTGGAGTCCAGATTTATTTGATTAACCCCTTTGCATTACATGCGCAGGTCCTCTGAACTTACTAGACTCAGCCTCTGCCGAACCTCGCACCAGCCAAGTTACTCAAGTCGGTGATTTGCTGCATGACTTTTGCCAATCCATCGAGGATATTCGCGAAGTTCTCAAGGTTTCGGACATGCATAGCATGTCCGGCTTTGAAGTGCGAGACAAGGCCAAGGAGATACCCCAGCTCATCCAGGACTGGAACATGTCCTACGCGTGAACCGCACCGCAGAATGCTCTCACCATGGTCATGAGCCACCATGGAAGCATGGAGATATGGCAAGTGACCAGAGGGTATTCTACTATGGATGAAGACGGTCAGGAGCAGGACATCAAAGGCATCATCTCAGCAACAACGCGAACTTCTTCGACTAAGTCGAGATTATTTTGTCGAGAAATTTCGGCATCCTCTTCAACATATGCGGCAACTCTAGGAGAAGTGTGAATCAGATCATTAGGAAGAACTGCTTCTGGGCCATAGACCAAGAAGAAAGGTGTGTATCCGGTTGAGCTGTTTGGAGTTGTTCGTAAGCTCCATATTACAGAGGGTAATTCCTCTGCCCAAGCCCCTGCAACATGTTGTAGTGGTGCTTCGAGTCTTGGTTTTAGGCCTTGTAGGATTAAACCATTTGCTCTTTCGACTTGTCCATTAGCTTGTGGATGTGCGACTGATGCAATGCCAAGCCGGATATTTTGTTTGTTGCAGAATTCAGCAAGCTCTCCCATAGAGAAATTACTCCCGTTGTCCGTGATAATGCTCTACGGATAACCGTATCGGATTATGACATCCTCGACAAATCTTCTGGTTGTTGCTCCATCACAACTAGTGACGGGTTTAGCCTCAATCCATTTTGTGAATTTATCCACCATCACTAAGAGATGAGTAAATCCACTAGGAGCCCGTTTAAACGGTCCTACCATGTCAAGCCCCCAGACCGCAAAATGCCATGTTATAGGTATTGTTCGCAGCTAATCATCCGGAACATGAGCTTGTTTGGCGTATTTTTGGCAGCCCTTGCATGTCTTGACCAGCCGTTCGGCATCTGCCTTGGCTGTAAGCCAGAAAAAACCGTGTCAGAAAGCTTTTGCCACTAGAGATTTGACTGCAGCGTGGTGACCACACTCGCCTTCGTGGATCTCTCGTAAGATTTCCACCCCTTCTTCCGGAGATACACAGCGCTGAAAGACCCCACATGCACTCCGCTTATAGAGCTCACCACTAATTATAGTGTAGGCTTTTGCTCGTCGGATGATCTACCGGCTTAGAACTTTGTCTTTGGATAATTTTCCGTCTACCAAGTAATCAAGGTAGGGTTGAGTCCAGCTGGGAATCACGACCAGAACTGCTACTAAAGGTGAGTCGGATTTGGTCGGATATTCCTCGTTTACTCCCTTTATAGAGGGAACCTTGAAGTGCTCCAAAAAAGCGCCATCCGGGACCTTTTTCCATGTAGAGCCTATTCGAGATAGTGCATCTGCTTCCTCATTTTCTGTTCGAGGGATGTGTTGAACTTCAAACCCTTCAAACGATTTAGATAGTTCATCCACGATAGCTCTATATGATGTCATGTGTTTATTCACATTATAGATATCTGACACTTGTTGAGCAACAAGATCCTAATCTCCATAACACATTAAACGTTGGATGCCAATATCCTTAGCAATCCGGATTCCATGCAATAGTGCTTCGTACTTGGCAATGTTATTCGTCGCCATGAAGTGGATCTGCAATACATAGAAAAGTTTTTCTCCTTGGGGTGATTTTAGTACCACGCCAGCCCCGAGCCCCCGAGCGCTTTAGACCCGTCAAAATGTAAGGTCCAGTATTCCAACTCTAGCAGGGTCTTATTCTCCGTTGTCTCTGTCCAATCAGCGACAAAGTCAGCAAGGATTTGGGATTTGATTGCTGTACGAGGTTTGTACTCAATGTCGAAAGCTGAAAGCTCTATGCCCCATTTTGCTACGCGTCCTGTGGCATCACTGTTGTTGATTATGTCTCTCATGGGAGCTGTGCTCACCATAGTAATTGGATGTTCCTGAAAATAATGCCGCAACTTACGGGATGCTAAGAACACACAATAATCCAGCTTTTGATAGTACGGATACCGTTGCTTTGATTCACTTAAGACCTCGCTGAGATAGTAAGTCGGACGCTGCACCAGGTGTTCCTGATTTTCCTCCGGTCTCTCCACCACCATGACGATACCGACGACCCTATTTGTAGCAGTGAGATAGAGACATTGGTTCCTGTGGTTTCGGTGCTGCAAGGATGGGAGCAGATGAGAGTACAACTGTCAGGTCTTGTAGTGCAGCTTCAGCTTCGTCGGTCCAAACGAACTTTTTGGTCTTTTTCAGGAGCTTGTATAATGGTGCGGCTCTTTCGCCGAGCTGACTTATAAACCAACTGACTGCAGCAATGCAACCAGTTAGTCTTTGAACGTCCTTCAGGCAAGTTGGCCTGAAAATATTGAGTATAGCTTTAATCTTGTCCTGGTTTACCTCTATGCCTCTTTGAGACACGATAAAACCTAACAATTTTCCGGCTGGTATTCCAAAGAAGCACTTCTTCGGGTTAAGCATTATGTTGTATTTTCGTAGATCGGCGAACGCTTCCTCCAAGGCGGAAATCAAGGTTTCCTTCTTTTTGGATATCACTGCAATGTCGTCCACATATGCATGTACATTGCGTCCGATTTGGTCGTGGAGGCAACACTGCATAGTGCGCTGGTACGTAGCTTCTGCGTTCTTGAGCCCAAAGGGCATCGTAACGAAACAGAAGGTTCTGAAGGGGGTTATGAATGAAGTTTTGACTTCGTCAGATTCCTTCATCCGGATTTGGTGATAACCGGAATATGCGTCGAGAAAACACAGGAGTTCCGAACCTGCCGTAGAATCGATAACATGATCAATCCTAGGCAGAGCGAATGGATCCGTGGGACAAGCCTTGTTCAAGGCAGTATAATCAACACACATCCTTAAATCAGTGGTGTCCTTTTTAGGGACCATTACATGATTGGCCGACCACTTAGTGTGGATGACCTCTTCTATGAATCTGGCTAACTCGAGCCAGGCTAGCTCCTTAGCTATTGCCTTACGCTTTTCATCGCTGAAACATCGTAGGGACTGGTTGACGGGTTTAGCATTCGGGTGTACATTTAGAGAGTGCTCGGCAAGTTCCCTAGGTACTCCGGTCATGTCAGATGGCTGCCATGCGAAGATATCTTGATTTGCTTGGAGGAACTTGATGAGCATGCTTTCCTATGCGCTATCTAGGCCTACGCCTATCTAGGTCACCTTGGAGGGGGCATAATCCTTCAACGACGTCTTCTTCGTCTCTTCCGATGCCTTGAACTCCGGATTCGGCTTTGTCACCTCCTTCTTCGTTGCGGGCATCTCGGATGGATCGATGGTCTTCTTGATCTCTTGGTACTCCTGGGCATGCATCACGGCTTCAGCAAATGCGACATTTCTGTCCTCGCACTCTCGCGCCTTCTTCGCGTCTCCCCTGATGGTGATCACGCCGTTGGGACCTGGAATTTTCATCATATTGTAAATGTAACACGGACGAGCCATAAAATCCCAGTAAGCCGGACGTCCGAATATAGCGTGGTACGTGCTCTTGAACGGGACCACTTCGAAGGAAAGTGCTTCCATCCGATAGTTCTTTGGAGTTCCAAAGGTAACATCCAAAGTGATTTCTCCAGGGAATTTGCTTGTCTTCCTAGGACAACTCCGTGAAAGATCGCAAAGCTGTAATTCAGCCGAGTCTCCGAGATTCATATCCGACGTAGCGTTTCGACATACAGGATGTTAATGATGTTGCCGCCGTCCATGAGAGTCTTAGAGAAACCATAGCCATCAATAAGTGGATTGACGACTAAGGCGTATTTTCCTCACCTGTGCAACTTAGGCGGATGATCAGCACGGTCAAAGGTGATTGCCAGTTCCGACCAATCTAGGAATTGGGGGACAGTCGGAACTGTTGTGTTGAGCTCATGTAGAACTGCTTTCTTGACCTTAGCTGGTTGAGATCCGAGGAAGGTGACATAAGTGTCTTTCTTTGTTGGGAAGTTTTTCTTCCCCTTCGGCTTGGGATTTGAAGGATCAGCTTCCTCCATGTCGGAATCTTCCTTGGTCTCTTTATCTTTTTCAGGATTCTTCTTCCCTTCTTCCACTTATCCTTGTAGCCAGCAATATCATCTTTCTAGATGTCGTCATTAAAACGACACTCGGCGTTTGTGTGAGACGAGCCCCCATTGGCATCTAAGTGATGCACACATGGGTTATTGGCAATGTCGGTCCAGGAGTAGGTTTTGCCGGGTTGCTGGTCTCCTCTACCCTGGACTCTTGATGTCCCACGACCGCGTCCGTGGCCACCGCCACGCCCTCCTCATCCTCCAGACCTGAAAGTAGCAGTGACCACTGTCGTTTCCATGTTGGGTTTTTCTTCCGAGGTATTCTTGCTCTTCTGAGCTTCCTGCTTTGGTTGTTTTGCCGACTGTGGCACAACTAGGGTGTTCAGTAATCCCTCTGTGTCGTCGTCAGCATCTGCATACTTGCTCGCTGTTTCAATCATCTCTCCCAAATCAGTGACCTTGTCACACTTCAAGCGATGACGTAGTAAACCAATTAGGAGTACTGCAATGAAAGCTTCAATCGTAGTTTGATCGTTTACTCCCTCACTGGAGTTTTTAGTGTCGATCCATCCTCCAAGATAATCTCGGCAAGTTTCTCCGGCTTTCTGGGTGCAACGCTATAGGTCTCCTACCGTACAGGCCTCCGATATGTGCCTTCGAAATTCCGAAAGAACGCGCTCTGCATGTCATACCAGTTGTGGATGGTGTTCTCCGGAAGTTCATTGAGCCATGACCATGCCGTCCTCCGCAACATGAGTGGGAGATATCGGGTCGCGACCAGGCTGTTTCCGCCTTTGGCGATGTAGCAAGCTTGGAAAAAGTCCTGGAGCCAAGTATCTGGCCGAGCTACACCGTCGTAGGGCTGGATATGTCTTGAGATAGCAAATCCTTCTAGGAATTTTGTTGCTCTTATACGTGGTCCAAAGCATTTTGGGCCCACGTATATATCATCGTTTTCGTAGTGCCGTGCCTCTATGTTGGAATTAATCCTGTGTCTCGTGTCACTTGGGGACAGAGCTCGTCCTGATTGACGGCTATGGCTGCGGTGCCTTGGAGCCGGACTTCGGCTTCTGCCACCACCTCCTCCACCACGACGCCCTCCTTGGCCTCCTTGGGAGCCGTTGTGATGGCTACTTGGTGGAGAGGGTGGAGCAACTGGATTGTTTCTAGCTGATCGCTGGCCTCCATCCGGAGCGTCATTATTTCGGCTCTGGGGAGGGTCTTCATTACGAAGAGCCCCCTGCCGGCTTGACTCGGCACGGTGTTCGTTGTTCCTTCGTCCGTCATTCCCATTGCGGTGGGGTTCAGCTGGACGGCTTGTATGTCTAGGAGGTGGCATTCTTTGCCGGTCCTCCTCCTGACGCTTTTCTTTGTCTTCTTCCCTACGATCGTTCGACTCTCGTCGAGGAGGATTTCTTGGATACAGGGCAGCGATCGCCTCTTGCCGGCGGATGGAGCGACATTGCCCCAGTCACGTGCAGTTCTGTGATGCTATCCTGACGATCCGGTTCTTGAGTGGTTGTCTTCCCGACGGTCGAAACGGTGATGCTGTTCTGGATCCCGTTGGGGTCTTATATCGTCCCAGGCCAGATCCGTGTGACATTGGTCGGACTGAGAGACCAGTTTTCCGCTTCCGGATTTGGCAACCTTCTGTTGCTCCAGACCCTTGGTGAGTAGCTTAATGCCCAATCGAACCTGTTTCGGGCCTGTATTATTTGCCAGGATGTCTCGAGCAGCGGCAGTGTTTTGAACTGGTGTTGGATACACCAGATCTCCCTTGCTATCGAGCCGAGGCATCCCCGGATCTCCCTCAAAGAGAAGCTTGTGTCCTTCCGGAAATTGATTGTCGTGTGTATGTCGTTTCCGGTTCTTCTGATGTTGTAGAGAGATGAGCTTCTCTGCCTTGGCCATGCGCTTCTTCTCTTCCTAGATGTTTTTGGCTTCATCCAGGAGTACTTGGCGATGCGCTTCTAGGGCTTGGGCCCTTTCGTCCAATTCCGCAATAGTTAGTTCTGCCGCAGTAGGGATAGGTGTGGTTAATGCAGCATCAATGAGTTTACGGGCACCTGTGGTGACCACGTGTCCATCCACCGACTCTTCTTTGGGCTCGTCTGGGATAACTGCTCTATCCGAGTCTTCCTCGTACTCCTCGGCAATCACCTCCTCTGCTGGAAGTTCTTTTGTCGGGGTCTTGTTTTTCTTGTTCTTCTTCTTTGCCTTCTTGGCAGCGTCGATAGCAAAGACGGCTTTGGGTCTGTTTCCCAGAGTCAGGCTCTGATCAGTACTTTCGGACATCTAGACCTCGGGATTATCTCCGATATCCATGTCATCCTGCGCTTTGGGAGAGTTTTCTTCGGATCCTTCATCCATGGCTTCTCCTTCTTCTGCAGCTTTGGAGTTATACTCCTCTTCATACTCTGCGGAGAACTTTCGGAAATCCGCCGACGTCATCGAATCATCCGAGGATGCGGGTAAGTCGGTGTTTGTTCTGATTGCCTCCAGCATTGAGTCTTCGTTGTCTCCAACCTCGGCAGAGCCAGATCCGGATCCAACATATCCGACGAAGTGCGATGTGTGGGTCCTGAGGTAGTTGCGGCTTTCCTTGTGGGCTTCCTCGAAGATCCTGATAGTTTCGAGAACCTCATCCATGCTTGCATCTTTCATCATCATGCGCCTCAACGTGTGCCTCAGGAACGGTTGAGCTGTTCCAGTGTTGGCAGGGCCAAAAACGAGGTTGTTGTTGTGATCCTCCTGGATTTCGACCTCAGCGGGTGGATCGATCTGGGATTCGGCCTAGCTAGGGAGATCCACTCCAGATTCGACCTGAACCGCAAGATCTACTTCAGGCTCGGATTTCTCCACTATCTCCGCAACGGGTGCGGGCTGGGTGGGATTAGGGTTTTCTGGGATCCGGAACTCTGCCGCCTCCATGGACAAAGGGGACCCAGAAATTTCTTCTGCCTCTATCATCACCGCTGGGGTGGGTGGGACAGGTTCAGCGAATCCGATGTACACATCGATCTCGCCGAAAGACATAATGGTATAGGCAGTCACGGCCTCCCTAGCCGGAATCCAGGTCTCGTCGAGAACTATGAGAGGGACGTCACTGGCGTAGAGGATGCGACCGACGACGATAGTCTCGCCGATTCCGATTCTTGCAGATTCCGCTCGGAACGCAGATCCGAAGCTCACTTGCCCCACGGTGGGTGCCAACTGTCATCGAATTGATGACAAGTACACCATGAGGGGGTCCTCGGGGCGTGTGGAAGAGAGGGGTGTGAGACGTACGGTATCCCAGGACGGTGAGCGCACAAGTTTACCCAGGTTCGAATCCGCTGGCTTTGGACGGATCCTACTCCTGCTAGCAATCCAGTAATACAGCAGAGTCGGAATATGGATTACAAGGGTTTCGCCTCTGCGAGTTGAGATTGTAGACTATTGTGAGGGTGCCCTAAAGGATTTCCCTAGGACGGCTTATATAGATATCCGGCCTAGGGTTTATAGGAGAGATCTACCCGACTACGACTAAGAGTCGGTTACATAGTACATCTTGAACTACAAGTAACACTATGGGCCTATGTCGGTAAGTCTTCTGGGCATTCCTGTAGCCGGACTAGACTCCGTATCTTCTCCCTGACTGGGCCGCCCGTGAAGCAAAGCTCTAACCCGAAGTGGGCCACCCTGGTCAGTGAGGCATAGTGAGGATACCCGGAAAGTATATCCCCAACAGAATCCACTACTCATTTTTTTATGGTTGATGATGTCCATTTATTGGAGTAAGTCATATTTTTCAGTTTATTATTGTCTTCTAATAAATTACTTTAGTGGCATTGTAATTGATAGAGAACTCCGATTTCATATGAGTGAATGTGTGGAAAAAGCTCTAATCTTTATCCCGAAAAGTCTTCAATGCATATGTAAGATGATATGGAACCGAGGCAATTTTTGGTTCATACTTTGAAAGACGAAGGGAAATGAGACTCTAAAGAATATTACAACCAGGGAGCGGAGCATTATAGAGTGAATAAATAGATGTACTTTTTGGATAAAAACATCATCAAAGAATAAATAGTACATAATATATTTATGTGATACTGAATTTTATGCGCTGACATCATGGGCATGAGACACATTTAAGTGGATTAGTAAAAAATAGCTAAAGAAAATAATAATATTTAAAATAAACATTTTAAGTATAAGTATGAGACGTTGCATGTGCACGCTTACTAGTTGGAGAAACCACCAGCATTTCTGAGACTACCAGTTTAGGTAGATTGTTGGAAACAAGATCACCGACCTTGTTTTAACTTTAAAAAGGTCACCCTTAGCGAGTACTTAGTATGAGCCAGTAGAACACAATGCGAGCTAACTGAGATTGGTAATACAACGCCAAATATCTCCCACTATGAGGAAGCAATTGGTAGTCGTGGTACAACTCCCGATGCCTCATGTTCCCTCATGTTCTCGCATTTCTTTTGGTACTTTTTTCATGTTTTCTATGGTATGCACATCTAGTATCACTTATTTGATACATATAAGTTATTGTCCTAAACATGTTGAGTTGAAGTGTAACAATCGAGGCTTGCTACCTAGTTGGATAAAGGCCAAGTGGTATATATAAGGAGCAAGCCATTATTTTCACATGTGAAAGTGGGTGAAGAATTTTTCTTTGTAGGAGATATAAATGCCCATGAATAGGTGTGTTGGTATTTTGTATTTACTAAATATTATTTTATTTAATTACTATATATCCATTATTGCTCAATTAGAGTAAGATAACCATTTGGGCAAAAGTGTGTTTTAGAAAAATATGCGCGGAAGAAAAATATATCATGATTGTATAGGTGACATAAGCAATGACTTCACCACTTTAAGTGTTTTTTTATGATTAAAGTATTTTAGCTCTCAAACTATGAGCTTGATTTACGATTAGTTTTCACTATTGATGTCAAGGATCGATATTTAGTTCAACTACTAAAGGGACACAATGAACAGTTCTTGGTGGCATGGCACCAATATGCATACGAGTCAAGCAAGTATGATTTCACAACTGGATTGGCACTACTAGATATCCCCTTATTTCCGATGGTGATATTTGATACCCGACGGCACATCAGCCATTGCACAAATAGCCGATGGTGCGACTAATTGCCTACGGTTTGAGTTAACCACTCGGTTATGACCTTGAATAACCGACGGTGTTGTCTAATATCCGACAGTTAGAAAACAACACTCGGATATCGAATGTAATACCCGCTAGTCCAGAAGTTACTCTCAGTTATAACCAAAAATAACCGACGGTTTATTGGTAACCCTCGGTCATAGGACACTAGCCGAGGGTGCGGACTAATAACCGACGTGCTAGGCACAGCTAGTACAAGATCAGGGACGGCATGCCATCATATGCAGTAAGGCTATGGCCATATCGAGAGGCAATCGTTGTTAAGCAAGATACACAGAGCATATCATCCAGGAGGTGGCATCGCGAATTCATTATCGATCCGTGGGTGGATCTTGAGTAGTACTATCGAATTCAAACGGTGATTTCGATTGAGGGAAAGAGTAAGGTTTTCCGTGATGATTTTGTGACGGGAGATAAGAACAACTACAGAAGCAACGTAAAGGCGAGAGAACCAAACAGAATATCCGGGAAAATCTAGACTCGAATCACGTGGCACAGGTCCTCGTCGCTGCTCACCTGGAGAGAGATTATGCCGGAACGACGGGCGCCTGCGCTGCCTGGATCCCCTCCTCCGACGACGAGGTCTCCTCCTTGGATTGGATGGGAGAGGTCTCCTCCCACGACGAGGGTGGGCTGTGGCGCTCGCTTGCGTGGATTCGTACTCACCTTCCTCTCCCCGCTTCCCGTGTCCACGAAATGTCGTTGGTCAATGCTACTAGGGGGAGGATTGGAGGGGACGAGGAAGGGGATCTGGAAAGTGCGGAGGTTCAGCCCATACATGGGATGGTTCGGCCTGATCATGGCCCAATTTGGGTTCACCAGTGAGATTTTTTCACAAACACAGGCCACATCTAGAATAAAGATCACACTAATAAATAGTGAAAAGCCACAAGAAGTGTAAAAAAATGAGGCACAATTAAGTCAAAAGAGGCTGCATTTGGAGAATTAAGTGGGCCCAACATAAGGTGACTTCCCGGGTATGTTTTTCTAGAGTTATTGGACAATCCAGTAGCATCTCTGACACTATCAGTTTGCGCAGATTGTTAGAAACAAACTCATTGACCTTGTTTTATACTTTTAAAAAGTCACCCTTAACGAGCACTTAGTGTGAGCCGGTAGAGCACACAATGCGAGCTACCTGAGATTGGTAATTGTGCCAAATATCCGCCACTATGAGGAAGCAACTTAGTTTTGTCCTTTGCATCTATGACTCGTAGTCATGGTACAACTCCCGATGTCTCATATTCCCTCATGTTCTTGCATTTCTTTTTTTTCCTTTTTCCGTTTTCATGTTCTCTATGTTATGAACATGCAATGTCACTTATTTGATACATATAAGTTGTTTTCTAAACATGTTTAATTGAAGTGTAGCAACGAGGCTTGCTACCTAGTTGGATAAAGGCAAGTGGTATATATAAGGAGCAAGCCGTGATTTTCACATGTGAAAGTGGGTGGAGAATTTACCTCTTTAGGAGATGAATGCCCATGAATAGGTGTGTTGGTATTTTGTTTTTGCTAAATATTATCTTATTTTATTTAACTTTTACATCCATTATCACTCGGTTATAATAAGACAACCGTTTGGCGCAATAGAATGCTTCCGAAACAAATGCGCGGCAGAATAAATAATGCTTGTATATGTGACACAAGCAATGACATCACAACTTTAAATGCTTTCCTATGATTGAAGAAGTGTTTTAGCTCACAAACTATGAACTCGGTTTACGATCAGTTTTCACTACGGATGTCAAGGCCCGAAATTTAATTCAACTACTAAAGAGACACAATGAACCGTTGTTGGCAGCATATCACCAATCTGCATAAGAGTCAAGCACGTATGTTTTGACACATGGATTGGGTTTCATTACTCCATCAAACTTTTTATGAAAACAGAGTTTTGCGAATTCTCCATGGAACTGGGAGATCATTTCAAGATCTTCGGGCATATTCAAGGATTCAATGTGATTATTGTCACTTTGGCTAATATAAAAGATGAAACTAGACTCTACCACTACTATGGACCTGCTTTTGGCTGAAAGATGAGGAGGAACTAAGTAAAGCGACGTATAAACCCCTTGTCACACCCTTTATGATAATATTTCCTAGATATGTGAAGTTTCTTTTTCATGGTGTTTGGATCGTTCGATCTATTTCCTTGATTTGATCACTACTTATGGGTGTGCAGAACTCAGAGCATAGGAGGAAAAGTCGACTTATGGGTTCAATCGAACACACAACATTTACAAAAAAATGTCTTAGTTTATTAGGAAAGAATCAATATAATTTTATTATTGAATCAGGATTCACAAAGACAGAAATAAAAAAGAATTCACAAACATACTCCTGAATGGTCTTTAGTGAACAGTTTATCGCTCAATGTTAGATTCATTATTTAGTGAATGCCAGAGGTCCTGGCCTAATATCGAAAATTACAAAGACATACTCCTGAGTGGTCTTTTGCACCTGATATATTCTCAGACATGAACAGTCCAGGTAACAACACGCTTAAGGCAAGATTGGAACTACCCGCAAAAGAAAGGCAAGATTGGAACTTAAAGGTAAGTTAGTTGCATCCGTTACATGATAATTTCATCAGTTGCCATGGTGCAATGCAATTTGCTTTACAAAGACCTTCTGCTTGACAAAATGAGTGGCTGGAGCCTCCACCGCACGCTTTCCTCTATATACATCAGTAAAGAACATCACGAAGTCGATCCTTTGTTGCCTGTAGTCATGAACGATTCACCGCAGCCACACTCCCCTTTGGAGTTCGGGTTTATGAACACAAACTCGGACCTGCAACGGAAGCCGCCGTTACCGACCAAAAAGGGGTAAGCCAAAGGAGGTGCAAAACTGAAACATTCTTTACAGAACTAGACACCATACCTCAGTGGATCGTCGATGTAATCCATCTTGGTGCCGATCACATGCATAAGAGCTTTGGGGTCAATAAGTACTTTCACGCCTTTCTCTTCGACAAGCTCATCAAACTTCCCTTTTTCTTCTGAAGTATAAGGAGAGATCCTTCTTTAGCAAGGACAGAAATAATACAGCAAACAAACTAAAGAAAATGTAGCATGTAGTTCAATCTTTGCAATAATATGATGATGCTTCAGTTGATATCGATACATGGTCTGGGAAACTAGGCTCAACAGATTGATCCATCTGAGGAGAAAACCGGTGGCATGATGGGTACACATCATTAATTTGTAGTTGTACAGAAGGGCGGGTTTTTATGATGTCATGATGTTGGACGCTATTGAGCAAAAAATTACATCAGGAACTAATCGTGATTGGAGAAATCATACAACCAAATGATACTAGTGTTATTAAATCATAAACATGATATGTATTGAACTTCTGCCTAATTATCAATCGGAAGCTAAGAATACCAAATATCAATATCATGGCATCACTACCATTAAAAAACATTTTAGCAACAAAACATATAACGCATAATCATGGATACTCCCTCCGTCCTAAAATAAGTGACTTGAGTTTATCTAGATTCGCATGTACCTATATACTAAAACGTGTCTAGATACATTCGAATCTAGATAAACCCACATCACTTATTTTGGGACGGAGGGAGTATTAGATATTGGGCGCAGTGCGAAGCAATATAACAGCAATTTCCCACACTATACTACCAGATTTGTATGTTTGCTCTCTCCTTTGAATTTGCAAATCAATTTTCACAAAAAATGACACATCAGGGACAATAAATTCATTAGGTTTAGTGATATTATATCTGGCCAGTTAATTCACTAAGTTTGCTGTGTATATTGCTGTACCGTTCTCTGACCTAAACTTTGCAAGATTCAGAGCATTGTACAGCTTCATCCCCGTAAAATGCTGAACTAGTATGGGAGCAGTTAATCCACTAGGTTTGCTGAATATCACTGTAACATTGCATAGTCTGAATAAAATTAAACTGTGGTATCACAGCAAATATTGTATAGTCTGAATAAAACTTTGCAAGATGCAGAGGAGGTTGCTTCATCCCTCTAGGATGGCAGCTCCTCTGAAACGCTGAAACTAGGATGCTAGCTTCATCCCTCTAAAATGCTCAACTAGTACAGGAGCAGTTTAACATGGAACTTATGTGCCCGTAAGGCACGGCAAAATGACGGCATAACAGAACATACCGGCATAATTGAGTGTGTAAGACAGGCCATTGCAGCCACGCGCTTTGACACCAAGGTGCAGGTAGGGCCGCTGCCTAAGGTCGAGGAGCTGGCGCACCCTAGCCGCCGCGGCCTCCGTCAAGGTGAGCGCCTGCTTCCGGGCAGCAGGGCCTGCCTTCTGCGCCGCGGCCCTCAATGCAGAGGGCGACATGGTCTTCCACCACAGCGACAGCTACCCGTATGCGGCTGCAAGAACAACCTGCGCAGCAAGAAAATCGTGAGGGACCGGGCAGGCACAGCTAGTACAAGAACAGGGACGGCATGCCATCATCTGCAGCAAGGGCATGACTACCAATCGAGGGGCGGGCAATCGTTGTTAAGCAAGATATACAGAGGATATCATCCAGAGGGATGGCATCGCTAATTCGTTATCGATCCGTGGGTGGATTTATAGAGTAGTACTATCGAATCGAAGGAATTCAAATGGCGATTCCGATGGAGGGGGCGAAAAAGAGTAAGGGTTTCCTTCCGTGATGATTTTGAGATATAAGCAACGGAAAGGCGAAAGAACCAAACAGAATATCTGGGAGGACCTGGACTCGAATCACGCCGGTGCTCACCTGGAGAGAGATTATGCCGGAACGACGGGCGCCTGCGCTGCCTGGATCTCCTCCTCCGACGACGAGGTCTCCTGCTTGGATTGGATGGTAGAGGTCAGGTCTCCTCCACCGACGACGACGAGGGTGGGCTGCGGCGCTCGCTTGCGCGGAGTCGTACTCGCCTTCCTCTCCTCGCTTGCTGTCTCCGAGAAAATGTTGGTCGATGCTACCAGGAGGAGGAAGGAAGAGACGGGGAAGGGGAGAAGAAAGATGCGACTGGAACTGCGGAAACGGCGGAGGCTCTCCGGCCTTTGTTTCTAGCCCACGTTTGACATTCAGCCCATCTATTCGCTCTGACCATGGCCCAATTTGGTGCCACTAGTGGGATTTTTAGCTGAACACACAGGGCACGTTTGTTTTTGTTTTTAGGAAAACAAAAATACTGAAAACACCCAGATTAAACTGTGACAAGACATAAAAGGCATGAACAACAAACATGAAATAATTATATCATCCCAGCGAAAAGTGATTCCTCAATAAGTACGCTTTTCTAGAGCAATTGGGGCAAACAGCAGCATATGCATCACTTCTAGTTTTCCCAGATTCTTGAAAACAAAACTATCAACCTTGTTTTGTGCTACGGAGCAGCCATCCTCGATGATGACTTAGTGTGTGCGCTAGCAAAGCACACCGTGCTAGATACTGAAGATAATCAAGATGGTGCGAAATGCCTCAAACTACGGTGAAGCAACTTGGTTCTGTCCTATGCTTACATGATTCGCAGCCGTGGCACAACTCTCGATGCCTCATGTTCCCTCCTAATCTCATGCTTCCTTTGGTTCTTCTCTCATATTCTACGTGGTACGAATTTATGGTGTCACATATTTGACAAAAATAAGCTAGTGTTCTCAACACTGGACTGAATTAGGACAACGAAGATTGCTACATAGTCGGACAAAGGCTTAGTGGTATATGTAACGAGCAAACCATTATTTGCACATGTAAAAGTGGGTGGGGGGATTTATTTTTCCGTGACATGAATGATCATGAGTAGACGTATTGGTACTTAGTAGTTTGTAACAAATATTAATTTTTATATAAATCTTACTACCTCCGTCTCAAGGAATAAGACGTCCTCATTTTGCGTTTTTTTTGACCAAGATTTACTCTAAATATATAAAGAATGTTGGTACAAAATTAGCATCATTAGAAAGTGTGTTTTAATACGAATCCAACGATACTAATTTTACATAATATAATTAAGTAAGCTATTATTGAACTAGATTAGGACAATCACAGGGCATGAAAGTAAGCTCCCTGGAAAAAAGTATGTAAAACAATAAATCATATATCCACGGGTGACACATTATCACTTTAAATGCTATTTTGATACTTAAATGTTTTTATTCCAAAAATCATAAACTCGATCTCCTATCTAGACCCCATGTTGGTATTATGTCTTGACTATATTTTTTGGCTTTAAAGTTACCACCGAGTGATTCAAGAAGTTTCCATTGTGTTTTCAAATGTTACCATGTGGTAACTTGTTAAAAAATATGTTGGCAACAAAGGCATTATTATTTGGAAAAATAACATGATTATTTGGACAAAACATATCAAAGTGTGGTCTAGTTTTGGAGAACGTTGATATAAATTTGGCAGTGAAAACACATAATTAATCGAGCTAATACTTTAAGATGAAAACATGTTATTATTTGCGAAGTGAGCTTTCGATATGATCCCATCATTGCTTTTGTCATTTGCATTGAATTTCCACATGCAAGCAACTATGAACTACACAAAAACAAATGAGTGTTGTAAAATGTCAGATCCAAATGACATGGCTAATAATCAATCACGTGATAGAAATAATTCATGTTCCCTTGAAAAAATATTACAAGTTGCCGAAGAGATAGCGCTAATGATTTGTGGACACTTTTGGGAAATATTATTTTTATTTTCTTATCGCTCTCGGCAAGACGAAGCAACTTGGTGTTTTCATGTGTCACCAAGGTGTATAGTTGCGCCACTACTCCCAGTACCCTCATGTTCCCTCACCTTATCACTTCTTTTGTGTTTTGTTCTTGTGGTCTGCGTGGTATGTGTGATGGCGGTACTCTAAACTAATTGAGATGAAGTGGCCTTTGCTAAAGGAAATCTTTTAAACTATAAGCCATAAACATCATGATGAAATGTAGGGTTATATAAGTGAAATTGGAAAAAAATAACACATCCAATGTGTTTGTATAAACAATTGTTGGTAGACGATGAAACATCATATGTAGTTAGCTCGTGCATATTCTTGGAAACAAGAAAGTTTATCTTGATACATTTTTGTAAAGGGTTCTTTTCCATGTGCCATGCACATGTGATATTAAAAAAACTCGTCCCTAGCTAGTAGTAGTATAGAAGGTTGCTCTATGGTTCATAGAAGAGAGGAAGTAACTCGGTTTTGTACTATTGATTTGGATTGGCTAGTTGCACCATATCACTCCTGATGCCTCATGTTCCCACATGTCCTAACATTTCCTTGGTCCTTATCTAGTCTTTTGTGTTGTATGATTGTGATGTCACCAAGTTGATGTATATGGTATATTTAAGGAGCAAACCCTCATTTGCACACATAGAGTGGATGGATAATTTCCATGATATGAATGCACACAGGTAGGCATGTTTGTATTTAGTTCTCAATAAATATATTTATAATTATATCTTACATCAGCATTAATACTCAACTGTCATGGCACGGTTATTTAGTATAGATGTGTGTTTCCTAGACAAAATGTGTGACCCAAAAAAATTAGGTGACACAAGCAATGACATCAATAATGTAAGGCTTTCTTTTGTATATTTAAAATGGTTTAACTTTCAATTCTTGAACTCGATTTATTGTTTTCATTGAAAACTTTATTTTGATGATATCTTCAAACTATACCTCATGTTGGTATATTTTGACTGGTTTTCTCGTATCACTGAGTGATTTAGGAAGTTGTCATTATATTTGTACTAATAAGATTACCACATAATAATGCAAAATTTATTTTGGAAACTAATGTAGTAAACGAGCTTCAAATTTTCTTTTAGAAACTACCCGAGTGATATATAGTTTTGAAGAGCTCGGTTGATATGAATCCAATGGTGAAAGTAGGTTATTAATTAGGTAAACGATTTGAGAAATGTAAATTTCATTTGCTAGGTTAGGCTTTAATTTATTGAATCATCATGTTTTTTACTTCTTTGATCTTCGATATGATGCAACTATGGTTTACAAGAAACAAACTAGTGTTGTAATATGTCAGATCGTGATCACACGGCTAAAGATCAATCATGTGCATGGTAGAATCCTGGTTCTATTGGGAAATAATTATAGGTTGCGGAACAAAAAGTGCTAATGAATTAACAAGACTTTTGGTAAAATTATTTATTAGTTTCTTAACTATTGCTCTGTCCTAGCTTTGATCTCTGAACTACAAAACCAGACAGGTTCAACCTTGAATATTAAAATAGTACATATCGTGTCTCTCAAACTGCTACAAAGTGTTTTCGCCACTTATTCATGTTCCCTTGGACCAAAATTACAAGTTGCAGGAGAGAAAGCTAATGAGATGGAGACACTTTTGGTAAATAATATTCCTATTTTCTTATTACCCAAAACAAGTTAGCATTATCATGTGTCACTAAGGTGTACAATTGCACCACTACTCCCAATGCCTCATTTCCCTCATGCGTTCTCACTTTTTTGTGTTTTCTTTCTCTTGCAGTCTCCATTGTATGTGTATGTGATGCCAATACTCAAAATATCTTGAAGCGATGTGTAACAATGGGCATGCTACCTAGTCGGATGAAGGCCGGGTCATTATCAAAGTGCAAACCATTATTTGCACATGTGAGAGTGGGTGGAAAATATATGAGATGAATGCATGTGAACAACAATAGTTGCGAGTCCTTAATTACTAATATGTAAATCTTATTTTTAGTTTCTTACTTATTGTAGTCCTGCTCTAGGTGTGATATATAAATATGTTACCAAATTGACGTGATCACAAGGCATATAATAGAGCCAACATGTGATCTCCGTGTATTCTAAACATATTGATCTCCATACTCCTAGACAAAATAAGTTCGACCCTTTTAATTGTATAAATAATACACACCATATGTGTCAAACCAGTGCAAAGAGTTTTGGCTTTCTGGCATGACAAACCAGGTTCAAATTGTGGCGGTGAGATCCTAGGGTCTATAACAAACCACAACACATAGGCAATCTAGTCCCACAACTAATCATCACTAAGGGAGAACGAATTTGTAAGAAGAATTCAAGATATTAGATTCAAGACAAGGGAGGAGAGAGGTAGGGAAGCGTGTTAAAAACAGAGATCTGATGGAAACTTTCTTAAGGGTTAGTTGTTCCCCAACCAAACATTAAAAACATTCAGCTGATCGATTGGAACTTAATAAAAACCTAGAGAATTCCAACGATGTTTTTAACCACAAAATTTTGCACGCACGTATGCATATGACACTAGTATTCATAATGGGTTCAATAATTTGATCATGGACAGTTCAATTCCTTCCAACAAATTAATGTGCCTACTTGTTCCCATGCATGGAAGAACCATGAGATCAACCACTTGTAATGATAGCTATTAGTGGGATTATTCTTTCCCAAAGAAAAGAGCACAACTTTCAAATGAACTCTACAAAAAATTGCACTAAGTTGTTACAAGCCATAAACAACATGAAAATATGGGGGTTAATCAAGTGATCCCAGCAAAAAATACTATGCACAATATGTATTTAGTTTGAATCAGAGGCTGAAGCAACAACGTAATTGAAGTTAGTTATGGGGGATTCTTGGAAACAAGATCATGAACACTGATTCATTCATAAAAATGGGCATATTTGAAGAGTAAAGCTTTGTCTGCCAGAAAAAACACATGGTGCTAGTTACACCCAACATAGGCACTTTGCTGCATTGTTCTGATAAAGATGAAAAAACTAAAATTTGTCCTACCCGTCAACAACTCAAAGTTGTATCGCTACTCCCGATACCTCATGTTCCCTCATGTTCTCACATTTATTTTGGTTCTCCTGTTATCATCTACATAATATGCATATGGATGTCACTTGTTAGATACATATAAGGACTAAAGTGGGACAAAGGATCCACTTGTTCCAAAAACTTGGAACAACGTACCTTGATACCTAGTCAGATGAAGGCCAAATGGTATATGTAAGGAGCAAACCACTATTTGCAAATGTGGGAGTTGAGGGAGAATTTATTGTTTTATGAAATGAAAATACCCACGAATAGATGTATTTGTACTTAGTATTTGGTATTAAATTAGTGTATTAACTCTCACATATGCATTGCAATACTTAATTATAGTTGAACTATCATTTGGACCAAAAATGTTGTCCCTAGAAAAAATATGTGACACAAACTTGACACCATCGCTTTAAATGCAATTTGGAATATTTAGAATGTTTTACCTCTCAAACAATGAACTTGATTTATGACATGTTTTCAGTGTTCAATTTATTTCGAGACGAGCTTCAAAGTTAGACCTCTTGTTGGTATTTAGATTATTTTTTCCATCAAAGTTACCATCCAGTGACTTAAGAAGTTGCCACTCTATTTATACAAAAGTTATCGCGTGTGTCTTGTTAGTAAATATGTTGGAAACTAATGAATTATGGTGTGACAAAAAGGACCGATGAATTTTCTTGTCAAAATATATCTTATGCAGATCTATTTTTGAAAAGTTCCTCGATATGAATCCAATGCTGAAATCAGATTATAAATCGAGCAAACGGTGTAAAATACGGAACACTATTTTTGCTAAGTTGTCTTCCAATTTTCTTACATAATTTTTGTCTCCTTCATGTCGTCTTTGCAGTGATTTTCCGTACTCATCAAATATGACATGGCTAAAAATCAATCCCATGCCTGATACAACTCCCATTCTATTAGACAAGCTCTCGTAGATAAAGTGCTAATGAGTTGATGAAACTTTTAGTAAATATTGTTCTTACTTTCTTTTTACTCTCATTGAGACGGAAAAAACTTGGTGTTGCCATGTGTTCCAAGGTGTATAGTTCTACCACTGCATCATGTTCTCACATTTGTTTGGTTCTTCTGTTATTTTCTGCATGATATGACGTATGTACTGTCACACTTTTTACGTATCTAATCCTCTGTATACTTGTTAAACTAAAGTGGTATCACATGTATTGGTACTTAGTCGCATGAAGGCTAAGTGGTATACCGAAGGAAAAAAGTAATTGTTTGCAAATGTGATACTGGGTGGAGAATATACTTTCCCATGAGATAAATCCTCTATGATTTCTAGAATATGTGTCTTAGTACTTAATATTTGATAAATCTTATTCTTAGTTTCTTACTTGTATTCCGACTATAGATTTAATCTCTAGACAGTTTTTATCAAATTTGCCTGATCATAAGGCTTCATAATACATTCGAGTCAGGAGGTCCTCTGACTATTCTAAAAAAATGATACCTAAACTCTAAGACCCAAAAAGTTTGACCATTCACTATCAAAATAGTGCAAATTGTGTCTCTAAAAAATTTGCTGCAAAGTGTTTTGGTTTGCCAGCATGCCGGCTATGGATGTGAGATGCTGCAGGTTCAGAACAAAACACAAGAGAGATGCAAACCAATGTCAAGTTAATCAACACTAAGGGTGAACGATATGTACTTGCCTTTTGATTTTAGTTTTGGGATATGATTTGTTTGGCTTTGTTGATAAGGGAAGTATTAGGAACTTTCAAGATCCGAAATTCATTTTTTTGAGGATGCAAGATATTTGATTCAATTCTTCCTCAAAATGTTTGGAGGAACAAGATGGTGGAGGGGAGAGAGCCAAGAAGGCATCTCCACAGCAAGATTTTTAGCTGAACACACAGGGCACGTTTGTTTTTGTTTTTGTTTTTAGGAAAACAAAAATATTGAAAAAAACCCGCATTAAACTGTGACAAGCCATAAAAGTCATGAACACCAATTATATCAGACCAGCGGAAAGTGACTTCTCAATAAGTATGTTTTTCTAGAGCAATTGGGGCAAGCAGCAAGATAGGCAGCACTTCTATTTTCCCCAGAATGTTGAAACCACGACTATCGACCTTTTGTGCTACGGAACAACCACCATCGACAATGACTTAGTGTGTGATATCAAAACACACGGTGCTAGCTACCCAAGATAGTCAAGATGGTGCGAAATACCGCAAACTATGGTGAATCAACTTGGTTTTGTCCTCTGCCTCCATGATAGGCAGTCATGGCACAACTCCTGATGCCTCACGTTTCCCTTGTAATCTCATGCTTATTTTGGTTCTTGTATAATCTTATCTATGGTATGAATTTACAATGGAATATATTTGATGCAAATAGACAGGTGTTCTCAACACGCTGAACTGAATTGGAACAACAAAGCTTGCTACCTAGTCGCACATAGGCTTAGTGGTATATGTAATGACTAAACCATTATTTGCACATGTAAAAGTGGGTGGGGGATTTATTTTTTCCATGAGGTGAATCATGAGTAGGCATGTTGGTACTTAGTTTGTAATAAATATTAATTTGCTATTATTGGATTAGATTGGATAATCACAAGGAATGAAAGTGTGCTCCCTAGAAAGATGTGTGAAACAATAAATTATATATCCATGGGTGACACAAACAATGACATTATCACTTCAAATGCTATTTTGAATACTTAAAATGTTTTTATTCCCAAAACCATAAACTCTTTTCATTATTAGTTTTACGAGACAAGACCCCATGTTGGTATATATGTTTTGACTATATTTTTCGGTTGCAAAGTTACCACCCACTGATTTAAGAAGTTTCTATCACTAGTAGGGAAAACCTTATAGCCGGATTCCTTATCGTCGGTGAAGAGGTCACAGGGGTCGCCGACAGTAAGTCTATCTAGGCCTTCCTCGTGGTACCGCCGGCGAAATGAAACAGGCAGCGCCAAGGCTAGTCTAGTTATCGCCGGCGAACATGTTTAACGACCGTCGGGGCTATGGTGGCCGCGTGCCCCTGGATGCGCCGGCCTTTATCGCTGGCGACTAAAGCCCTTAGGCGCCGGGGGTACGATGGGCTCGATGGGCACCCGGGCCGAAAAAAGTAAGTTGTCTGATGTCTACGCACTTCTATTCTTGTAGACATTTGTTGGGCCTTCAAGTGCAGATGTTTGTAGAACAATAGCAAGTTTTTCCTTAAGTGGATCACCCAAGGTTTATCGAACTCAAGGAGGAAGTGGTCAAAGGTATCCCTCTCAAGCAACCCTACAATCAAGATACAAGAAGTCTCTTGTGTCCCCAACACACCCAATACACTTGTCAGGTGTATAGGTGCACTAGTTCGGCGAAGAGATAGTGAAATACAAGTGGTATGGATAAAAGATAATGGTGCTAGAAAATAGCTTGATGGCGTGGAAGAGACTAAAGGCAAACTAACATAAATATGGAACCAAGCAAACATGTAACAGATCTAATTGCAAACGGTGTATCAATGCTTAGAAACAAGGCCTAAGGATCATACTTTCACTAGTGAATACTCTCATATAAATATCTTCTCTTTATGATACTACTCTTAACTACTCTCCGGTTGGACACTCTAATCAACGGTAGGGCTATAATAGCACACCTCAAAGTTCATCTTTCCCATCTAGAAAACCCCACATTGTCACTTTGAGCACTAGATAGGTCCAACAAACACCAAAATTTTATAGAAACATCCAACTCCAAATATAACTCATAACAAGTATTTGTAATCTCTAGCCTAAGTGCCACCATGGTGCGCACGCTATCACTTTCACACACATGGGGAGAGCAGAGATCTATTAAATCACTTGAGTAGCAAGGTAGATCTATAGATTACAAGCTCATGATCATAATATGACCATGCATAGAGAGAGAGATGAACACATAGCTACCGGTAGAACCCTTAGCCTCGAGGAAGAACTACTCCCTCATCATCATGGGAATCAGCAACGGCGATGGATATGGTGGTGGAGATCGATGGAGATGGCTCCGGGGGCACTTCCCCGTCCTGGCAGGGTGTCGAACAGAGACTTTCTGTCCCCCGAATCTACCCTTCGGGGGCGGCGACGCTGCGGAACTTTTCGTGGCTGGAGGCTTGACGACTTAGGGTTTATGCATCAGGAGGCTCTTATAGGCGAGAGGGGAGACCGAGGGGGTGCCGGAGGGGCCCACACCACCCCCTGGCGCGTCCTGGCCTAGCCCGCGCCACCAGGTGGTGTGGCCAGCCCCTGGCCCCTCTCCGTCTCGTCTTCTGGCTCCATGAGTCTTCCGGTAAAATATCGACTTTGGCTTTTGTCCGGTCTAATTCCGAGAATATTGATTTTCTGACTTTCCTGGAACCAAAAACAGCAGAAAACAGGCAACTGGCACTGTGGCATCTTGTTAATAGGTTAGTCCAAGAAAGTGTATAGAAATACTCCAAAGTATGGACAAAACATAAGAAAGTAGATATAAAACAAGCATGGAACATCAAAAATTATAGATACATTTGCAATGTATCAACATCCCCAAGCTTAACTCCTGCTCGTCCTCGAGTAGGTAAGTGATAAAAAGAAAGAATAATTTTTGAGGTGACATGCACCATCAAAGACTTGATCAAAGTATTTGCAAAACATTCAAAGCTAGGATCATAGTACTTCAATCAAAACATGAAAGACAAAGTTCTAGCAATAAGACAAAGAAACTATGATGCAACATGAAAAGGCACAAACAAAAGATTCATGAATAACAATGCTTTGCAAGACGTTTGTTTGTTTCACATAAAGAAAACATAGCATAGTAGTATTCAGCTTGTCCCTCAATAGAGTAGCAAATATAAATGCATAGGACACCTTCAAAGTTCATAAGAGTGACTAGATACAATAGTTTAAAACAAGCAATAACAAGTTATGCATCAATCAACTAGTCTTGGGACAATGCACATAGAACTAAGAATGGCCACTATGCTCTCAAAGTAGGTGCATAAAGGTAGAAGGTGGAGACTCAATGTAATGGTGGAAGAAAAGCCTTTATAAAAGGAAGTAGGGATTCAAGTCTCATAAAGAGCTTCCAAAAATTATGGTACTTATAGCTTTCAGCTCTCATTTGCCCTATCATAAGCATCTTTAAGGTGATTAAGGTTAAAGTGACACAACTAAGAGGATATGCTTGACAAGTTATAAACCGAAATCTCATGCCCCTTACTTACGAAGACCGATCCTCATGCTACTCAACTTCAGTCACGAGTAAGCTCTTGTCATTGTAAGTATATGTGTATCATGAGGAACCACCAACGGGGTACCCCTTGCACATGATACGGGAGCTTTCCCATAATCAAAATGACAAGGCAAGCAGACAATGAGCATCTCAGCGATCTTTTTATTTGCTATTTGCATAGGTTTTTATTGAGGATGCTTCATAGAGTGCTCATTATGGTGATGCTGCAAGTTTCCACCATGATTAGGCATGGCTTAGGCTAGCAGCCCAGACATTTATCTAACACACATACAAACTCCATGATCTTACAAGTTCCACTTTTATTTCACACCGCTAGGATCCGTAAGCAAAAGAATATGATATCAACGGGGTACAAAGTACAAGTGCAATGTTGAAAGCGTTCCCCATAATACATGGTTCTGCTAATTTCGACTTATAAAGCGCAAGCATATACGCAACAAAGAAGGACCCAATGGTTCAAGTTTATTAGATGCAAAAAGTAAAGTGTGCCATCAAGTTCATGAGAGCTTTAATCACTAGTTTTCTCATAACAAGTTTAATTTGGAAGTTAAACAAAAGCATGAATATACTTGGAATAGCATAAGCTAGTAGGTAGGTATGGTGGACTCTTTGGAATAACTTGGTTTAGGAAGTTGGACGCATGAGTGGAACTCATACTTTGTTGTGGAGGCTAGCAAAATACTAGGAGCGATAAACTAAGAGAGCAATAATGGCCATAATCATGCAGAGCGACAAAACATCATTGATCAAAGCATAAAGTGATACTACAAGTTGGAAACTAAAGGATAATAAAGGCTATGATGACTTGAGATAGTCATAACATGGTGTGAGCATGCGTCAAGTCAACCCAAATAAAGCATCAAAGGAGAATACCACTATACTATGCTTTAATATGCTAAAACAACGCATGATTCATCCAAGGCACATTAAGCAATCTCAATTGTTTATAACAATTCATGCTACAACAAAGAATACTAAGCATAAAGCCAAAACAATATCAAGCATGGCATGACAAAGCATAGGCCATAGTTAAAAACAAGCTCTTTTTACCACATAAGCATGAACTTTCCTACTCTTTTCCAAACCAAACCAAACTATTTGCAAACCAATGTATGAAAGAGGGGGTCCAACCAATTTATTCAGAAAACTAAGCAAACCAAGCAAACTAAAAACCAAAACGAAAACGAAAAAGAAGACGCTCCAAGAAAAACACAACTGTGCATGAAACAATAAAAATGAAGCGTTTGGAAGAAACCTGGAATTTTTATTGATGAAGAAGGGGATGCCTTGGGCATCCCCAAGCTTTGACGCTTGTACTTCTTGGATATTTCTTGGGGTGACACGCGTGGCATCCCCAAGCTTGAGCTTTAGTCCATCCTTCATCTCATTACTCATTCCTTCCATACACCTGAAATTTTTCCTTCATACAAAACTTCACACAATCTTTATTAGCAACATTAGTGCACTCAAGATAAATAAGTCTTAAGGTTAAGTTATAACACCAAATAAACTTCCATTAGAACACTAGCTACTGTAGCACTTCCCTCAAAAATCTCAATTCCCCAAAAGAACTAAAAAAGGAACCCACAAGAAGCAAATGCAGAAAATGGCAGAAATCTGTCAAAACAGACCAGCAGGTAAAGACGAATTTTTTTGAAGACCTTATGTTGCTCAAATCAAAAAGTGTTGAACTAATGAAAGTTAGATAACAGGGCAGAAGCAAAAAAAATTATAGCTCAATCCGACATACAAAGCTCTCTCACGAATATTTACGGTGAAGCACAGAAATCTGTTTCGGGACAGCAACTTTCCCAATCATTACTTCTCTCTCATTAGAGGCTACTCTTGGCACAAAAAGCAAATAAAAAGGATAAGGAGAGGTTATTACAGAGGTAATAACTTCCAAGACTCATCTAAAACTTTTGGGTTATCTCCCAATAAGTACTTTTCTTTAACGCCTTTAAGTTAGGCATAAGAAGCAAGAAAAAGAATCAAGTGTTCTCAAATGAAGAAGCATTAAGACCAAATTTTGTTTTCATAGGAGAAGCAAAAGAAATATTTTCTCTCTTTTTAGGGAAGTGTTCTATACCTTTCTTGAGTGGGAGTTGATATTTAATGGTGCCTTCTTTCATATCAATGATGGCACCAACAGTTCTAAGAAAAGGTCTTTCCAAAGTAATAGGACAAGAAGCATTGTATTCAACATCCAAAACATAGAAATCAACGGGGACATAGGAATTGTTAACCATAATAAGAACATCATTAAGACTCCCCATGAGTTTCTTTTTAACATTATCATCAAGTGGGACATTCAAATAGCAATCTTCGAGAGGAGGCAAATCAAGCATATCATAAATCGTTCTAGGCATAATAGAAACACTACTATCAAGATCACACAAAGCTTTGAAATCAAAGTCATTCACTTTCATATTAATGATGGGTTCCCAACCATCCTCTTGTTTTATAGGAATAGAAGCTTTATGTTTCATCTTTTCTTCTTTAATCTTTATGAGAGCATCAGTAATGTGTTTTGTAAAAGCCATGTTCATAGCACTAGCGTTAGGACTTTTAGCAAGCTTTTGTAGGAACTTAATAACTTCAGAGATGTTGCAACCATCAAGATCAAAATCAAACTTATCATCTAAAGTATTAGAACTATTACTAGCCTCAAAACTAGTGGTGGTAATAGTACAAACACTAATGTTTCTAGCAATTTCATCTTCTCTTTCCCACTTAGCATGTAATTCAGCTAATAGTCTAACATTTTCATCAATTCTTACTTGTATGGCATTAGTAGCTGCAAAGGGATTCTCATTAATTTCAGGTTTAGCAGCCATTTTATTAATCAATGAAGATTGAGCTTCAGACAAAGATGATATATTTCTTTCAGCATTAGAGAGTTTCAATTGTAAACTAGGAATTTCCCTATTTGGACTCTCAGGTTGATGACTAATGTTCTTCAAGATGATAGATTGTTCCTCCATAGTTTTAGTGAATAGTTTATTTTGCTCATATTGCATTTGCATGAAGTTTTTAGTGGCTCTTTCTACTTCTAAAATTCTTTCTTCACTAGGTAATCCAGGTTTACCATTATAGCCATAAGTATTACTAGGAGGGTAGGCCCTATAATTGTTATTACCATAAGCATTGTTGCCAAAATTGTTATTTCTTATGAAGTTCACATCAACTTGCTCTTCTTGAGCAACCAAAGAAGCCAAAGGGACATTATTTGGATCAATATGGGCTTTCCCATTAACAAGCATAGACATAATAATATCAATCTTATCACTCAAGGAGGAGGTTTCCTCAACAGAATTTACCTTCTTACCTTGTGGAGCTCTCTCAGTATGCCATTCAGAATAATTAACCATCATATTGTCCAGAAGTTATGTTGCAGCACCCAAAGTGATGGTCATAAAGGTACCTCCAACAGCAGAATCCAATAGGTTCCTTGAAGAATAGTTCAATCCTTCATAAAAAGTTTGGATGATCATCCAAGCAGTCAGTCCATGAGTGGGACAATTCTTAACCAAAGATTTCATTCTTTCCCAAGCTTGAGCAACATGTTCATTATCAAGTTGTTTAAACCTAATTATTTCACTTCTCATAGATATAATCTTAGCAGGAGGATAGTATTTTCCAATGAAAGCATCTTTGCATTTAGTCCAAGAATCAATACTATTCCTACTTAAGGAATTCAACCATTCTTAAGCTTTTCCTCTCAAAGAGAAAGGAAACAATTTCAGTTTAATAATATCACCATCTATATCCCTATGCTTTTGCATCTCACAAAGTTCAACAAAGTTATATAGATGGGAAGCAGCATCTTCATTACCAATACTAGAAAAGTGCTCTCTCATAACAAGATTGAGCAAAGCAGGTTTTATCTCAAAGAAAGTATCTTCAGGCATAGGTGGAGCAATAGGTGTGCTCATAAAATCATTGTTGTTGGTGCTAGTGAAGTCACACAACTTAGTGTTTTCAAGAGTAGTCATTTTTTTGGGTTTTCAAATAAGAAAGCAAACTTGTAAAACTAATTTTTTTTTGTTTTTGATAAAGAAAGCAAACTAGTAAAACTATTTTTTTGGGTTTTTGAAGAACAAAACAAGCAAACAAAGCAAAAAGAAAACTAAGCAAAACAAAAACAACAAAGTAAAGAGATTGGTTATGAGGGACTCCCCTTGTGAAGATGTCCTTGACTCCCCGACAATGGCGCCAGAAAATTGCTTGATGGCTCAATGCACGGCGCCCAGAAAAGTGCTGGTGCGGTGTTGATGTAGAGCTCGTTGGGAACCCCAAGAGGAAGGTATGATGAGCACAGCAACAAGTTTCCCTCAGTTACGAAACCAAGGCTTAATCAAACCAGTAGGAGCAAGGAAACACCCCAAAGGTGTTATTAGCTGAGCTTTGGCAGGGCGCACTACCGGTGCTAGTAGCAACGTGGAG
This sequence comes from Avena eriantha, assembly GCA_910589775.1. NCBI lineage: Eukaryota > Viridiplantae > Streptophyta > Magnoliopsida > Poales > Poaceae > Avena > Avena eriantha. The sequence continues at coordinate 150,859,036 of OU342742.1, read as the reverse complement.
ACCTGCACAACACAACCAAAGAACTTTGTCCCCAACTTGCAATGAGGTTGTCAATCTCACCGTGTTTTGAGGAAAACAATGGATTAAACGTATCGAATGGAAAGAAGTAAAAGTTTGCAGAAAGTAAACACAAAGCAGTAAACAGTTGTAGATTGTATGTAAAGAAAAGGACCGGGATCCAGAGTTCACTAGAGGTGGCTCTCTTTAAGATAGATAACATGCTGGGTGAACAAATTACAGCGGGGCAATTGACAAACACCGAGAAAGCAATACATGCATATACTAATCATCTTGACTCCTTTGAGACTTGATTGGACATTACAACATTATACATAGACCGCCATCGAACTGCATCTATGACTAATAATCCACCTTCAGGTTATCATCCGAACCCCCTCCAGTATTAAGTTGCAAGCAACAGATTATTGCTTCACGAACTACGTGTAAAGTAAACAATATGATTGTTCTATGAACAAAAGATTGTTGTTTTCTCCCTAGTAGCAACAACACATCTAGTAACTTAGAGATTTCTGTCACTTCCCCAGATTACCAGAGGCATGAACCCACTATCGAGCATAAATACTAACTCTTGGAGTTGCTAGCATCTACTTGGCAAAGATAGCCACTAACAACGGAAAGCATACAAGATCACAAATAACAAAGACATGATAGAATCAATAATCAATCTGAAATAGCATCTCAATATCCATCGGATCCCCGCAAACACAACATGTAGAATTACAAATAGATGATCTTGATCATGAACGGAGCTCACAAGATCTAAACATGAAAGCACAAAGGAGGAGAACCAGCCATCTAGCTGGTACATGGATCCGTAGTCCAAGGATGAACTACTCACGCATCACACCGGAGGCTTGCATGGTGATGAAGAAGGCCTCCAGGGTGAATTCCCCTCTCCGGTAGGGTGCCGGGAAGAGCTTCAGATCCCTCTCGATCTAGGGATGGAGATGACGGCGGCTACAGACTCTTTCGTGGATTTTTGATCGGGTACTTAGGGTTTTCGTCCCAAGGGCAATATATAGGCGGAAGGAGAGGCCGAGGGGGTGCCGGAGCGGCCACACCACCCCCTGGCACGGGCCAGGCCTAGCTGCGCGGCCAGCTGGTGTGGTAGCCCTCTGGCCCCTCTCCGTCTCGTATTCTGGCACTTGATGACATCCGGAAAAATAGGCACTTTGGCTTTTGTCCCGTCCAATTCCAAGAATATTCATTTTCTGACTTTCCTGGAACCAAAAAAACAGCAGAAAACAGGCAGCTGGCACTGTGGCTCTTGTTAATAGGTTAGTCCAAGAAATCATATGAAAAGTACTCCAAAGTTGGAACAAAACATAAGAAAGTGGATAAAACCAAGCATGTAACATCAAAATTATAGATACCTTTGCAATGTATGAAAGACGCTCCAAGAACAACACAACTGTGCATGAAACAATAAAAATGAAGCGTTTGGAAGAAACCTGGGATTTTTATTAATGAAGAGGGGGATGCCTTGGGCATCCCCAAGCTTTTACGCTTGTACTTCTTGGATATTTCTTGGGGTGACACGCGTGGCATCCCCAAGCTTGAGCTTTAGTCCATCTTTCATCTCATTACTCATTCCTTCCATACACCTGAAATTTTTCCTTCATACAAAACTTCACACAATCTTTATTAGCAACATTAGTGCACTCAAGATAATAGGTCTTAAGGTTCAGTTACAACACCAAATAAACTTCCATTAGAAGACTAGCTACTGTAGCACTTCCCTCAAAAAGCTCAATTCCCCAAAAGAACTCAAAAAGGAACCAACAAGAAGCAAATGCAGAAAATGGCAGAAATCTGTCAAAACAGACTAGCAGGTAAAGACGAATTTTTTTGAAGACCTTCTTGTTGCTCAAATCAAAAAGTGTTGAACTAACAAGTTAGATAACAACCTGGGGCAGAAGCACAAAAATTCACGCCTCAAAAACACGTTCAGAGATTTTACACGAATTTTTACGGTGAAGCAGAGAAATCTGTTTCGGGACAACGACTTTCCCAATCATTACTTTTCTCTCATTAGAGGTTACTCTTGGCACAAAAAGCAAATAAAAAAGTATAAGGAGCGGTTATTACTGAAGTAATAACTTCCAAGACTCATCTAAAACTTTTGGGTTATCTCCCAATAAGTACTTTTCTTTAACGCCTTTAAGTTAGGCATGATAGTTTGAGAAGATGCTCACAAAAGAAATATGAATTGAAATAAAAGAGAGCATCACGAAGAAAATTCAAAACACATTTAAGTCTAACCCACTTCCTATGCATAGGAATCTTGTAAAGAAACAAGTCATGAAAGCACAAAGCAACAAGCATAGTAAAGCAAAACAAGTGTAACTTCAAGACTTCCAACATAAAGAGGGGAAACTTAATATTGTTGAGACACATAAAACCATGTTTCCCTCTCTCATAATAACTTTTAGTAGCATCATGAATAAAATTAACAATATAACTATCACATAAAACATTCTTATCATGAGCCATATGCATATAATAATTATTACCCTCCACAGAAGCATAGTCATTCTTATTAATTGTGGTGGGAGAAAATTCAACAAAATAGCTATCATTATTATTCTCATCACCATAATCATCAAATATAGGAGGCATATTATAATCATTAATTTTATCCTCAATAATAGGTGGACTGAAATTATCATATTCATCATTGTAATCATCATATATTGGAGGTTTGGTATCATCATAAGCAATAGAATAGCTATCTTCCAAAGCTAGGGAACTAAAAAGATCATTCTCATAAAAACTAGCTTCCCAAAGCTTAGAATTTTCCATAGCATTAGCAATAATGGTGTCCAAAGAATTCATACTAACAACATTGATATTAGCATGCAAATAAAGTTCCATAGGTTTTTTGATTTTCTCTTCAAACACTTCATGTCCTAACCCAAGATAAATACTATAAAGCTCTCTAATTTTTATGTTGTTCTCCATTAAGCCTAACTAGTGAAAACAAGAAACAAAAAGACAAAAATGCAGAATCTAAAGGAAATAACTTCGAGCACTCACATCGGAGGATGTGAGTACCTTTTACCTTACCTCCCCGGCAACGGCGCTAGAATATAGGCGTTTGCCATGGGAGGTTCTTCTTCTTTAATCCTTGATACATCCATTTTGCATCACTATTCTATGTCTTAATTCACTATTATTCATTGATATATTTCGTATTGAGAGGTGATACTTATGTTATTTCCTCTGTTTTTGCATGGTTGATGACTTTTGGAGCATGGACATCTGCAGTCAGGATTCTGATGGAAAAGGTGTTGTTTGGAGGCAAAATTCGCGAAGATCAGAAAATCTGGGAAAATATACGGAAAATCCTATTTTTCTAGAAGACTAAGGATGCCAGAAGACGGAGTGGAGATGGGCCACAGGGGGCCCACACCACCCCCTGGCACGGGCAGCCCTAGGCCTCGCCAGCTGGTGGTGTGGCCGCCTTGGCCCACCTCTGGCTCTCTCCTCTGGCGTATATCATCCCCTCGAAACCCTAAGACTCAGGGAGCGACCACAGAAAGATTCTGCCGCCTCTGCGGGCAGAAAACACCGAGAGAGAAAGATCTCTCGGGCAGACAGATTTCTGTCGGGGGAATTCCTTCCCGGAGAGGGGAGATCGTCGCCATCAACACCACCATCAAGCTGGACTTCATCGGGATCATCATCATCATCATCATCATCATCATCATCACCATCATCACCATCAGCACCCTCATCACCATCTCCATATTGCTGTAACAATTGGTTGAATCTTGCTATAGTTCATAGGGGAAACTTTCCTGGTGTTGATTACTCTTTGTAGTTGATGCTATTGAGTGAACCATTGAATTATTGTTTATGTTCAGATTGTTATACATCATTATTCGATCTCTGATAATGATCCATATGATGTCTTGTGAGTAGTTCGTTTTGTTCTTGAGGACATGGGAGAAGTCATGTTGTTAGTAGTGGAGTTGTGTTGAGAAAGATTCAATAGTTTGATATTTAAGTTGTGGTGTACTTCTTCTAGTGGTGTCATGTGAATGTCGACTACATGACACTTCACCTATATGGGCTTAGGGGAATGCATTGTGTATTTGGCTACTAATCGTAGGGGTTGCCGGAGTGACAGAAACCTGAACCCCCGTTAGGAAACCATTGCACAAGGGACGTAAGGGTCGTAGAGTTTAAAGCTGTGGTTAGGTTTCTACCTTAATTACTTTCTTGTACTTACAGATGTTTGCAAGGGGTTTAATCAAAAGTATGTATTAGTCCTGGATGGGGCGGTACATTAGCACAGGTTCACCCACACAACACTTAGCAAGCTAAAGAAGATTAATCAATAATATGAAGCGAAAGCACTTGACAGTCTTCCCATGTGTCCTCGAGAACGTTTGGTCATCTGAAGTAATACAACCGGCTTGTCCTTTGCTGCATAAAGGATTGGGCCACTTGCTGCATTTATTCCTACTGTCTTTTATTTACTCGTACTTTGTTTACTTGCTTTATCAAAAACCCCTAAAAATCCGTTTGCTAAGTATTTGCAGAGAATTCCTGATCCATACCACTAGCCAGCACCTTCTGCTTCTCGTTGGGTTCGACACTCTTACTTATCAAAAATACTACGATACACCTCCTATACTTGTGGGTCATCAAGACTATTTTCTGGCGCCGTTGCCGGGGAGTGAAGCGCTTTTGGAGAGTGGAACTGGTAAAGGAAACTTCTACTGTGAGTATTGTTTACTACTGTTAGTTGCTTTATTTTCGTTATGGATAATTCGATGACTTTATTATTTGGTAATGCTACTACCACTGCTAAGGTAGTAGATAAGCCACCACCTGCTGAGAATGATGTTTTCAAAATACCTACAAGAATTATTGATCGTGTTATGGATAACTACTATGTTGGGGATGGAACTGTCCATCCCGGTGATCATTTGCTCTTTATACATGAATTATGCGGGTTGTTCAAGTGTGCAGGTATTACTACAGATCAAGTTAAGAAGAAGTTATTTTCATTATCGCTGAAAGGAAGAGCTGAGGAATGGTATAAGCTGCTGAAGAATGTTCAAGCCCTGGAATGGGAGGAAATAGTGCCTCTCTTTTATTCAAAGTTTTATCCTCCTAGTGAGATTCATAAAGATCGAAATCAGATATACAACTTTTGGCCTCTTGATGGAGAGAGTACAACTCAAGCTTGGGGGAGATTGAAGTTACTAATGCTCAAATGTCCCATTCATGAGCTCCCCAACAATATTATTATCAATAACTTTTATGTAAGGCTCCCTCTACATGATAAGGATTTATTGGATGCTTCTTGTGCTAGATCATTCACTCGCACGGAAGAAGAAGCTAAATGGGATCTTCTGGACCGTATTCAAGACAATGTTGAAGCTTGGGAGAATGACAAAGGTAGAAAGTCAGGTATAAATTATGATTATGAATGCATTGAATCTTTTATGGGAACTGATGACTTTCAAAATATTAGTAATGCTTATGGTCTTGATTTGCAAGTTATTACGAAGTGCTTTAGAGCTTTTGCTTCCTATATCGAAATTCCAAAAAGGGGATGGAATAAATACCATGCACCTTACAAAGATATTGTTGACTGTGTTCCTATTAGGAGTGCTGAGTATTGCATTATTGATCCCATCTTACCTGAACCTTATATCCAGAAGATTCCTTTCCTAGAAAAGGTAAAGGACCATCCTATGATAACTAATGTAATCACCAAAAGTGAAAAGAGAACTGTAAAACCTGATGAACAAAGAAATGTTGAACCTGTGGTAGCAATTGTGAAAGACCTGGTCACTAAAAGCATAGAAGATGGGCACATAGTATTTTGTGAGGATGCCTCTAATATTGTTTCACATCCTAATAGAACTAAAAAGGTTAGTGTTCCTGTGCTTTTTGTTAGAATTGGTGATCATTGCTATTATGGTTTATGTGATATTGGTGCAAGTTCCAGTGCTATTCCTTATGAGCTTTACAGAGTAATTATGCATGAAATCAGTCCTTGCGAGTTGGAAGAGATTGATGTGGTTATTCACCTTGGTAATAGAGAGACCATCTCTCCAATTGGTATTGTACGAGACGTGGAAGTTCTTTGTGGTAAGATCAAGTACCCTGCTGATTTTCTAGTACTCGGTTCAGCTGCTAGTAAAACTTATCCTATTATTTTTGGTAGACCTTTCTCGAGTACTTGTGGAGCCATTATAGATTGCAAAAGGGAGAAAATCTTGACTAAGTTTGCTAGGGAATCTTATGAGTTTAATTTCTCGAAATTTGCTAAAGAAGCTTGTGAAGAGGAAACCCATAATGAGGATTTTAGAGTTGAACAACTTGCTTCTATTTCTCTTGCTCATAACAATGCTTTGCAGCAATTTATGGAAGATCATGAAAGTGAAATCTTCATGGAAGAAAGGAATGAGATTGACACGATCCTCTGTGATCAACCTAAGATGCTTAAGCATAACTTACCTGTAGAAGACTTGGGTACCACGCTGCCACCTAAAAAGGATCCAGTTTTCGATCTAAAACCTCTCCTCGGTGATCTTAAATATGCTTATATTGATGATAAAAAGATATATCATGTTATTATTAGCGCTAAACTTTCAGGAAAGGAAGAATAAAGGCTATTGGAGGTTTTGAGAAAACACCGAGGAGCTATGGGGTATACTCTGGATGATCTAAAAGGCATTTCACCCACTATATGTCAGCATTTTATCAACATAGAACCAGATGCAAAGCCGGTGGTAGAGCTGTTGGGAATATGCCCTAGAGGCAATCATGTATGATGTTATTGCTGTGTATTCATAAGGTTATGGTGCATGTATGAACTACTGATATGTATCATTGAATATGTGATTCGATTGTGGAACTACATATTCATGTTGTTCATACTAATTGTCCTTGGTCATTGAGGTTGTGCCGGGCACACAACTTAGACCAATGTGAAAGTCGGCAGATGACTAGGTTCCACTTGTCATGGGCATGGAGATGCTATTCCAACTTACATGGATTCGGCTAAAGAGTTTAGCGAGTCGGACTGACCCATATTGAGATGCAACGAACAAGTCGTCATTTGCATGTCTCAATCAATGTAATCCTTAGACCTGAGGTTATTGCACAATCCGAGTTGAGGGTCTGCGACTTAGGTTCTATCAAACGTTGTTCCGTCACTAGGCAATTATAAAGGCAGAGTTCGGGTCGACTGAGAATCAAGCTGCATGATGTGAATAACCAAGACGGGATTTTGCCCCTCCATCTAGAGAGATATTCTCTGGGCCCTCTCGGAAGATATGATTCGGAAAGCATGGCCATGCACGTCACAGTTAAGTGTTAACCGAGGCAACCGACTAAGAGTTAGTCGGATGAATCACTTATCTCGGATCGAGAAAGAGAGTCGGACTATTTAAGGGATGATGATCATTCGCCTATAGTCCGACAAGGCATATCGTGAGGCAAAAGGGACTCAGACGAAAGTCGCATTGGAAAGGTATGTCGTCATGACTTATTGGTACTTGGGAGTTGGCACGTTCTGCTAGGAGCCGCTACCAACTGATCGATCACGAGTGAGACTCGGAATCGTGTCCGGGTTACCATGAGCCTGTCGGGTCACACACTTAAGAGCGGGAGCAAGTTTGGGTTAGACCCAAACAGGAAACCTATTTGGGTTGGAGCCAAATAGAGACATGGACTTAGTCAGCAAGTGAGACTTGAAGTGGCTAATATAGGCCTTTTAGTGAATGGGCCACAAGTGAGTGGAGCCCACTTTCACTCCCTATATAAGCTGGGGCGCAGGTGCTTAGAGCAAGAGGTTAGGTCACTCCATGTGTTAGAAACCCTAGCCCCAGTCCGTCCTGTTGCCGCCGTACCGGACCTAGCAGTCCATCGCCGGCGCTCCTCCTCGTACGTGTGGATACCGGCGGAGGTGCTGTACGTTCAGCACTTCGACGATCATGAAGAAAGAACGGATCGTGGATCGTGGAACCGGAACGGATCGTGAGGACTGCACTGCATCAAGTGATGTGCTTCATCAATTCCGCAACTGCGCGTCTAGTGGTAATCCTCGTGGCCTTCTACCTGAGCTAGATCTTGGGATCACCGCGTAGGGAAAAAGTTTTGTTTATCTCTACGTGGCCCAACAAGAGCACCAACGACGTTTAAATCCTAGGATAAAGGAAGTGGTAAGGAATGAGGTATTGAAACTCCTTGATGCTGGTATTATTTACCCTATTGCTGATAGTGAATGGGTTAGTCCTGTTCATTGTGTTCCTAAAAAGGGAGGTATTACTGTTGTTCCTAATGATAATGATGAGCTTATTCCTCAAAGAATAGTAGTAGGCTATAGGATGTGCATCGATTTTAGAAAAGTCAATAAAGTTACTAAGAAAGATCACTACCCGCTTCCTTTTATTGATCAAATGTTGGAAAGGTTGTCTAAAAAGACCCATTTTTGTTTTCTTGATGGTTATTCTGGTTTCTCTCAAATTGCTGTTAAACAAGAAGATCAAGAAAAAACTACTTTTACTTGCCCTTATGGAACTTATGCTTATAGACGTATGCCTTTTGGTTTATGTAATGCTCCTGCTACTTTTCAAAGGTGCATGTCTGCTATCTTTCATGGTTTTTGTGAGGAAATTGTAGAAGTGTTCATGGATGACTTTTCTGTCTATGGAACTTCTTTTGATAATTGTCTGCACAACCTTGATAAAGTTTTGCAGAGATGTGAAGAAACTAATCTTGTTCTTAATTGGGAGAAATACCACTTCATGGTTAATGAACGGATTTTCCTTGGGCATAAAGTTTCTGAAAGAGGCATAGAAGTTGATAGAGCTAAGGTTGAGGCAATTGAGAAGATGCCATGTCCAAGAGACATCAAAGGTATTCGTAGTATCCTTGGTCATGCTGGTTTCTATAGAAGGTTTATTAAAGACTTTTCTAGGATATCAAAACCCCTTACTAATCTTCTTCAAAAAGATGTACCCTTCGTTTTTGATGATGATTGTAAGGAAGCTTTTGAAACTCTTAAGAAGGCTTTAACTACAACCCCTATTGTTCAACCACCTGATTGGAGTTTACCCTTTGAAATAATGTGTGATGCTAGTGATTTTGCTATAGGTGCTATCCTTGGGCAACGAATTGATAAGAAGTTAAACGTTATCCATTATGCTAGTAAGACTCTAGACGCTACTCAAAAGAATTATGCTACTACTGAAAAAGAATTTCTAGCTGTCGTTTTTGCTTGTGATAAGTTTAGGCCCTATATTGTAGACTCAAAAGTCACCATTCATACTGATCATGCTACTATTAAATACCTTATGACGAAGAAGGATGCTAAGCCTAGGCTTATTAGATGGGTGCTTCTTTTACAAGAGTTTGATCTACATATAGTAGATAGGAAGGGTGCTAAAAACCCTGTAGCTGATAATTTATCTCGATTGGAAAACATCTCTTTTGACCCTATGCCTGTTAATGATAGTTTCCCAAATGAACAGTTAGTTACAGTAGGGGTGAGCTCGCGAGGGAGCCCTTGGTACGCTGATTATGCTAACTTTATTGTCTCCAAGTATTTGCCTCCAACTTTTACAGCTCAGCAAAGAAGGAAGTTCTTCTATGATTTGAGGCATTATTTTTGGGATGATCCACACTTATACAAAGAAGGAGTGGATGGTATTATGCAAAGATGTGTTCCAGAATATAAACAAAAAGAGATATTGCGTAAATGTCATGGTAGTGCTTATGGAGGACATCATGCAGGAGATAAGACTGCACAAAAGGTGCTACAATCAGGTTTCTACTGGCCTACCCTTTTTAAAGATGCAAGAAAATTTGTTTTATCTTGTGATGAATGTCATCGTGTTGATAATATTTCTAGACGCAATGAAATGCCTATGAACTACTCTCTAGTTATTGAACCTTTTGATTGCTGGGGATTTGACTTTATGGGTCCTTTCCCTCCCTCGAAAGGTTATACTCATATTCTTGTTGCCGTTGATTATGTTACTAAGTGGGTAGAAGCCATTCCTACAAAGAGTGCTGACAGGGAAACCTCTCTAAAAATGCTTAAGGATGTTATCTTTCCTAGGTTTGGAGTGCCTATGTATCTCATGACTGATGGGGGTTCTCATTTCATTCATGGTGGTTTTAGAAAGACCCTTGCTAAGTATGATGTTAATCATAGAATTGCTTCAGCATATCACCCCCAAACCAGCGGGCAAGTAGAGTTATCAAATAGAGAAATTAAATCCATCTTGCAAAAGACTGTTAATAGATCTAGAAAAAACTGGGCTAAAAAGTTGAATGATGCTTTATGGGCTTATAGAACTGCTTACGAAAATCCTATGGGGATGTCTCCTTATAAAATGGTTTATGGGAAAGCTTGTCACCTACCCTTAGAATTAGAACACAAAGCTTACTGGGCAATTAAAGAACTAAATAGGGATTGTAAGCTCGCTGGTGAGAAAAGATTATTTGACTTAAGTTCTTTAGATGAATGGAGGAGTGAAGCCTATGAAAATGCTAGGCTCTTTAAGGAAAAAGTTAAAAGATGGCATGACAAGCGAATACTTAAGAGAGAATTTCATGTTGGTGAAAAAGTTCTATTGTATAGGTATCGTCTCAGATTTTTTGTAGGAAAGCTACTGTCAAAATGGGAAGGACCTTTCATCATTGAAGAAGTATACCGTTCAGGAGCAATAAAAATTTCTTCTCTAAAAGATAATACTACACAAGTAGTGAATGGGCAGCGACTCAAGCACTATATTGCTGGAGATTCTTACAATGAAGATGTTGATGCCTTTCAAGTTATAACTCTGGAGAAATTCATCAAGGACCAAATTCAGAGACCTGCAGAGTCTGTTTTCAAATAGGTAACAGTTCTGGTAAGAAAATTTCTACGAAAATATAATCCAACTATATTTTTGCAGTTTTTAGTCAATAAGGGAAGTTACGAAGCGAAAAAGGGACGGAAACGGAGCCAGGGTGGCCCACACCACCCTGTGGCGCGGGCCCACCCCTGGCCGCGCCACCAGGTGGTGAGGCCACCCCAGACTCCGTCTCCGACCCGTTTTCACCCAGTACCTTCCTTTTGATATGAAACTTCGTAATATATAACCCCCGGATCTTCCGAGGTTCACATATCGTGTTTTCGTCATGTTTTTGTTCTGATCTATTTCTGCCAAGTAGAATCCCAGATTTGTAGCCACAATGTCTTCCACTGGATCAGACGAGGGAGATTTCCTAGAAGAGATCATCAACCCATACATGAGAGAGTTGACGATTCATCCCGAGGAGTTGTTGCTCGAAGGTGGGGAGGTCCGGATTAAAGAGGTTCAAGGCCCTAAGGGCAAAGGAAGTCTAGAGGACAGGATGGAAGCACTGGAGCAAGAAGTCTTTAGGTACAAGAAGATGGCGGAGCGCGAAGTGAACATCATCCATAAGATTTGTTCAGAACTCATCACCGAGCACCAAAAGGAGACTGCTGAACTCAAAGACGAAGTCCTCTCACTCCGCCAAACAACCAACGAACTGCAAGCACAGTTCTATGACGTTCAAAATCAAAACTGTGAGTATGAGGCTAGGTTTAAACGCATAAGTGCTGCAAGTTTCAGGATGCTGGAAACCAAGATATCCTTTGTTGATGGGAATCCCTTACCCTGGAAGATGGACGAAGATGAGAGGACACCACCACCAACGAAGGAATAACTCGTCATCAGGTTTGCCATCCCCTTGGTTTGTTCCAAGCTTGGGGGAGTGCCGCGGTATCACATCACTATCTTCTATCTTTTTACCTTTTTAGTAGAGTCATATCATGAATAGAGAAGTTATTATGTAGTATGGTTTGCATTATGGAAGTGTCCCCTGATGACCCACAACTATAGGGGGTGTATCGCAGTATTTTCTAGGGAAGTGAAACCCAATTTATTGATTCGACACAAGGGGAGCCAAAGAATATTTATAAGCCTTAACAACTAAGTTGTCAATTCAGCTGCACCTGGAAACAATCTTGCTCACAACAGTTTATCAGTAGTAACCGTTTTGTAGTACGAATAGTAAAGTAACAGTAGTTGTAAAGCAAAGACAGTAGTGACAAAAGCAGTAAACAGTGGGATTCGAGTGCGGTAGGCATAGGGATGGATGGACGGACGTTGCATGGACAAGACAATTCACATAGCAATCAGAACATAGGGCAATTGCAGATAAATAAGATAAAGCACCCAAGTACTAGACAATCCTAGGCATGTGTTCCATATATAGTCATACGTGCTCGCAATGAGAACTTGCACAACATCTTTTGTCCTGCCAGCCTATTTGCAGCGGGGCCTCTAGGGAACTACTGGCAATTAAGGTGCTCCTTTTAATAGAGCACCGAAGCAAAGCATTAACACTCCATGAACACATGTGATCCTCACATCAAAGCCTTTCCCTTCCGGTTATCCCGATTTCTGTCACTTCGGGGCCATAGGTTCCGAACAACAACGTGTGTACACAACTTGTAGATAAGACCAGAAACAATACTATCATAATAAATCAATAATAAGTTCAGATCTGAAATCATGGCACTCGGGACCTAGTGACAAGCATTAAGCACAACAAGTCGCAACAAAGTCATAAAGCACTAATAAAAGATACTAGGCACTATGCCCTAACAATCTGATGCCATTACATGAACGATCTCATCCAATCCCTACCATCCCCATAGCCTACAGCGGGGGATTACTCACTCATAGATGGGGGAAACATGGATGGTCGATGGAGAAGCGATGGTGATGATGATGGCGATGATCTCCTCCAATTCCCCGTCCCGGCAGGGTGCCAGAATGGAGTTTCTGGTGTTGTTTCGTGGAATCTGGTGGTGGCGGCGGAGCGGAACTCCTTCTAGAAAAACGTCGAACCCCCCGAAGTTTTTAGGTCAGAAGGCTCCTTATAGGCGAAGAGAGAGGCCGAGGGGGTGCCTGGGGGGCCCACACCACCCCCTAGCGCGACTTGGCCTGGCCCGCGCCACCAGGTGGTGTGGCCACCCCATGGCTCTTCTCCGTCTCGTATTCTGGCTCCTGGAGTCTTCGGGTGAAATAGGATTTTTGGCATATTTTTCGGGATTTTTCCTGATAGGTTATTTTCTACACAAAAAGTAGACACCAAGGCAATTCTGCTAAAAACAGCGTCAGTTCACATTAGTTGCATCCAAATCACACAAGTATAGAGGAGAAACAATAGCAAAAGTGTTCGGGAAAGTAGATACGTTTTGGACGTATCAACTCCCCCCAAGCTTAGCTTATTGCTTGTCCTCAAGCAATTCAGTTGAAAACTGAGTGCGATAAAAGAACTTTCACGAACACATTTGTTTCATATGATGTAAATATTCTCAGCAATGTGATCAACTACTTAGACAATTCATAATAAAGAGTATGCAACTGAGTCTACTTAATAGTCATTGCAAGCTATGAAGAGATTCCAACTCAAGAATAATAAGTAGCATAAAACATGAACATAAGCAACATTACTATGCTCATAGAAAGGTATGGTAGAGTGGTATCTCGCTTGCCTTTGATTATGAATTCCAAGGCACCTCTAAAGTTCAAGTGATGACTAGAAGTAAAGATGTCAAGAATACAAGCATCAAAGTCATAACACAAATAATCAAGTAATGGAACAAACACAAATGACAACTATGCTCTCAAGAAGGTGCTCAAAGAATATGTGGAGACTCAACAAGTAGAAGAAAAAGGTTTTGAATAATTTTGAAAGGCTTCCAAATGCTGAAAGTATGGTACTAGTTAGCTTTGAGCTCCCATTGCCCCTATCATAAGCATGTTTAATGTGGCTAAGGTGAAAGTGACACAACTAAGAGGATATGCTTGACAAGTTATAAATCAAAGTCTCATGCCCCTTACTTACGAAGACCGATCCTCATGCTACTCAACTTCAGTCACAAGTAAGCTCTTGTCATTGTAAGTATATATGTATCATAGAGAACCGCCAACAGGGTACCCCTTGCACATGACACGGGAGCTATCCCATGATCAAAATGACAAGGCAAGCAGACAATGAGCATCTCAGCGATCTTTTTATTTACTATGTGCATAGATTTTTATTGAGGATGCTTCATAGAATGCTCATTATGGTTATGCTGCAAGTTTCCACCATGATTAGGCATGGCTTAGGCTAGCGTCCCAGGCGTTTCTCTAACATACATACAAACTCCATGATCTTACAAGTTCCACTTTTATTTCACACTGCCGAGATCCATAAGCAAAAGAACATGATATCAACTAGGTACAAAGTACCTATGAAGTGTTGAAAGCGGTCCCCATGATACATGGTTCTGCTAACTTCAACTCATAAAGCGCAAGAATATGCACAACAAAGAAGGACGCAATGGTTCAGGTTTATTAAGTGCAAGAAAATAAAGTGTGCCATCAAGTTCGTGAGAGCTTTACTAACTAACTTTCTCATAACAAGCAAACATTTTATTTGGAAGAAAACAAGGCGTATTGAATATGCATGAAAGTAGCAAATGATGCTAATGGGTAGGTATGGTGGACACTTTGGAAATATTTGGTTTGGGGGGTTGGAAACATGAGCAAAACACTCAGTGGAAATGAAGTCTAGCAATAGTAAGGGAGCGACAAACGAGAGAGCAATAGTTGTCATTATCATGCTTGCAACAAAACAAGACTACTTATGGCTTGAAAATGATTCAAGATCCTCAAAGCAAAATAATTCATCAAGGCTTAACTGATTATCACAGTCATGTGCATGCATGAGCATGTGCCAAGTCAATCAAATGAAATATTCAGAGGAGGATACCACGGTGTCATACCAATTTTATGAATAGAGTAACACAGGCAAACATTCATGAAACATGCTACAAACTATTAGCGAGCTGGAGCTAATCACAAGAAAGCAAGAACTAGTAAGTATCCAAAGAAAATATACACTCTACCTAAACGGACTAAGAAAGCTCATAATGATGAGTATACGTACAAAAATGAAGACAAATAGAGTTCGTTACCAGCCTCTTACCACGCCTCAAGTTGTCATTGATCCTCATTATTGCCCTTCACTTGTGTGGCTTGAATACTAATATGAAACCAATAATCCACTGAGAACTGCTGAACCCTGTAGCCAACTCGCAAAAATCAAAGAAGAACGACAAATATTTTTGGTGTTTTCGATTTTTAAACAAGAACCAAAAGAGAAATCTTTTTGGGTTTTTCAAATAGTTCAAACAAAGAAAAACAAGGCAAAAAGAAGAAGCAAACCAAAGAGAAACAACAGAAATATTTTTTGTCTTTTTGTGTTTTTAAAAAGCAAAAGCAAAGAAAAATGAAAACTAAAAAGAGAACGAAAACATGAATATACAAAGTACCGACGCAACATGATATGGAGATGAGTGCGGTGTCGGCGTACCTCCCCCAAGATTAGGCTTTTGGCCTAAGTGGGTATCAATCCCAGGCTGGCGAAGATGAAGTATCACCGGGGTACGACGAGGAGGTACCCTCGTCCTGGTGCGAGCCCGAGTACGTCCCTCCATAATGTGCGGAGTAATCATAGGAGGGCACATCCTCCTGGTGCTGCTCGTGGAAGCCCAATAAGCAAAGCTGCTCGTCCACCTCCTCCTTGGAGCGCGACCACAGTCTCTTGTGAACACTGAACAAAGCAGGCTGTGGCAAAAGGATCTCCCTTTCATCCCCGTCAGTGAAAAGCATCCTATATACTAGATTGTTCAAATCAGAGGTAGCAGTGACAAAGTGATGAGTTTTCATGGCAACAAGGTCGAGCCTCTACGGTGCTAGCATAACATCATCAGGAGCCACCGAAAGATCTAATGCATCGACTACACGTGAGGCAATGATGCCCCCATAGATAGGTCCCCTAGCAGCTAGGCGGCGAGCAATAAGCGAGCCAAGATTGTACCGAGTATCATTATTGAGCGCAGCAGCAAGGAAAGCTAAGTGATAGTTGGAGATATTACTAGTGTTCTCCCTACCCAAAACACTAGTGGCAAGGTAGTATGCAAAGTATCTAAGAGCAGGGAGTTGGATATTTCTTATCTTTCCCCGCTGCACCACGCGGTCATCATCATTGGTCACCCCTCGGTAAAGCTCCAACAAATCAGCGGGCCGCCCTTGAATTTTCTTCACGGTCCCTGTCATACGCACACCTACAATACTGCAAAATCTCTCCAAAGGCATGGTGAAGGGCATATCATAGATTTTAAATGAGACAGTAGAATGATAGGATGTGTTAGTAAATGAGAAACTCTCAACAAAAGTTTTGGTGAGCATAGCGTATTGTGCACTCTCATCTTGCATATAAGAGGTCAAGCCAACCCTCTCAATCAGTAGCAAGAAATCATCAAGAATACCTGTAGCTTGCAAGAAAGTAAAACAAGGAAAAAAAGGATGGGTGAGCATCCCCATCATCCCTATCACTGCCAATGCGTGTTGCAATGAGGTCTTCATTGTATGATGGCCTAGCTTGAGAGGCTGTTCTTGAGGGCCTCGACCTCCTAGGTGCATCACTCTCAAATATCTCTCCAAAAGTGTGGTTGTTCATGCTTGGTATTCCGAAATTTAAACACCTATTAAACAAGTGATTGCAAAGTAAATATAATGAAGGATTCTACTCATAGGGACTTGCAAGAGGCCTAAACATGCATCAAAACTTTTTCTCTAAGCATCAAACAAGCTTACAAGCTCTCATAACCAGTCACCTACAGCAGCAAAATACTCAACGTATAATCCACTAAACACAAATCTACTTGGACAAGGGGAGGAGTCACATACCAAGGAACAATTGCTCCAAATTTCAGCAAGAAAGATGGGCTGAGCAAAGAGATCGAAGAAATCGAGGGCAAGCACAGAGAGAACGTGATTTTGAGTTATGAACTGGAGTTTACTCGGGAGAGAGAAGAAAGTGGCAGGAGAGAGAGGTAGTGGGGGGCCAGGGGTGGCCCACACCAGGGCATGGCGCCACCCAGGTCTGGCCGCGCCACCATGTGGTGTGCCTGCCTGGCCCCCCCGGTACCTACCAGGTACTCCTCTGCCCCTTTTTTCACGTAAAAATTTAATATGAATTTTTGGAATTTTTCGAGACACTTTATTTTTTGGCAATTTTCAGAAATAGAAGAATGATTTTTCTGACAGACAGATTTTTTTATAGAAACAAGGTGCGAGGACAAAACAAGGCTAGAACTACATAAGTTCTAGCATGCAAGCAACTAACAACAAAATTAAAACCAAACGAAAGGAAAAACTAAAATGCAAAGGATAGAAATAAACGGGGATAATCATAATGAAAACATTGTTTTGTTCAATGGAATCCTTTTGTTAGCAAGGTTGATCAAGTCCTGCTATCAAAACAATTGCATATGAGACAAAACTTTGTACTCCACTAATGATTATGTTACCTCAACCTTGACAGCAATGGTCCCAATCATAATAGTTTCACATTTTTCTTTTGGTATGGGACAATATATTTCTCCAACCTGAATGCCTTCAACATGTTCAATTGAATTTAAACCATAAGTCCTTTCAATCTTCTTGGGGAAATAGACAGTATGTTCCTTGTCATTAACATTGAAGGTCACCTTTCCTTGATTACAATTAATAACAGCTCCTGCAGTATTAAGAAAAGGTCTCCCAAGAATAATAGACATATTATCATCTTCAGGCATTTCAAGCACAACAAAATCAGTTAATATCAAGCAATTGTGAGCCACCTGAACAGGTACATCCTCACATATACCCACAGGAATAGTGGTAGACTTATCAGCCATTTGCAAAGATATATCAGTTGGTATCAATTTTTCAAGCTGAAGCCTCTTATAGAGGGAGAAAGGCATAACACTAACTCCAGCTCCCAAATCACACAAAGCAGTTCTAACATAACTGTTCTTAATAGAGCAAGGGATAGTTGGAATCCCTGGGTCTCCAAGTTTCTTAGGAACCTTACCATTGAAAGAATAATTAGCAAGCAAAGTAGAGATTTCATCATTAGGGATCTTCCTTTTATTCGAAACAATGTCCTTCATATACTTTGAGTAAGTAGGCAATTTAATAGCATCAGTCAAAGGAATTTGCAAGAATAAAGGCTTCATCCACTCACAAAACTTATTATAGTGTTCATCTTCCTTTGAATTGTGTTTCTTATCAGGGAAAGGCATAGGTTTTTAGACCCAAGGTTCTCTTTCACTACCATGTTTCTTAGCAATAAAATCTTCTTTGGTGTATTTAGTATTCTTAGTGTGGTTTTCAGGTTCTTCTTCAACTTTTTCTTCGTTAGGAACTTTATTTTCTTCATTACCACTTTCAGTTTCAGCATCAGAGATAGATATACTATTAGGATCTATAGCAGGTTCAGATGGTTCTACAACAGTTTTATGTTTCTTTTTTCCTTTTCTTACGAGTAGAACCACTATTTTCAGATTGTTGAGAATCCTGCTCAATCCTTTTGGGATGCCCCTCAGGATATAGTGGATCTTGGGTAGCAGCACCACTTCTAGTTCTAATTTCATAAGCATGTTTTTCTTTAGCAGCATTGACTAGCAAGTCGTTTTGCACTTTAACGAGTTGATCTATTTGAGTTTGAACCATTTGAAAGTGTTTAACAATCATTTTAACATCATTAGGGGTTCTTTCCACAATATCTTTCAACTCAACAATAGCTCTAGTGTTTTCCATTAGATGATTTTGCACCCTTTTATTAAAGTTATCTTGCTTAACAATAAAGATATCAAATTCTTCTAAGCATTGATCAGGAGGTTTCAAGTAAGGGATATCACCTTCATCAAAGTGTTGGAGAGAGTGTACCTCAATAGTGGGTGAGTAGGGAACAGGCTTACATAATTCTTCTATAGGAGGTAAATTCTTGACATCTGCAGCTTTAATTCCCTTCTCCTTAAGACATTTCTTAGCTTCCTTCATAATTCTTGCTTATTTTAGCCATTAATTCCTCAGCTTCCTTTGGAGTCCTATTCCTGAAAACACAATAAGCACAACTATCTAGGTATGTCCTAGATTCTTCGGTTAGTCCATTATAAAATATATCAAGTAGTTCATTCTTAGGTAATGGACTTCCAGCCTGTGCATGAATCAAAGCACAAAACCTTGCCCAAGATTCGGGCAATACCTCTTTTTCTCCCTGTTTAAAATCAAAAAGTTCCTGCAAAACAGCATGTCTAGCACTAGGAGGAAAATATTTCTGCAGGAAAGTATTAATCAAGCACTCAGGGCTATCAATAGATCCAGGAGGTAAATTACCGAACCAAATTTTAGCTTCTCCTTTCAGTGAAAAAGGGAAAATCTTAGCAACAAAGTAAGTACGCATTTTAATATTATCAGAAAACAAGCCACTCATGGTAGAAAGTTCATTCATATGTGCTACCGCACTTTCATTCTTAGTCCCATAAAAAGGTTCTTTCTCGACAATAGATATGTAAGATAGATCGAGAGAGAAATCATAATCTTCATCTATAATGTTTATGGGAGAAGCAGCAAACTTAGCATCAAGAGATAATTTGGTTCTAATAGTACGCCTCTCAAGGAGACTCTTAGCAGCGCTCCTATCATGGGTGTTCCTACATTCTTCAATAACTCATCGGTCATCTCAACATAATCTTCTTCAGCATCATAACTCTCACTAGACTCAGGTGAGCTAACAGTTGTAGTAGTGTCTTCATTAGGAGTTTCAGTATTTCCAGCTATAGTTCTAGCAATAGTAGCATCTAGGAAAGGACCTAATGAACCACTCTTATCAAGCACAGTAGAAGTAGCATCATAAGTATCAGAAGTTTCAGATTCGGCAGTAGTAGCAGTGTGTGTAGCATCTGTATGTGGTGGTGTAAGGAACTTACTCAAATCAGATGGTGAATCAAGAGCAGTAGAGGTGTTCAGAATCGTACCTATTCTTGTAGTGGATGGTAAAATAGGAACCTTGCCATCACGAGACTTACCCATGATGGATGGAAAGCAGCGAACAATAGAGAATCCAAGTGAACTTGATAAATAAATCTATGCTCCCTGGCAACGGCGCCAGAAAATAGTCTTGATGACCCACAAGTATAGGGGGTGTATCGCAGTATTTTCTAGGGAAGTGAAACCCAATTTATTGATTCGACACAAGGGGAGACAAAGAATATTTATAAGCCTTACCAACTGAGTTGTCAATTCAGCTGCACCTGGAAACAATCTTGCTCACAACAGTTTATCAGTAGTAACCGTTTTGTAGTAGGAATAGTAAAGTAACAGCAGTAGTAAAGCAAAGACAGTGGAAACAAAAGCAGTAAATAGTGGGATTCGAGTGCGGTACGCATAGGGATGGATGGACGGGCGTTGCATGGACAAGACAATTCACATAGCAATCAGAACATAGGGCAATTGCAGATAAATAAGATAAAGCACCCAAGTACTAGACAATCCTAGGCATGTGTTCCATATATAGTCATACGTGCTCGCAATGAGAACTTGCACAACATCTTTTTTCCTGCCAGCCCGTTTGTAGCGGGGCCTCTAGGGAATTACTGGCAATTAAGGTGCTCCTTTTAATAGAGCACCGGAGCAAAGCATTAACACTCTGTGAACACATGTGATCCTCACATCAAAGCCTTTCCCTTTCGGTTATCCCGATTTCTGTCACTTCGGGGCCATAGGTTCCAGACAACAACGTGTGTACACAACTTGTAGATAAGACCAGAAACAATACTATCATAATAAATCAATAATAAGTTCAGATCTGAAATCATGGCACTCGGGCCCTAGTGACAAGCATTAAGCACAACAAGTCGCAACAAAGTCATAAAGCACTAATAAAAGATACTATGCACTATGCCCTAACAATCTGATGCCATTACATGAACGATCTCATCCAATCCCTACCATCCCCATAGCCTACAACGGGGGATTACTCACTCATACATGGGGGAAACATGGATGGTCGATGGAGAAGCGATGGTGATGATGATGGCGATGATCTCCTCCAATTCCCCGTCCCGGTAGGGTGCCAGAACGGAGTTTCTGGTGCTGTTTCATGGAATCTGGTGGTGGCGGCGGAGCGGAACTCCTTCTGGAAAAAGGTCGAACCCCCGAAGTTTTTAGGTCAGAAGGCTCCTTATAGGCGAAGAGAGAGGCCGAGGGGGTGCCTAGGGGGCCCACACCACCCCCTGGCGCGGCCTGGCCTGGCCCGCGCCACCAGGTGGTGTGGCCACCCCAGGGCTCTTCTCCGTCTCGTATTTTGGCTCCTGGAGTCTTCGGGTGAAATAGGATTTTTGGCATATTTTTCGGGATTTTTCCTGATAGTTGATTTTCTACACAAAAAGTAGACACCAAGGCAATTCTGCTGAAAACAGCGTCAGCTCACATTAGTTGCATCCAAATCACACAAGTATAGAGGAGAAAGAATAGCAAAAGTGTTCGGGAAAGTAGATACGTTTTGGACGTATCATCCCCTCTCTCGTTAGATATGTATCCCTTGGTGTGAGTTTCCATTATGGAATATTAATGAGAAGTTCTATCATTCACTCTTTTGCATAGCTTATATTAGTTTTCAATTCGTGGTTATATGATTGATCTTGTTGTTAGTATTGGTATCAGTTTGGGATCATTGAGTTAATTTAGTTGGTTTTGGCAAACCTGGCTCGGTCAGTAGCAACACTATTTTTGAGAGTTGAATGAAAAAGATAGAAGTACTCTAAAAGAAAAATAATTTCATCATCTTTCTTTCTTGATTTGCTCATAAGTCTAGTATTCTCTAGTTAAGATCTTTTGTGCTTCCGAGGAAGATTGCATGTTTGTCTTTATCGCTTGTATGTTTGTTTGTTTCTTTCAACTCTTATACTTGCTACCCAGCCTTGCTAGCCAAAAACCTGTACTGAGAGGGAATTCTTCTCGTGCATCCACCTCCTTTAAACCAAAACCTTTGCCATTTCTGTCCACAATACCTACCTAGTAGCATTATTGCTATTCCAAGTAAATTCTTGTTTTATCTACCTCCCAAATTAAACTTGTTATGCGAAAATTAGTGATTAAAGCTCTCACGAACTTGATGGCACACTTTACTTTCTTGCATTTAATAAACTTGAACCATTGGGTCCTTCTTTGTTGCGTATATGCTTGCGCTTTATGAGTTGAAGTTAGCAGAACCATGTATCATGGGGACTGCTTTCAACACTTCATTGGTACTTTGTACCTAGTTGATATCATGTTCTTTTGCTTATGGATCCCGGTGGTGTGAAATAAAAGTGGAACTTGTAAGATCATGGAGTTTATATGTGTTAGAGAAACGCCTGGGCCGCTAGCCTAAGCCATGCCTAATCATGGGGGAAACTTGCAACATAACTATAGTGAGCATTCTATGAAGCATCCTCAATAAAAACCTATGCAAATAGCAAATAAAAAGATCGCTGAGATGCTCACTATCTGCTTGCCTTGTCATTTTGATTATGGGATAGCTCCTGTGTCATGTGCAAGGGGTACCCTGTTGGCGGTTCTTAATGATACACATGTATTTACAATGACAAGAGCTTGCTCGTGACTGAAGTTGAGTAGCATGAGGTTCGGTACTCATAAGTAAGGGACATGGGACTCCAATTCATAACTTGTCAAGCATATCCTCTTAGTTGTGTCACTTTAACCTTAACCACCAAAAGATGCCTATGATAGGGGCAATGAGAGCTGAAAGCTAGTAAGTATCATAATTTTTGGGAGCTCTTTATGAGACTTGCAATCCCTGCTTCCCTCTGCGAAGGGCCGTTTCTTTTACTTTTTTAGTTGAGTCAGTAAACCTATTCCCTTCTATCTTAGCAAGTATTTTGAGTTGTTGTGTTTCATTCATTCATATGATGATTTATTTAATCATGTTTCTTATGTTCCTTGTTTTGCACATTGCTCTTATCTTGATGTTTACTACTTTGAAAGCTATCTTTGAAAACCAGTTATTTGTGAACTCCAGCAAATTATCAACTATTCTTCGACCGAGAGCTAAGTTTGCCATTACCAATTATGATTTACTTTATGTATCTTTATTGTGTTTCCTTTGCTTATTGCAAGTTGAGTTATATAATAGTGAGTTTTCTTCTATTATGATCTATGTATTTGATGAATGTGATGCTTCTTGTCCGCATTCTTTTATCGACTCTTCACTCCATAAACTTGAGGCCATGTTTATTGAGCTCAGTTTCGCTTGGGGACAAGCGAAGTCTAAGCTTGGGGGGAGTTGATACGTCCATTTTGCATCACTATTCTATGTCTTAATTCACTATTATTCATTGATATATTTCGTATTGAGAGGTGATACTTATGTTATTTCATCTGTTTTTGCATGGTTGATGACTTTTGGAGCATGGACCGCTGCAGTCGGGATCCTGATGGAAAAGGTGTTGTTTGGAGGCAAAATTCGCGAAGATCAGAAAATCCAGGAAAATATATGGAAAATCCTATTTTTCCAGAAGACCAAGGATGCCAGAAGACGGAGTGGAGATGGGCCACAGGGGGCCCACACCACCCCTGGCGCGGGCAGCCCTAGGCCACGCCAGCAGGTGGTGTGGCCGCCCTGGCCCACCTCTGGCTCTCTCCTCTGGCGTATATCATCCCCCCCGAAACCCTAAGACTCGGGGAGCGACCACAGAAAGATTTCGCCGCCTCTACGGGGCGGAAAACACCGAGAGAGAAAGATCTCTCCGACAGACAGATTTCTGCCGGGGGAATTCCTTCCCGGAGAGGGGAGATCGTCGCCATCAACACCACCATCAAGCTGGACTTCATCGGGATCATCATCATCATCACCACCATCATCACCATCAGCACCCTCATCACCATCTCCATATTGCTGTAACAATTGGTTGAGTCTTGCTATAGTTCATAGGGGAAACTTTCCCGGTGTTGATTACTCTTTGTAGTTGATGCTATTGAGTGAACCATTGAATTATTGTTTATGTTCAGATTGTTATATATCATTATTCCATCTCTGATCATGATCCATATGATGTCTTGTGAGTAGTTCGTTTTGTTCTTGAGGACATGGGAGAAGTCATGTTGTTAGTAGTGGAGTTGTGTTGAGAAAGATTCGATAGTTTGATATTTAAGTTGTGGTGTACTTCTTCTAGTGGTGTCATGTGAACGTCGACTACATGACACTTCACCTATATGGGCCTAGGGGAATGCATTGTGTATTTGGCTACTAATCGTAGGGGTTGCCGGAGTGACAGAAACCTGAACCCCCGTTAGGAAACCATTGCACAAGGGACGTAAGGGTCTTGGAGTTTAAAGCTGTGGTTAGGTTTCTACCTTAATTACTTTCTTGTACTTACGGATGTTTGCAAGGGGTTTAATCACAAGTATGTATTAGTCCTGGATGGGGCCGTACATTAGCACAGGTTCACCCGCACAACACTTAGCAAGCTAAAGAAGATTAATCAATAATATGAAGCGAAAGCATGGACAATCTTCCCATGTGTCCTCGAGAACGTTTGGTCATCTGAAGTACTACAACTGGCTTGTCCTTTGCTGCATAAAGGATTGGGCCACTTGCTGCATTATTCCTACTATCTTTTATTTACTCGTACTTTGTTTACTTGCTTTATCAAAAACCCCTAAAAATTGCAGAGAATTCCTGATCCATACCACTAACCATCACCTTCTGCTCCTCGTTGGGTTCGACACTGTTACTTATCGAAAATACTGCGATACACCCCCTATACTTGTGGGTCATCAATCCTCCGGTGTGAATACCTTTTACCTTTCCACCCCGGCAACGGCGCCAGAAAATATCTTGATGTCTACGCACTTCTATTCTTGTAGACAGTTGTTGGGCCTCCAAGTGCAGAGGTTTGTAGAACAGCAGCAAGTTTTCCCTTAAGTGGATCACCCAAGGTTTATCGAACTCAGGGAGGAAGTGGTCAAAGGTATCCCTCTCAAGCAACCCTGCAATCAAGATACAAGAAGTCTCTTGTGTCCCCAACACACCCAATACACTTGTAAGGTGTATAGGTGCACTAGTTTGGCGAAGAGATAGTGAAATACAAGTGGTATGGATAAAAGATAATGGTGCTATAAAATAGCTTGATGGCGTGGAAGAGACTAAAGGCAAACTGAAATAAAGATGGAAGCATGCAAACATGTAACATATCTCATTGCAAATGGTGTATCAATGCTTAGAAACAAGACCTAGGGATCGTACTTTCACTAGTGAACACTCTCATATAAATATCTTCTCTTTATGATACTAGTCTTAACTACTCTCCGGTTGGACACTCTAATCAACGGTAGGGCTATAACAACACACCTCAAAGTTCATCTTTCCCATCTAGAAAACCCCACACTGTCACCTTGAGCACTAGATAGGTCCAACAAACACCACAATTTTATAGAAACATCCAACTCCAAATATAACTCATAACAAGTATTTGTAATCTCTAGCCTAAGTGCCACCATGGTGCGCACGCTGTCACTTTCACACACACGGGGAGAGCAGAGATCTATTAAAGCACTTGAGTAGCAAGGTAGATCTATAGATTACAAGCTCATGACTACAGTATGACCATGCATAGAGAGAGAGATGAACACATAGCTACTGGTAGAACCCTTAGCCTCGAGGAAGAACAACTCCCTCATCATCATGCGAATCAGCAACGTCGATGGAGATGGTGGTGGAGATTGATGGAGATGGCTCCAGGGGCACTTCCCCGTCCCGGCAAGGTGCCGGAACAGAGACTTACTGTCCCCCGAATCTCCCCTTCGGTGGCGGCGGCGCTGCGGAACTTTTCGTGGCTGGAGGCTTGACGACTTAGGGTTTATGCATCGGGAGGCTCTTATAGACGAGAGGGGAGACCGAGGTGGTGCCGGAGGGGCCCACACCACCCCCTGGTGCGGCCTGGCCTGGCCCGCGCCACCAGGTGGTGTGGCCAGCCCCTGGCCCCTCTCCGTCTCGTCTTCTGGCTCCATGAGTCTTCCAGTAAAATATCGACTTTGGCTTTTATCCGGTCCAATTCCAAGAATATTGATTTCTGACTTTCCTGGAACCAAAAACAGCAGAAAACAGGCAACTGGCACTGTGGCATCTTGTTAATAGGTTAGTCCAAGAAAGTGTATAGAAATACTCCAAAGTGTGGACAAAACATAAGAAAGTAGATATAAAACAAGCATGGAACATCAAAAATTATAGATACTTTTGCAACGTATCATTGTCCCCGACGAATTTAGCACTGAGGCACCGGGGATAAGTGCGGCCCCACCTGTAAGTGCCCACCCATCAAAAAATCCCTAATTTCCACTCGATCCCTTGCACACAAACCCTAGCTAGCTGCGCACTGCCACCCCCTCGATCTCTCTCTCTGGCGACCCGCACCGCCGCAGCGCCCCGCCACCCCCTCGAGCCACCGTCGTCGTCCCGCATCCCCCTCGCTGTCGCCGTCCCGCACCCATCGCAGTCCGTGGAGGTCCGCCTACCATCGCTGTCTGTTCGCTCATCATCGTCCTCGTCTCAGTGATACATCGCCCTCTCCCCTCTCCCCTCTCTCCCTCTCTCCCTCTCTCCGTCTCTCCCTAACCTGAGGAAGTAGTTAGTTCATTGGATTGGATTAGATTAGTTAGTTCATCGGCCGAGTAGTTAGTTCATCGGATTGGGCAGTAGTTAGTTCATCGGATCAGATTAGATTAGTTAGTTCATCGGCCGAGTAGTTAGTTCATCGGATTGGGCAGTAGTTAGTTCATCCGATCGGATTAGATTAGTTAGTTCATCGGCCAAGTAGTTAGTTCATCAGATTGGGCAGTAGTTAGTTCATCGGATCAGATTGAGCGCTAGTTTTTTTACATTCTGTCTAAGAATCAGATCAAGGAGTAATCAGATTAGGTGCTACTTTGTTTTTACATTCTGTCTATGTTTTTTCATTCTATCTAAGAATTAGATCAAGGAGTAATCATATTAGGTGCTAGTTTGTTTTTACATTCTATCTAAGAATCAGATCAAGGAGTAATCAGATTAGGTCCTAGTTGTTTTTACATTCTTTCTAAGAATGAGATCAAGGAGTAATCAGATTAGGTGCTAGTTGTTTTTACATTATGTCTAAAAATCATTGTATTGTTGCCATACTATTTGCTATTAGATGTCTTAGTAATCAGATCATGAATTCAAGAACTCAGTGATGTGCACACTCTTGAGTAATCAGATCATGCTGTCAAGAATTCACTTCTCCATCATATTTAAATTAGCTAGTGGTTTTATTTAAATCTAAGAATCATGTTGTCTAAGACTCATTATATTGTTTTTACTTGTACATTGTTTTTGCTAATATGTTGTCTATTTAAATATAGTATGTCGCAGTGGGAGCCGAAGTACCATGGTGTGTACAAGGAGTCGACAAGGATCCCCACTTGGGAGGCTAAGATCACCATCGATGGGATTAGGCGCCGCCTTGGGACATGCCAGTCCCCCGAGGAGACGACACGTGCCTACAACTGCATGGAGACGGGACTTGATGGACCATTTCCATAGAAACACCATGGACGATGTCGTGTTTGAGGTCACTTTGATATCAGATGCTGATCTCGATAGGAGTTACGTGGTTACAGTCACCAACATAGCGACCCGAACATCTTTCAGTGGACATGACTGGATAAACTTCTTGAATGAGCATGACATGCAATACGGAGACAAGATAAAGATATTTCTCATTCATCAAGCAGCCATAATCTACTACATGTACACGCCCCCTGATAATGATATCCAACAGTAAGCTAGCTATGTAGTTGAGAACATCGTATTGTATGTCGTTTACTCTATACATGCATTCTTTTTATGCGACTTTCTTCTCAATATATGTAGAGTGGATTATAGCGAAGAAGCGTGCGGGAATTGTGGTCAACATAGTTGGCATTGCATGGACATGAAGATTACCATGCCGCTCCCTGCGAACTTTGGTGTTAGGACGGTATGTTCTCTGAAATTCATGTGGAGAATGTAAATATATATATATATATGTTCAATGAAAATCACGACTAATTGTTCTGTCCTATGATTTTACTCAGTCAGTCCCTTGCGGTGCACGACATGGCTTCATGGACCATCTCCATAGAAGCATGGATGAGGTTGCCGTGTTTAGTGTCACTTTGACGCATCATAGTCATCCCGATAGGACGTACCAAGTTAGGGTCACCAACGAGGAGACCCAAACATATTTTAGTGGTCCTAGATGGAACAGACTCCCCATCTTGTACGACGACATGCAAGAGGGATGGGAGTTCAAGCTTTTGCTCAGTCATACTTATGACATCATCTATTTCACTTGCTTTCCTCCCGACTCTTCCGACGAGGGTAAAGATGAGTGAACTCTAGATAATGTTATATGAACCAATGTCCTAGCTATATTGAATATTTGGTGGATACCGCTACCTGTGTTAATATGTATTTTGCTATCATTATCACGTATACTGTGTATTCCTGTATTCATCTGCGTATTCTGTCTATTTTTTTTCTCTGGTACATAATACTGCCGGCGAACAAATTGTATTACCCCTGACGAAGAGATGTGTGCCAGTGTTAGGGGACATTATCCCCGACGAATGGGGCTACTCGCTGGTGGTATGCGCAGTTATCGCCGGTGAATTGTGTAGTTCGCCGGTTGTAATGCATTACCGCCGGCGAACCGCAACTCGCCGGAGGTAGATGATTTTGGTGCGCCTGCGGTGAGCCTTTCCCTACTAGTGCATTGTATTTACAAATTCTACCACGTGCTAACTTGTTACAAAATATGTTGGCAACTAATGCATTATTATTTGTCAGAAGACCCTGATTATTTGGACAAAACATATCAAAGTGTGGTCTAGTTTTGAAGAACTCGTCATATAAATCTGGCGGTGAAAGCATATAATTAATCGAGCTAATAATTTAAGACAGAAACATGTTATTATTTGCGAAGTGAGCCTTTAATATGATCACATCCCTGCTTTTGTCATTGGTATCGAATTTCCACATGCAAGCAACTATGAACAACACAAAAATAAATCAGTGTTGTAAAATGTTAGATCAAAATGACAGGGCTAATAATCAATCACGTGCTAGAAATAACTCATTTTCCCATGGAAAAATATTACAAGTTGCCGAAGAGAAAGCGCTAATGAGTTGTGTCCACTTTTGGGAAATATTATTCTTATTTTCTAATTGCTGTCGTCAAGACGAAGCAACTTGGTGTTTTCGTGTGCCACCAAAGTTTATAGTTGCGCCACTACTCCTAGTGTACCCTCATGTTCCCTCGCGTTCTCACTTCTTCTGTGCTTTGTTCTTGTGGCCTCCGTGGTATGTGTAGTACTCTAAACCGCTTGAGCTGAAGTGGCATTTGCTAATGGAAATCTTTTAAATTCTAAGTCATAAACATCATGACAAAAACTAGGGTTTAAGTGAGGTTGGGAAAAAATAACATGTCCAATATGTTTTTGTAAACAACTGTCGGTAGATGCAACAACATATGTAGTTAGAATTTTTTTATTGACGTCACTCTTGAGGAGCATTTTGGTGGCTTCGTTGCCGTCCTTGGCTAGATACCTTATACCGTCCTCAAGATGATAATGCATCACCCAACCGAAAATCCAATTCCGCTCTCCTACGTAGATAAGC
This sequence comes from Avena eriantha, assembly GCA_910589775.1. NCBI lineage: Eukaryota > Viridiplantae > Streptophyta > Magnoliopsida > Poales > Poaceae > Avena > Avena eriantha. The sequence continues at coordinate 150,829,402 of OU342742.1, read as the reverse complement.
TCACTGTTTAAAAATATATTTTGAAATGTCATAAAATTTAGATTTTTTTTGCATTTAGATTCAGACCTTCTATTTTTGCACATAAGTTTCATGAAAAAGAACCATTTTTGTGTCCCGTGTGAAAAGACAAATTCGGATGTTGTACCATTATTCTTAACAATTTTTTGTGTTTTTACACAAGTCTCATAAAATGTTATTATATTTTTCACAAAAACTTGTGTGCAAAGGCCACGCTAATATTTTAATAATACATTTTTAATTATTTAGAAATAGAATATACTGTTTTAAGATTTATCAAATCTAGCACGTAGACGGTGTTGGCCACACCGAGTGAGCCAGTCGGTTTGGTCTACACCGACTTGGCCATTAGGTGCAGGCTACACCAACTGGCCACCCCAACTGCAACGATAGTGCAGCGCCCTGTCCAGATAGGGTGGCCCAAACCGACTGGGTCACTAGGTTTGGGCCACACCGACTGGACCGAGTCAGGCTAATCAGCGTAATCTGACTGCATGGTCGCGGTTACGTATATTAAACAACCATCGGTTCACACTAATTTGTCCCGCTTTTTCCTCCCATCACCGGTTCCACCACTTTGTCCCGTATATTCTTCCCGCCATTTTCTCCCGCCGATTTCTTTCGACTGCTTCTATAAAAATCCGGGCACCGATATATTTTTCATTCACCAATTTGTTCGTTCCTCCTCTTTCTCTCTCCCCTCGATTTCACAATGACTGTGCCTTGTTTGATCCCTAGGTACAGGCCAAGGAGGGAAAGTCGCGCCGCGGCTCGATTTTAAGGGCCAGACGGGGTGGCCGATAGCGACTAGCCCATCGGTGTGGCCAACCACGATTGCACGACGTGCGCGCCATCCGTTGCGCCCTATCGGCTGGTGAGCCCTCCACCAACGGTCACACGGTGTAGCCCACACCGATTGGCTCACTCGGTGTGGCTGACGACGACTATGTGCTACATCTAAAAAATCCTCAAAACGCATATTATATTTCAAAACGAATAAAAATGTATTATTAAAAATAAATTGGCCAAAGGCCGCAGCACACGCCAAATTTTCTTTCAAAATTGGAGTACTAAACGGTGTCTAGATTCATCCAGATTTTGACAAATCCGATGACGTCTATTTTGAGACGTCTAGATTCATCCAGATTTTGACAAATCCGATGACGTCTATTTTGAGACGGAGGGAGTAGTTTTTTATTTATTTTTCATACTGTAATAAGTTACCTCCATCGCCCAACCGTCTTCATAACTTCATAGAGACCACTGATTATCCGGTTTAAAAGCAGCGGCCCCACAATACTGACCAACGCCCAGCGACTAACCATGAAGGCCATGGCAGTTTCATTGATGAAGCCATGACCACTTGCAAAGACAACCGAAGAGGCTCGTAGGTAGGCAAAGACAACCGAAAGAGGCCCACCTGGAACCATGGTAGCCAATCATGAAGGCTTAGGCCTCAGGCAGAGGCTCAACTGGAGACGCCTTGGTGGCCAAACCAGGGCATATCACCGAACGGATCCTACAGGATATCGTGATTACTTTGACAAGATTGGATCTAGATATTTCTGTTAGGGTTTTGCATTACTTTGTAACCCTAACCTAACCCCCGACCGTGTATATAAGGGGGGCAGGGACGCCGATTGGAGGACAGACACAAAAGGAGATCTCTCTGATCATCTTCTTCCACTATACACCATAGGTGATAGTAGTACCGAGCTGTAACTCGACTTTACCCGAGCACACTAAGATAATCCGAAACACCACAAATAGGAATAGGGGCTTTTACCGGACATTGTTGGTCCGAGGCCTGAACTTGTATAAATCTCTGTCACAGTATTCTACCATCTGATTTCCGAGCGTGACCCCTCTGAATATAAATCCACCATCGTAAAATACCTCGACACATAGGCAAAAACAATTTCTTCCCAATCCAATGCATGCATGTCTTCAAAATCATTAAATTTAGAGATAACACTTAAAAAGTCACTGGTGAGGTTTTGTCTTAAACATTTATTTTTCCTATGATACCGTGTCTAAGATACATGTAATTGTGAAAGGCCTAATTCTTGTGGTTCAAAGCTGATCCCGATTAGCCCTTCTACGGCAGTCATTTGCCATGGCATAGAAGAATTTTTTTATTGACGTCACTCTTGAGGAGCATTTTGGTGGCTTTGTCGCCGTCCTTGGCTAGATACGTTATACCGTCCTCAAGACGATAATGCATCACCCTACGCAGATGAACTCATTGTTTAAAAATATATTTCGAAATGTCATAAAATTTAGAAAAAAGTTGCATTTACATTCAGACCTTCTATTTTTGCACATAAGTTTTCAGGAAAAGAACAAATTTTATTACCCGTGTAAAAAGACAAATTTGGAAGTTGTACCATTATTCTTAATAAATTTTTGTGTTTTTACACAAGTTTCGTAAAATGTTATTATTTTTTTCACAAAAACTTGTGTGCAACGGCCGCGCTAATTTTCTTGATAATATATTTTTAATTATTTTGAAATATAATATGCCAATTTAAGATTTATCAAATCTAGCACATTGACCAGTTTGTTTGGCCTACACCGACTTGGCCATTAGATGTATGCTACACCGACTGGCCACCCCGACTGCAATGACAGTTCAGCGCCCCGTCCAGATAGGGTGACCCAAACCGACTGTGCCATTAGGTTTGAGCCACACCGACTGGACCCAGTCGGTCTAATCATGGCAGTCTGGCTGCATACTCGAAGTTACGTAGACTAAACAATCATTGGTTTGTGCCAATTTGTCCCGCTTTTTCTTTCCATCACCGGTTCCCACACACTTTGTCCCGCATATTCCTCCCGCCACCTTGTCCCGTCTTTTCCTCCCGCCACCGGTTTCCGTCATTTTCTCTCGCCGATTTTTTTCGACTGCTTCTGTAAAAATCCGGGCACCGGTATATTTTTTCATCCATCGATTCATTCGTTCCTCCTCTTTATCTCTCCCCTCGATTCCACCATAAGTGCGCCTTGTTCGGAGCCTAGCTACAGGCCGAGGGGAAACATCGCGCCCACGGCCTGATTTATTTAAGGGCTAGACGGGGTGGCCGACTGTGACGATTGCACGGCCTGCGCGCCATCCGTTGCGTCTTATTGGCTGGTGGGCCCTCTACCAACGGTCACACCGAATAGCCCACACCGATTGGCTCACTCGGTGGCTGACCGTGACTATCTGAAAAATCCTCAAATTGCATATTATATTTTAAAATGAACAAAAATGTATTATTAAAAAAAATTGGCGAAAGGCCGCAAACGCCTTTCGTGACATCTATTTTGAGATTCCACCATAACTTAGTACTCCAATTTTTCTTTTAAAATTGGAGTACTAAACGGTGTCTAGATTCATCGAGATTTTGACAAATTCGTGACATCTATTTTGAGACGGAGGGAGTGTTAGTTTTTTGTATTTTTCATACTGTAATAAGTTACCTCCATCACCCAACCGTCTTCGTAACTTCATCAAGACCACTAAATAAGCCGCGGCCCCACAATACTGACCAACGCCCAGCTACTAATGATGAAGGTCATGTCAGTTTCATTGATGAAGCCATGACCACTTGCAAAGACTAATATACTCCACCAGGACCAGATTGCAATTCATAAAACAAGTCAACAAGTTCTTATTAAGCCCCGTACTACATCAAATCTGCCACGGACCACACACACACCGACAGAACACCATCACGCCGTCCCCATGATCCCTTCCTCCGAACCCCACGCGCACACGCACCTGATTGTACCTGACACGCCCGCGCGGGACGCGTGACCGAACTACTACTGCGACGACTCGTCGACGCCGCCGGTCGCCGCGGATGCGCGAGCCTTGAGCCAGTCGACGACGTCGCCGAAGACCTTCTCCACGTTCTCCTCGGGCTCGCCGATGATCTGGTGCCACATCCCGGGGTACATGTGCAGCGTCTTGTCCTTGCTCCCGGCTCGGCGGTGCAGCTCCTCCGCGCACGCCGGGTCACACACCGTGTCCTCGCCGCCGTGCACCACCAGCAGCGGCAGCTCCACCTCCTCGAACCGCGCCTGCAGCTCCCGGCACATCCGGAGCAGCTCCAGCGCCGTGGCGGCGCGGGGCGGGGCCGTGGTGCGGCGCGGGCTCGCCAGCGCCAGCGCGCGCTTCCACTCCACCTTGAACGACCGCCCGGGGATGTTCCCCCTGGTGAAGGCCACGTGCCACGTCGGGGCCACGGCCGCCGCCGCCCACAGCAGGTGCTCCAGCGGCCACGGCGGCATGAACCGGGGGCTCACGCCGCACATGGCGCCGTTCAGCACCGCGCCGTCGCGCCACCGCTCCTTGTCCCTCAGGTGCAGGAGCAGCGCGATGGCGCCGCCGAGGGACTCCCCGTACAGGAAGCAGGGCAGCGGCGCCGGGTAGTCGGTGCGGAAGGAGGCGAAGGCTGCTTCGCAGTCGTCGAGGACGGGGCCGATGTCCGGGATGTGGGCCTGGAGGCCCTCGGAGAAGCCGTGGCCCTGGTGGTCCACGGCGGCGACGGCGAAGCCGGCCTTGGCCAAGTGGACGGAGGTGAGCAGGACCATCCAGCTGGACTCGCCGGTGAAACCGTGGACCACCGCGATGGCGCCGAGAACGGGGACGCCGCCACCGGGCACCCAGCGCTGGGTGAAGATGCGGAGCCCCCGCGGGTTGACGAAGGTGGAAGACGAGTGCGTGACGCCGTGGTGCGCGTAGAACTCCTCGGCGGTCAGACGGCCAAAGGGGCTCCGTTCGTCGGCCTCTGCCACGGGATGCACCATGGCTTCTTCTGCTCTGATTCCTTTGTCCCACTCTCGCCTTTTTTTGGGGTGTATTCTTGGATGGAGCGAGGCTGATGGAAACAAGGCCTCTCCGCGAAATATCGTTTCAAAAGGCGCATGTACTATGTTCCGGAGTCCTCTACGCCACTAGTTTTTGTCTGAGACCCACCCAACCCACCGGTATGGGTGCCAACCATACCTGACCAACGGGCTGGTCCCATGGCACGGCACAACCCCCTAACCCTTATCGTATCGCACGACACCATCCACCACGGTACATGAAGCTAACAGACCGTGCCGTGTCGGCACATGAGCTTGGTTTTGAGGTCTAGACACAGTCTTTTAAGTAAATGGGCCGACCCGGCATGTTAGCACGTCAAATGGATCCTAGTTTGTCTATTTTTACACTATTTTAAATATAAATAATTCTAAAAATAGATAAATATATAAAAACATAAATAACAATAATAAATAAGCTTAACAGGCCATGTTGTGCCGCCACGTGGGTTTGGCCTCGAGATTCAGACATGACCCACGTGCCGTGCAGGATCTATGACGGCCAGGCACGTGCCTGCATGCCGGTCCGCCAGAGCTCGGCCCGACGGCCAGGTATGATGCCAACCGAACGGGTTCTCCATCCTAATGAAATCTTGAATTAAAGAAACTGTTGTGAACTAATGTATGCGTGCCAACAAAATTAGATAATGAACGCTCTTGATTCTACTTTTTTTGAAACAATCTTGATTTTACTTATATCATACTACACGGTGGTGTTCACAAGAGACGATGTGAGGTTTTTCCTGTCTATTTTTGGTTTTATATAATAACTATATTAAAAGCCGATGAAAGTAGATAGACGTCCGATTCAAGCTAACCCTCTCCCGACCCCCTCCTAACCCTAGGCGCCGCCGCCGCCGCTTCCCCTCGCTGCTGCCAGAGGGACCAAGGGCAAGGCCCGGGCGCCCCAAGGAGGGGTGGCGGCGGGGATCCTTCTCCCCTGGCTGGTGGTGGGCGCCAAGGCGTACGACGACGCTAGGATGACTGGCGTGGAGCTCTGGTGGTGGTGCGGTCGCATGGCCCTTGGCCAGATGTGCCTGCCCCTACATCCGATCTCCGCCGGACGGATGGTGTGGTGGTGCGGTCGGGCACTCAGGTGCCTCCTCCCGTGCACTTTCTCCGTCAATCGGATTTTGGAGGATCTCCGCAGGTCTTTTGGCGCCAGGTTGCGGTCGTGCCGGCCCAGACTGTCTACTCCTCTATCGACCTTGTTGGTGGGGAATCGGGCGGCCTAGTCCCGTGGGAAGCTGACGGGCGGCGGCGTGGGGGCCGACGATCTGCCTAATAAAGGTGGCGATCCTAAGATCCCTCTCAATCCATGATGATGTTCTGCTTGTCACCTATCGTCGGTGATCTGGCCCGAGCGCCGAGTTCCAGAGTGCTACGCTGAAGAACTCCAAATGGACGACATGCCTAGGGTTTGCCAGTTCGGATGGGCATCCATGTTTTTTATGACCGTTTGGTTTCAGAGGAAGCATTGCGAAGCTCTACAGTTTGTTGACATCGTAGGACATGTCTTTAGTCTCACGGTGAAGTCAGTCGTGGAGAAGGGCATGGAAGCTGAAGATCTGAGGACGAGTAAGAGTGGTTCGAGTCCTGGTGATGATGAGGTTTCGGCTAGGTGATTTGTGACTTGGAGCAGAGAAAGTGGCAAGTGGGGGCGACAGCACAGGAGGAATTCAGGGTCTAATCTTACAGGGTGAAAGCCCAAGGTCTGGCCATAGTTGGTTGTGCCTGGTAATGACCTTGTTGGAGGCCTTGTTTTGTGAGTTTGGACTTTCTCATGGGTGAAAACCTATGATCGATGATCAGGACGATGACGGCGCTTGTGCAATGTTTACTTCTTGGAGGCGTCGCTTTTGAAGAAGTTGGATTTCTTTGGTCTGCTGCAATAAGGAGTAGATCACTTTAGCAGGACTTTTCTTCCTTTTTGTACTTCTTTTCTAGGTTGTGTGCATTCGTAAGGCCGCTAGGGCATGCGTTGTTGCAGAGGCTGGGTATAATTGGTATCTATGTGATATTAATATACACTCTTTTCCAAAAAATATAATAAATATTCCCTCTGATTCACTAATGTTTTCAGATTTGTCTAAATTTCGATGTATTTAATCATGTTTTAGTGCTAGACACGTTCGAATCTAGAAAATCTAAGTACATTAATTTTGATTTGAGAAAGTAGGTTATTTATGCTTGTATTAATTCGTTGTGCCTTTTGCTAGTTTTGGTTTAAAAGAAGAAAAAAGGGGTACATTTCGGTTGAGAACTTGTGACAAACATTAACTTAAGGGTGAATAAGCTCGGTGAATGAGCTTAGCCTATGTTAAAATACTCTTCTCTACTCTACTAATCTAGTCTACCAAATGGTCGTAGCTGAAAATCAGTATAGTCCACTATGTGGAATTATGATGTTGGTGCTCATCGAGGTAGGACCGTAGATGTCCACCATAACACACACAAGGCGAAGCAGCGCCACGAGTCGCGCAGAATCCAGACGGCCACAAAGTCGGGCGGCGGAGCAGAGAGGAACCGGGTGTTCCTCAACTTCTCCAGTGAGCAAAAGTGGTGCGGGGCACCGTCGAACCCTCGCGGATGCTAGTGAAGGACGGAGATCGGCGCGGGTTCCCGGTGGCGGGACTCACTGAGTGGCGCGCCGATGGAGGAGCCGGTGAGGGTGTTGGGACTGGCGCGGTGCCTATCGGTAGGAGGATGAAGCTGATCGTAAAGGGAGGGAAGAGGGGCCATGACTGGAGGAAAAAATAAAACAATTGGAAACCACGAGTCTTTGTATGAAGCAATTGGAACCTATACCAAAATTATTCCATTTTCTACACCTTTTTTTTCGAACATCTAATTTATGAAACAGCTGGAACACTTGACGATTTAAATTACACGAATGAGAATTTTCTGAAAGAAATCATACATTTGTGAAACAATTGAAACCACCGAAACAATTGAAACATTTATGAAATGTGGTCCACCCCTAAACCTGGAAAAAGTGATACCTGATCTTATAGATCGATAAACTTGGACCATTTGAAACACTAGTGGACACAACATGAAAACACTTTCGATGCTTTTTTTATAAATTACTACAACTTCTATGGTCCACTTGTGGAACATAGAAAAATGCATCCAAGATTTTTTTTGAAACAGTTGGAAACTTTACCTAACCTCTATCATATAAAACAGATGGATCTTATGTCATGCATAAGGCATTACATAAAACATTAACAAAACAAGTTAAACCTATATGAAAGTACTAAACATAGATCATATAAAAAGCTTTTGAAACATCACAAATTCTTTATGATACAATTGTAACATGTATCAGACAAAATCCATCGCTGGTAGCTTTCTACAACAGCTAAATCACTTATATAAAATTGGAATATTTTTCAAACAAGTTCCACCCGGTCTCAAACACTTGTGAAACATGACCAACCACGTGGAAAAACACCAAGAAGCTCTCAAAACCATTGTTATCCTTGAGCAGGTAAAACAGTCAAACGTGAACTTAAATCCTATCACACATACACCATTGTGAAACAAGGACATAAATCGTATGAAATGCAGATTTTTTAATGAAACACATCAAACCTTCATCGAAAAATTAAACCACGATTTTTGAAACAATTGGAACCTTTATGAAAAATATCCTATAGATAATTCATTACCATTACCTTTATGGAATGAATATAAACCTTTTTGAAACAACCGGAACACATGCCGTATAAAAGTTTTCAATGGAATTTTTATAAACCAAATAGAACCCCGATTTTTTTCGAAACCCGTGTGAAATGATTCATCCCACCAAAATATTGTTGAAACTATTGGAACAACTGTGAAACATGATCAACCATTTGAATAAACACCAGAAATTTATCTAAACCATTTCCATCCTTTACTAGTTAAAATAGTGAAACCATACTCAAAACATTGACATAGACCGTAATAAATGAATGAGCGAAAACTATTTAAAACTCACCAAACCTTTATCCATCAATGGAAATAAAGAGTTTTTGTATGAAGCAATCAGAACCTTTGTGGGACATATACTAAAAATATTCAATTGTTGATTTGGTTTCGTGTTTCCTTTTTTATAAAGGTTTGAAGTTGTTTTGTCAAGGTTTAATGTGGTTTCAATTATTCATAAATGCTTGACTTGGTTTCAGTTGTTTCATAAAGGTTTGGTAGGTCCACCTATTTCATCAATGTTTAATTATTTTTCAATTCTTCATAAAGGTCAGATGTGGTTTCAATTGTTTCATAAATGATTGATGTCATTGAAACCAAATCCTGATTTCTATTTTTTCATAAATGTTTGATGTGGTTTCGATTATTTCATAAAGGTTACGGCTCTAACTATTTCATAAAGGTTTAATTAATTTTAGATGTTTCATAAAGTTTTGATGTGGTTCCAATAATTTCATAAAGGTTTTATGTGTTTTCAATTGTTTCATAAAAGGTTTGGTGGTTTTACCAAATTCAAAACCAAATAGTGGTTTCAAGTGTTTCTAAAAGGTTTGATGTGCTTCAACTTTTAATAAAGCTTTGCCGTGGTATTAATTGTTTCATAAAGTAATCGGCGGTAGTTTTTAACTTGCTTTATATCGTTTCAAAATAGTTTGAAACCTAGTGTATGTATTTCTCTTGCTTTGAGATGTTTCAAAAAAGTTTAAAGACGAGTGGACCATGTTTTATAAAGGTTCCAATTATTTTTGATATTTCCAATTGTTTCAAAAAGGTTTGAATTGTTACATAAAGTTTTTGTTAGAGCATTTTTATGTGGAACATATATCGTATGAAACAATTATAACCACATCAAGCCTTTATGAAATAATTGAAACTTCATCAAACCTTTATGACACAATTAAAACCAAGATTTGTTTGTCAACCATACAAACCTTTATTGGAACAATTGAAACCATGCTTTTTGTTTTGAATTTGGTAGAACCATCAAACCTTTATGATACAATTAAAACCACATTAAACCTTCATGACACTATTGAAACAACTTCAAACCTTTATGAAATAGGTGAACCCACCAAAATTTTATGAAATAATTGAAAATACATGAAAAATATAGGAAACAATTGAAACCACAGTTGTCAAACATTTGAAACCACATAAAACCTTTATGAAACAATTTAGAAAACATAAAATCATTTTAAAATAGGTGGAACCAATAAAACTAAAACCACATGGAGCATTTATTTAATAATTAAAACATCATTGAACTTTTATGAAACCACATCACCCTTTTCCAAACTACTGGACCACCCAAATAAATGGAACCTTTATAAAACTCGGTCCACCATTTTAAAAAATCTCAAAGAAAGTGAAACAATATCACCCATTTTTAATATATATTTAAAGACTTTAATAACAATTGAAACCACATTTAACCTTTATGGAACACTGGAAACACATCAAACCTTTACAAAATATTTGAAACCATGATTTTGGTTCCGAATCAGTTGGATCCACCAAACGTTTACGAAACAATTGAAACCACATCAAATCTTTATAAAACTGTTGATACAACATCAAAAAAATTATGAAATAAGTGGTACCACCAAACTTTTGTGAAACAATTGAAACCACATTAAGCATTTTTATGAAATAATTGAAAACACATCAATACTACAGGAACCAACTAAAACCAGATTTGTGTTACATATGAAACCACGTCAAATCTTTGTGAAACAATTGAAACAACATCAAACCTTTTCAAAATAGGTGCAACCAAAAAGATTGAAAGCACATCAAGCATTTATTTAACAATTAAAATCACATTGAACTTTTATGAAACCACATCAAACTTTTTCCAAACTATTGGAACCACCCAAACAAATGGAACCTTAATGAAACATGGTTCATCCATTTTTCATACCTTTTGAAACATCTCAAAGAAAGTAAAATAATACCTCCCAAATATATTTTGAAACACTTTGATAACAATTGAAACCACATTGAACCTTTATGGAACACCGACAACACATCAAACCTTTATAAAATAATTGAAACCATGATTTTGGTTTTGAATCTGGTGGAACCACGAAACATTTAAGAAACAATTGATACCACACCACACCTTATGAAACAATTGAAACAACATCAAATTGGCCTTTTATGAAATAAGTGGTACCACCAAACCTTTATGAAACAAATGAAACCACATAAAGGTTTATTAAACAATTGAAACCACATCAACCTTTGTGAAGCAATTGAAACCACATTTATGAGACAATTAAAACCACATCAAACCTTAATGAAACAATTGAAACGACGTCAAACATTTATGAATGAGGTGGAAACACCAAACCTTTGTGAAACAATTGAAATCGTATCAAACCTCTTTGAAACAATTGAAACCACACCAAATCTTTATGAATGAATTGAAACAACATCAAACCTTTATGTACAATTAAAAGAACATCAAACCTTTTTGAAATAGGTGGAACCGCAAAAAAGTTATAAAATAATTGAAACTACATAAAACCTTTATGAAATAGGTGGAACAACCAAAACTGACCAATGATACATTTCCTTTGTTTATTAATTGTTTCATGAGTTCCTCAATGACTTCCAATCGGCTACTCACCGGAGTCGCATCTCGATGAAGAGATAGTGCTATCAATTATTTCATAAAGGTTTTATATGGTTCCAATTGTTTCATTCAGATTTGGTGGTTCTACCTGTTTCAGAAACAATTTATGTGGTTTCAATTCTTTCATAAAGCTTTGATGTGGTTCCAATTGTTTCATAAAATATTTGGTGGTTCCACCTAATTCAAAACCAAAGCACAGTTTCATTGTTTCATAAATATTTGATGTGGTTTCAATTGTTTCATAAACGAATTGTTGATAGTTTTCAAACTTGGTTTGTCTTATTTCAAAATAGTTTGAAAATGGGTTATAGTGTTTCAATTGCTTTGAGATGTTTCCATAAAGTCTGAAAATGGGTGGATCATGTTTCATAAAGGTTCCATTTATTTTGGGTGGTTGATGACTGCAAGTGCACAGATCGATTGTAGCTAGTTTCGAAATAAGAGTATCGAACCCACATAGAGCTATTTGGTTAAAGTCTTTATGCCCCTCGTCACTATCTACCAAATGGTACTTGTAAGTTGCCTTTGATTTCGAGTAAAGGGTTTTTGAAGGTTTTGTGTTTGTGTGCAAAAAAAGTAATAAAACAAGTAATGAAAGTGTTGGAAAAGGGTGTTGGAACTCAATAAGGCTAAAGCATTGTTAGGGATTTAGCATACACCGCTAGCATGGGGTAATTAATCATAATTAGGATAATCTATTTCTTTTGTCATGACATGTGTGGAGAGAGCTTTATAATAAGATGTTCACTACAAGATTCATGGGCAGTCGCTTTCTTGAGTCAGGTAATTAGGGCTGGAATTATAACTTGAAACTCATGAGCTAAATGAGTAACTCGTGAGTTGGCTCAACTTGGCTCGAACTCGGTCTCTAACGAGTCGAGCCAAGTTTTAGATTTGAACTCGTTTATTCACCCAAGCTAAATGAGCTAATCGCAAGCTACTCGTTTAGCTTGTTAAACTCATTAAAATATAGAGTTTAATTTTTTTTAAAGATAAGTGCCATACTACGAATGTTTCTTGTAGATGTAATGGTGTAGCGCTATTATATTTTTCATTGATCTTGCCTTTCTGTTATTATGAAAGTACTATGGCTGTTCTAGCTCTTAATTAGTAGGAGAATTACTAGTTTTTCTTATATGTGCTCATATTCGCAACTTATAACAAGCTAAATGAGCTACTCACGAGCTACTCATGAGTTTAGCAAGTCGAGATGAGTTTCAAATATGAACTCGTTTTGTAAACGAGCAGAGCCGAGCTAACTCGTTAGTTGAACGAGCTTTAGCGAGTCGAGCCGAGCTGGTTCGAATCGGCTCAAATTCCAGCCCTACAGGTAATGAGGTCATCTCTAAATAACCAGTGCGATGCCTGAGAGCAGTAACTCGTATAGACCACCACAATTAATTGTTTCCCCATGGTTATCTTTATAAGCTTAGTGAATCTCTCTTATTTCCCCCTTAGACCGTGTAGGTTACAAGCCAATGCTTGTAGTCACGAAAGTAAGACTGTACATACTCCCATACATGTCCTAAGGGTATCACCCTCTCTTTTGAACCAGAGGCAAATGATATGTGATCGACTACACATACCATCTAAAGAGAGAGATCAAATATAATATCATATATCAATGGATCATGGAGCAAAGTAATAGATCATGTTTATTTCATTTCATAATAATGCTAGGGTTTCTCCATATCCCCAAGAACAAAGAGAACTACTCACACATGTAGGCCATCAATAACATCATCATATTCAAATGGATGGATGAAAGTATGAAGATAAATCTAGTGCAAACCACAATTGTATTTGGAATTACAACAAGATCTAAAGTATGAGAAAGGGGAATGATGATGGTGATGGAGGTGCATCGGTGATGACCCACAAGTATAGGGGGTGTATCCAGTATTTTCGATAAGTAAGAGTGTCGAACCCAACGAGGAGCAGAAGGTGTTGGCGAGTGGCTTGGAGCAGGAATTCTCTGTAATACTTAGCAAATGGATTTTTAGGGGTTTTTGATAATGAAGATAAATAAAGTGCGAGTAAATAAAAGACAATAATAATAAATGCAGCAAGTGGCACAATCCTTTCTTTAGCAAAGGACAAGCCGGTTGTATTACTTAAGATAACCAAACGTTCTCGAGGACACATGGGAATATCGTCAAGTGCTTTCGCTTCATATAGTTGATTAATCTTCTTTAGTTTGATAAGTGTTGTGTGGGTGAACCTATGCTAATGTACCGACCTTCCTAGGACTAATACATACTTGTGATTATACCCCTTGCAAGCATCCGCAAGTACAAGAAAGTAATTAAGATAGAAACTTAACCACAACTTTAAACTCTAAGACCCTGATGTCCCTTGTGCAAAGGTTTCCTAACGGGGGTTCAGGTTTCTGTCACTCTGGCAACCCCTACAATTAGTAGCCAAATACACAATGCATTCCCCTAGGCCCATAAAGGTGAAGTGTTATGTAGTCGACATTCACATGACACCACTAGAAGAATAACACCACAACTTAAATAACAAACTATTGAATCTTTCTCAACACAACTCCACTACTAACAACATGACTTCTCCCATGTCCTCAAGAACAAAATGAACTACTCACAAGACATCATATGGATCAAGATCAGAGATGATATAATGATAAGTAACAATCTGAACATAACAATAATTCAATGGTTCTACTCAATAGCATCAACTATAACAAGTAATCAACACCGAGAAAGTTTCCTCTAAGAACTATGCAAGATTCAACCCAATTGTTACAACGGTATGAAGTGGTGATGATGGTGCTGGTGGAGATGATGGTGGTGATGATGATGATGATCCCGATGAAGTCCAGCTTGATGGTGGTGTTGATGGTGACGATCTCCCCTCTTCAGGAAGGAATTCCCCCGGCAGAATTCTATCTATCAGAGAGATCTTTCTCTCTCTGTAGTTTTCCGCCCCGCAGAGGCAGTGGAATCTTTCTATGGTCACTCTCTAGGTATTAGGGTTTTGAGGGGATAATATACGCCAAAGGGAAGAGCTAGGAGTGGGCTAGGGTGGCCACACCACCTGGTGGCGCGGCCAGGGGTGGCCCGTGCCAGGGGGTGGTGTGGGCCCCCTGTAAATTATGATATAGAATAGTGATGCAAAATGGACGTATCAACTCCCCCCAAGCTTAGACTTCGCTTGTCCCCAAGCAAAAACTGAGCTCAGTAAACATGACCTCAGGTTTATGGAGTGAAGAGTCGATAAAGAATACGGACAAGAAGCATCACATTCATCAATACACAAATCATAATAGAAGAAAACTCACCATTATATAATTAACTTGCAATGAGTAATGGAAACACAAGTAAGGATACATAAAGTAAATAACATTTGGTAATGGCAAACTTAGCTCTTGGTCGAAGAATAGTTGACAATTTGCAGGAGTTCACACATAACGGGTTTTCAATGATAGCTTTCAAAGTAATAAACACTAAGATAAGAGCAACGTGCAAACCAAGGAACATAAGAAACATGATTGAATAAATTATCATATGAATGAATGAAACACAACAACTCAAATACTTGCTGAGATAGAAGGGAATAGGTTTACTGACTCAACTAAAAAGTAAAAGATAGGCCCTTCGTAGAGGGAAGCAGGGATTTCAAGTTTCATAAAGAGCTTCCAAAAATTATGGTACTTATTAGCTTTCAGCTCTCGTTGCCCCTATCATAGGCCTCTTTAGGTGATTAAGGTTAAAGTGATCAAATATGAGGATATGCTTGACAAGTTGTAAGTTGAAAATCTCATGTCCCTTGAATACGAGGGCTGCTCCTCTTGCTACTCAAGTTTAGTTACCGGTAAGTTCTTGTCATAGTAAGTATATGTGTATCATAGAGAACCACCAACGGGGTACCCCTTGCCCGATGATACGGAAGAATCCCCATATCAAAATGACAAGGCAAGCAGACAACGAGCATCTCAGCAAATTCTTCTTATTTACCATGAGAAAATGGTGCTTTTTTCTCTCTTTCCTCTTTTCTCATCTCTTTTTTCTTTTTCTTTTTCATTTTCTCAATATCTATCTCTTTTTTTATAAGAAGAACGCTTCATAGATTGCTCATTATGGTTACGCTGCAGGTTTCCACCATGATTAGGCATGGATTAGACCGGCGGCCCAGGCGTTTCTCTAACACACATACATAACTCCATGAACTTACAAGCTCCCCTTTCATTTCACACCGACGACATCCATAAACAAAAGAGCATGATATCAACAAGGTATAATGTACAAGTGCAATGTTGAAAGCGTTCCCCATGACATCATGGTTCTGCTAATTCACAACTTACAAAGCGCAAGCATATACGCAACATAGATGGGCACAATGGTTCAAGTTTATTAAGTGCAGGAAAGTAAAGTGTGCCATCAAGTTCGTGAGAGCTTTAATCAATAATTTTCACATAACAAGTTTAATTCGGAAGGTAGATAAAAACATGAATTTACTTGGAATAGCAATAGTGCTAATAGGTAGGTATGGTGGACATAAATGGCATAGGTTTTGGTTTAAGGATTGGATGCACGAGAAGCATTCCCTCTCACTACAGGTTTTTGGCTAGCAAGGCTGGGTAGCAAGTATAAGAGTTGAAGGATACAAACAAACATACAAGTGATAAAAACAAACATGCAATCTTCCTTGGAAGCACAAAAGGTCTTAACTAGAGAATACTAAGCTTATGAGAAACTCAAGAAAGATGATGATGAAGTTATATTTCTTTAGAGTACTTTTTATCTTTTTATTCAATCATAAAAATAGTGTTGCTACTGACTGGGCCAGGTTTGCCAAAACCAACAAAATTTACTTACTGATCGCAAAGTGATACCCATACTAACAACAAGATCAATCCTACAACAGAAATTGAAAACTAATATAAAATATGCAAAATAGTAAATGCAAGAACTTCTCATTAATATTCCATAATGGCAACTCACACCAAGGGCTACATAGATATCTAACGAGAGGAGAGACACTTCCATAATGCAAACCATCCTACATGATGACTTCTATATTCATGATATGACTCTACTAAAAAGGTAAAAAGATAGAAGATACTGATATGATACTGATGGCCCAAAATATATCGAGCTCAATGGGGAACCCCAAGAGGAAGGTATGATGAGCACAACAACAAGTTTTCCCTCAGTTATGAAACCAAGGTTATAAATCCAGTAGAAGCAAGGAAACACCCAAAGGTGTTGCTAACACCTCAGGGCGCACTACCGGTGCCAGCAGCAACGTGGACACCTGCACAACACAACCACATAACTCTGCCCCCAACTTACGATGAGGTTGTCAATCTCACCTGTTTTGCTGAAAACAGAGGATTAAACATATCGAATGGAAGAAAGTAATAGTTTGCAGAAAGTAAACACAAAACAGTAAACAGTTGATTGTAGATTGATGGTAAAAGAAAGGAACAGGGTCCATAGTTCACTAGTGGTGGCTCTCCTTAAGATAGATGACATGTTGGGTGAACAAATTACATCGGGGCAATTGACAAACATCGAGAAAGCATACAAGCATATACTACTCATCTTGACTCCTTTGAGATTCGATTGGGCATTACACCATTATACATAGACCGCCATCCAACTGCATCTATGACTAATAATCCACCTTCAGGTTATCATCCGAACCCCCTCCAGTATTAAGTTGGAACCAATGGATAATTGCATTACGAATTGCATGTAAAGTAAACAATACAATTGTTCTATGAACAAAGGATTGTTGTTTTCTCCCTAGTAGCAACAGCACATCTAGTACCTTAGAGATTTCTGTCACTTCCCCAGATTACTAGAGGCATGAACCCACTATCGAGCATAAATACTAACTCTTGGAGTGGCTAGCATTTACTTGGCCAAGATAGCTACTAACAACAGAAAGCATGCAAGATCACAAATAACAAAGACATGATAGAATCAATAATCAATTTGAAATAACATCTCAATATCCATCGGATCCCCGCAAACACAACATGTATGATTTACAAATAGATGATCTTGATCATGAACGGAGCTCACAAGTTCTAAACATGATAGCACAAAGGAGGAGAACCAACCATCTAGCTACTACATGGACCCGTAGTCTAGAGATGAATTACTCACGCATCACACCGGAGGCTTGCATGATGATGAAGAAGGCCTCCAGGGTGAATTCCCCTCTCCGGCAGGGTGCTGGGAAGAGCTTCAGATCCCTCCCGATCTAGGGATGGAGATGATGGCGGCTACAAACTCTTTCATGGAATTTTGATCGGGTATTTAGGGTTTCTGTATCAGAGGCAATATATAGGCGAAAGGAGAGGCCGAGGGGTTGCCTGGGGCGGCCAGACCACCCCCTGGCGCGGGCCAAGCCTGGCCGCGCGGCCAGGTGGTGTGGCCGGGCCCCAGCCCCTCTCCGTCTCGTATTCTAGCTCCAGGTGTCCCTCGGTGAAAAACTGACTTTGGTTTTTGTCCCGTCCATTTCCGAGAATATTCATTTTTTGACTTTCCTCAAACCAAAAACAACAGAAAACAGGCAGCTGGCACTGTGGCTCTTATTAATAGGTTAGTCCAAGAAATCATATGAAAAGTACTCCAAAGTGTGGACAGAAGATTAGAAATTAGATAAACCAAGCATGGAACATCAAAAATTATGGATACATTAGCAACGTATCAACATCCCCAAAGTTAACTCCTGCTCGTCCTCGAGTAGGTAAGTGATAAAAAGAAAGAATAATTTTTGAGGTGACATGCACCATCATAAACTTGATCAAAGTATTTGTAAAACATTGATAGCTAGGATCATAGTACTTCAATCATAACATGAAAGATAAAGTTCTAAGAATAGGGCAAAGAAACTATGTTGCAACATGAAAAGGCATAAACAAAAGATTCATGAATAACAATGCTTTGTAAGATGTTTGTTTGTTTCACATAAAGAAAACATAGCATAGTGGCATTCAGCTTGTCCCTCATAGAGTAGCAAACATAAATGCATATGACACCTTCAAAGTTCATAAGAGTGACTAGATACAAATAGTTTAAACAAGCAATATCAAAGCTATGCATCAATATACAAGTCTTGGGACAATGCACATAGAACTAAGAATGGCCACTATGCTCTCAAAGTAGGTGCATAAAGATAGAAGGTGGAGACTCAACATAAAAGTAAAAGAAAGGCCTTCATAGAAGGAAGTAGGGATTGAAGTCTCATAAAGATCTTCCAAAAATTATGGTACTTATTAGCTTTCAGCTCTCATTGCCCCTATCATAAGCATCTTGAAGGTGATTAAGGTTAAAGTGACACAAATAAAAGGATATGCTTGACAAGTTATAAGCCGAAATCTCATGCACCTTACTTACGAAGACCGAACCTCATGCTACTCAACTTTAGTCACAACTAAGCTCTTGTCATTGTAAGTACATATGTATCATAGAGAACCGCCAATGGGGTACCCTTGCACATGATACAAGAGCTATCCCATAATCAAAATGACAAGGCAACAAGACAATGAGCATCTCAGCGATCTTTTTATTTGCTATTTGCATAGGTTTTTATTGAGGATGCTTCATAGAGTGCTCATTATGGTTATGCTGCAAGTTTCCACCATGATTAGGCATGGCTTAGGCTAGCGGCCCAGGTGTTTATCTAACACACATACAAACTCCATGATCTTACAAGTTCCCCTTTTATTTCACACCACCAGGATCCATAAGCAAAAGAACATGATATCAACGGGGTACAAAGTACATGTGCAATGTTGAAAGCATTCCCCATGATACATGGTTCTGCTAACTTCAACTTATAAAGCGCAAGCATATACGCAACAAAGATGGACGCAATGGTCCAAGTTTATTAAATGCATGAAAAGTAAAGTGTGCCATCAAGTTCGTGAGAGCTTTAATCACTAGTTTTCACATAACAAGTTTATTCAGAAGGTAGATTAAAACATGAATATACTTGGAATAGCATATGCTAATATGTAGGTATGGTGGACTCTTTGGAATAACTTGGTTTTAGGAGTTGGATGCATGAGTGGAACTCATACTTGGTTACAGAGGCTAGCAAAAGACTGGGAGTGACCAAATAAGAGAGCAATAATGGCCATAATCATGCAGAGCGACAAAACATCATTAATCAAAGCATAAAGTGATACTACAAGTTGAAAACTAAAGGATCATAACGGATATGGTGACTTGGGATAGTCATAACATGGTGTGAGCATGTGCCAAGTCAACCCAAATAAAGCATCAAAGGAGAATACCACAATACTATGCTTTAATATGCTAAAACAACGCATGATTCTTCCAAGGCACATTAAGCAATCTCAGTTGTTTATAACATGTCATGCTACAGCAAAGAATACTAAGAATAAAGCGAAAACAATATCAAGCATGGCATGACAAAGCATAGGCCACAGTCAAAAACAAGCTCTCTTTACCACTTAAGCATGAACTTTCCTACTCTTTTCCAATCCAAACCAAACTATTTGAAAACCAATGTATGAAAGAGGGGGCCCAACCAATTTATTCAGCAAACTAAGCAAACCAAGCAAACGAAAACCAAAAAAAAAAGAAGACGCTCCAAGAACAACACAACTGTGCATGAAACAATAATAATGAAGTGTTTGGAAGAAACCTAGAATTTTTATTGATGAAACGCATCCCCAAGATTTGAAGCTTGTACTCTTTGGATATTTCTGGAGGTGACACGCGTGGCATCCCCAAGCTTGAGCGTTAGTCCATCCTTCATCTCATTACTCATTCCTTCCATACACCTGGAATTTTTCCTTCATACAAAACTTCACACAATCTTTATTAGCAACATTAGTGCACTCAAGATAATAGGTCTTTAGGTTCAGTTCCAACACCAATAAAACTTCCATTAAAACACAAGATACTGTAGCACTTCCCTCAAAAAGCTCAATTCCCCAAAAGAACTAAAAAAGGAACCAAGAAGAAGCAAATGCAAATAAAGGCAGAAATCTGTCAAAACAAACCAGCAGGTAAAGACGAATTTTTTCGAAGACCTTATGTTGCTCAAATCAAAAAGTGTTGAACTAACGAAAGTTAGATAACAATCTGGGGCAGAAGCACAAATATTAACGGCTCAAAACGACGTATAGAGATTTTACACGAATGTTTGTGGTGAAGCACAAAAATCTGTTTCGGGACAGCAACTTTCCCAATCATTACTTCTCTCTCATTAGAGGTTACTCTTGGCACAAAAAGCAAATAAAAAGGATAAGGCGGTGAATCATCGAATTTTTTTGAGTTATCTCCCAATAAGTACTTTTCTTTAACGCCTTTAAGTTTGGCATAAGAAGCTAGAAAAAGAATCAAGTGTTCTCAGATGAAGAAGCATTAAGATTGATACCAGAAATATCTTCAACAAGGAAAGGTATATCATCAGAATAAGTTCTAGAGGATCCTCTCTCAATACTCTTGGGTTCACTATTTTCATCAAACGGCTTTTCATGAACAATCCAATCAAGATTCTTTTCAATGGCTTCATGCATTGCTACAAGTTTTAAAGGTATTGGTATCTTAATTTCCTCCCCATTAGGTTCGGTTTTGTTCATCTTTTCTCATGTACCAACAACATATACACATGAGACTAGCATATTAAAATGTTCAAAGACTTTTCTTGCTTCCTTGACAACATCATATAATTCCTTAAGCAAAGTTTCTAGAATAAAATCCCTCTTTTCAGGGTCCTCAATTTTTTTCAGTTTAAGAAACATTACTTGCATTAAGGGGTTAAGGTTAACAAACCTAGCTTCCAACATGTGAACTAAAGAAGCTACAGCAATTTCATAGTTTGGAGCAAGTTCTGCAAGGGATCTATCCTCAATATCCTCATGTTTACTAACATGGCTAAAGAATTCTTCAATATTTTATTTTCCAATTATAGAACCACTACCTATTGAAAGGTCTTTCAAAGTGAATTTGGGGATCAACATGGTGAGCTAAGAAAGAGGTAACAACTATAGAAATACTTAATTTGTTTTGTTTTTTTATAAAGAAAGCAAACTAGTAAAACTATTTTTTGTGTGTTTTTGATAAAGAACCAAGCAAACAAAGCAAAAAGTAAACTAAGCAAAACAAAAATAACAAAGTAAAGAGATTGGTTATGAGGGTCTCCCCTTGTGAAGATGTCCTTGACTACCCTGCAACGGCGCCAGAAAAAGAGCTTGATGGCCCAAAATATATCGAGCTCGTTGGGGAACCCCAAGAGGAAGGTGTGATGAGCATAGCAGCAAGTTTTCCCTCAGTTATGATACCAAGGTTATCAATCCAGTAGGAGCAAGGAAACACCCCAAAGGTGTTGCTAACTGAACTTTGGCAGGGTGCTGTTGGGTCTGCAGCATAGAAAACAAAAAATTTCCTACGGTGTGAACTACACGCCAAGATCTATCTACTAGGTACAAAGTAACGGGTGGACATACATCCAACGAGAACTTACCCTCAAAGACAACGAGTTTTGTTAACGAGTAGGAACTCGTGGTTGATGTAGTCGTACACTTGCCGATCTCAAGATCGTGAGGAAGTCCGAATGCCGCAACTCAGCAGCGCATCCGCACTCGCACACACGTTCAACCCACCGGACAACCTCCACCTCCTCGCTCCAGTGATCCAGCAGAAGCAGCAACTCCTTCCAGATGAAATGCCACCGGGAACATGTATCTCGCTAATCCGAGACCATGGGGGAATAATTCTAGAGGGGGAGAGAGATCCTTCACAAGGAGGTGTGTGGATGAAGGAGGGAATGGGTGGCCTTTAATAGGAGGAGGGGGTGCCCCCTCTCTCCATGGCCGGCGCATGGGGGGGGGGGGGTGACCCCTCACCTCCCCCATTCATGTGGTGGTAAACCCTCCACATTAAAATGCCTCTTCACATTACCTTTTAAAGTCTCCACTTTAAATGCATTAAAATTCTCCAAGTTTAATGCTCTCTCATTTAATAAAACTATTTTTATTAAATTTATTCAGAATTTTATTAATTACTTTAATTAACAAACATTCACATATATCCCCTTGCAATATTTCAATATCACATGCAGAACCACTTTCTACAATTTCACCCGAAACAATTTCCGGTTTCTATTGAAACAATTCCTGCGCTTTGCAATTCTTTCGTCTGAAACATATGTGCTCCAAAATGGTGTCCGGTAACTCTTAAGTGTGCCACCATACGGTTCGCAAATAATGCAGACATGATCGAGACCCTTCTCCGATCAATAATCAGCAACGGGACCTGGAGATCCGTACTGACTCCTACACATTCAACGAGGACTTCTATGATCGTGCGAACCTTTAACGCTTGTAACTAAATCCCTTTGTCTCTCCATATATTACATGTCCGAGATTCGATCATCGGTATCTCCATACCTAGTTTGATCTCGTTAGCGACATGCACTCTTTTCTCGTTCCCGTGATATAACATTCTAGTGATCACATCACTTGCTTGCAAGCTATCTCAATGTGATATCACCGAGAGGGCCCATAGTATATCTATCCGTCATCGGGACTGACAAATTCCACTCTTGATCCATGAGCCTCAAGATAACACCTTCGTAGTACTGAACCCATCTTTATAGTCACCCTATTACAGTGTGACGTTTGATGTTATCAAGATACTCTTCCAGTGTTAGCAATTAACATGATCTCATGGTCTAAGGATAAAGATTACTTCATATGATGTTATAGCAATATAAACATAATGACTTGATCGTAATGCTATACTTCGGATGAATGTTCATCACATCATTCCACCAATGGTGTGACCTTGTTATTAACAACATCCAATGTCCATGATCAGGAAACCTTGATCATCTTGTTAATCAACAAGCTAGTCTATAAGAGAGGCATAACTAGGAACCCTTTTTGTTTATTAAACACACATGTATTGATGTTTCCGATCAATACAATTCTAGAATGTAAAATAAACATCTATCATATATAAGGAATACATAATAACAACTTTATTATTGCCTCTCAGGGCATATTTCCTTCAGTCTCCCACTTGCACTAGAGACAATAATCTAGTTCACATAGTGATAAATCTAACACCCATGGAGTTCTAGTGTTGATCATTTTTTCCCTAGGGAGAACTTTAGTCAATGGATCTGCTACATTTAGGTCCGTGTGTACTTTACAAATCTTTATATCTCCATCCTTGACATGCTTGCGGATGGAGTGAAACCGGCGCTTAATATGCTTGGAATTCTTGTGAGACCTCGGTTCCTTTGCGTTGGCTATGGCTCCATTGTTGTCACAATAGATCACCATCGGGTCCAATGCATTGGGAACCACACCTAGTTCCGTAATGAACTCTTTCATCCAAACCGCTTCCTGCACCGCTTCTGAAGCAACAACATATTCCGCCTCCGTCATTGATCCAGCCACTACAGGTTGTTTGGAACTCCTCCAACTAAGTGCTGCTCCGTTCAAGAGAAATACGTATCCGGATTGAGACTTAGAGTCATCCAGATCGGTGTCAAAGCTAGCATCGACATAATACTTAGCGACTAGCTCATCTTCACCTCCGTATATAAGAAACATATCCCTAGTTCTTCTCAAGTACTTGAGGATGTTCTTTACCGCTATCCAGTGTTCCAAACCTGGATCAGATTGGTACCTACTAGTCAAACTAATAGTGCCACATCCGGTCTTGTACATAGCATGGCATACATAATAGAGCCTATGGCCGAGGCATAGGGGATCTTATCCATCATCTCTCTTTCTTCCGCCATAGCCGGACTTTGAGTCTTACTCAATGTCTTGCCTTGCAACATAGGTAAGAAACCCTTCTTACTTTCGTCCATATTAAACTTCTTTAATATCTTATCAAGGTATGTACTCTGCGATAGCCCAATTAGGCGCCTTGATCTATCTCTATAGATTTTAATGCCTAATATATATGATGCTTCACCAAGGTATTTCATCAAAAATTTGCTGTTTAAATAACTTTTAACACGGTTTAAAAGATCTATATCATTTCCAATCAATAATATGTCATGCACATATAATATCAGAAATGCCACATTGCTCCCACTCACTTTCTTGTAAATACAAGCCTCTCCTTAAGTTTGGACAAATCCAAACTCTTTGATCACCTCATCAAAGCGGAGATTCCAACTCCGGGATGCTTGCTGCAGTCCATAGATGGATCACTGAAGTTTGCATACCTTATTAGCATCCTTAGGATCGACAAAACCCTTAGGTTGTATCATATACAACTCTTCTTAAATATTACCATTGAGGAACGCAGTTTTGACATCCATCTGCCATATTTCATAATCGAAATATGCAGCAATTGCTAACATAATCCTAACCGACTTAAGCATCGCTATGGGAGAGAATGTCTCATCGTAGTCAACTCCTTGAATTTGTCGAAACCCCTTTGCGACAATTCGAGCCTTATAGATGGTCACATTACCATCAGCATTAGTTTTTCTTTTGAATATCCATTTATTCTCAACGGCCTTTCGATCGTGAGGTAAGTCCACCAAGGTCCAAACTTGGTTCTCGTACATGGATTCCATCTCGGATTTCATGGCTTCTAGCCATTTGTTGGAATCCGGGCTCATCATCGCTTCTTCATACGTCGCAGGGTCATCCATTTCATCAACCATGAAATTCACAACAGGATTGCCGTACAGTTCAGGAGCTGCACGTGTCCTGCTTGACCTGCGAGGTTCGGTAGTTTCCTCTTTCGGAGTTTCATGATCAATATCATTAGCTCTCTCTTCATCAGGTGAAGTCAACTCCAAAACAACTTCCGGTGCTGCGCCACTCACCATTTCATGAAGAGAAGGTTCAATAACCTCTTTGAGTTCTACCTTCCGACTACTCACACCTTTCACGAGAAACTCCTTCTCAAGAAAGGATCCATTCTTGGCAACAAAAACCTTGCCCTCGGATCTGTGATAGAAGGTATACCCAATCGTTTCCTTAGGGTACCTATGAAGACACATTTTTCCGCTTTGGGTTCGAGTTTATCCGGTTGAAGTTTCTTCACATAAACATCGCATCCCCAAACTTTAAGAAATGACAGCTTAGGGTTGTTTCCAAACCATAATTCATACGGTGTCGTTTCAACAGATTTAGATGGTGCCCGATTTAAAGTGAATGCAGCTATTTCCAGTGCATAACCCCAAAATGACAGAGGCAAGTCAGTCAGAGACATCATAGATCGAACCATATCCAATAAGGTACGATGACGACGTTCCGACACACCATTACGCTGTGGTGTTCTGGCAGGCGTGAGTTGTGAAACTATTCCACACTCTTTCATGTGTGTGCTAAACTCGTAACTTAGATACTCTCCTCCACGGTCAGACCGTAGAAATTTAATCTTTCTATTACGATGATTTTCCACTTCATTCTGAAATTCTTTGAACTTTTCAAAAGTTTCAGACTTGTGTTTCATCAAATAGATATACCCATATCTACTCAAATCATCCGTGAAAGTAACAAAATAACGATATCCACCTCGCGCCGACACACTCATTGGTCCACACACATCAGTATGTATGATTTCCAATAGATCTGTCGCCCGTTCCATTGAACCGGAAAACGGCGTTCTAGTCATCTTGCCCATAAGGCATGGCTCACATGTATCAAATGATTCAAAATCAAGTGATTCCAAAAGTCCATCAGAATGGAGTTTCTTCATGCGTTTAACGCCAATATGACCTAGACGGTAGTGCCACATATATGCAGATATATCATTATCAAGTTTAATCTTTTTAGCATTAACATTATGAATGTGCGTAATATTACTATCGAGGTCTATCAGAAATAAACCATTCAACATAGGTGCATGACCATAAAAGATATCATTCTTATAAATCGAACAACCATTGTTTTTAGATTTAAATGAATGACCACTTTGCATCAAACACGATCCAGATACAATGTTCATGCTCAGTGTAGGCACCAAATAACAATTATTTAGGTTTATAACTAATCCCGATGGCAAATGGAGAGGTAGCGTCCCGACGGCGATCACATCAACTTTTTATCCATTGCCGACCCGCATCCTGACCTCATCCCTTGCTAGTTGTCGCTTGTTCCATAGTCCCTGAACCGAGTTACATATATTAGCAACGGATCCTGTATCAAATACCTAGGTGCTACTGGGAGTACTAGTCAAGTACACATCAATAACATGTATATCACATATACCTTTGTTTGCCTTGCCGGACTTCTTGTCCGCCAAATACTTGTGGCAGTTGCGCTTCCAATGGCCAGTCCCCTTACAATAGTAGCACTCGGTGTCAGACTTAGGGCCAGCTCGGGGTTTCTTTTCAGGCGTGGCAACAAATTTGCCACCCTTCTTTCCCTTTTGCTTGCCTTTCTTGTCTTTCTTGAAACCGGTGGTCCTATTGATCATCAACACTTGATGTTCTTTCCTAATCTCCACTTCTGCAGAATTAAGCATTGACAAAAGCTCGGGAAGAGACTTCTTCATGCCCTGCATATTATAGTTCATCACAAAGCTCTTGTAGCTAGGTGGCAGATGAAAGGGAAATGGACGTCGCCTAGAGGGGGGGTGAATAGGCGTTTTAAAATAATTACGGTTTAGGCTCTAATAAATGCGGAATAAAACTTAACGTTTAATTTATCAAGCCAAAACCTATATCCACTTGTTTCACAAAGTGCACCAACAACCTATGCTAATAAATATAAACAACAAGGTGATAGCAAGATATAGTACTTCAAGCACGAAGGCTATCACAAAGTAAATTGCATAGGTAAAGGGGTTCGGTTGAGAGATAACCGATGGACGCGGAGACGATGATTTGTTTCCCGAAGTTCACTTCCAAAGAAGCTACGTCTCCGTTGGAGAGGTGCGGGGGGGCAATGAACTTCGAACGCCACAAATGACTCACCTCGAGGTGTGGTGGCTCGATGCTCACCCAACGCCACACAAGGCCTCACCAAGGATGCAAAGTCACGCAACTCACCGACGCCACAAAAGGCTCACCCTATTCTCCCGTGAGCTCGCCACAAAGGCCTACTCACGTTCCACTATGGGACACTTGAGGGCGGCCACCGAACCCTTACAAGGCTTGGGCAATCTCCACAACTCAATTGGAGGGCTCCCAAGAAACGCCACAAAGGCTCTACAATGCCACAAAAGGCCAACAAGCTTGGGGAACCTCCACAACTCAATCGGAGCCCCAAGAACAATGCCACAAAGGCTACAAAGCCACAAAAGGCAACAAGACCACAAAAGGTCAACAATCCAACCACACAACCGTCTAGGGTTCCAAGAACCCAAGAGAAACAAGCCCAAGGGCTTGAACTCGCCAAATCTCCGAGGAGAACTCAAACCTATGCACCAAATGCAAGAGGCAAGTCCTTCTCTCTCAAATTCCACCAAAGCTACAAAAGCTATTGGGGGAATAAGGGAGGAAGAACACAAGAGGAGAACACAAAACTCTCCAAGATCTAGATCCCAAGGATTCCTTCACAAAGAAGGGATTTGGCTTGGTGGGGCTTGTAGATCTAGGTCTCCTCTCTCAAATCCCTCAAAAAGATGCAAGAATCATAGGAGGGGAAAGGGGAGAGGGCAAGCTCTTCAAGGTCAACAATGGAGGAGAGAGAAAGCCAAAAACCAAGAAAGAGCAAGATAGGGGCGAAGGGGAAAGGGGAGCTCCTTTTAAAGGGCTCCCGGATCTGCCCGTTACCCACAGAAACGCGCACGGCCGGTAGTACCGGTGGGTGGCCGGTACTACCGGTGGCACCCAGCCAACGGTCAGAAAACAACGAGGCAAAGATCAAAAACGCGAGCTTGGCAGGAACTACCGCTGCTTGGCCGAAACTACCGGTGGCAAGAATATCCTAGCGGTACTACCGCCTGAAAATCCGATCCAAGTTCCGTCAAATAGCGCTAACCAGGCAGAGAGGGTACTGAACTAAAATTTGGGTTGCCGGAAGTTGGGCCGGAATTAACACCGGTACTACCGGCAGCATTTCTGCCCGAGCGGTACTTCCGGCGTCTGGCCGGTACTACCGGTGGCCCACCGGAACTACCGGTCAGGCAAAAACTTCAGAACCAGAACTGCCACAACTTTTGCATCCGAACTCCAAACGATATGAAACCAATTTTTTTGGAAATATAACGACGTGTAGAATCCAACAAAGGGAGAAAATACCATGAATATATATATGTGAGATACCTCCCAAGGTGTGGAGCCGGAAAACCCGCAAGATCAAAAACTCAATAAGATATGCAAGGGAAATCCGTTTTGGTTGAACTAGTGCTTGTTATGAAGATAAATACAAGCTCTAGATCCTCACATGGACAAGAACTAAACAACAACCAAGAAATATGATGCTATGTATGCAAAGGTTTGAGCTCTCATCGAAAGATACGAACGAGTCACCCACTCGAGAGCCCCTCTTGATAGAACGGTTATCTATCCTAAACCCGGTCTCCCAACACTACAAGAACACTACAAGAGACCGGTAAAAAGGAAACCCTATCAAGACCATACCTTTGCCTTGAGCATCCCACTTGAGCTTGATGTAGAGGATCTTGTCACCTTCAAGATGGAACATCTTTCTTGATTGCACTTGTTTGCACTTGCTTGATGAAGTCTTGAGACATGCCCCCCCATACACCATGGGGAAGCATCTTCTTCGAACTTGTCTTCATCATTCTCTTGAGCTTGCACAACAAATCTTGACGATGTCTTGAAGATAGCCATGCGGAACTCCATCTTCTTCTTCTTCTTCAAGACATACTTGATCTTCTTCTTCTACTTGATTCCAATAGGCACAAAGCCCTTGGACGATGCTTCTTCTTTTTCATCCTTGAAACCAACACATGGTCCAAGCGATGCCAATGGACAAACCTACAAGTGAAACTCAATTGCACATTAGTCCATAGGGATTGTCATTAATTACCAAAACCACACATGGGGGCATACATGCCCTTTCAGTAGAGATTGGAGAACACGATGTATGCCTAAGTCAATGGGAATCGTTATTCCCAAGGACACAAGCTTATCGGCGTACCCAGACATTTTGAGTACGTGCTCACTAACGGAGCTATTTTCCTCCATCATGCAGCTAAAGAACTTTTCAGTAGCATTATAACTCTCTACGGCAGCATGGGTATCGAAAATCATTTTCAATTCTCCCATGGTATCAAAGGCATTGCCATTTTCGAAATGCTTTTGAAGTTCTGGCTCTAGCCCATACAGTATGCCGCAATGAACTAAGTTGTGGTCCTCCTGACGAGTGACATAGACATTCTTTTCCTCGTCAGGGGCATCAGGAGCTGGTGGGGGGGCCTAGCGGCGCATCTAGCACATATTGCTTTTGTGCAGCAGTGAGGATAATCCTCAAATTCATAGCCCAGTTGGTGAAGTTGCTACCATTCGTAGCAAGTTTCTCTTTCTCCATGAACACATTGAAATTAAAAGCAGGTGGTGCCATCTACAACAGAATTTGTAAAGTTTACTTAGACTAAGTTTATGATAGATTGAGTTCAACTAATCCAAATTACTAATGAACTCCCACGCAAAAACGACATCCCTCGTGTCCTTTTGGTGATTACATGAACCAAATCCACTACACCAAGTCCGATCATCACGTGAGTTGATGTAGCTTCAAAGGCGAGCATCTATATGGGCATCATATCAACTATATGACTCATGCTTAACCTTTCGGTCCGTGTTCCGAGGCCATGTTTGTACATGCTAGGCTCGCCAAGTAAGAACCTTAGTATTTGCATGTGTAAAACTGTCTTACACCCGTTCCTATGAAAGCGTAGATTTGAGTACACCCGATCATCACGTGATGTCTCGAAACACGATCCACAGAATGGTGCATACTTATGGAAGAACACATTTTTATCTTGATATCTAAATGAGGGATCATCTTACAATGCTACCAAATGCGCCAAACTAGCAGTATAAGATGCTAACATCTAATGTGTAAAGTGAGATGATATGGTCCATGCATTTGATCTCTATCACTTGCATCGTGGCATGATCTCTATCATTCCTTTGTGTGTAAGGCCAAGGTCTATGGAACTTACACGTTGAGTGTGTTGTAAGAGTATATCATACATCTACTTACAACAATACCATATCAATACACTAGCCCAGCAATGATCTAAACTAGATGCCTCTAATTTATCAATTGCAAGTTTTACGTGGCTTAGGGCTTTCGGAGATAGAACCGTTCTCACCTACGAACATGAACCACAACGAGGATAACCAAGTTATTAGCAAATCGTTGTAAATCAGATATTGACTATAGTAGGAGAGACAGACACCCTCCAGCCACTTATGCAAAACAAGTTGCATGTCAGTCGTGGAACCGGACTCATGTACGATGACATGTAAGGTTGGTCCGGGCCGCTTCATCCCACTATGCCACCAATATCCAAAATAAATAGAAGATGCAATAACATGATCATCATCGCCCACATATAAACATATGTGTTCTACCCGTGCAAAGCACCTACGCATAGATCAGGTTCTGATACCACTGTTGGGTCCGCAGCATAGAGAACAAAAAATTTCCTACGGTGTGAACTACACGCCAAGATCTATCTACTAGGTACAAAGCAACGGGTGGACATACATCCAACGAGAACTTAACCTCGAAAACAACGAGTTTTGTTAACGAGTAGGAACTCGTGGTTGATGTAGTCGTACACTTGCCGATCTCAAGATCGTGAGGAAGTCCGAGCGCCGCAACTCAGCAGCGCATCCGCACTCGCACACACGTTCAAGCCATAGGACAACCTCCACCTCCTCGCTCCAGCGATCCAGCGGAAGCAGCAACTCCTTCCAGATGAAATGCCACCGGGAACATGTATCTTGCTAATCTGAGACCATGGGGGAGTAATTCTAGAGGGGGAGAGAGATCCTTCACGAGGAGGTGTGAGGAAGAAGGAGTGAGAGGGGGGCCTTTTATAGGAGGAGGGGAGTGCCCCTATCTCCATGGCCGGTGCATGGGGGGGTGACCCCTCACCTCCCCCATTCATGTGGTGGTAACCCCTCCACATTAAAATGCCTCTTCACATTCCCTTTTAAAGTCTCCACTTTAAATGCATTAAAATTCTCCAAGTTTAATGCTCTCTCATTTAATAAAACTCTTTTTATTAAATTTATTCAGAATTTTGTTAATTACTTTAATTAACAAACATTCACATATAGCCCCTTGCAATATTTCAATATCACATGCAGAACCACTTTCTCCAATTTCACCCGAAACAATTTCCGGTTTCTATTGAAACAATTCCTGCGCTTTGCAATTCTTTCGTCTGAAACATATGTGCTCCAAAATGGTGTCCGATAACTCTTAAGTGCGCCACCCTATGTTTTGCGAATAATGCAAACATGATCGAGACCCTTCTCCGATCAATAATCAGCAGCGGGACCTGAAGATCCATACTGACTCCTACACATTCAACGATGACTTCTGTGATCGTGAGAACCTTTAACGCCTGTAACTAAATCCATTTGTCTCTCGATATATTACATGCCCGAGATTCGATCATCGGTATCTCCATACCTAGTTTGATCTCGTTACCGACATGCACTCTTTTCTCGTTCCCGTGATATAACATTCTAGTGATCACATCACTTGCTTGCAAGCTATCTCAATGTGATATCACCGAGAGGGCCTAGAGTATATCTATCCGTCATCGGGACTGACAAATTCCACTCTTGATCCATGAGCCTCAACATAACACCTTCGTAGTACTGAACCCATCTTTATAGTCACCCTGTTACGGTGTGACGTTTGATGTTATCAAGATACTCTTCCGGTGTTAGCAATTAACATGATCTCATGGTGTAAGGATAAAGATTACTTCGTATGATGTTATAGCAATATAAACATAATGACTTGATCGTAATGCTATACTTCGGATGAATGTTCATCACATCATTCCACCAATGGTGTGACCTTGTTATTAACAACATCCAATGTCCATGATCAGGAAACCTTGATCATCTTGTTAATCAACAAGCTAGTCTATAAGAGAGGCATAACTAGGAACCCTTTTTGTTTATTAAACACACATGTATTGATGTTTTCGATCAATACAATTCTAGCATGTAAAATAAACATCTATCATATATAAGGAATACATAATAACAACTTTATTATTGCCTCTCATGGCATATTTCCTTCAGGCGCACTACCGGTGCCAGCAGCAACGTGGAGACCTGCACAACACAACCACAGAACTCTGCCCCCAACTTACGATGATGTTGTCAATCTCACCAGTTTTGCTGAAAACAAAGGATTAAACGTATCGAATGGAAGAAAGTAATAGTGTGTAGAAAGTAAACACAAAACAGTAAACAATTGATTATAGATTGATGGTAAAAGAAAGGACCGGGGTCCATAGTTCACTAGTGGTGGCTCTCCATAAGATAGAGGACATGTTGGGTGAACAAATTACATCGGGGCAATTGACAAACATCGAGAAAGCATACAAGCATATACTACTCATCTTGACTCCTTTGAGATTCGATTGGGCGTTACAACATTATACATAGACCGCCATCCAACTGTATCTATGAATAATAATCCACCTTCAGGTTATCATCCGAACCCCCTCCAGTATTAAGTTGCAAGCAACAGATTATTGCATTACGAATTGCGTGTAAAGTAAACAATACGATTGGTCTATGAACAAAGGATTGTTGTTTTCTCCCTAGTAGCAACATCACATCTAGTACCTTAGAGATTTCTGTCACTTCCCCAGATTACTAGAGGCATAAACCCACTATCGAGCATAAATACTAACTCTTGGAGTTGCTAGCATCTACTTGGCCAAGATAGCTACTAACAACGGAAAGCATGCAAGATCACAAATAACAAAGACATGATATAATCAATAATCAATCTGAAATAGAATCTCAATATCCATCGGATCCCCACAAACACAACATGTATGATTTACAAATAGATGATCTTGATCATGAACGGAGCTCACAAGATCTAAACATGATAGCACAAAGGAGGAGAACTAGCCATCTAGCTACTACATGGACCCGTAGTCCAAAGATGAACTACTCACGCATCACACCGGAGGCTTGCATGATGATGAAGGCCTTGATGGCTCTATGTATGGCGCCTAGAAAAGTGCTGGTGCGTGGTTGATGTAGAGCTTGTTGGGAACCCCAAGAGGAAGGTATGATGAGCACAGCAGCAAGTTTCCCTCAGTTATGAAACTAAGGTTTAATCGAACCAGTGGGAGCAAGGAAACACCCCAAAGGTGTTACTAGCTGAGCTTTGGCAGGGCGCACTACCGATGCTAGTAGCAACATGGAGACCTGCACAACACAACCACAGAACTTCGTCCCCAACTTGCGATGAGGTTGTCAATCTCACCATGTTTTGCGGAAAACAAAGGATTAAACGTATCGAATGGAAAGAAGTAAAAGTTTGCAGAAATTAACACAAAGAAGTAAATTTTTTATAGATTGTATGTAAAGAAAAGGACCGGGATCCATAGTTCACTAGAGGTGGCTCTCCTTAAGATAGATAACATGCCGGGTGAACAAATTATAGCGGGGAAATTGACAAACATCGAGAAAGCAATACATGCATATACTAATCATCTTGACTCCTTTGAGACTTGATTGGGCATTACAACATTATACATAGACCGCCATCCAACTTCATCTATGACTAATAATCCACCTTCAGGTTATCATCCGAACCCCCTCCAGTATTAAGTTGCAAGCAACAGATTATTGCTTTACGAACTGCGTGTAAAGTAAACAATACGATTGTTCTATGAATAAAGGATTGTTGTTTTCTCCCTAGTAGCAACAGCACATCTTGTACCTTAGAGATTTCTGTCACTTCCCCAGATTACCAGAGGCTTGAACCCACTATCGAGCATAAATACTAACTCTTGGAGTTGCTAGCATCTACTTGGCCAAGATAGATACTAACAACGGAAAGCATGCAAGGTCACAAATAACAAAGACATGATAGAATCAATAATCAATCTGAAATAGCATCTCAATATCCATCGGATCCGCGCAAACACAACATGTATGAATTAGAAATAGATGATCTTGATCATGAGTGGAGCTCACAAGATCTAGACATGAAAGCACAAAGGAGGAGAACCAACCATCTAGCTACTACATGGATCCGTAGTCCAAGGATGAACTACTCACGCATCACACCGGAGGATTGCATGGTGATGAAGAAGGCCTCCAGGGTGAATTCCCCTCTCCGGCAATGTGCCAGGAAGAGCTTCAGATCCCTCTCGATCTAGGGATGGAGATGACGGCGGCTACAGACGCTTTCGTGGATCTTTGATCAGGCCCTTAGGGTTTACGTCCTGAGGGCATCTTATAGGCGGAAGGGGAGGCCGAGGGGGTGCCAGGGGTGGCCTCACCACCCCCGGGCGCGGGCCAGGCTGGGTCGCGCGGCCAGGTGGTGTGGTGGCCCCCTGGCCCTCCCCGTCTCATATTCTGGCATCTGATGACTTCCGGAAAAATAGGCACTTTGGTTTTTGTCCCGTCCAATTCCGAGAATATTCATTTTCTGACTTTCCTGGAACCAAAAACAGCAGAAAACAGGCAGCTCGCATTGTGGCTATTGTTAATAGGTTAGTCCAAGAAATCATATGAAAAGTACTCCAAAGTGTGGACAAAACACAAGAAAGTGGATAAAACCAAGCATGGAACAACAAAAACTATAGATACATTTGCAATGTATCAACATCCCCAAGCTTAACTCCTGCTCGTCCTCGAGTAGGTAAGTGATAAAAAGAAAGAATAATTTTTGAGGTGACATGCACCATCAAAGACTTGATCAAAGTATTTGTAAAACATTCAAAGCTGGGATCAAAGTACTTCAATCATAACATGAAAGACAAAGTTCTAGCAATAAGCAAAGAAACTATGATGCAACATGAAAAGGCACAAACAAAAGATTCATGAATAACAATGCTTTGCAAGACGTTTGTTTGTTTCACATAAAGAAAACATAGCATAATAGTATTCAGCTTGTCCCTCAATAGAGTAGCAACTATAAATGCATAGGACACCTTCAAAGCTCATAAGAGTGACTAGATACAATAGTTTAAAATAAGCAATATCAAGTATGCATTAATCAACTAGTCTTGGGACAATGCACATAGAACTAAGAATGGCCACTATGCTCTCAAAGTAGGTGCATAAAGGTAGAAGGTGGAGACTCAATATAATGGTGGAAGAAAGGCCTTCATAGAAGGAAGTAGGGATTCAAGTCTCATAAAGAGCTTCCAAAAATTATGGTACTTATAGCTTTCAGCTCTCATTGCCCCTATCATAAGCATCTAGAAGTGATTAAGGTTAAAGTGAACAAACTATGGTGTACATGCTTGACGAAGTATAAGTTAGAAATCTCATGTCCCTTGTATACGAGGGCCGCTCCTCATGCTACTCAAGTTTAGTCACCGGTAAGTTCTTGTCATTGTAAGTACATGTGTATCATAGAGAACCGCCAACGGGGTACCCCTTGCCCGATGATACGGAAGAATCCCCATATCAAAATGACAAGGCAAGTAGACAACGAGCATCTCAGCAATCTTCTTATTTACCATGGGAATATGGTGTTTTTTTTCTCTCTTTCCTCTTTTCATAATATTTATTTTTCTTTTCTCAATATAGGACTCTTTTTTTATAAGAATAATGCTTCATAGACATCTCATTATGGTAACGCTGCAGGTTTCCACCATGTCAGCATGGATTAGACCAGCGCCCCAGGCGTTTCTCTAACACATACACATAACTCCATGGACTTACAATCTCCCCTTTCATTTCACACCGACGACATCCATATACAAAAGAGCATGATATCAACTAGGTACAAGTACCAAGTGCAATGTTGAAAGCGTTCCCCATGAAAGCATGGTTCTGCTAATCCCCAACAAATAAGTGCAAGCATATACAACATAGACGACACAATGGTTCAAGTTTATTAAGGGCAAGAAAAGTAAAGTGTGCCATCAAGTTCGTGAGAGCTTTAATCACTAGTTTTCTCATAACAAGTTTAATTTGGAAGGTAAACAAAAGCACGAATATACTTGGAATAGCATAAGCTAGTAGGTAGGTATGGTGGACTCTTTGGAATAACTTGGTTTAGGGGGTTGGATGCATGAGTGGAACTCATACTTTGTTATGGAGGCTACCAAAAGACTGGGAGCGACAAACTAAGAGAGCAATAATGGCCATAATCATGCAGAGAGACAAAACATCATTGATCAAAGCATAATTGATACTACAAGTTGAAAACTAAAGGATCATAAAGGCTATGGTGACTTGAGATAGTCATAACATGGTGTGAGCATGCGCCAAGTCAACCCAAATAAAGCATCAAAGGAGAATACCACTATATATGCTTTAATATGCTAAAACAACGCATGATTCATCCAAGGCACATTAAGCAATCTCAGTTGTTTATAACAAGTCATGCTACATCAAAGAATACTAAGCATAAAGCCAAAACAATATCAAGCATGGCATAACAAAGCATAGGCCACAGTCAAAAACGAGCTCTTTTTACCACATAAGCATGAACTTTCCTACTCTTTTCCAAACCAAACCAAACTATTTGCAAACTAATGTATGAAAGAGGGGGTCCAACCAATTTATTCAAGAAAACTAAGAAAACCAAGAAAACAAAAAACCAAAACGAAAATGAAAAAGAAGACGCTCCAAGAACAACACAACTGTGCATGGAACAATAAAAATGAAGCGTTTGGAAAAACCTGGGATTTTTAAAGGTGAAGAAGGGAATGCCTTGGGCATCCCCACGCTTTGATGCTTGTACTTCTTGGATATTTTTTGGGGTGACACGCGTGGCATCCCCAAGCTTGAGCTTTAGTCCATCCTTCATCTCATTACTCATTGCTTCCATACACCTGAATTTTTTCCTTCATACAAAACTTCACACAATGTTTATTAGCAACATTAGTGTACTCAAGATAAATAAGTCTTAAGGTTCAGTTCCAACGCCAAATAAAATTCCATTAGAACACTAGATACTGTAGCACTTCCCTCAAAAATCTCAATTCCCCAAAAGAACTCAAAAAGGAACCAACAAGAAGCAAATGCAGAAAATGACAGAAATCCGTCAAAACAGACCAGCAGGTAAAGACGAATTTTTTCGAAGACCTTATATTGTTCAAATCAAAAAGTGTTGAAATAACGAAAGTTAGATAACAACCTGGGGCAGAAGCACAAAAATTCACGCCGCAAAAAGACGTTCAGAGATTTTACACGATTTTTTATGGTGAAGCACAGAAATCTGTTTCGGGACAACAACTTTCCCAATCTACTTCTCTTCTCATTAGAGGTTACTCTTGGCACAAAAAGCAAATAAAAAGGATAAGGAGCGGTTATTACTAAAGTAATAACTTCCAAGACTCATCTAAAACTTTTGGGTTATCTCCCAATAAGTACTTTTCTTTAACGCCTTTAAGTTAGGCATAAGAAGCAAAGAAAGAATCAATTGTTCTCAAATGAAGAAGCATTAAATCCAAATTTTGTTTTCTTAGGAGAAGCAAAAGAAATATTTTCTATCTTTTTAGGGAAGTGTTCTATACCTTTCTTGATGGGAGTTGATATTTAATGGTGCCTTCTTTCATATCAATAATGGCACCAACAGTTCTAAGAAAAGGTCTTCCCAAAGTAATAGGACAAGAAGCATTATATTCAACATCCAAAACATAGAAATCAACGGGGACATAAGCATTGTTAACCATAATAAGAACATCATTAAGACTCCTCATGAGTTTCTTTTTAGCATTATCATCAAGTGGGACATTCAAATAACAATATTCAAGTGGAGGCAAATCAAGCATATCATAAATCCTTCTAGGCATAATAGAAACACTACTATCAAGATCACATAAAGCTTTGAAATCAAAGTCATTCACTTTCATATTAATGATGGGTTCCCAACCATCTTCTTGTTTTATAGGAATAGAAGCTCTATTTTTCATCTTTTCTTCTTTAATCTTTATGAGAGCATCAGTAATGTGTTTTGTAAAGGCCATGTTCATAGCACTAGCATTAGGACTTTTAGCAAGCTTTTGTAGGAACTTAATAACTTCAGAGATATTGCAACCATCAAGATCAAAGTCAAATTTATCATCTAAAGTAGTAGAACTATTACTAGCCTCAACACTAGTGGTGGTGATAGTAGAAACA
Source organism: Avena eriantha (assembly GCA_910589775.1). Classification (NCBI taxonomy): domain Eukaryota; kingdom Viridiplantae; phylum Streptophyta; class Magnoliopsida; order Poales; family Poaceae; genus Avena; species Avena eriantha. The sequence goes on along the minus strand of OU342742.1, from coordinate 150,790,707 downwards.
CTAATGTTTCTAGCAATTTCATCTTGTCTTTCCCACTTAGCATGTAATTCAGCTAATAGTCTAACATTTTAATCAATTCTTACTTGTATAGCATTAGTAGCTGCAAAGGGATTCTCATTAGTTTCATGTTTAGCATCCATTTTATTTATCAATGAAGATTGAGCTTCAGACAAGGATGATATAGTTCTTTCAGCATTAGAAAGTTTCAATTGTAAACTAAGAATTTCCCTATTTAGACTCTCAAGTTGATGGCTAATGTTCTTCAAGATGGTAGATTGTTCCTCCATAGTTTTAGTAAATAGTTTATTTTGCTCATATTGCATTTGCATGAAGGTTTTAGTGGCTCTTTCAACTTCTATAATTCTTCCTTCACTAGGTAATCCCGGTTTACCATTATAGCCATAAGTATTATTAGGAGGGTAGGGCCTATAATTGTTATTACCATAAGCATTGTTGCCAAAATTATTATTTCTTATGAAGTTCACATCAACTTGCTCTTCTTGAGCAACCAAAGAAGCTAAAGGAACATTATTTGGATCTATATGGGCTTTCCCATTAACAAGCGTAGGCATAATAATATCAATCTTATCACTCAAGGAGGAGGTTTCCTCAATAGAATTTACCTTACTACCTTGTGGAGCTCTCTCAGTATGCCATTTAGAATAATTAACCATCATATTGTCTAGAAGTTTTGTTGCAGCACCCAAAGTGATGGTCATAAAGGTACCTCCAGCAGCAGAATCCAATAGGTTCCTTGAAGAATAGTTCAATCCTGCATAAATAGTTTGGATGATCATCCAAGCAGTCAGTCCATGAGTGGGACAATTCTTTACCAAAGATTTCATTCTTTCCCAAGCTTGAGCAACATGTTCATTATCAAGTTGTTTAAACTTCATTATTTCACTTCTCATAGATATAATCTTAGCAGGAGGATAATATTTTCCAATGAAAGAATGTTTGCATTTAGTCCAAGAATCAATACTATTCCTAGTTAAGGAATTCAACCACTCTTTAACTTTTCCTCTCAAAGAGAAATGAAACAATTTCAGCTTAATAATATCACCATCTACATCCCTATGCTTTTGCATCTCACAAAGTTCAACAAAGTTATTTAGATGGGAAGCAGCATCTTCATTACCAATACCAGAAAATTGTTCTCTCATAACAAGATTGAGCAAAGCAGGTTTTATCTCAAAGAAAGTATCTTTAGGAACAGGTAGAGCAATAGGTGTGCTCATAAAATCATTGTTGTTGGTGCTAGTGAAGTCACACAACTTAGTGTTTTCGAGAGTAGTCATTTTTTTGGGTTTTCAAATAAGAAATCAAACTAGTAAAACTAATTTTTGTGTGTTTTTGAATAACAAAACAAGCAAACAAAGCAAAAAGAAAACTAAGCAAAACAAAAACAACAAAGTAAAGAGATTGGTTATGAGGGACTTCCCTTGTGAAGATGTCCTTGACTCCCCGGCAACGACGCCAGAAAGATGCTTGATGGCTCTGTGTATGGCGCCCAGAGAAGTGCTGGTGCGTGGTTGATGTAGAGCTTGTTGGGAACCCCAAGAGGAAGGTATGATGAGCACAACAGCAAGTTCCCCTCAGTTATGAAACCAAGGTTTCATCGAACTAGTAGGAGCAAGGAAACACCCCAAAGGTGTTACTAGCTGAGCTTTGGCAGGGCGCACTACCGGTGCTAGTAGCAACGTGGAGACCTGCATAACACAACCATAGAACTTTGTCCCCAACTTGCGATGAGGTTGTCAATCTCACCGTGTTTTGCGGAAAACAAAAGATTAAACGTATCGAACGGAAAGAAGTAAAAGTTTGTAGAAAGTAAACACAAAGAAGTAAACATTTTATAGATTGTATGTAAAGAGAAGGACCGAGATCCATAGTTCACTAGAGGTGGCTCTCCTTAAGATAGATAACATGCTAGGTGAACAAATTACAGCGGGGCAATTGACAAACATCGAGAAAGCAATACATGCATATACTAATCATATTGACTCCTTTGAGACTTGATTGGGCATTACAACATTATACATAGACCGCCATCCAACAGCATCTATGACTAATAATCCACCTTCAGGTTATCATCCGAACCCCCTCCAGTATTAAGTTGCAAGCAACAGATTATTGCTTTACGAACTGCGTGTAAAGTAAACAATACAATTGTTCTATGAACAAAGGATTGTTGTTTTCTCCCTAGTAGCAACATCACATCTAGTACCTTAGAGATTTCTGTCACTTCCCCAGATTACCAGAGGCATGAACCCACTATCGAGCATAAATACTAACTCTTGGAGTTGCTAGCATCTACTTGGCCAAGATAGCTACTAACAACGAAAAGCATGCAAGATCACAAATAACAAAGACATGATAGAATCAATAATCAATCTGAAATAGCATCTCAATATCCATCGGATCCACGCAAACACAACATGCAGAATTACAAATAGATGATCTTGATCATGAACGGAGCTCACAAGATCTAGACATGAAAGCACAAAGGAGGAGAACCAGCCATCTAGCTACTACATGGATCCGTAGTCCAAGGATGAACTACTCACGCATCACACCGGAGGCTTGCATGGTAATGAAGAAGGCCTCCAGGGTGAATTCCCCTCTCCGGTAGGGTGCCGGGAAGAGCTTTAGATCCCTCCCGATCTAGGGATGGAGATGACGGCGGCTATAGACTCTTTCGTGGATTTTTGATCGGGCCCTTAGGGTTTACGTCCTGAGGGCATCTTATAGGCGGAAGGGGAGGCCGAGGGGGTGCCGGGGATGGCCTCACCACCCCCTGGCGTGGGCCAGGCTAGGCCATGCGGCCAGGTGGTGTGGTGGCCCCCTGGCCCCTCTCCGTCTCGTATTCTGGCATCTGATGACTTCCGGAAAAATAGGCACTTTCGCTTTTGTCCCGTCCAATTCCGAGAATATTCATTTTCTGACTTTCTTGGAACCAAAAACAGCAAAAAACAGGTAGCTGTCACTGTGGCTCTTGTTAATAGGTTAGTCCAAGAAATCATATGAAAAGTACTCCAAAGTTGGAACAAAACACAAGAAAGTGGATAAAACCAAGCATGGAACAAGAAAAATTATAGATACATTTGCAATGTATCAGGCCTCCAGGGTGAATTCCCGTCTTCGGCAGGGTGCTGGGAAGAGCTTCAGACCCCCCTGATCTAGGGATGGAGATGACGGCGGCTACAGACTCTTTCGTGGAATTTTGATCCGGCACTTAGGGTTTCTGTATCGAAGGAAATATATAGGCGAAAGGAGAGGCCGAGTGGGTGCATGGGGCGGCCAGACCACCCCCTGGCACGGGCCAAGCCTGGCCGCGCGGCTAGGTGGTGTGGCCGGGCCCCAGCCCCTCTCCGTCTCGTATTCTAGCTCCAGGTGTCCCTCGGTGAAAAACTGACTTTGGCTTTTGTCCCGTCGAATTCCGAGAATATTCATTTTTTGACTTTCCTGGAACCAAAAACAGCAGAAAACAGGCAGCTGACACTATGGATCTTATTAATAGGTTAGTCCAAGAAATCATATGAAAAGTACTCCAAAGTGTGGACAAAACATAAGAAAGTAGATAAAACCAAGCATGGAACATCAAAAATTATGGATACGTTAGCAACGTATCTGACATGGGTATACCCTACAGGTACTCGAGCTTGGTATATACGGCCTGAATACATATAAGCCCACGGTGTCGGCAAGGCCCAAATCAAGAACTCGAGTAACCTACGGACTCTCGATTGCTTGAAGAACAAGAAGAAGCTAAAGATAGAAAGTTCAAAGGGGAAAACCCTAACTTGTAACCGACTCGACCTGCTACCCGAGACCTAGCCTATCTACATAAAGGCTAGGAGGGGGCGGCGAGGAGGACACACACAACCCTTGTTTCCACAACCCTCACCAGATTGCATCTGTGCACCATTGTAATCCTCGATTCCTTTGATAATTCCACGAGAAGACAAGCTGGAGTAGGGACCTCTACGAGGCCTGAACCTGGGTAAATCTTTGAGTCCTATGTGTGCTTGTTTGCTAGCCAATAGATGTCTCCAACGCTCCCTCCTTCTCCAAAACCCAAGTCCATAACAATGGGCATTGATGAGTTAAACCCTCGTCAATTGGCGCCATCTGTGGGAATTGGGAGTGCTGATGTTGCGGCTTCTTCGGCCCCATCAACCGCGATCTACAACTCCGCAACAGCGGAGATTTGCCAGCTCTTCGGCGCGTTCGACTTCACCGTCCACACGCCGGCCACTCGCCCGACTTTCGAGTCCGTGGGCGACGGGATCAGCCTGGCAATAGGGAGCTTCCGCTTCCAAGTTGGTCAGATGGGCACGCTCCGCATGCCTGACCAGCCGACGGTGCCATCGATTGCCCCAGCATCATGGTTCCCTCCATCGATTGGCACCCTCGGTGAGCTCAACGCCCCGACAACAGTCGAGAACACGGTCAGCGACAGCAGTCGCGACTCCGATCCGATCGATATGGCCACTGAAGATGGAGCCTACGGCTCCAGATCTGAGAGTTGTGGAAGCAGAGCTTCCCCAATCACTTTATGTGTGCCGTCATCAACGCATGCGATACCTCCGCCAACCGCGACAACACGGGGAATCGCGGTAACGAAACCGACCCACCTCTCGGTGGCAATGGCGGCAACGGTGGCAACGCTGGCAATCGCATCCCCGTCAACAATGGAGGAGCAGTCAAGCCTCCAACCATAACAAACGAGCAAACCGGCGAACGCGTCGCGATCAGGCTCAACGAGCAGGAGTGGGCTCGCTGTCGCGAGGCCCTACGAGGCACCCCTCTACCTTTCGGATCTCCACAAGAACTGCTAATGGGATACCATTGGCTCCTGAAGGAGGAATTCAAGCGCCAAGTGCAAAAAATCGTGCAATTCGAGGCGCGCAAAAAGGCGGCAGATGATTCGAGCCTTCGACGTGCTGGGCTCTCCTCCCACGGAGGATCCTCCTCAAAGGGCAACGAGTACCTCGCAAACAAGAGACGATCTCGGATGGCCCATCTCACCGAGCAAGAACGCATAGATGCTGCAAAAGTCCTCGACTTCAGCTCTATGACAGTCGATACACGGGGCAACGTGGTCCCCAAGACGCCACTGGCCGCGGTGACCGCAGCCACCATGTACCTCCTCAACAATCAGCCGCTAGCTGGAGATCCCCGAGCCGCTATGCACCGATCTACGATCGCAGGCTTGGGACTGGTCAAAGCCGCCCTCGACAAGGAGCCAACACCGGAGCCAAAAAAAGGCAAAGTGCTAGCAAAGCGCTACTCCTCGCCCTCATCCAGCGACGACAATCATGACCTGTCTCGACGTCGCCGCTCACGGCGACACGATCACGACTATGATGCACGCGATGACATCACACAACGCAAGATCGACAACTCAAGGGCGCGATGTGCCCGGTCGACTGACTCGGAAGAAGAAGATGTGGAGCTCTGCGGCGCCAGATGCTTCAGCGGGTCCATCAGGCAAAAGCGAATGCCCAAGGGGTTCAAAGTCCCGTCGGAGAACCCAAAGTTTGACGGCCTACAGGACCCGAAGATCTGGCTGGAGGACCACATCTCCTCCGTCAGGCTCCATGGCAACAGTCGAAGCACGGCCATGCAATACCTACAGCTGCAGCTGCAAGGCGCCGCCCGAGCATGGCTCAACAACCTCCCACACGGATCCATTCGCAGTTGGGATGAGCTGGTTAACAGCTTTGTGTGCAACTTCGAGGGCACCTACAAGCGGCCTGCATCAATCGAAGAGCTGAGATGCTGCCAACAAAGATTGGGCGAATCGTTACGCTCTTACATCCAAAGGTGGTCCATCATCAAGAACTCCGCAGGGAATATCTCGAAGGATCGCGCGATTGATGCATTCAATGGCGGCGTCCGCCGCATAGAGCTCAGGGAGGAGCTGGGTCGCTCAAAGCCCAAGACCATCGACCACCTGATGGAAATCGCGAATCGGTGGGCCGATGGAGAAGATTCAGTGAAGAATCACGTTCACTCCAACGAGGAGGCAGAACTCGAGCGCAGACGCGACCGCCGAGGCAAACGCCGCATGCACATCTACGATGACCGCGACGATGTCAACATGGTCGCAGCCGGCTACGCCGACAGACGCGATGACAATCGCAACAGCGGATACCGCAGCGGTGGATACCGCGACTCCGGGAAAACCATGCAAGTGTGGCGCGCCGCAATCATGATGAGGCACCTGCGACATCCATTGAAGACAAGCTGTCCGGGCCATGCACGGTACACTTCTACATCGACAAGCATGATGGAAAAAGAAGTCCAGCCACCTCCTTAAGGATTGCTGCAAGTTCCTCAAACTACATGAGGGATTGGTTCGGATGAATCGCAATGCAGTCAAAAGAGGCTACGAAGCGGCTCCAGGCGCCATGGCACATGGCGCTCCACCACCACCACCTAGAATGCCCCCAAACGCAGCTGCGCCAGACCAGCACCAGGGAGGTGAACCCTACCCACGGGCCATGGGTACTATGATGATCCAAAAAGGACGCCCCTCCAATCGGGTGCAGAAGGCCATCACTTGCCAAGTCAACTTGGCCACACACTCACCACCATCTACCACTGAGTACCTCAGCGGAAGCGAGTCCTGCATCACCTTTGACAAACGTGACCATCTGCCTCAAGTACCTCGTCCAGGCCATTGCCCCCTCGTACTCGAGGCACAAATCAGAGGCTTCGATATGAGCCGCGTCTTCATGGACGGTGGAAGCGGCATCAACCTTATATTCACGAGTACCTTGCGAGCAATGAGGATCCCTCTGACTTGCCTAGAGGCCTCAGACACAACATTCCATGGCATCGTCCCAGGAAAAGGCATATATCTCCTGGGCAAAATCAACCTCGACGTCATCTTCGGCACGCCAAAAAACTTTTGGCGCGAGCGTATCAACTTTGAAGTCATCGACTGGCCCTCACAATACCACTGCATCCTCGGACGTGTCGCATTCGCAAGGTTCATGGCAGTACCACACTACACCTACCTACAGATGAAAATGCCAGGTCCCAACGGCGTCATCACAGTCAATGGGAGCTTTGGGAGGTCCGACAGTTGCGACAGGGAATTCAACAAAATTTCCCAGTCCTTCGGCATGCAGGAAGAACTCGCGAGACTAAAGGAGTCGACAGAAAACAGTCTTCCTCCCCTAAGCCGGCCAAGCTCGCCTGATCTATCTATCGACTAATCAGTGCACACAAAGAAAGTGCAGGTCCACCCATCGGATCCCACCAAAATGGCCCTCATCGCTAACAACTTGAGTCCCGCATAGGAACTCGCGCTCGTTGAATTCCTCCATGAGCACTGGGAAATTTTCGCCTGGTGTCCTGCGGACATGCCAGGAGTTCCCAGGGAATTCGTCGAGCACACACTCAATGTCAACCCAGACGCAAGGCCAGTCTAGCAAACAATCTGGCGATTATCTGATCCACGGGCGAAGGCAGTTGGAATGGAGATCAACAGACTCCTCGACGCCAAATTCATACGCGAGATCAAGGAAAGCACTTGGCTCGCCAACATGGTGCTGGTACCAAAAAAGGACACGGTTATCCTGCGGATGTGCGTGGACTTCACCTCTCTGAATAAGCACTGCCCAAAGGATCACTTCCCGTTGCCGCGCATCGACCAGATCATCGACTCCACCGCGGGATGCGAGCGCCTCTGCTTCCTCGACGCCTACTCAGGCTATAATCAGATTCGAATGAAGGAGGAAGATCAAGAAAAAACAGCGTTTACAACGCCCTTCGGTGTGTTCTGCTACAGCACAATGCCCTTCGGGCTAAAGAACGCGGGAGCCACCTACCAACGGTGCATGCAGGCTTGCCTCAAGGAACAACTTGGTCGCAACATTCAAGTCTATGTCGACGACATAGTAATCAAGACCAAGGAGGAAGCCTCCCTAATCGACGATTTGCGCGAAACCTTCGCCAACCTCGACCGCTACCGGATCAAGCTCAATCCGGACAAATGCGCCTTTGGCGTCCCGTCTGGGCAACTACTCGGGTACCTCATCTCCGCGAGAGGAATCGAGTCAAACCCGAAGAAAATAAAAGCCATACTAGCCATGGAGAAGCCGAAAAACATAAGGGGCGTTCAACAGCTAGCTGGGCGAATCGTGGCCCTTAGTTGATTCATCAGTCGAATGGGTAAAAAGGCACTGCCCTTCTACCAACTCCTCCGCAAAGCTGAAAAGTTCGAGTGGACCAACGAAGCGCAGGAAGCATTCAAAGACCTCAAGCGCCTGCTATCCACCTCGCTAGTACTAGTGACCCCATGGGAAAGGGAACCACTGCTGCTATATATCTCCGCCACCAACCAGGTGGTCAGCACAGTGCTCGTCGTCGAGCGAGCCGAGGAAAACAAGGTCCATGGAGTACAACGCCCAGTATACTACCTCAGCGAGGTCCTCACGCCAACAAAACAACGGTACCCGCACTACCAGAAGCTGACGTACGGCGTCTTCATGACCGCCCGGCGACTACGCCATTACTTCCAGGAACACCCAATCGTGGTGGTCAACGACGCCTTGTTGGGGCATATCCTCAATAACCCCGACGCCACGGGACGAGTCGCGCTTTGGGGAATAGAATTGTCTCCACATTACATACGAAAAGCGCGACGCAATCAAGTCGCAAGTTCTTCTTGACTTCCTCGTGCACTGGATGGAGAACCAGCTCCTTGACAAACCAGATATGTCCTACCTCTGGATAATGCACTTCGACGGGTCCAAGCGGAAGGACGGAGCAGGTGCAGGTGTCATACTGACATCACCTTAAGGGGACAAGATGAAGTACATCCTGCGAATGCAGTTCACTGCCTCCAACAACGAAGCTGAATACGAGGCCCCGCTACACGGGATGCGAATGGCAAAAGCCTGCGGCGCCAAAAGGCTCATTATTTACGGCGACTCCAAGTTGGTCGTCAACCAAACAATGCATGAGTGCGACGCACTGAACGACAACATGATCGCCTACCGTGACATCTATGACACACTTGAAGGGGACTTCGACGGCTGCGAGCTGCGACACATAGGCCGCGAAAGCAATGAAGAGGCAGACGCACTCGCCAACATAGGCTCTACCTGTGCCCCCATACGACCTGGGGTATTTCTCGAGCACATCTGCGAACGCTCCATCAAGCCAAAGGCAGCATAGAAGAAAACAAGCGTAGCAACGGACTCGGGGGCTACGCCACCTAATGAGCCAATGGCACTTGACGACCTGGAGCTGGATACAGGACTCGAAGGACCCATCAGCATCATGATGATCGAATCATCCTGGACTCAGCCGTACATCATGTACCTCCTCAGCAAAAGGCTACCGGATGACCCGACCGATGCACGGCACATCACACGGCGATCCAAGGCATTCGATATTATCAATGGCGAACTATACAAGCGCAGCATCACATGAGTACTCCAGCAATGCGTCTCCACGAATGATGGAAGAGCCGTCCTCCTCGACATCCATGAGGGAACCTGTGGACACCACGCTGGCAGTCGCGCCCTCATGGACAAAGCTCTGCGGGCCGGGTTCTACTGGCCTATGGCCATGCGTGATGCCAAGGACATCGTCCATAAATGCAACGCGTGTCAACGATTCGCGGACAAGCCGCATGCACCTGGCGCAGAGCTACGGCCAATCCCATTGGCCTGGCCCTTCGCGCAATGGGCACTCGACATGGTCGGCAAGCTCCCCAAGTCCTCACGAGGACGTTACGTCTACCTCCTGTTGGGGTTCACAGCATAGAAAACAAAAAATTTCCTACGATGAGAACTATATGCCAAGATCTATCTACTAGATACAGAGCAACGAGTGGATATACATCCATGGAGAACTTACCCTCGAAGACAACGAGTTTTGTTAACGAGTAGGAACTCGTGGATGATGTATTCGTACGCTTGCCGTCTCAAGATCGTGATGAAATTTAGCAGGTCCGGTTCCAGCACGTCCATCAGATCCAGCTCCAGCAAGTCCAGCACCACCAAGTCCAGCACCGCAAAGCAGCGATGCATCCGTGATCGCACACACGTCCGGTACCCCGACAACCTCCGTCCCTCGCTCCAGCAAAGAAGCGGAAGCAGCAACTCCTTTCTAGGTAAAGCCACCGGGAACATGTATCTCGCTAATCCGAGAGCATGGGGGAATAATACTAGAGGGGGAGAGAGATCCTTCACGAGGAGGTGTGAGGAAGAAGGAGTGAGAGGGGGGCCTTTTATAGGAGGAGGGGAGGGTGTCCCTTCACCTCCTCCATTCATGTGGTGGTAACCCCTTCCACATTAAAATGCCCCTTCACATTCTCTTTTAAAGTCTCCACTTTAAATGCATTAAATTTCTCCAAATTTAATGCTCTTTCATGTAATAAAACTCTTTTATTAATTTTATTAAGAATTTTTTTTAATTACTTTAATTAAAAAACATTCACATAAAACCCCCTACAACATTTCAATATTACATGCAGAACCAATTTCAGCTATTTCACCCGAAACAGTTTCGGTGTCTATTGAAATAATTCCAGCGCTTTCTTAAATCTTTATCTGAAACATATTTGCTCCAAATGGTGTCGGTATCCCTTAAGTGTGTCACCCTACGGTTCGCGAATAATGCAGACATGATGGAGACCCCTCTTCGATCAATAATCAGCAGCGGGATCTGGAGATCCGTACTGACTCCCACATATTCGACGATGACTCTTGTGATCGTGTGAACCTTTAACGTCGTAACTAAATCCCTTTGTCTCGCGATATATTACATGTCCGATATTCGATCATTGGCATCCAAATACCTAGTTTGATCTCGTTACCGACATGCACTCTTTTCTCGTTCCCGTGATATAACATTGTAGTGATCACATCACTTGCTTACAAGCTATTTCAATGTGATATCACCGAGAGGGCCCAGAGTATATCTATCCGTCATCGGGATGGACAAATCCCACTCTTGATTCATGAGCCTCAACATAACACCTTTGTAGCACTGAACCCACCTTTATAGTCACCCTGTTACGATGTGACGTTTGATGTTATCAAGATACTCTTCCGGTGTTAGCAATTAACATGATCTCATGGTCTAAGGACTAAGATTACTTCGTATGATGTTATAGCAATATAAACATAATGACTCTGATCGTAATGCTATACTTCGGATGAATGTTCATCACATCATTCCACCAATGTTGTGACCTCGTTATTAACAACATCCAATGTCCATGATCAGGAAACCTTGATCATCTTGTTAATCAACAAGCTAGTTTATATGAGAGGAAGTACTAGGAACTTTGTATTTTGTTTATTAAACACACATGTATTAATGTTTCCAATTAATACAATTATAGCATGCAAAATAAACATTTATCACAAACATGGAATAAGATAATAACCACTTTATTATTGCCTCTCGGGCATATTCCCTTCAGTCTCCCACTTGCACTAGAGTCAATAATCTAGTTTGAGAAACTTTGCGTATTGAACACCTATGGCTTTCTAGTGTTGCATATACGCGATTGCTAGTGGTTAACATAATCTCCGGATCTAACAGTTTCAGGTCCGTGTGTATTTGCATGTCTTTGCGTCTCTACGCATCACTCATTCTCAAATGACATGGCATTGTATAAATTTTGGTCCTTTGGTGTGACCTTTAGTTCGTTCGGGTTAAAATATGTTGATATTATTGTCATACAATATATCTTGATAGTATTAGCCCACTTTGAACCACACCTAGTTTGATAACAAACTACTTAACACAAATGCCCTCCTTTGCTGCCACTATAGCAGTCATATACTTAGCCTTTTGTTGTAGTATCCGTCACAATGTTTCAACTTTGGAACTTATCCAAATCCATCATGGAACATCCTTTCCATTACATTGTGCCACCCATAGTCTAAATTGAGATAAATTTAATTTGTATCTTGTGACAAAACTAGTATCAATGTAACACTTTACAATGAACTACCTTTAACTATTTGTCACTTATACATGATATATTATTAGTTCTTCCAAAGCTCGTAAGAATATCTTTACTATCATCCAATGATCATCTTATGAATCATTCTGGTATGTGCTCATAACATTTAGAGCATAGGACATATTTGGATATATACATATCACGGTATAATTGATCAAAATATTCATGTGATTTTACTCACCAAGTGTTGAAACACTTGAATCTTGATACAATCATTTCCATGCAGCAAGAACCTTTCTTGTTGTTTCCATATTGAACCTTTTCAATATCTCATATATGTACGTCTGGCATAACCATATTAGCGCCTCAATCTATCCATATAGACATTGATGCCAAATATTCCAGTTTTGCCCAAGTCTTTCATCGAAATCCTATTTTAATGAAATTCTTAACTTGTGTCAATAAAAGATACATCATTTCCAATCAACAATATGTACTCTGCATAATGTATTGGAAATTTGTCTCAGCTCTCCCACTTAATTGCTTGCAATGCAAGCATCTTCATCATCTCCTATGAAATTAAACTCCTTTAACATTTTTCATCATGGTGAAGATTCCAACTCCGCAATGCTCTCTTCAACTATTGAAGTTTGCATGCCTTTTTAGCATCGTTTGAATTAACAAAACCCTTCGGACCGTGTCATGTACACGTCCTAGGTAACCATTCTATTAGAAGAACCTTGTTTTGTTTATTCAACTACCATATACCAAATTATATGTAGTGGTTGCTACATTCATCCGTCAAGACTAAATATCGCCATGAAAGATCAAATCTTGTCATAGTCAACTCCTTGAACATTGCCGTAAACTTCTTTCCGACATGACGACTATTTCATAGATGTTAAACATCCATGTATATTTCTTTATAGATCCAAACACGCTCGATAGGCTTCACGCCTTTCCGGAGGGTCTTCCAAGTTCAGAAACTTGATTTCTCGTGTATGGATAATATCACGGATTTTATGACTTCTAGTCATTTTATGGAGTCAGGGCCCATCATCGCTTCTTTGCATGTAGTCGGTTCATCATTGTCAAAACAATAACGACTTGCTTATCAAATCACACTATTTGATTCTCACCGACCCACATGGTTCAATAGGAACTCTAATCTCTGAGATCACAACCTTTGTAATCACGGGAGCCATGACCATTGTGGCCGCCACCGGGACACTTTCCGGCGCTGCGCTACTTAGCATATATAGCTAAGGTTCAACAACCTTATTAAAGTTCTATTGCCCTCCCACTTAACTTTTCGCGAAAAATTCCTTCTCAAGAAACTTGACGTTCCAAGTAACAAACTCTGTTGTCCTCGGTGTTATGGAGAAATTCCCAACAAATTCTTTGGGATAAACTACAAAGACGTGCTTATCCGACTTTGGTTGTAAACATTTTACTTATGCATAGCATACCAAAATTTAAGAAAAGACAATTCAAGTTTCATCCAAAACCATAACTTATATGGTGTCATTTCAACGGATCAAGATGGTGCTTTTTTCAGTGTAAAAGCGGTAGTCTCTAAAGCTTCAATCCTTAAAACATAATGGCAGTTTTATAAATGACACCTTTGATCTTACCATGTCAAACATGGTTTAATTTCATCTCTCGAATATGCCATACTCCTATGGTTTATCGGGAAAACACAAATCATGGAACAATTCCGCAAATCTTAGGTGTTTTGCTAAACATGTAACTCAAATATTTTCCTTTATGATCGAATCATAAACTCTTTATTTTCTTGTTACAATGATTTTTTTTACTTCATCTTGAAAGTCTTTGAACAATTTTCAAATGTTTCACACTTCTTCCTTATTAAGTAAATATATAAATATATTCACTCAAATTTCTGGAGAAAGCATATAAAGCAAAAAGATCCATCGCATATGGCTACACATAATGGACTATGCACATTAGCGTGTACAATTTCCAATAAGCTAGTCATCCGTTCCTCTTTGGCCTATGAACAGAGTTTCAATTATCTCGAGGAAAGTCTCACAAGCGTCAATTGATCAAAATCAAAGACTCCAAAAATCCATCAACATGGAGTTTCTTCATGTTTTCTTTCCAATATAATTTAAATAGCGATGTCACTTCATAAGTGATCTTTCAATCATTTGTCTAGCGACATTTCAGCAATAGTGTTTATGGATGTGATTTCTCCCACTAGACTTGTAAAAGTTCATCCATCCTTTATGGAATACGGTAATTATTTGAACAACCATTGTTCTCATAATACCTAAACAAAATAACAATTATTAAAACAAATCTTGAAGGCTAGGTTTGACGACAACGAAAAGCACAATAACACTTTATTTGTTTTCGATGAACATCATCACTTATTCTCTTGCCAGTTACTTAGGCCATTGCAGTTCATGAATTGCGTTGTCCTGTATGACACTTCATACCAACCAATTCGGTATCCAATACCGGTATCCAATACCTAAGAACCACATTGTTTAACAAGCAAAGAATACAACCATAACATGTATATCTTCTATATACCTAAGTTGGACATCTCCAACCTTTTATTTTTTTCCAAATATTTTAGAGATTCTCTTTTAGCAATTCCTTTTATTTTACAAGAATCTATCAACATCAATAGTGGTGTCATTCACATGACACATAGTACAAAGTGTATATAGTCAAATACTAATACCTTTGAACTTGCACTTTGAAGTGGATCACTATCATCAAATGTTTGGTGTTCTTTCAAAAATCCATTCTTTAGTAATATATTAGTGTAGTAAACATTTTACTTACATCTTCTATTCATCCTTATCATGACAACTTTCATGATCAAGCTACTATAGCCTGTAAGGAAGAATCGCGAGTATAATGTTAGTCCCCAAAACCTTTTTGGGAGATCCGGATGCTTAGCATCTCCATCCTTCACAAATTCTCATACAATATGAGAACATGTATTTTGCTAAATTATACTCTGTCATAATGCAACCAAAAACATTATTTCAGATATCACAATATCTTTCACACATGATGGTTTCTGAAACAATTTTCAGCTCCTATATAATCTTGATATTAAAACAACTTTTGAATATCAATAATCATGGAGGCAAACATGATACTTTAGATACTAACATTGGAATTCTTACTCTTGATTTAATACTACTTATTAAACTTCATGGAGTAAATAGAGTTTGCTGAAAGTTTGCAATAGGACTTCTAAACTTTAAATTGACATTCAAAACAATACGATACCAGTTCGTAAAGTAAATATCCAGAATTCTATAGTTCTATTATCTCAATTAAAACTAAGCATAAGGTAGTGAACAGACGCCAATGACTACAACAAATTATGCAAATTCACTTCGATTTAGTTTATGAAAAATTGAGTTCGACTAATCCAAATTAGAAATGAACTCCCACTCAAAAACGACATCCCTCGTGCCTTTTTGGTGATTACATGAACCAAATCCACTACACCAAGTCCGATCATCACGTGAGTCGGTGTAGCTTCAAAGGCGAGCATCAATATGGGCATCATATCAACTATATGACTCATGCTTAACCTTTCGGTCCATGTTCTGAGGCCATGTCTATACATGCTAGGCTCGCCAAGTAAGAACCTTAGTATTCGCGTGTGTAAAACTGTCTTACACCCGGTGTATGAAAGCGTAGAGTTGAGTACACCCGATCATCACGTGATGTCTCGAAACACGATCCATAAAACGGTGCATACTTAAGGAAGAACACATTTTATCTTGATATTTAAATGAGGGATCATCTTATAATGCTACTAAAACGCCAAACAAGCAATATAAGATGCGAACATCATATGTGTAAAGTGGAATGATATGGTCCATGCATTTGATCACCATCATATGCACCGTGGTATGATCTATATCATTCCTTTGTGTGTAAGGCCAAGGTCTATGGAACTTACACGTTGAGTGTGTTGTAAGAGTATCTATCATACATCTACTTAGAACAATACCATATCAAGACACTAGCCCAACAACGATCTAAACTAGACGCCTCTAATTTATCAATTGCAAGTTTTACGTGGCTTAGGGCTTTCGGAGATAGAACCGGTCTTACCTACAAACATGAACCACAACGAGGATAACCAAGTTATTAGCAACTCGTTGTAAATCAGATATTGACTATAGTAGGAGAGACAGACACCCGCCAGCCACTTATGCAAAACAAGTTGCATGTCAGTCGTGGAACCAGTCTCATGTACGATGACATGTAAGGTTGGTCCGGGCCGCTTCATCCCACTATGCCACCAATATCCAAAATACATAGAAGATGCAATAACATGATCATCATCGCCCACATATAAACATATGTGTACTACCCGTGCAAAGCACCTACGCATAGATCTGGCTCGGATACCACTGTTGGGGTTCGCAGCATAGAAAACAAAAAATTTCCTATGATGAGACCTATACGCCAAGATCTATCTACTAGATACAGAGCAACGGGTGGATATACATCCATGGAGAACTTACCCTCGATGACAATGAGTTTTGTTAACGAGTAGGAACTCGTGGATGATGTAGTCGTACACTTGCCGATCTCAAGATCGTGATGAAGTCCAGCAGGTCCGGCTCCAGCACGTCCATCAGATGTAGCTCCAGGAAGTCCAGCACCGCAAAGCAGTGGTGCATCCGTGATCGCACACATGTCCGGTACCCCGACAACCTCCGTCCCTCGCTCCAGCAAAGCAGCGGAAGCAGCAACTCATTTCCAGATAAAGCCATCGGGAACATGTATCTCGCTAATCCGATACCATGGGGGAATAATACTAGAGGGGGAGAGAGATCCTTCACGAGGAGGTGTGAGGAAGAAGGAGTGAGAGGGGGCCTTTTATAGGAGGAGGGGAGGGTGTCCCTTCACCTCCCCCATTCATGTGGTGGTAACCCCTTCCACATTAAAATGCCCCTTCACATTCTCTTTTTAAAGTCTCCACTTTAAATGCATTAAATTTCTCCAAATTTAATGCTCTCTCATTTAATAAAACTCTTTTATTAATTTTATTTAGAATTTTTGTTAATTACTTTAATTAACAAACATTCACATAAAACCCCTGCAACATTTCAATATTACATGCAGAACCAATTTCAGCTATTTCACCCGAAACAGTTTCGGTGTCTATTGAAATAATTCAAGCGCTTTCTTAAATATTTATCTGAAACATATTTGCTCCAAATGGTGTCGGTATCCCTTAAGTGTGTCACCCTACGGTTCGCGAATAATGCAGACATGATCGAGACCCCTCTCAGATCAATAATCAGTAGCGGGACCTGGAGATCCGTACTGACTCCCACATATTCAATGATGACTCTTGTGATCGTGTGAACCTTTAACGTCGTAACTAAATCCCTTTGTCTCGCGATATATTACATGTCCGAGATTCGATCATTGGCATCCAAATACCTAGTTTGATCTCATTACCGACATGCACTCTTTTCTCGTTCCCATGATATAACATTCTAGTGATCACATCACTTGCTTGCAAGCTATTTCAATGTGATATCACCGAGAGGGCCCAGAGTATATCTATCCGTCATCGGGATGGACAAATCCCACTCTTGATCCATGAGCCTCAACATAACACCTTCGTAGCACTGAACCCACCTTTATAGTCACCCTGTTACGGTGTGACGTTTGATGTTATCAAGATACTCTTCCGGTGTTAGCAATTAACATGATCTCATGGTCTAAGGACTAAGATTACTTCGTATGATGTTAGAGCAATATAAACATAATGACTTTGATCGTAATGCTATACTTCGGATGAATGTTCATCACACCATTCCACCAATGTTGTGACCTCGTTATTAACAACATCCAATGTCCATGATCAGGAAACCTTGATCATCTTGTTAATCAACAAGCTAGTTTATATGAGAGGCAGTACTAAGAACTTTGTATTTTGTTTATTAAACACACGTGTATTAACGTTTCCAATTAATACAATTATAGCATGCAAAATAAACATTTATCATAAACATGGAATAAGATAATAACCACTTTATTATTGCCTCTCGGGCATATTCCCTTCACCTCCTGGTAGCAGTCGACAAGTTCACCAAATGGATAGAGGCCATGCCAGTGACCAATCAATCAGGGCACAGTGCGGTCAAGTTCTTCGAATATATCGTCTTCCGCTTCAGAGTGCCACATAGCATCATCACAAAGAATGGAACAAACTTCACATCCAAGGATTTCCAAGAATTATTTCAGCATCTGGGAATCAACATCAGCTACGCCTCGGTAGCACATCCATAGACCAACGGTTAGGTTGAAAAGGCGAACGGGCTCGTCTGCGGCGGCATCAAGAAGCGACTCCTCCAGCCACTCGAGCAAGCCGCGGGTTGCTGGCCAGATGAACTGCAATCAGTACTCTGGAGCCTACGCACAACTCCAAACAGTGCTACGGGCTACGCCCCGTTCTTTATGGTGAACGGGGCTGAAGCAGTGCTGCCCGCCGAGGTACGGTACAAGGCGTCGCGCCTGGTTGCTTACAGTGAACATGAGTCATCCCTTGCACTCGAAGACTCCGTCGATCTCCTTGACGAGACAAGGGAAATCGCCGCGAAAAGATCAACAATCTACCAGCAGAACCTGCGCAACTACTAGAGTAGAAGGCTACGCCCCAGATCCTTCGTCGAAGGTGACCTGGTCCTGCGACTAAAGCAGTAAGGACATCTCAAGCTCGAGTCCCCTTGGGAAGGACCATATGTGATTACCGAAGTAATCCCAGGTGGCGCCTATCGCCTTCAAGATCTAGAGACAGGAGTCGCGTACTCCAACCCCTGGAACGTCGCGCAGCTGTGATGCTTCTACCCTTAGTCGTTTTTACTTTTACATCACAAATAAGGCACTCAGCCAAGGCTACTTAGCCACGCATTGTACTTCGTACTGTCTCATGAATAAATAAAGCTAAGTGCCCCAAAACTCTGTGTTCTCCTTTATTTTTCCATAACTTATCCACTCGGGGGCTGCGCCACCCTACACACATCTGTTCTACGAACTAAAAGGCGACATCCTGAGTAGCTGGCACATCAATCAAAACCCTTGACACAACATCAACCCAGTTGCAATGCACCTGCCAGGTTGACAAGGGACTGAGATAAGCGAATGGCCAGGCTAACGAAAAGGAGTCGCATAAGTGCAACGCACTCACACGCTAACAAGCCCTTTATACATAATCGACAGTCAATTATACACAACATATATACGAACTTTACAACATTGGTACACTTATGTGCAAGATACAAATTAAAGCTACTACTGCAACAAAAGAACAATGTTCTGCTCCTCGAAGAAATCGATGATCTCCTCTGCTAGGCGATCCACTGCCTGATAATGCGGCACCATATTCCAGACAGAACCTGCTGGTGGCACAGATGGCCCAGCCGCAATTGTCGCAACGTCTACGTCAGGCCTATGCAGTCGCACCAGCGATAGAGCGGCCTTGGCACCAGCCACAAACTGTTGCCTTACACACTCGCAAACCACAGCCAGGTCTTGGAACTTGGCAAGAAGGGCCAGCAGGCTTGATGGAGCAATGTCCAATGGAAACATCGTCCAATAAATGTTCTTCAAGCATGACTGCGACTTCTTCAGAAAGTGCAGCACTCGCGATGCACGATCCTGCAGGGTCGCCAGCGCAATCGCACGATTATGATTCACCTAGAAGTATCCAATCTCCTGAAGTTGCTCCTGGGTCAGATCATGCAGGCGAATAGCAATCCTATCCTTCTCATCCCGCGGATGGCGCGCGCTGACAACTATACAAAGCAACAACGGAAGCATAAAGGACAACACACCATTGCAAGTGACTACAAGGAAACGATAAGAGTAAGCAAACTAACACTTAAATTGGTCGCCCAACTGCGTCACCTCCCCCAGCAGATACTGTTCTCGGGCGGTGGCCTTCTCTGCCTTTGACTTCCATACATCCGCGTTACCACGAAGCACGGGCAATTCACGCTCCAACTGCTTCACGCGATCACGCAGTCGCGAAAGCAGCGACAGCTCATCCACCCTGGAGCGCGGTGGTGCCAAAGTATCATCAAGGAGCGGCGAATCCTGAGGTTCCCTCAAAGGATCACTTGATGTACCCTACCACAAGCCAAGCAACAAGAAATAAGAAGGCGAAATCGATACACATACAAATGACTCGAGTGCATTCAAGATTGGCAAAAGTATCAGCAGACACACTCGCCAAAGGCATGTTCTTGACAACAGACATAAACTAATCAACTATTACAAAGCTACTGAGGAGTGATTGGCTTCTTCGACTTAGACGGCTTCGGGGGCCTCATTGAGTCAGTGGCGGTGTTAGATGCCACTGACTTTCCACCAGCCCCTGATGCCACAGCCTTTGCCGCCTTCTTGGCTCGCTGCAGCTCCTCAGAGTACTTCGCAACTGTGTTAATCAACTGTGGTCCATATTTGCCACAGGCAGTCGCGAAGAGAGCAAAGACAACCTGCTGGCCATCCACGCTAACGGGCATCGCCTTCGAAACCGCTGCAGGATCAACCTCGACTCCGTGGGCCTGCACCATGGCGAGTGACATTAACGCGCCAGCCGCATGGTGCGAGTTCTTGAAACTTGCAGGAACACCCCCGGCGAGAGACTCCACCAGCTCGTTCATGTTCTCGATTAGCTCAGTCTTGGGCATCAACTCCTCCCGGAGGCGACCGAGCACGCCCTTGGCCTTGGAGAGCATATGCCAAACGGCAGCACTGCGGTCCTCGACTGCTGAAAGCGCACCCGCCAAGGCGTCATCACGATGGAGGGCCTCAGGGTCGAAGCTCAAATCGCCAGCATCTGTACATAAACCCACACATGGACACAAACATCAGCGCCAACGACAAAAATCGAACAGAGCAAGATAATGATATCCAAACATAGTACCTGAGAGGGCCTTGGCAATCGAGAAAAGCTGTTCTTCTAACAACTTCTTCTCCCTGGCTGCGATGGAGGCACGCATATCCTCTTCGCGCCTCTGTGCCTCGTCACACGCCACGATTGCCTCATCGCGGCCCTTCACAGCCACGGCGAGTGTCTTCTCCATGGTGGCGGCGTTGTGCAAAAGGGCATTATGCTCAGCTACAAAACAAAAGGGGATTGACTATCAGTCAACTACATAAAAATGACGTAGAAAAGGGAGAAGTAACAGACGCGTCTCCAGCATCGCATGCTGGTGGCCCATTGCAAGCACCTGCTTCGCCAAGTGAGTAGCATCCTTCACAAGGAGCTACGGCAAAAGGGAAACAACAAAGGATCAGCAGAAGCCATAGATAGCATCGACTGCAACATCGAAAGAAGAAATCCTACACTTACATGATCCTCCAATGACTCCGATGTCGATTGGTGTGCAGTCATACATGCAACCATTCTATGCTCCCCTTCATGCGGAGAACTGGAAGAGTTGTGCCCGGAGTGGGCCGCCAATGGAGGGGAAGGAGCACACTCGACCTCTTTCTTGGCCCTTGAGGTTGCCACTCCTGATTCTTTTAAAAATTGGACGTCGCCAGAAGATGACGACGCCGCTTGACTACAAGACAAAACCAACATCAAGGACAAGGCAAAGCCAGTGAAGGATCAAAAAGGACAAACCGAACACTTACCAATCAAACTTATCCAAGTCAAAGGTTGGTTCCCTCGACTCTGACAAAGACTCCTTTGGCAGTCGCATCTTCTTGCGAGAAGATGGCGCCACAACACTCACATGAATGGCAGGGATTGGCGACTCCGCACCAACGCCTGCACCTTCTAGAGTCGAAGGAGACGACGCATCGGAATCCTCGCTGCGTGAACGCTTGCAAGTATCTAGGCTACCCGACTCGGGGGCTTCCTCCTCCACATCAGATAGGACGGTCGACTCTGACTCTGACTCCTCCACATCAGAGGGGGCATATAGGGTGACACCGCCCAATCCTGCATACAGACCACAATTCAGCACAAAGCAAAGAAACAGCAAAGAAGCAATCAACAAACTAAGCTACTACGTAGCACAACTGTACCTCAGGAGGAGGGTTAGAAGCGTCGAACGGAGGAACGACCGGTTCACTGGGGAGCACATCCTTGACGGTGTACTTGGTCACCAGTCGAACCCTTTTATCTACCTCACTCGCAGACATGCCATCGGCAGACACGCGAGTGGCATCGTCAGCGCCAGCCCACTGAAACATGGGGTGGACTCTGGCCTACAAGGGCTGGACGCGACGGCGCAACCACATGCGAATGAGGTAGCAGCCTCCTTCCTCTTTGCCTATGCGACTCTCGAGGTCGCAGACGTGCTCGTACAGCACATCTGTCTCCGCGGACTCGCCGGGCATAACGACATTCTTCTAGGAGCGCCTCCTCTTGCATGGCGTCGAGGGGTCAAAGGGCGCGAGTCCGAAGTGGTCTCCGTCGGCCTTCTGGTCGCGAACGTAGAACCACTTGTCCCTCCACCCTTGGACGGACATCATCATCTTGATGTCGAAGTATGTGGTAGATGGATAGACATGGATTCCGCAGCCGCCTACATCGTAGACTACAGAACCAGATGCCGATTAGCGTTTCAATTTGAAGAGGCGCTTGAAGAGACCGAAATGCGGCTCGATCCCGAGCCAGCACTCGCAGAGGGTGATGTAGCAAGCTACATGCAGGATGGAATTGGGGGACAGCTGATGGAGCTGGAGCCCGTAAAAACAAAGAAGGCCACTGAAGAAAGGATGCAGGGGCAAAGAGAGGCCGCGAATGATGAACGCTAGGAACATCACTCGAAAACCGGCAGGAGGAGAGGGGATTACCTCGCCGCCGAGGACGCACGCGTCGGCGACAGTGGCGGACAACACTCCGTCTTGGCGAAGAAGACGAAGATCAGAGGACTTGATGACGGATGGATGCCACGCACCATTCGTGACGCGGGTGCCCGTGCCCTTCTTCTTCCCGCCAGCGGCGGTAGTGGTGCCTGCAGCGGTGGAGCCGCCCTTCTTCTTCGTCACAGCAGTGGTAGCCGCGGAATCAGTCGCGACACCTCCTTTCTTCTTCCCCATTGCGCGGTGGCAATGCGACCGGAGGAAGTAGCTAGGAAACGTGCGGAGCTAGTCCAGTGCCACAGAAGAAAAAGAGCGTAGAGAAATCAGAGGAGCAGCGGCAATGGCGATGAAGGCAAAGGATGAACGAAAGCAGATGAGAAAATTACCGTCGCAACGTCACTACTTAACCCCTGGAAGATGCAATCCAACGGCTCGAAAAAACCCTACTAGACGCGTGGCGTTCATCGTGCTTGACACGTGGAGGAGCTGAAACGCGAACCATCCCCCCACTACTCCCATTACGCGCGAAAATCGAGGAGGCGCGGTTAAAATAAAGATTACGCACGCCCAGTCAAATCAGAGTCAGGCAGTTGGACCCACCACTCATCACGTCCCGTCAAACTCGCTCACGCGGGCAATTGAGGTCATGAAATCGTCAGCACTGACGTCATCAACAACTACGCAGCAGAAGACTTCGATTACTTTAGTCCTTGCTCGAGTCTTCGACTCCACCAAGCACTCGGGGGCTACTCCCATAGGGAGACTGGTCGCGCACCCTATGATTTTTCTTATTTCTTTTACAAGAACATGAACAATCAAAGAAAAACCCAATCACTCGAAGTACGGTTCGACTATGGACATGGGTTACTCCCATAGGGAGCGCCGGAAGAAAATTCGACTGAAACAAGCAAATAAAAGACGACAGTAGTCGCAAAAGTTCTTTAGTCCCTGCCTGAGTCTTCGACTCAACCAGGCACTCGGGGGCTACTCCCATAGGGAGCGCTGGTCGCGCACCCTATGATTATTTGTACAAAGTATCGTGTGTTGATAACATCCACACTCGAAGTTTATGGCGACACCGCCTCATAATTTTTTCCCTACAAAGAGACCGCGTCTCCTGGGTTACCCGAATCATCTCCGCGATGATAAATTTCGGATGCCGTGCTTGCAGCGTGAAGGTAAGACCTGAATAAGGCCTGGCAACGCATTAAGCTGCGCACTACCAGAAATATATCCGTGCCTGCAGGTACGAAGAATATGCCTTGACGGACGCGTCAAGTGCTCACACCCATATACTGGAATTCGAGTCCTGTAAGACCTCCGCGGCTTGAGTCGAATTACACCAGCACTTTTCCAGATTCGAGTCCAGGGACTCGAGTTCGAGTAGGTGGCGTTGTTTTACCCTAAGGTAGTTAACTGATACCGATACATCGGTTAAAATCAGGCACGCACATCAACAATCCCTATGACATAAACAGAGCAGTCGAAAAATGTACTCAGTCATGCACTCGAAAGGCTTCATAAAGTTTCCAATTGAATCTACGATTCCACTGGACACTCGGGGGCTACTAACATGGGTATACCCTACAGGTACTCGAGCTTGGTATATACGACCTGAATACATATAAGCTCACGGTGTCGCCAAGGCCCAAACAAGAACTCGAGTAACCTCCGGACTCTCGATTGCTTGAAGAACAAGAAGCTAAAGATAGAAAGTTCAAAGGGGAAAACCCTAACTTGTAACCGACTCGACCTGCTACCCGAGACCTAGCCTATCTATATAAAGGCTAGGAGGGGGTGGCGAGGAGGACACACACAACCCTAGTTTCCACAACCCACGCCAGATTGCATCTGCGCACCATTGTAATCCTCGATTCCTTTGATAATTCCACGAGCAGACAAGCAGGAGTAGGGACCTCTAGGAGGCCTGAACCTGGGTAAATCTTCGAGTCCCCTGTGTGCTTGTTTGCTAGCCAATAGATGTCTCTAGCGCTCCCTCCTTCTCCAAAACCCAAGTCCATAACAATGGGCATTGATGAGTTAAACCCTCGTCAATATCAGATACCGCGACACTCCCCCAAGATTGGAACAAACAAAGGGGATGCCAAAACCTGATGACGAATTACTCCTTCGGTGGTGGTGGTGTTCTCTCGATGAGCTTTTCAATCAATTTCCTCAAGCCCTCAATCTCGAAGGTGAGAGTACGAATCAACTGTGAGTTTTGCTCAATGCGGTTCATGATCTTGTTGGGTTGTGATTCCCAGCTCATACGATTCTTTCCCACTCTTCCTCCTTGAAGTCTTCTTTTCCTACATGGTTAGAACGAGGCATATCCCAATTGGAGGGTAGTTTATCCTTGGGCATATTCTGGAATTGATGCTCGTGGATAAGGGTATGGAAGGGATTCTTGGTGCGTGGAGAAGGTGACCGTGGAGCCAAACAGTGACGCGGAGGCTTCCCTTCAATTGACATCCGTGCAGTCCTTTTGATCCTGGCAGGGTTTGCCACCACTCCAATGCTTGCAATGGTAGTGCCGATGTGCGGATGCTGGCTTTTCTTTGCCTCCTCTTCATCTTTACTCTCAATCTCCTTCTCCTGCCCAGAGTCTTGGGGATCTTCCTCCGCAGGCTCTTTTCCCTTATCCTTGGAGGAGACCATTGTGCTTCTAAACTTTAAGAATAGTTCCTGGCAGAAACAGATCGAAACGAAAACACGACGAGAACACGATATACAAACCTCAGGGGATCCGGGAGATTATATATTACGAATTTTTACAACAAAACGAAGGTATTGGGAGAAAACATGTCGGAGACGGAGTCCGAGGTGGCCACACCACCTGCTGGCGTGGCCAGGGGGGCCCACGCCAGGGGGTGGTGTGAGCCACCCCGGCTCCGTTTCCATCCCTCTTTCGCTTCGTTGCTTTCCTTGTTGGATAAAAACTGCAAAAATATAACTGGACAGATTTTTCGCGGACTTTTCCTTACCAGAACTCTTACCTATTCGAAAACAAACTCTGCAGGTCTCTGAACTTGGTCTTTGACATATTTTTCCAGAGTTACCACTTGAATAACATTAATATCTTCATCTTCATACACATATTGCTCGAGTCATGAAACCTTTCACTTTCTTATTACACCATTTTGTCCACTAACCTAGAAATTTCTTTCACACAAAACTTCACACAATTCTCATTAGCAACATTAGTATAAGCGAGGTAATAAACCTTTTAAGTTCAATTTCAACTGAAATCCATCAAAACATAAGCTACTGAAACAATTCCTTCTGAAAGCCCAAAAGAATTCAAAAATGAAATCAATTTGAGAGGCAAATGCAAGAGTGGCAAAAATCTGTCAAAACAGACCAACATGTAAAGATCAATTTTTTCGAAAATCTTCTGTTGCACAAATCAAAAAGTGCAAAACTAACCTAAGTTAAATAACAATTTGGGGCAGAAGCACAAAAAATTACATCTCAAACCGATGCACAGAGATTTTTCACGAATTTTTACGGTGAAGCACAAAAATCTGTTTCGGGACAACAACTTTCCCAAATATTACTTCTCTCTCATTAGAGGTTGATCTTGACACAAAAACCCAACAAAAAGGATAAGGTGAGGTTATTACCGAAGTAATAACTTCCAAGACTCAAGGAAACGAAAACAAACTGAAAGCAATAATATATTGGGTTGTCTCCCAAAAAGCTCTTTCTTTATAGCCATTAAGATGGGCATGATAATTTCAATGATGCCCACATAAGAATATGAATTGAAGTAAAAGAGAGCATCAAGAAGCAAAATACACATGTTTAAGTCTAACCCACTTCATATGCAATGGAATTTTGTAACAAAACAAGTTGTTGAAACCAGGGCCTGCTAGCATAGGAAAGCAAAACAAGTGAACATAAAGACTTTCAGCATAAAGCGAGGAAAATTAATATTATTGAGATGCATTAGAACACTTTCCCCCTCTCATAATAACTTTCAGTATCATGCATAAACTTAATGATATAACTGCCACAAGAACCATTATAGCAATGATCACTTATCCTAACAGAAAACACAGGGACACTATGTAACACCCTCGAATCGACCCTATGCAAGTTTTAGCGCTTCCCGCCAAACCCGCATAGAAACGATTCAAAGACGCCCACCAGGCACTTTCGTGCGGGTGGAAAACGAAGTAATATCATTACACAACAGTCCTCGATGGGACCCACAGAACAGATATATATACAACAGCGACTCAACGAGTCAAGAGTACAGATATACAATACAAAGATCCAAATCACCTTGAAATCGATACAGCGTCCGAGTACGGACAAGATGCAAATTGGGCTAAGAGCCCTGTAGAATAACCAATGGCGTCCATAACCCTGCCCAGGCCAAGCCGGAAGGGTAACCCTGCTAACGACATCGATCTCAAACCTGCTAAAAAAAGGGGTGCCGACAAAGGGCAAAGGAAAAGAGGAGCGTCAGTACCGAGGCCAGTACATGGCGAGGCTAGAATTCGGCGGTCCTCGCCTACACAGGTATGGTGGACTGAAGCGGCAGCGCAGCGGCACTAAACAACCTATAGAGACTCTGTAATACTGGCGACTATCAGAGAGAGATAAGAGAGACCTATTCGGATCCAACCTGATACTAACACCAAACCTACCCATCTTGGTATTCCCCCTCGAGACCAAACGAGGAAGTTAAGCCGAGGAAACTCGCACGGTTGGCAGTTTTATTTAATCTTTCCATGGAAGTTATCCAACTTACCAGTCATCTCAGATACAAGTCAAATTATAACAGCAAACTTTAGTTATAGTTGTCTATGATCGAGAAACTGTGCTCCAAGTCGTCCTTAACCGCGGACACGGCTTTTCGAAAAGATTTAACCCTGCAGGGGTGCACCAAAGTATCCACACGCACTTCGACCCTTTTTGCCAGATCAATTAACATACACCCATCGGTATGTCGGCGGGGCCTAAGTCATGCGTTTCCCAGACCCAAAGCAAGTACATGGGGGGCCACCCCACTAAGCTACCCGCAACGAAGTCGGCCGGCTCCGAGGCGGACCCAGGGTTTGCGACGATGGTGGTAAATGACTGGGAACCCGAAAAAGAGGGGACTGGGCTTGTCGATACCGCGAAAATGTGGCGCGATCCAAAACAGTACAGGTCCTCCACGCACAAATTAAATAAAGCAGTAACATGGCATAAGTACAGAATAGTAATAAAGCCCCAAACTAGTTGTGGCCCCCGGTACAGTACTTTGTAATCAGGTAGTAAGCCGATGGGGGTGCCCACACACCCCACATGTGGTTAGCGCGCTCGATCTCGGAACAGGTGTCAAGAACTCGGGTCCTAGGGGACACTAGTGAGCGGTTAAGAACCAAATAATTACTATTACCCACCGGTGCCTCTGCATTAATCTACCATCAACATTAATTAATAAGCTGTAATTAGAAACATGATCAACACCACCATTAAACATTTGCCAACCGCCCAACAACTGTGGAACATCGACGACGCGAGGCAACACCTGAGCAAGCAACTACGACTCGCATGGCCAGCTGTCTATCAAGCAACGGGTAATAGGAGGTGTCCAAGGCAATATAACGCTGCAAGGAATATATCTGGCACGGAACACTAAAGCATCACGACACGGATATCAATAGATCAATAGGAGGAAGTAAAGACTATAAATGCAAAATAGGTAGAAGGGGGAGAGATGCTTGCCTGGGGAACACTGCCAGAGATTCATCCGGAGAACTTGTCGGTACTCGCATCCACTCATCGGTCTAATCCGCGAAGAAGCAAACACTAGCAGAAACACCGGATACAATATTTAATATTACGGCAGAAGATCCGGCATGCTTATGATATGATGCATGGCATGGCACAGATACGGTGCGATTAGACATATTAAGCGGAACCGGGGTTCCGACAATTAATTAGAGTTCATGTTGTTTTTCTAACCATCAAAAATAAATGTTCATTAGCATGGTAGAGCATGTCATAATTGATCATGGCAACAAGCTATGCAATTTAAACGCTGTTGGAATGGATTACGTAGCAGCTTGTATACGCCCCCATATGCATAAGATTATGTTTAATCTTGTTTAAACTAAACATCAAATTTAAATGTTCTTACAATGCATGAAGATGGCATATTCAGGCAGAGTTTAATTTTCGGAGAATGTTGATATAATACTTAATGTTTCTGAAAACAGGGACAAACTTACGAAATTAACAAGATAACCTCATTTTCTGAATTTTTTGAAAAATAAAAGAAAAAGTCCAACAGATGATTTGAACTAAGGTTGATGGCAGGAATGAACGAGGGCTAGCCATTGGACTAGGATCAAATTATTAAACAAAATTAGTGGCGCGTTAAATATAAACCAAAAAGAATAGGGGACTGTAGAAATAAAATGAACCAAAACAAGGTGGATTTGGTGGTTGTCGGGATCAAAATTAGACACCTGATAGAGCATCTGATTTGTGTTTGTGTACAGGTCGGGATGCAGCGAATTTAATTGGACAAAAGCATAGATGTTAGCTAGCTAAGCTAGCTACATGATGATGATCGGTTTCCTCCATGCAAAACTAGCTAGCTCAAGTGCGGCCAGCTGCGAATCGATCGATGTGGCAGAGGAAAATGTGTCAAGTCGTTGGGCTAGCTGATAGGTTAGTGATAACAGGGGTACTCTGCAAGTTAAGAACGTATCTGGGGAGGATTCTCAGACTGTCAAACTGAAGTGTGTCTAACGAAAACTGAAGAACGCGCGCCGCAGACGCGCACGGCGGACGACGGCGTCAGGGAAGCACTGCTGGCAGCGGAACCCGACGGTGGAGTACTTCTGGGGATGTGCCGGTGCAAGGAAGCTCCAGGACAACACGGACAAGCCGGACGATGAGCAGGACCGCGGCGATGGCAAGCGGACAGAGGCGCACAAAAGGTATTCGACAGAAGGTTGATGGCTATAGAAAAGCATGGATTGGACAAAGGAGAATGTGAGCATGGAGAGGAGCTCACCTCAGGTCTGGGTGACATGGTGGCTCGGCTTGAGGCGTCGTTGATGGCGGCGAGATGACAGGGTCGGCGATGGCGGGCGTCGGCGTGTGGGTCGTGTCCCAGGTGGGTGGTGGCGGCGGGTGTAGGAATAGATGGAGATTTTTGGGTTAGGTCTGGGTAGGGTCTAGTCTAGGTTAGTGTTTGGGCAAAGGGGTTGTAGGCCGCCGGCTTGCTAGTGTTTTGGCCTGGTAGACTGGCGGCCTCCTCCGAGGTTTTATAAAATTATTATTATTTTTATATATTACTTAAAGGCTTTTGTAATCAGTTTTTAGATAAATAAAATATCCAGGAAGTCCTGGTTTTATATCTGAAATTAAAGGAGGGCTAATTAGAAAACAAAATAGAGTTTTTGCAAAGTACTTTTATGAACAAACATGCATGATGATATCATGATGATGCACAAAGTAAAAATAACGAGCGATTTTCTAGTAGTGGTTTTATCGGGGTGCTACACACTAGCTCTCATAACACTACTTTGTGAAACACTATTAGGGATATCCTTACAAAGGATACTGTATCCCTCTTCTACATATTTAGTGATAAAGTCTTTCACATTTGCTATCATAGGTTCAACAACTACTTGTTCATCAGGTTCAACAGCTTTATTTGTACTTTCATTAACCATACTAGCTATCACGGAATGTTCTTTTATCTTAACTCAAGGTATTTTCTCAATGTAAGGTTCAGGTAAAACTTGATTAGTAGTATAAACTTCAGTATTTCGTGCAGGAACACTATTAACAATGTCTTATAAGGTGCATAATACTTATTCCATTTCTTTTTAGGAATTTTAATATAGGAAGCAAAAGCCTTAAAATAAGTTGCAATAGCTTGAGAATCAAGACCATAAGCATTAGTAATATTTTGAAAGTCATCAGTTCCCATAAAAGATTCAATGCATTCATAATCATAATTTATACCTGACTTTTTTTCTTTGTTATTCTCCCATGCTTTAGCATTGTCTTGAATACAGTCTAGAAGATCCCATTTAGCTCCTCCTTCCATGCGTGTAAATGATCCAGCACAAGAAGCATCTAATAGATCCTTATCGTGAAGAGAAAGCCATGTATAAAAGTTATTGATAATAATATTGTTGGGGAGCTCACGAATAGGACATTTGAGCATTAGTAACTTGAATCTCCCCCAAGCTTGAGATGTACTCTGTCCATCAAGAGGCCAAAAGTTGTATATTTGATTCCGATCTTTATGAATCTCACTAGGAGGATAAAATTTTGAATAAAAGAGAGGCACTATTTCCTCCCATTCAAGAGATTGGCCATTCTTCAGCAGGTATACCATTCCTCAGCTCTTCCTTTCAGTGATAATGAGAATAACTTCTTCTTGACTTGATCTGTTGTAATACCTGCACACTTAAGTAAACCGCATAATTCGTGTATAAAGAGCAAATGATCACCGAGATGGATAGTTCCATCTCCAAAATAGTAGTTATCCATAACACAATCAATAATTCTTGTAGGTATTTTAAAAGTATCATTTTCAGCAGGTGGTGGTTCATCTACTACCTTAGTAGTGGTAGTAGCATTACGAAATAAGAAACTCAGCGAATTATCCATATTGAAATAACGTAACTAACAGAAGTAAACAATACCTACAGTAGAAGTTTCCTTTACCAGTTCCACTCTCAAATAGCGCTTCACTCCCCGGCAACAGCGCCAAAAAATAGTCTTGATGACCCACAAGTATAGGGGGTGTATCGCAGTATTTTCGATAAGTAAGAGTGTCGAACCCAATGAGGAGCAGAAGGTGTTGGCGTGGCTTGGAGCAGGAATTCTCTGTAAATACTTAGCAAACAGATTTTTAGGGGGTTTTGATAATGTAGATAAATAAAGTGCAAGTAAATAAAAGATAATAATAATAAATACAACAAGTGGCCCAATCCTTTCTTTAGCAAAGGACTGGTTGTATTACTTAAGGTAACCAAACGTTTTCGAGGACACACTGGAATATTGTCAAGTGCTTTCGCATCATATAGTTGATTAATCTTCTTTAGTTTGATAAGTGTTGTGTGGGTGAACCTGTGCTAATATACCGACCTTCCTAGGACTAATACATACTTGTGATTATACCCCTTGCAAGCATCTGTAAGTACAAGAAAGTAATTAATATAGAAACCTAACCACAACTTTAATCTCTAAGACCCTGACGTCCCTTGTGCAAAAGTTTCCTAACAGGGGTTCAGGTTTCTATCACTCCGGCAACCCCTACGATTAGTAGCCAAATACACAATGCATTCCCCTAGGCCCATAAAGGTGAAGTGTCATGTAGTCGACATTCACATGACACCACTAGAAGAATAACACCATAACTTAAATAATAAACTATTGAATCTTTCTCAACACAACTCCACTACTAACAACATGACTTCTCCCATGTCCTCAAGAACAAAACGAACTACTCACAAGGCATCATATGGATCTAGATCAGAGATGGTATAATGATAAGTAACAATGTGAACATAACAATAATTCAATGGTTCCACTCAATAGCATGAACTACAACAAGTAATCAACACCAGGAAAGTTTCCCCTAAGAACTATGCAAGATTCATCCCAATTGTTACAGCGGTATGAAGTGGTGATGATGGTGCTGGTGGAGATGATGGTGGTGATGATGATGATCCCGATGAAGTCCAGCTTGATGGTGGTGTTGATGGCGATGATCTCACCTCTCCGAGAAGGAATTCCCCTGGCAGAATTCTGTCCACCGGAGAGATCTTTCTCTCTCTGTAGTTTTCCGCCCTATAGAGGCGGCAGAATCTTTCTATGGTCGCTCTCCAGGTATTAGGGTTTCGAGGGGATAATATACGCCAAAGGGGAGAGCTAGGAGTGGGCCAGGGTGGCCACACCACCTGGTGGCATGACCAGGGGTGGCCCACACCACGGGGTGGTGTGGGCCCCCTTGGCCCATCTCCACTCCCCCTTCTGGCAACCTTCGTCTTCTGGAAAAAATAGAATTTTCCATTTATTTTCCCGGATTTTCTGATCTTCGCGAATTTCGCCTCCAAACAGCTTCTTTTCCATCAGAATCCTGACTGCAGTGGTACATGCTCCAAAAGTCATCAACCATGCAAAAACATATGAAATAACATAAGTATCATCTATTAATATGAAATATATCAATGAATAACAGTAAATTATGATATAGAATAGTGATGCAAAATGGACGTATCAATCAGTTGATGACGAGGGGGATGATGTGATGCCCTCTGATGATCCATGAAGCAGCAAGGATTTTCCCTTCTCCTAGTTCCTCCTCCAGATCCCTCTCTGGCATGGTGTTTCGAGGCTGAAAGTTTTTGTGAATGTCGAATCTCAGATCCGTTTTCACGTGGTGAGAGTATTTGACAAGGCAAAGGCGATGACCGGTGGTATGGGCAAGCTCCACCCATACCAGTGGTTGTTAAACCCTCTGTAGCCTTCCTTCACGTTTGCTATTCTACCAGGTGTGAGGAAAAATCAATTAAATGACATTTATCACTTAGAAATATCATATTACTATATACTATGATAGTCCCAATTGATATGTTCACAATGGACTTTGTAAATTAGGATCATGTTGAAACAAGGACAAAAGGTGTGCGCGAGTGAAGTAAAATACCAAAAATCCTATTCTACTTGTGCAAAAAATGAGGTAAAAATGCTTCAAATTTGGACTCATCAACTTCCCCAAGATAGACTCTTGCTCATCCCCGAGCAAGATGGTGGCTTACGGACAAGATCATCATCATGTTCATGTGGAATGAGTCATTATAATAAATGAGGCAAATTGAAGTAGAAATACAATATCAGATAACTCCATTGTGAGTAATATCACACTCTCACACAACACATGACTTCGAGGCTTCCACACCTTTTGTACCAATATTTTATAAGAATTTTTTAAATTTAGGCATATTATAGAATCATCAAGTTTAATTGGTTGATGTAACACTCTTGCCTAATAAGGCTGAGTTCCTGTGTATAGTGCCAATCCCTGGATCGATTCACTAGCACACACAATACAGTTGAATAACAAAGAATTTAACAGTGCATCATTATTACATCGAATGATCCAGAATTTGTGATTATTACATAATGCATAGCTCAAAGCTAGCTCAAATAGTTCAATAGCATACGTAAGCATAATTAGATAGTAGGCTCCATCTTCAATTGTGCCATAGGCGAACAAATGTCGAGTGGAGGGCCGCAACCTATAATATCACTCAGAACAATGGAACCAACTTGCAACATAAGATGTTGCAGCCACAGAGTGGTCAATACTAGCAAGTAGGGCTAAGTAAGGAGAAAATATACCTAGCATCTACATGCTTATTTCACTAAGTGGAACTTTGGCTAGCTTGTATTTTCAAATACTTTTGTCTTATTTTTATAAACCAATTTGATTCACAATAATCCATTACGTTCAACCATCAAGTTTTAGTACTTAAGAAATAAGGATGAGCGAGAATAGGTCACAACCTCAATATCTAGCAACTCAATCGTTAGTAACCACGGACACGACTAAGCACTTAGTTTTACACTCTGCAGAGGTTCGTACACTTTACCCATGCGACCTGGCCAACCTGCTCATACCATCACACTCAATTTGTGTTATAATAGGGAGAAGTCCAAGAAGAGACTGTTCGACAAGTAGTTTCCCAAACCCGCTGCGCATCAGTCCAACCTAACCATTGACTACATCTCTGGCTAAGCTAGATTCAAGTCACCACGACCTACTAAGTCCAACCAGCCACCCATTTCTTAGTAGCACATGGTTGCACATGTAAGCTACCATAATAAATAAACCAATCCTTTCTCAGTACCCTAGGCGGCATTCCCCACCATTATTCACACTCCAATGACAAACCAACCACTCTGGCCAGGTAGTTCATTGATATTATGTTTTTTTAGTTGAGCCAAACATATATCCCACCATGGTGTGATCCCTTCCCCGTCTTTACAACATGTATAAGCACATCAACCATATGGGGGCTCAAGTACAAGGGATTCCTACCATAATATATATGATATAGCATAACATAGTAATACCCACAAATGCATGTATAAAAATACACTACACATACATAAGGAAAATAGTAGGAAAATTCATGAACAATATATCATCTACTTGCCTTGGTGGTAGGTGTCGATAGTATAGTCCTCACAGAAGCAAACGTCGCACTCGTCACAATCTACACGATGCAGTTGAAAACACATAATCAATCATCCACAATCATAAACCAATGCACAAATAGATGCATGTCAATTTAATAAAAGCTTCAGTAACATACTTAGGTAATATGATAATTATACACACTGATGACATGCATGGAATTTTTTTAATGCATCAAAATCAATTATTGCATTAATTAGATCCATTTAATAGGCTTTATTCAATTTAAGTTTAGCCTCTATGGTAAACAGTGTCATAAATTTTTGGTAATACTTTTGGATAGATATTTTGATTTACATCCAAGAGCAAAAGGATTCATGTCAAAATAGTTTATATATATTTTTATAGAATTAAAATACTACAATAAGCCTTTTAATAGCTCTAAAATTTTCTGCAATGTAAACTCGTAATTTTATTCGAGAATCATGTTCTATACAATTTTTTGAATCCAGGGGTATATCATTTGTATTTTCTGATCTTAAGTTTATTTTGTATGAATTAATTTTTCTAAAAGGGTATTAAAGCATTTAAATAATCACCGACAATACTTACAGTAAAAATTAGATCCAATTGCAGATTAATATTCTACACAACATTGTGAATCCAACGGTAGAGTATTTGCATTTTCTGATGTGTAGATATTTTCCTATGAATTTTTAAATTTAAATACATTTTCTGCAAATTTTATTCAATTTCAGTTTAAAAGGGAATATTCTCTCGAATATGTCACGCTAATGCAGCAGCTGACTGGGCAGTCAGCGCCGACACAGCACTGACGTGTTGGCCACATGGGATCCACGCGTCTGCCGCGCGGCGCGCTGGTACTGGCTAGTACCAGTTCACTGCGGTTATGATCTGGCGTGTCAGTTGTGGATCCGTCGGCTGAGGGGAGTTGAGCTTGGTGCTCAACGGCGACGACAACGACTGGCACGATGGCGACTCGAGTGGCAGTGCGGGCGGCGGTTGAAGTGGTCCTCTGGTGTGCTGGCGTGGTGTACGAGATGCGGCGGTGTGCGTCGGTCACAATGGCGGTTCCTACGGCAAATGTTGCTTCCCTAGCCGACATCTAGGAGCGGACGAAGCTCCTCATGTCTTGGCGGTCTCCGGCAATGTCGTGCGCTTGAAGCGGTGATTGTGCGAGATGGAGAAGGGGTCGAGGAGAGTCGGTGCAGCACAAAGAAGAGAAAGGGGAGAAAGGGAAGGGCACATGAGGTCGGTGGTGTCATCCTGGACCTCGACCTGGGAGGTCCTGTGGCGGTTGTCGATGACTAGATCAAGAAGATCTCTCCCGATAGCTAGGGCTCGATTTTTTTGTGAAAGAACATAACGAGGTGGAGGGGAAACGATTTATAGAGGGGGGGGGGGGGTGAAAGAACCAAGTAAATTCACGAGGAATCCGTGTGGGGATTGGATTGGGGTCGATCCCGTGCTTCTCTCCATCTCCGTTTGGAGGAAGGAGATGATGGGTGGGGCCCACTTGTCAGGAAAAACAGAAGGCGGAGCGGGCGGGGGTGGTTGTTGCTGGGGCATATGGGCCCTTGGCGGACAGCGCTTGCGCTGGCTGCTATTGCTAGGCGTCGCTCGCGCGTGTACCACACATGCGTTAGATAGGTTAAGCGGGCCGGGCCGTGCGGGCTGGCTAGGTTTCCTTTTTTATTATTCCTTTTCCTTTTTCTAATTTCTCATTTCTTTCATATCTTTTTCAAATAAACTCCAAATGAGTTCAAAATAGTTTCTAACATTTTGTCAAAAACCAGGGGAATATTATAGGACAATTATTCACAAGAGACTTGCCCAAATAAAATATAGAACATATAAATCCTTGTATATTCCCTTTTAGTAACATTTTGGAAATTCAGAATAGATTTTTTGGAGAGGGTTTGAATTCAAATTTGAAATTTTTGCATGCATGTAAAGCTCATGGTGACATGCAAATGTATTTTTTTCTAGTGCCAAATTCTAAAATCTAGGATGTGACAATTGAGCTCTTGTTTATGAGTAATGAATAATTCATGATCACTTCTTAAGTAACTTTTTTTCAATCTTGTACTTTTTCTAATCTTGGAATTCTTTGATATCAAAGCCTTTTTCTTTTTGTTGAATAGTTTCATTAGATCATGTTAATACTCTTTATGGATCTTGTCAATTCAAACTCATGATCATAACATGTTATTAAGGTTTCCTTTTCATAATTTATCAATACTTTATTGGTGTGGAAGACTCTAAAATCATAACAGTGGTACAAGTATCATATCACTCAACCTAATTCATACATCTAATATAATAATCATGGATCAAAAATCACTTCAAATATCATAAAGTCTCAGAACTCAACATATATAAATCTTTCCTTGAACCAAAGGAGGTTGAAGATGCAACTAATGAAAATTCTAGGATCAAGAACTAATATGCATGCAAGAAAGTAAACAAGCTAAAACTGAAAGATAGATTACAAGGTGTTATAGATCTTTCCAAGCTTGAAATCAAGCCGATAGGATCAAATAACCCCTCGCGGTTATTCGATACCGTGGTATTTCCTTAATTTCAAGAAGAAGCTCTAGAGCTACGAAGTCTTGTATAAAGCATCATCTTTATTGCTCCTAAGATCATGATGCGAATTCGGGATTGTTTGCTAATTGTCTCCAACTATGCTACATGTGCCTTATACATCTCAATTGTTTGGTTCTGAGTCTCTATGGACCGTATAATGATTTCAAGGTTGGATTCTAATCCTTTCACTATCTTCAGGTTCATCCGATCTAGATAACGGCACAATAGTTCAATTTGTTTAGAAGATACTGGAGACTTTGCCTCAACTTTCTTGATTCGGCGATCAAGTTTTTCTAGGGAGGCTTGGATATCCTCTCGTTGTTGCTTTAGTCTCTCCAAGTAGGACTCTCCACCTTCCTTTGGATCGAGTTGAACTTCTTCGAAATTGCCTTCTTATCCCACTATGAGGCTTAATACTTTCGGCCTATCCTGCATCTCCATCAACTTGAATCCGTCTTTGGCTCCTAGCTGATTGCATAAGGCTTCCTATTCTTTATTTTCCATAGCGGCTACCCCCTTGGTTTCTTCTGTGATCTTTGAACAAGATCCCTGGTAATCCTCCTTGGCTTGAACGATGTTCCATGGACAAGACATATGGGCAGTTCTTGAGAGGGAGGAACAACATGGGGAAGATCTGTTTGACAAGCGAGGAAAACAAAACCTTTTGGAAGTCTTATAAGGGGTTAGAAATAGGGAAAAAATTGTGCTAGAAGTAAAAGGGCCGGCCAGGAAAATAATCCCAACAAATTAGGAAAGAAACAAGAGAAAAAGGAAGAATTGGAGGCGGTAACGAACAGTGGTACGGGCGGCGCCTGTATGGCGCGCCCGTACCCGATGGACTTCCAAAAAAACGACTGAAGTCGATACGAAACCTACAAATTAGTTGATTCGCACGGGATTTGCCCGTATGATCTGCCCATACTGGCAGTTACTGATCTTACCGATCTTTCCAACAACATTGATTTTTTGTTGAGAAAAATAAGACAAACGAACAAACGGGAACGAAGCGTTTAAGGACCAGCCGTATGGTGGGACGCAACCGTACGGCTCGGTCGTACAACCCGTGGAACAAAACAAAGACGAATGAAGAGAGGTACTGAGTGTTTAACGATCAGTGGTACGGGCGAGTGCAGCCGTACCGCCCGCCTGTACCAAGCTCGTAAAACTAGCAGTAACTTCAAAGAAACATAAGGAGTTCAAAAATGCAAACAGAAAAGGGAAAAACAACAATTAGAACAAAGAAAAACAAGGTTACGATTACCTTACTCATCTGGTATTGATGAGTTTACTTTGACACCTTCTCTCCTTTAAATTCCTGGATTAACTTCTTCTTCTTCCTTTTTGTAACACCCTCGTCTGATAAGGCCGAGTTCCCATGTATAATTCTAATCCCTGGATCGGTTCACTGGCACACATAGTATAGATGAATACCAAAGAATAGAATAGTGCATCATTATTATGTCGAATGATCTAGAATTTACAATTATTACATAGGAAAAATACCCCAATAATCATAACTCACACAGAAACTTGGAAAAATAAAATAAAAATATTTTTGTGTGTAGAAAAATGCAAGTAATTAAAAAAGTATTTTTGTGGGTTTTTTGCAAATACTTTTATTTTTGTGAATTTGTTCGTGGAATTAATTAAATTCTATACTCTAAATTCACAAAAAATTCTATAATATTAGTAAGAAATAAGGATAAATATGTAAACACAATTGTCATAAGATTATGGAATTCTAAATTAAAAATTTGATATTACCTTGTGAATTGCAACAAGAAATAAAATACCAAAGAAAATACAATAAAACCCTAAAAAGGGAGAAAATCCCTGAAAAAACAGTGAAATTCAAACATAGCACACGAATTGTTTGCATTGCATATAATTGTATTAGAGTATCACATATTTATCATCGAACCTTTTTCTTTATCAGATGATGTTGCGAATTCCAGAACCAGGGGTCTAGGGTTAAGTAAAATCTTCGACTTCATTATCTCGAAATTACGAGGCAAGTTCATTCTTTCATCATCTTTGTGAGGTAAAGCTTACAATCCAGTTGCAAGCGAAAGTCTTACATGTACTTTGGCTTGGAATTTTTTCCAAACATTATTATTACTTGGATTCAAACGCAATAACGTTTTCGTAATGAAATGAATAAATGGTGGCCGATAGAATCATGGATGCTTACATGGTTATAAGATCATGTGGTGGAGATTACATTGTACAAGAAAAGTTAGGATTAATAACAACAGTAGTCAACCATTCTTTCATCGTACAATATCACGCTAACCACATATCTTGTTATGGGGCGAGCAAGTCAGAAGTACCTTCTTCCTTTCATTTGTACTCGTATGCCTAGTCGGTCCGTGAACCAAAGTGGTGATTAGTGGGTGGGAGCCTAAGACGTCTCTATTCTCTGGATAACGACTGGATATATTACAAGGGATGGATTGAACGTAGGTCCCGTGACCAAAATTCGTTACAATGGGTGGACAACATGGTCGTGGAGGGAGACTCGGCATGACTCGATGAATTTGGTAACATGCCACATACCTAAGTAAGTATGGAAAGAGTAATAAGGCCAATGGCGTTTGTGGGAAAAGTAACGCACCTCTCGAGAGTGTATAAATATGACATGTTACTCTCTATCTTGAGAAAATATTATGATCATAGCGCAGAAAGGAACTCCACGAAAGTTCAGACAGCCCGTGAAGACTGACAACTTTAGAATTTATAAAGAATCTAAAACTTACCTTTTCTAAAAATTGTTCTAAAAAATCGGCACAAGTCTAGGATCTTTGATCAACGACTTTCAATAGAGGATCAAACAAACACCATAGAACTTCCTGAGTACGCTCATACTTAATCTATCTTCTTAAATCCTTGCTTAGGTTGGGAGATGTCCTGAAGACCGACACAGGGTGTAGAATCAACAACAGGATATCAACTTAGTAGAAATAAGGCAGAATGTAGATATAGGATGCATCAGAGCACGCATAGGTAGATGAGCTAGCAATAGTATACCTTCTCCAATAAGTTTCCATCTCTAATGGTTTAAACTTAGTAATACCATTGATTATGAAGCTATCCCTTATGCATTTGAATTTCCATCACGCTATGAATCCTCATTGGACCGAGGAGGATCTCAAAGCTTTTGTAAAGTTTTGGCTCTTGGTATGAATAAATAAAGATGTTGGACCCGCAATGTTTATGTTGTACCACTGTGAGGGAAGTGATATTTATATGAGGACTTTTGTAAGTGTCATACCAACAGCTTGTACATTACAATATTCAGTGGTATACTGGGTCACCACGGGCCGGCACCTGAACTACCTGTATGCACATATCATTTTGTTCATTTATGTAGGTTGAAACAACATTAATTCTGGATCAACTAATGCGTGCTAACACGTATAAATGATTATGGTCCATTGCCTAAGGTCGTGTGAGCGCCTGCTTTTGGGCAGAAGGACCCGCCTTCTATGCCAGGGCCGTCAATGAAAAAGGATGCCCTGGTTTGCCTCTACGGTGGCAGGTACAAGCTGAAGTGACAAGAAGAGCCTGTATATGAGGAAAATAACGAGGGGATAGTGAAGGCAATCATGAGGGGGTAGTGAAGGAAGAATTGTACGTGGCAAGGCACAACTGGTACAACAAAGGTTGGCATGCAACAATATGCATCAAGATATCATGTAGGAGTACTAGAATTAAGCTCGAAGTTTTCTTGTATGCGTTTGATTGGCTCCGTCAATACAAATTTCCTATCTTTGTCCATTCTAGGGTACATAGCATATCATCTAAGAGGAATTTCATAGATTTAATTATCGATATGTCCAAGGATCAATCAACTTACACTAAATCAAATGAACTCAAATAGCTAGGAAAGTGAAAAACTAAAGGTTTTGATGACGATTTTGACTATGAGATAACAACAATTATCAATGGAAATGCGAGCAGATCAATAGGTTTATCGCCATTGTTCACCGGAAGATTGTGTTGAAATGACAGGTGCATGTGCTGCCTGCGCATGTCCTAGATCTCCCGTTGCTGCTGAGCTCACTCAATTTCCTTTGTTTTGCATGGGAGAGATCTCCTCGGATGACAAGGATGTGGGCCATAGCGTAAGTGGACCGGCATCGCGAGTTCGTGAGTAGTCGTGATCACCTTCCTCTATCCTCCTATCTCGAAGTAATGTAGCTCGATGGTTGATGTCATCGGAAGGAAGGATGTGGGAGGGAAGAAACGTCTCGAAAATGCAAAGGTTATCGCTGGATATTGTTTGTGGTCTATCTAGACATTCAACCCATATGTTGGAATGGTTCGCCCTAATCATGCCAAGAATAGAGGGCAAATTTCTTCTAGGTGAACTTTGCTAAGGGGAATCATTTGAATTGTGACGCCATAAACATTGTGACAGAAAAAGGTTATATACGTGAGACTGGAAAAACATAACATGCCCAATATGATTTTTAAACTACACACCGGTAGATGCAACAACATCTATGTAGTTAGTTCCTGTAGATTCTTGGAAACGAGATTGCCTATCTTGATCCATTCCTGTAAAGGGTTATTTTCGACATGCGACGCACATGCTCCAACAAAACAGGTAGGGTGCTGCCTGAAGTCATGATTCGAGAAGTTGTGTACCCTAGACGCGTAGGCCTACGTCAAGGTGAGAGCCTGCCTTCAAACGCAGACGATGACATGATTTGCAAGGTACAAACGCACAAGTTGCAGCGACAAGAGCAAGAAAAGTGTGAGGAGCAACGACATCAGGTTACCGGAAACAAGGCATTCAGCCTTAAGTTGTTCTAGAACTGTCAGAAAAACACAAAGTGCTGGACTCAACCAAGCCCACGCTGCACATTAAGGAAATAAGCCAGATGAATCAACTCAATTTTGTCCAACACCCCCGAAGTTACTCTTTGCGACATGGGACCTGGTGTCTCATATTCCCTCGTGTTATCACATATTTGGTTCTTACTGTTGTCCTCAATATGGCATGCATATGTGTATATCGCCTATTTGATGTATATATGATAGTGCTCTAAATATCTTGAACTAAGTTTTTTTTTCCGAAATGGGGACATTGCCCCGGTGTCTGCATCGAACATATGCATACAACCTTTTGTTACTTCATAACTTTATTGTCAATAAGGTCTTACAAAACATCTTGAACTAAGTTGGGACAATAAAGCTCACTAAATAATAATTAATGAATGTCTGGTGATATATGTAAGGAGCAAGCATACATTATTC
Organism: Avena eriantha; assembly: GCA_910589775.1. NCBI lineage: Eukaryota > Viridiplantae > Streptophyta > Magnoliopsida > Poales > Poaceae > Avena > Avena eriantha. Next base: position 150,747,874 of record OU342742.1, on the reverse strand, counting down.
GCACTCATGAGACTAGCTGGATTTTTTTAATGAAATGAATGCTCAGGAGTAGGTGAGTTTGATACTTAATTTTTGGTACATCTTAATTTATTTAAATCTTACGTGGACATTATTAATCAAATAAGTTGGACAATCATATGCATGAAAGTGTAGTCCGTGGACAAAACGTGTGATGCAGCAAGTCATGCATGGATATGTGGGAAAAGCAATGGTTTGTCAGTTTTAGTGTTGGTTTCAAAATTTAAAATACTTTGACTCTCTTAACATGAACTCAAATTACTATATGTTTTCTTATCATCTTTATTACGATAAAAAATTCAGAACTAGACCCCATGTTCATATATTTGTAAAGCTTTTTTTCTTTACCACAAGTGTTATAAGATGCTGAAATTTTATTTGTACTAATGTTACAACATGGTAACACATGCATTACTGTCTTGTCTTGTAATAGAAGAAACCAAAAAAGTTCTCAAACCATACCTTTTTTTTTCGAAACCGGGGTGTACCCCAGCCTCTGCGTCAAGTAGGATCTAGCTTTAAAGAGCTCGCCAATTTGAAGCCAACGATGAAAGCAGGTTATTCATTGGGGAAATAGTTTGAGATACCAAAAATTACTATTTGCAAAGTTACCATTATAGTTACTGACATGGCCAACTTGCTCTTTTGGGTGGATTTTCTGTTGATTTTCTATACAAACGTAAGTATGTCCTCCACAATGGCGTAGCTGCCTGACTCCATAGCTTTTATGTAAAATAACATCAATATTTATATATTTACAACTTAGTCCCAAGTGTATAAGAAGTCTGACCCCAAGTATATTTCTTGCTAGATTAACCACTGAACCTCCACATAAACATTCACTATGGCGACCTGCTATTAGATCCTCATCACATGACTAAGATCAATCACATGCACATTAGGCCTTATTTAATACTTATATTTTGAAATTATCGTAAAAACACTGTTATTATACAATTTTCCATATTTCTTTATTCACCGCCCTCATTATCATTTTGTTTATGAAGAGACAATTTGGGTCCCTATTTTTTCCTCATAGTTGAAAGGTAGTAGCCCTATGCTAGTTTAAAAAGTCTACTGCATTTTCACGTATATATGGGATTGAACATAGTATTAAAAAGGTTTATTCAAGAAAAGTAAGGTATTAGCAAGACGCGGTGGTGCTCTAGATTCTTGGTTCATGTACAACAAAAAAATTATACATAGTGTGTGACTGGCAACACAACATATACAAATAAGTACGGTGGCATATGGAACAATGAGTCAAGAGAAACATTGAAGGAATGAGGAGAGGGACTCAAGTACATGAGTTTGAGTTATGTCTTCAAGGAGTGAGAAAACATATTGCAGGAGGTAATCTATGATCAACATATAAGAACTTCATATATGCAGTTGGTTCATAAAGATTCCTGGAAACAAGACATATGTTTTTGATCCTTTCTTGAAGTATATCATCATCGATACACAATGCAAATGTGCCAGCGATACACATGCTTGTACCTAGCAAAAATGGCCGAGAGTGCACAATAGCTCTCTTATCAAGATGGAGCGAAGTAGTTTTGTTCTAAGTGATCCTGGTCCCTAGCGATGCCGCTGCTCCCAATGCCTCATATTCTCACACGTTCTAACAGTTCCGTAGTTCTTCTCACAATTTATACATGATATGTTTATTGATGTCACCATTTGATGTATATAGGCTAGTGTTCCAAATATATTGAACATAAATAGGACAACAAAACTTGCTACCTAGTCGGATGATGTTGAGTATCTTAAAGAGAAAGACATTATTTGCACGCGAGAGAGTGGGTAGACAGCTAGGCGACCCAGATCACTAGGAAAAAACTGAGTTGCTCCATCTTAGTAGGAGTGATATCGAGCTGATCCATCTGCTTGAACCAGCTAGTTCTGAGTGTTTTGCCGACGCTGAGACCCGGAATGTAAAAAATTGTGCCCTAATGGATCAATACACATGATCTTGGTTTGATAAATCCACATAAACTAACTGTGTATACCATGTTGCTTTTCCAACGTTATTCTTAGAAATACTTTGGGCATGTTATTTTCTACTAGATCAACTTAATTAACCTCCATTTTTGTCACCCTCTTTAAGCCTTGTCACAATTTAGTGCAATTGTTTTCAAAATATATAGTACATCTATGAAATGTGCTCGTGGTTTTGAAGAAAAAATCCTACTAGTTGCACCGATTCGTTGTGATGACAATGATCAGAGGGAGACATTTCAACATCTAAGATAAATGCCAAGCTGCTTCTTCACTTCCTCCTCCTTCCTCTGGTGATACTTAATATTTGGTAAATGTTATTCTCGATTCTTACCTTTTGATCTGTTCTAGAGGATTGCATAGTCCTTTCAGAGGATGGTGAAAGTTATCGTGAGCGTTTAGCTACAAACAATGTTGAGACTCATGCCATATATTGGGATTTGTTCATGATCATGGCCGAGTTGGTCCAACTAGTGTTTCTATCAAACATATGGCACATTTGGTTTATATCCCAACTTTCTCACGTCTTTTTCTTTACTATGAAGAAGCCATAAACAATGTTGCTAGATAGAAAATTGGTCGTCACACATGTGGAATATTTTGGAAAAAAGTATATGTCTATGTGAAATTAACAAGAATGCTTACAAATTAATTGTGGCATACCTACCTATGGCGAGAAACAAACAATATGTTATTAAAAAAATTAGCAAGAGGCCCTTAATTTTAGTTTCGCCTCGGGCCCCTGAATCTAAGGACCGACCATGGTTCTACAGAACAGTCATATTGGACGAGGAGTGCACATGTGTTAGAAAAACACACGGTGGTTGTGGCCAACAAGATCAACCTGTTACTCTTGGAATTTGTGTATCTCCTAAATGTTTATGTGTCAACCATTGAGCGTCCAATGTGCGGACTTGCCGATGTATCAGTGTCGAGGGTGCAAGGTGTGGAATGACAAAGGTGAGGTTTGGAGATCACCTATTGAAGATCTGCCACCACTGATTGGGCTAAACGGGTAAAGCTTGTGGTAATGCAGAATAAGGGTTTACTTCACGCGGAGGTGATGCTCTTGCACAACAGGGTGATGTGTGTGCGTCCATGGGTGATGTCGATGAACTAGGGTGCATGCGTGCATAACCTCTATAAATAGAGACATAGAGCTGATGCAAACAACTTGAACTCCTTTACCTCTACTTTCGTATTTGTTTTCCTTGTGGTGTTTGATCCATTGTGGACTGTGGTGGTTGAAGCATTTAGCTGATCTATTTATCATCGTCCTTGTCTGTTTGCTTCATCATCATGTGCTTCCACAAATGTATTTTAGATTGCAGTTATTCTTGTAACTTCTATTCAGCCCTCCCCTCTAGTTGTAGTATCTTGATATTTCACTATCCCGAAGAAATGGCTCGATGATATATTGGGAGGAAGAAGTAAAGTGTGGAGGCTATCACCTGGAGTTGATTTTGGGCCATCTTCTTAGCATTCAGCCCATATGTTGGACGGAATGGATCTCCTTGATTACGGCTGATTTGGTACACCATAGCAAAATATTTTTATCTAAAAAAACGAGAATGTTTTTAGACAAGAGGGCATCCCTCCGTCTAGAAATAACTGATTTTGGTTTTTGTCTAGATTCAAATATATCTAGACGCATCATTTAATGTATAAATACATTCGGATCTATACAAACCCAAGTCAGTTATTTCTGGACGAAGGGAACACATGTATGAACTTTTCCTAACAAAAGTTTCAAAGTGCTGTGACAAGCCATAACCAACGTGTCAAAAATTTGGAAGCTAATTAAATGGGGCAAGCAAATAATGACATGTCCGTAAGTATTTTTTTTAGAACAACAGCGGATAGAAGCAACCGTACCTAAGCGTCTAGTTTCCACAGATTAATGGTAAGGCAGCAAGTAGTTCTACAGAACAGTCATATTCGACGAGGAATGCACATGTTACATGTATTAGAAAAACACAGGGTGCTAGTTACTCCACCAAGTCTACGGAGCGCACTATGGTACTGGTTGAGATAAATCAACTCCGTCTTAGCGCGTACCCATCACGAGACTTGTCGCGACACGGACCCCGATGCCTCGTATTCTCTGGTTATCGCATATTTGCTTCTTCCCTTATCTTCTCCATGCTATGCATATTTGTATATCACCTATTCGATGTATGCTTGCTAGCTCTATAAATATCTTCAACTGAGTTGGGGCAAAGAAGCTCGCTAAATAGTCAGATGAAGGATGGGTGGTATACGTAAGGAACAACCATTATTTGCACATGTGAGAGTAGGTGAATTTTTTATTTTCATGAAATAAATGCCCAATAAGTAGCTGAGGTTGGTACCTTTTTTTTTTTGGTTAATCTTATTTTATTTTATTTAACTTCTACATAGACATTATTAATCGAATCAATGGACAATCATATACACATACAGGGAACACAACTCTTTCCCCTCCCCCTCTCCTCTCCCGCTACAGTAGCTAAACGAGACTCGCGGTGCTCCGGGCCAAACCGAAGCCTCTCTCTCTGGCTCCGCGGGCCAGCGATGGCTAAGAGGAGGCACCGGCTAGATTTAAGTTTTCTAGTAGTAGGCGTAGCCTCTTAGGATTGTTTTGGAGCAGGACTCCAGATCGCTACGGCCAGATCTGGGGCATAGGACACATCTTCTTGTCACTCGTGCTGCTCTGGTCGGAGCAAAGCATTGACCGGCATCATAGTCTCCGCAAATAAAGTGGATGTTGTTCTTCTTATGGAGTTGGGGATCTGCGCAGCGGGCATTCTCCTGACCAGCTGTGGAAGAGGGGCAGTGGGTGGATGGATGCGTTGTGGTGTGGCGCGGCGTGTGGTGGTTCTTCTCCTGGACGGATGTGGAGGCGAGGAGAAGGAGTGCTTCCGGGCACCTTCCTCGACATCACAAAGAAGAAGGGCCTATTGGCCGGATCTGGAGGTGGTAGATCACCGGGGTCCTGTTAGCCTTCCTCATGGTCGTGGTGATGGATAGGAAGATGGGAAGGGCCCTGAGATCTGTCATTCTGGAGCTCTACGGGCATGTAGTGTCGAGAATACCGGAAACTTCTTCTTTCATCAGAAAATACTAGCGACATCATCAGGATGTCGTGGCTATCTATGGCTAGAGAGACCATTTCGATCTTAGGCGCGGAGAGCGCCCGTGCATTTTCTTCCTCAAGGCCATTGAGCAATCGTGGAGGATCTTCCCCAAGTGGCTTGCTCCATGGCAGTGACACATGTGTGTGGCTTTGGAAGTCGCACTAGTATAGATAGGGGCTTCACACACGATGGAAATGGCCCTTCACACATAGTGAAACCAACCGTCACTATCCATGGGTGTGCGATGAGCCTCTACTACGCATACGTTTTACCAAATCGTGTGTTAAACGACACATGTCTTCAGTAGTCCAATCATCTGGGAGACTTTGTGCCTTTGCAAACGCCTATTTCTGCTTAACCATGTGCATTTCCTGATGATTCCAAGCGACTTTTCCTGCTACACCTCATATGTGTTTATCTTAATTCTTACACGATTAGTTAGAACCAGCCATATGGTCATTCCTGTAATTGCAAACGTTTTTACTCTTAACCGTCTCCACTAGAGACACAATATGCTAGTAATGCAAACACAATACTAAATATCAATTTTATTTGATTGCGCAATATATACATCACATGTTTACATACATTTGCGACATAGCTTCACTTGCTAGCTGTGCAAAGGAGAATATACACAAAAAAAAGAATATGTTGAAGCAATACATAAAAGGCATGAACAACAAATGAGGAATAATTATATCAGCCCAGCGGAAAGTGACTTCTCAATAAGTATTTTTTCTAGAGCAACTGGAACAAATAGCAGCATAGGCATCACTTCTAGTTTCCCAGACTGTTGAAAACAAGACTATCGACCTTGTTTTGTGCAACAAAGCAACCACCATCGATGATGACTTAGTGTGACAACAAAACACAATGTGCTAGCTACTCAAGATAGTCAAGGTGGTGTGAAATACCGCAAACTATGGTGAAACAACTTGGTTTCCTTTGCCTCCATGATAGGAAGTCGTGGCATAACTCCCAATGCCTCACGTTCCCTCGTAATCTCATGCTTCTCTTGGTTTCTTGTCTCATCTTCATGTGATGTCACATATTTGATGCAAATAAGTTGGTGTTCTCAGCAAGCTGAACTGAGTCGGACAAAGGCTTAGTGGTATATGTAATGACCAAACCAGTATTTGCATATGTAAAAGTAGGTCATGGGATTTATTTTTCCATGATATGAATGACCATGACTAGGCGTATTGGTACTTAGTCTGTAGAAAATATCATTTTATGTTTAAATCTTACATAGCTATTATTGGATTAGGGTGAATCACAGGGCATCAAAGTGTGCTCCCTATAAAAAAATATGTGACACAATAAATTATATATCCATGGGTGACACAAGCAATGACATTATCACTTTAAATCCTATTTTGAATACTTAAAATGTATTTATTTCCAAAATCATAAACCCGATCTACTATCTGTTTTCACTATTAGTTTTACGAGAGTTTCAAACTTGACCGTATGTTGGTATATATGTTTTGACCATTTTCGGCTTTAAAGTTACCACCTAGTGATTCGAGAAATTTCTACTGTATTTACAAATCTTACGGCATGGTAACTTGTTAAAAAATCTATGTTTGTAACTAATGCATTAGTATTATAATATTTGGCAAAAGAACATGATTATTTGGAAAAAATTATCAAATTGTACCATTGACGAGGGTTTAACTCATCAATGCCCATTGTTATGGACTTGGGTTTTGGAGAAGGAGGGAACACTGGAAGTCTTGATCGGCTAACAGACAAGCACACAGGGACGCAAGGTTTACCCAATGTCACGTCTCGTAGAGGACCCTACTCCTGCTTGTCTGCTCTTGATTGATGATGATCCGAAGGATTACAATGTCGCTGATGGCGGTGTCGCGCAGATTAGATCTGGCGTATGAGAGATCGTAGATCTATCTATTGTCTATTGTGGGAGTCGCGATGTCTAGATCTATTGTGGCATAGCGTTTTGCGATTGAGAGATTGCCTGTTGGGGGAGAGGATACCTTCTCGTTGGACCCTCCTAGCCTTTATATATGGGGAGGCTAGGTCTCAGGTACCAATACGAGTTGGTTACAAGTTGTATTCAAACTCTAGTCTTGAGGTTTCCTTGTCTTGTGCGTTTGGGAGTCCGTGTCCATATGGGCTTCATATCAATCGAAACGTCATGGGCGTCATGGACCTTAGCAATTCGTCGAGTGGGTCTTTTATCGGGCTGCACCAGGTAGGCTGTAGGCGAGTGCCTATTGGGCATACCCATGTCAGTAGCCCCCGAGTGTCCATGTGAATCGTAGATTCGGATGGAGAATCAGAAGTCTTGATCTTTGCATTAGGATGTCGGAGTCGACAATTGTGTCAAGTGCGAAGCACTTCTCCCGGAAGTTCATCGGGTCAGTCAAAATTATAGTAGTTCATAGGGATGATGGTAAACGTGCCTGGTGCGCTCAATGGATCGAGACCAGTTAATTCCTCTAGGGCAAAAACAACGCTACCTACTCAAACTCGAGTCCCTGGACTCGAATTCGGAAATTGCTGGCGTAATTCGACTCATGCCGCGGAGGTCTTATAGAGTTCGAATCCCAGTGTATAAGTGTGAGCACTTGACGTGTCCGCCAAGGCATATTCATCGTACCTGCAGACATGGATTATTTCTGGTAGAGCGTAGCAGATGCGTTGCCAGGCCTTATTCAGGTCTTATCTTCACGTTGTAAGAGCGACATCCGAATTTTTGTCATCGCGGAGATGATTCGGATGGCCCAGGAGACGTAATCTCTTTGTAGGGAAAATATGAGGCGGAGTCGCCATAACCTTCGAGTGTGGATGTTATCGACACATAGTACGATGTACGAGGAAGAAAATAATCATAGGGTGCGCGGCCAGCGCTCCCTATGGGAGTAGCCCCCGAGTGCCTGGTTGAGTCGCAGACTCAAACAGGGACTAAATAACTTTTGCGACTGCTGTCGTCTTTTGTTGCTTGTTTCAGTCGAAGATTCAGACAGGGACTAAATAACTTTTGCGACTGCTGTCGTCTTTTGTTGCTTGTTTCAATCGAAGATTCAGGCAGGGACTAAATAACTTCTGCGACTCCTGTCGTCTTTTGTTGCTTGTTTCAGTCGAATATGCTTTCAGCGCTCCCTATAGGAGTAACCCGAAGTCCACAATCAAATCGTAGATTCGAGTGAAGGGTTTTTATGATGCTTGGATATTTCCACAAATTTCTTTGGGTGCGCGGCCAGCGCTCCCTATGGGAGTAGCCCCCGAGTCCTTAGTCGAATCGTGGATTCGAGTGAGGACTCAGAGCGTGTCACTCGAGCATCTTGTATATGCGCCACCAGCGCTCCAGTTTGGAGTAGCCCCCGAGTGTCTGGCGGAGTCGCAGACTCGGGCAGAGACTCGAGTCTTGTATTTTTGTAGATGTAGTCGCCAATCATGCGAGAAGAAAACATGGGTGAGTCGACGATGTAGATGGAGTCGATGCAGTCACTTTTGTCGGGTGCGTGGCCAACGTCGCATGTGTGTAGCATCAAGCGATGCAACCATCCGAGGAGGGACTCGACTCGGGTCTTGAGTGTATGTCATAGCCAGTTGTTTTGTCGACTCCTGTTGGAGGACCCGATAGAATAGCTCGACGCAGTCGACATCCTTATAAGCTGCATAAAACATTAAGAATTGTGAAGTACTTGTATCTTGTAAAGAATATTTGCATGCCGGTTTGTAAAGTAAAATTCTGGTGCCAATCGACTCCCATAGGGAGCGCTGTCCTTTGCAATGCATGCTAGGCCTTTTCGTTAGCCTGATTACCCTTAGTCTCAGTACCTTGCCGAGGTGCTCGGAGTTCAAGGATTCGATGATCAGGCAAAATCAGCTACTCGGGCTGTCACGTATGAGGTGCTCGAGTGCGCGGAGTCGACGGCACATTAGGTTACTCGAAGAGGGCGCAACCCCCGAGTGTATCGAGTGCGATTAAATTAAGAAAGAAATCAACATTAAATAGAGAACTTAGCTTTGTTGGCTGCCGATGTGGTGGAAGGACTCGACACCAGTGCGCGACTCGCCACCAACCGAAGATTGTACTAGGTAGCCGCAGTCGAAGACTTTAGCGGGTCGCTGGCCGATGGCGATGACGGGTCATGGTTGCGGGAGCCGATGCAAGCTGTGGGTTGTGAGGCGAAGATTGTAGTGGCTTGCGATCATGGGAGCCGAGGGAGCCCCTGAGTCACCTGAGCTGAAGATTGCAGCGGGTCGCGTGAAGGAGTCGAAGACACAGCAGGTCGGCAGAGTCAAAGACCGCAGCGCGTCGCCGCAGCCGAAGACCGCATCAAGTTGCGTGATGGAGTCGAAAACTCAATAGGTCGGCGGAGTCGAAGACCGCAGCGCGTCGCCGCAGCCAAAGACCGCAGCAAGTTGCGTGATGAAGTCGAAAACTCAATAGGTCGGCGGAGTCGAAGACCATGGCGCGTCGCCGCAGCCAAAGACCGCATCAAGTTGCGTGATGGAGTCAAAAACTCAATAGGTCAGCGGAGTCGAAGACCATGGCGCGTCGCCGCAGCCAAAGACCGCAGCAAGTTGCGTGATGGAGTCGAAAACTCAATAGGTTGGCGGAGTCGAAGACCATGGCGGGTCGCTGTAGAGGAGGGAGCCCCCGAGTCGCTGGAGCTGACGATCGCAGCGGGTCTCCAGAGTCGAAGACCGCACGGGGTCACCGATGCCAAAGGCGGTAATGGCCCTCGTGGCGGAGTCGAAGACCGTGGCGGGTTGGTGGAGTCGAAGACTGCAGCAGGTCGCGAGATCGACATCGGATGAGTAGTCAACGTCGGGGTCGAGAGTTGTGCAGCGGGTCGTTGAAGTTGAAGACCGCAGCGGGTCATCGGAGCGGAGGGAGCCCCCGAGCCCCCGAGTCGTTGGATTCGAAGATCGTAGCGAATCATTGGAGTCGAAGACTGCAGCAGGTCACGAGATCGACACCGGACGCGTAGTCAACGTGGCGGTCGAAAGTTGTGAAGCGGTCATGTAGTTGACGTAGCAGTGGGTCACGCGGCGGATGTAGTCGACGCGGCGGATCGAAATCGCGTGGTGATGACGAATTGCCGCATCCGAATACCGTAACGAGCCATAGCAGTCGAAGACCGCACCGGGTCGCCTCATCCGAAGACCGCAGAAGGTTGCCGGAGTCAAAGTATGCGGCGGTTCGCCGTAGAAGAGGGAGCCCCCAAGTGTATATTCGATGTGGTCAATGTAGTCGGCGCGGCATTGGAGAGCCGAAGTGGCGGTCCTGAGTTGATGCAATAATGACTCGCGACAGCCGGCGATTGCAACCGGTCGCCGCAGCCGAAGGCTGCAACAGGTCGTAGAGCGGAGTCGAAGACCATAGCCGGTGGCCAATACTGAGGGAGCCCCCGAGTCGGTGGACCCGAAAACCGTAGTGGGTCGCCTATGCCGATGGCGGCAGCAGGTTGCCGCAATCAAAGATCGTAGCGGGTCACCGTAGTCGAGGATTATAGTAGGTCGTCCGGGTCGAAGACCGTAGAGTCGCGACTGCCAAAGCTTGCTCAGGATCACGCGGCAGAGTCGGCGTAGCCTCCAGGCATAGAGTTGACGTAGTTGGATGGAGTCGACCCGGCGCGGCTTAAACGACGAGTTGAGCGCACGCCGGACGTTGATGCTTGCCATCCGTCGATTGCACATTGCAATTTGATTAATTAACCTCGAAAATACACATGTCAAATAATTAGTACACGTGAAGAATATAATAGTAAGAAATAAGGAGTATTGGAGAGATTGTCTGTTGAAAATAAGATGCATGGATGTGTTACGCTCGAGTGCATGTATGGTCCTTTGATCCGACTTGATGCAAGTACGTGTTCAATCTAAGATCAGCTTGATTTGGAGTCAGCTAGCTGCACGACTGGTTTCAATCTTGTTTTATCAACGGCAATTGACGCACACACCAGGCCATGTACATCACCGCCCAATCGCATGTGGCGACTCGATTGAGCCATACCGATCGGACGTAGCTAGTTTGTTCGACTTCATGCCGATTCCTTCTCACTCCGCGTTGCCCACGAAGACAAAATCAGTCGCTTTGTAGTTATTGAAGATGAACGTGATGAGTCCGATGAATTGGCCAGATGCGATCTGGCCATCGTCGACGGCGAGGGATCGTTTTCCCGGTAGTCGTCGAATCGTAGATTGATGGTAGATTGATGGTGATGGAGCCGTCGAGATCGCAACATCAGCGCGTCCAGTTTCCACAGACGGCGCCAATTGACGAGGGTTTAACTCATCAATGCCCATTGTTATGGACTTGGGTTTTGGAGAAGGAGAGAACGCTGGAAGTCTCGATCGGCTAACAGACAAGCACACAGGGACGCAAGGTTTACCCAAGTTCAGGCCTCGTAGAGGACCCTACTCCTGCTTGTCTGCTCTTGATTGATGATGATCCGAAGGATTACAATGTCGCCGATGGCGGTGTCGCGCAGATTGGATCTGGCGTATGAGAGATCGTAGATCTATCTATTGTCTATTGTGGGAGTCGCGATGTCTAGATCTATTGTGGCGTAGCATTTTGCGATTGAGAGATTGCCTGTTGGGGGAGAGGATACCTTCTCGTTGGACCCTCCTAGCCTTTATATATGGGGAGGCTAGGTCTCAGGTACCAATACGAGTTGGTTACAAGTTGTATTCAAACTCTAGTCTTGAGGTTTCCTTGTCTTGTGCGTTTGGGAGTCCGTGTCCATATGGGCTTCATATCAGTCGAAACGTCATGGGCGTCATGGACCTTAGCAATTCGTCGAATGGGTCTTCCGTCGGGCTGCACCAGATAGGCTGTAGTCGAGTGCCTATTGGGCATACCCATGTCAGCCATAGTTTTGAAGAACTATTCAATATAAATCTAGCGGTGAAATCAGATAAATAAGTAAGCTAATAGTTTAAGATAAAAACATGTTATTATTTCTGAAGTAAAATTTCAATATGATCACATCACCGCTTTTATCGTTTGCAATGAATTTCCACATGCAAGCAACTATGAACTACATAAAAACAAATCTGTGTCTTTTAAAATGTCAGATCCAAATGACATGGTTAATAATCAATCACATGCCAGAAATAATTCATGTTCCCTTGGAAAAATATTACAAGTTGCCAAACAGGAAGTGCTAATGAGTTGTGGACACTTTTGGGGAATATTATTCGTATTTTCTTATTTCTCTCTTCAAGATGAGGCAACTTGGTGTGGTGTAACCAAGATGTATAGTTGCGCAATAGTCCCAGTACCCTCATGTTCCCTCCCGTTCTCACTTCTTTTGTGTTTTGTTCTTGTGGTCTCTGTGATATGTGTATGTGATGGGTGTTACTCTAAACAGCTTGAGCTGAAGTGGCCTTTGCTAAAGGAAATCTTTTAAATTATAAGCCATAAACATTGTGACAAAAGGTAGGGTTATGTAAGTGAAATTGGGGAAAATATATGTCCGGTATGTTTTTATAAACACCTATCGGTAGATGCAACAACATATGTAGTTTGTTCGTGCAGATCTTGGAAACAAGAAAGTTTATCTTGATCCATTCTTGTAAATGGTTATTTTCTATGTGCCATGCACATCTTGTAGTTCAAAATGAGAGAAAGTAACTCGGTTTTGTCATACTGATTTGGATTGGCTAGCTGCGACACTGCTCCTAATGCCTCATGTTCCCACTCCCACGTGTCCTAACATTTCCTTGGTCCTTCTCTAGTCTTCCGTGTTTGTACGCTTGCCGTGTCACCAAGTTGATGTATATGGTATATATTTAAGGAGCAAACCCTCATTTGCACACTGTGAGTCAATGGAGAATTTTTCCGTGATATGAATGCACACGAGTATGCGTGTTTGCAATTAGTTCCTGGAAAATATATTTTTATTTATATCTTACATCATTATTAATACTAAATTGTTATGGTAAAGTTATTTACTGCAGATGTGTGTTCCCTGGACAAAATGTGCGGCCCAAAAAATATTAGGTGACACACAAGCAATGGGGTCAATAATTTAAGGCCATTTTTGTATATTTAAAATGCTTTAACTCTCAATTCTTGAACTTGATTTACGATTTGTTTTCATTGAAAACTTTAAATTGATGATGTCTTCAAACTATTACTCATGTTGGTATATTTTGACTACTTTTTTTTCGTACCACCGAGTGATTTAGGAAGTTTTCAGTATATTTGTACTAATAATCTTACCACATAATAATGCAAAATTTATTTTGGCAACTAATGTAGTAAAAGACCTTTAATTCTATTTTTAGAAACATACCCGAGTGATATCTAGTTTTGAAAATATCAGCTGATATGAATCCAATAGTGAACGTAAATTACTAGTTAGACAGATGCTTTGAGAAACATAACATTTTCATCTACAAGGTTAGAGCATCTCTAACAAATGATGTATAATAGGGCACCCAAAACACGTGATGTAAAAATTATACATCACCAAAATTGGTGTTTTACATCACCTGTTCACTTTCTGCTTGATGTATAATAGGGCACCTGTGCCACAACAAGTGATGTAAAATAGGTCACTTATTTCAATCTCCTCCACAATTTGAACTAAACAATGATCATCAGAAGCATATGAACAACCAAAGGAACTAACATTATCACAAGATCATCACAAACACATCAAAATAATTCAAATCTAAATAGCATACCATACTAGTTCACCATCGACATAGTTCATGACAAACGAAATGCATAGTTCACGACAAACGAAATGCATAGTTAAAAGCATAGAATAAACTAGGAATACTCGACATAGTTGAACAAACGAATAACTCTCATGCATCGTTGCCATCATTGACATGTCCTTGTTGCTCCACGTTGTCGTTGACAACATTTGTGTTAGAAGTCACATGGAAGTTGCTGCCGCCGTCCATGCCACCAGCTTCCATAGATAAAACATAGTTGCATACAACAACAAAATATCAAAAGGGAATTGAAAAACAAAAAAGATAAATAAATTGACTTAGTAACATTTCATCGAGCACATGCGAGGCGAACGACATGGGAATCAAGAGAACTTCATCTTCCTCCGAGTGAGGCAGCAGCAGTAGAGTCCGGTGAACCTCCTACATGGCGGTGGCCCCGGGATGGGCTATGCTAGCTACTCAAGATAGTCAAGGCGGTGCGAAATACTGCAAACTATGGTGAAGTAACTTGGTTTCCTTTGCATCCATGATAGGAAGTCGTGGCATAACTCCCGATGCCTCACGTTCCCTCGTAATCTCATGCTTCATGTGGTTTTGTGTATCATCTTCTTGTGATGTGATATTCGAATAAGCTGGTGTTCTCAACACGCTGAACTGAATTGGAACAACGAAGCTTGCTACCTAGTCGGACAAAGGCTTAGTGGTATATGTAACAAGCAAACCATTATTTGCACATGTAAAAGTGGGTGGGCGATTTATTTTTCCATGAGATGAATGATCAATGAGTAGGCGTGTTGGTACTTAGTTTGTAGTAAATATTAATTTCTATTTAAATCTTACAACATAGCTATTATTGGATTAGATTGAACAATCATAGGGCATGAAAGTGTGCTCCCAAGAAAAATGTGTGACACAATAAATTGTATATCCACGGTTGACACAAGCAATGACATTATCTCTTCAAATGCTATTTTGAACACTTAAAATGTTTTTATTCCCAATATCATAAACTCGGTTTACTATCTGTTTTCATTGTTAGTTTTACGAGAGCTTCAAACCAGACCCCATCTATACATAGCCTTTGGCATCGGAGAATACTAGCGACAGCAACGGGGTGTCTTGGCTATCTATGACTAGAGAGGCCATTCTGATCTTAGGCACGGAGAGCGCCCATGCGTTCTCTTCCTCAAGGCCTTTGAGCAATCGTGGAGGATCTTCCCCGGCCTTGAACTAGGATTCCTCACAGAAGTTGCCCCAAGTGGCTTGCTCCATGGCAGCGACACATGTGCCTCGCTTTGGAAGTCGCACTAGTACAGATCGGGGCTTCGCACACGATGGAAATCACCCTTCACACATGGTTAATCCAACCATCACTATCCATGGGTGTGCGATGAGCCTCTACTACACATATGTTTTACCAACTCGTGTGTGAAAGGACACACGGCTTCAGTAGTCCAATCGTCTCGGAGAATTTGTGCCTTCACAAACGCCTATTTCTGCTTAACCGTGTGCATTTCCTGATGATTCCAAACGACTTTTCCTGCTACACCTCATATGTGTTTATCTTAATTCGTACATGATTAGTTAGAACCAGATGTATGGTCATTCCTGTAATTGCAAACGTTTTTACTCTTAACCGTCTCCACTGGATACACAATATGCTAGTAATGCAAACACAATATTAAATATATAGTTTATTTGATTGCACAACGGATACATCATATGTTTACATACATTTGCGGCATAGCTTCACTTGGTAGCTGTACAAAGGAGAATGGCACACAAAAAAAGAGAATATGGTGAAGCAATACATAAAAGGCATGAACAACAAATGAGGAATAATTATATCAGCCCAGCGGAAAGCGACTTCTCAATAAGTATTTTTTCTAGAGCAACTAGTACAAATAACAGCATAGGCATCACTTCTAGTTTCCCCAGACTATTGAAAACAAGACTATCGACCTTGTTTTGTGCTACAAAGTAACCACCATCGATGGGGACTTAGTGTGTGATAGCAAAACACAATGTGCTAGCTACTCAAGATAGTCAAGGTGGTGCGAAATACCACAAACTATGGTGATGCAACTTGGTTTACTTTTCCTCCATGACAGGAAGTCATGGCATAACTCCCGATGCCTCACATTCCCTCGTAATCTCATGCTTCTCTTGGTTTCTTGTCTCGTCTTCTTGTGATGTCACAAATTTTTTGCAAATAAGTTGGTGTTCTCAGCACGCTGAACTGAGTCGGACAAAGGCTTAGTGGTATATGTAATGAGCAAACCAGTATTTGCACATGTAAAAGTGGGTCCGGGGATTTATTTTTCCATGAGATGAATGACCATGAGTAGGCGTGTTGGTACTTAGTTTGTAGAAAATATTTTTTATGTTTATGTCTTACATAGCTATTATTGGATTAGGTTGGACAATCACATGGCATCAAAGTGTGCTCCCTCTAAAACATGTGTGACACAATAAATTATATATCCATGGGTGACAAAAGCAATGACATTATCACTTTAAATGCTATTTTGAATACTTAAAATGTATTTATTCCCAAAATCATAAACTCGATCTACTATCTGTTTTCACTATTAGTTTTACGTGAGTTTCAAACTTGACCGCATGTTGGTATATATGTTTTGACTACATTTTCGGCTTTAAAGTTACCACCTAGTGATTCAAGAAATTTCTACTGTATTTACAAATCTTACGGCATGGTAACTTGTTAAAAAAATCTATGTCTGTAAATAATGCATTATTATTTGGAAAAAAGAACCTGATTATTTGGACAAAACATATCAAAGTGTGGCATAGTTTTGAAGAACTATTTAATATCAATCTAGCAGTGAAATCAGATAATTAATCAAGGTAATAGTTTAAGATAAAAACATGTTATTATTTGTGAAGTGAGATTTCAATATGATCACATCACTGGTTTTTTCATTTGCATTGAAATTTCCACATGCAAGCAACTATGAACTACACAAAAACAAATTAGTGTCTTTTAAAATGTCAGATCCAGATGACATGGCTAATAATCAATCACATGCCAGAAATAGCAAACCAAATAGCAAATAAAGGTTCAAGACTAAATGGGTACAAACAAGAAGATAAAACGAGAAAGAAAAAATACAAATGTAATTTTCTTGTACCCGACCCATGCAAATCCCTACGACATCCTACTACTTCTCCCCCTTTGGCATCGAAACACCAAAATGGGAAAAGAGCAAGAGATAGACCTGAAAAAAAGATATCAAAAAGACACAACTCTTCACCAAGAAGAGGATGGTGGCCAAAGCCACCATGTAGGAGTGTAAGGTATGACAGCATGAAGATATATCTTGGGTTCATGATCAATACTCATCAATAAACTCATATATCACAAAATGATATTAAGAGAAATGATTTGTCTCACTTTCGGCATTATGGGGGGAGGGTTAGCCCAATAGTCAGGACCACACTCCCCCTATATCCATGCCCACATCTAAACCAAATAGTGGTTAATACATAGATGTGTATGCAAGGGACATCAAGTCAAGCTCCCTGAATCCACGATATTTATCTCATTCCTCAAGTAAAAAAATCTTGCTTCATCAAGAGGCTTTGTTAAAATATCCGCAAGTTGATTCTTCATGCTCACAAGAGAAAGTTCAATGTCTCCATGCGCAACATGATCTCGAATGAGATGATTGCGGATCTCAATATGTTTAGTTCTTGTGTGGTGCACCGGATTGTAAGCAATTTTGATGGCACTTTCATTGACACATAAAAGAGGCACTTTGTCACAATTGACACTGTATTCCTTTAAAGTTTACCTCATTCATAACAACTGAGTGCATGCACTTGCAACAACCACATATTCAATTTCGGCGGTGGAGAGATATATACAATTTTGTTTCTTAGAATACCAACACACCAAGGATCTGCTCAGAAATTGACAAGCTCTAGAAATTGATTTTCTACCATCCTTATCACCATCCCAATCCAAATTAGTATATCCACATAGAGATAAGTTAGAGCATTTGGGATACCATAATCCATAGTCAGGGGAATGAACCAAAATGTCGGAAGATTCTCTTGACCACCACCAAGTGGCTTTCATTAGGAGCCGCTTGATACCTTGCACACACTTCTACACTCAACAAAATATCGGGTCTAGATGCACAAAGGTAAAGCAAGGACCCGATCATGGACCAGCATACCTTTTGATCGACATCTTTACCATTGGGATTTAACTCGATAGGACATTTAGTTTGCATTGGTGTAGAAATGCCATTAAGGTTCGTTATCTTGAATCTCTTGAGCATGTATTGGATGTACTTTGCTTTATTAATGAAGGTTCCCTCTCTTAGTTGATTGATTTCAAATCCAAGAAAGAACCTCAACTCTCCCATCATAGACATCTCAAACCTGTCAGTCATAAGCTTTGAAAATTCATCGTTAAAAGCTTGGTTAGTAGAGGCAAACATAATGTCATCTACACATAATTGGCATACAAAAATCTCCCCATTAACCTTATTAGTAAAAAGAGTGGGGTCAATCTACCCAACCTCTATACCACGGTCTAGCAATAACTCTTTAAGATTCTTATACCACACACGTGGGGCTTGTTTAAGGCCATAGAGCGCCTTATCGAGCTTGTAGAAGTGGTTAGGAAAGTTGGGGTCCTCGAAGCCCGGGGTTTGCTTAGCATACACCAACTCATGCAATGTACCATTAAGAAAGACACTTTCCACATCCATTTGCTGTAATTTAAAATTATGATGAGCTCCATAAGCAAGAACGATACAAATGGTCTCAAAGGCGAGCCACTGGAGCATAAGTCTCGCCAAATTCGATGCCTTACACTTGAGATAAACCTTGTTCAACTAGTCTTTCCTTATTCCTTACAAAAATACAATTCACATCACGCTTACTCTTGAATATCCACTTTGTGCCGATAACATTGCGGCATTCTTGATGACCCACAGGTATAGGGGGTGTATCACAGTATTTTCGAGGGAAGTGAAACCCAATTTATTGATTCGACACAAGGGGTGCCAAAGAATATTTATAAGCCTTAACAACTGAGTTGTCAATTCAGCTACACCTGGAAACAATCTTGCTCACAGCAGTTTATCAGTAGCAACAGTTTTGTAGTAGGAATAGCAAAGTAATAGCAGTAGTAAAGTAAAGACAGTAGTAACAATAGCAGTAAACAGCAGGATTCGAGCGCGGTAGGCATAGGGATGGATGGAAGGGCGTTGCATGGACAAGACAATTCACATGGCAATCAGAACATAGGGCAATTGCAGATAAATAAGATAAAGCATCGAAGTACTAGATAATCCGAGGCATGTGTTCCATATATAGTCATACGTGCTCACAATGAGAACTTGCACAACATCTTTTGTCCTGCCAGCCCATTTGAAGTGGGGCCTCAAGGGAACTACTGGCAATTAAGGTGCTCCTTTTAATAAAGCACCAGAGCAAAGCATTAACACTCCATGAACACATGTGATCCTCACATCAAAGCCATTCCCTCCGGTTATCCCGATTTCTATCACTTCGGGGCCTTTGGTTCCGGACAACAACGTGTGTATACAACTTCTAGGTAATACCATAAACAATACTTTCATAATGAATCAATAACATGTTCAGATATGAAATCATGGCACTCAGGCCCTAGTGACAAGCATTAAGCATAACAAGTCGCAACAAAGTCAAAAAGCACTAACAGAAGATACTAGGCACCATGCCCTAACAATCTGATGCCATTATATGAATGATCTCATCCAATCCCTACCATCCCCATAGCCTACAGCAGGGGATTACTCACTCATGGATGGGGGAAAAATGGATGGTCGATGGAGAAGCGATGGTGATGATGATGGCGATGATCTCCTCCAATTCCCTATCCCGGTAGGGTGCCAGAACGGAGTTTCTAGTTCCGAATCGTGGAATCTGGTGGTGGAGGCGGAGCAGAACTCTTTCTAGAAAAATGTCGACCCTCCTGAGTTTTTAGGTCAGAAGGCATCTTATAGGCGAAGAGGGAGACCGAGGGGGTATCTGGGGTGGCCAGACCACCCCCTGGCGCGGCCAGGCCCAGCCCGCGCGGCCAGGTGGTGTGGCTGGGCCCCAGCCCCACTCCGTCTTGTATTCTGGCTCCGGGAGTCTTCTGGTGAAATAGGATTTTTGGCATATTTTCCGGGATTTTTCCTGATAGTTGATTTTCTGCACAAAAACTAGACACCATGATAATTCTGCTGAAAACAACGTCAGTCCGTGTTAGTTGCATCCAAATCACGCAAGTTTAGAGGAGAAACAATAGCAAAAGTATTCGGGAAAGTAGATACATTTTGGACGTATCAACTCCCCCAAGCTTAGCTTATTGCTTGTCCTCAAGCAATTTAGTTGAAAACTGAGTGCGATAAAAGAAACTTCCACGAACACATTTTCTTCATATGATGTATATATTCTTAGCATGTGATCAACTACTTAGACAATTCATAATAAAGAGTATGCAACTAAGTTTACTTAATAGGCAATGCAAGCTATGAAGAGATTCCAACTCAAAAATAATAAGTAGCATGAAACATAAACATAAGAAACATTACAATGCTCATAACAAGGTATGATAGAGTGGTATCTCGCTTGCCTTTGATTGTGAATGCCAAGGCACCTCTGAAGTTCAGGTGAAGACTAGAAGTAAAGATATCAAAGATACAAGCATCAAAGTCATAACACAAATAATCAAGTTTTGAGACAAGCACATTACACAAAAAATGACAACTATGCTCTCAAGAAGGTGCTCATAGAATGGTTGGTGACTCAACAAGGAAATGAAAAAGGTTTTGAATGATTTGAAAGGCTTCCAAATGCCGAAAGTATGGTACTCATTAGCTTTGAGCTCTCATTGCCCCTATCATAAGCATCTTTAATATGGTTAAGGTGAAAGTGAGGTCCAATCTGAGTTATATGCTTGACAGACTATAAACTGGAAATCCCATGTCCCTTGAGTACGAGGGCCGCTCCTCATGCTACTAAACTTTAGTTACCAGTAAGTTCTTGTCATTGTAAATACGTGCATATCAGAGAACCGCCAACGGGGTACCCCTTGCCCGATGATACGGAAGAATCCCCATATCAAAATGACAAGGCAAGCAGCCAATGAGTATCTTAGCAATCTTCTTATTTACCATGGGAAAATGGTGCTTTTTTCTCTCTTTCCTCTTGATGACCCACAAGTACAGGGGGTGTATCGCAATATTTTCGAGAGAAGTGAAATCCAATTTATTGATTCGACACAAGGGGAGCCAAAGAATATTTATAAGCCTTAACAACTGAGTTGTCAATTCAGCTGCACCTGGAAACAATCTTGCTCATAGCAGTTTATCAGTAGCAACAGTTTTGTAATAGGAGTAGTAAAGTAACAACAGTAGTGAAGTAAAGACAGCAGTAACAATAGCAGTAAACAGTAGGATTCGAGTGCGGTAGGCATAGGGAAGGGTCGACGGGTGTTGCATGGATAAGACAATTCACATGGCAATCAGAACATAGGGCAATTCCAGATAAATAAGATAAAGCATCCAAGTACTAGATAATCCTAGGCATGTGTCCCATATATAGTCATACGTGCTCTCAATGAGAACTTGCACAATATCTTTTGTCCTGCTAGCCCGTTTGCAGCGGGGCCTCAAGGGAACTACTGGCAATTAAGGTGCTCCTTTTAATAGAGCACCGAAGCAAAGCATTAACACTCCGTGAACACATGTGACCCTCACATCAAAGCCATTCCCTCCAGTTATCCCGATTTCTGTCACTTCGGGGCCATTGGTTCCGGACAACAACGTGTGTATACAACTTGCAGGTAAGACCATAAACAATACTATCATAATGAATCAATAACATGTTCAGATCCGAAATCATGGCACTCGGGCCCTAGTGACAAGCATTAAGAATAAGAAGTCGTAACAAAGTCATAAAGCACTAATAAAAGATACTAGGCACCATGCCCTAATAATCTTATGCCATTACATGAACGATCTCATCCAATCCCTACCATCCCCAAAGCCTACAGCGAGGGATTACTCACTCATAGATGGGGGAAACATGGATGGTTGATGGAGAAGCGATGGTGATGATGATGGTGATGATCTCCTCCAATTCTCCGTCCCAGCAGGGTGCCAGAACGGAGTTTCTAGTTCCGAATCGTGGAATCTGGTGGTGGCGGCGGAGCGGAACTCTTTCTGAAAAACGTCGAACCCCCCTGAGTTTTTAGGTCAGAAGGCATCTTATAGGCGAAGAGGGAGACCGAGGGGGTGTCTAGGGCGGCCAGACCACCTCTTGGCATGGCCAGGCCCAGCCCGCGCGACCAGGTGGTGTGGATGGGCCCCAGCCCCACTCCGTCTCGTATTCTGGCTCTGGGAGTCTTCTGGTGAAATAGGATTTTTGGCATATTTTTCGGGATTTTTCCTGATAGTTCATTTTCTTTACAAAAACTAGACACCAAGGCAATTCTGCTGAAAACAGCGCCAGTCCGTGTTAGTTGCATCCAAATCACACAAGTTTAGAGGAGAAACAATAGCAAAAGTGTTCGGGAAAGTAGATACGTTTTGGACGTATCAATTCTTTAGGCTTCTCTACTAGCTTCCAAACTTTTGTTGCGCTAGAAATTGTTGAGTTCTTTATACATAGCCACAACCCAGTCCCGATCTTCAAGTGCTTCATATGCCTTTTTAGATTCCACCATAGAGATATGAGCTTGATGGTCACTAAAACTTGCCAATTCTCTTATTGTGGACACCCTTCTTCTTAGATCAACTACTACTTTGTCAAGTGTATGCCCTCTGAGTTCTAGATTTCTTTCAACTCGAGCTTTGCGATGAGTTTCAATTTCCTTATTGTTTCTTGGAGGAATATCTTCATCATTCTTGTACTTGTCTTGACCACTAGCTTGACCTTGATCAGTAGTAGATTCAACACTGACAGTAGGAGAGGATACTTTCCCTTGATCTTAATCCACAACCGTATCAGGAGGTTGTAGTTCTAAACTTGCAGGGCGGATAATCCGGCCAAGGGAGGTGCCGGATAATCCGGCCTAGGAGCTTCAGCTATTCCTTCATCATTGGAGTTGTGATATGGAGTTGCAAGGCCGGATAATCCGCCCCTGGTAGGATTATTCGTCCTAGGACTTCCAGTTTGATCCAAATATGGATGATCTCTTCAAGAGTTTGTTGAGTGGGTTCAGTATTTAATCTAGTAGGTGGAGTTTATTGATCTTGTGTAGATGATTGCTCTACTTGGGTAGAGCATATTTCTTCCCGATCCCCCACAAGGGGTTCCTCAACGGGGCGTTAAAATCCCATACCCATTCTTCTTATGGCATGTTTGGTATTTCAACATCTGTATCACAAACATCAACTTGCCCCACATAGGAGCCGTCATTTTCCTCAAACACCACACTACAAGACTCTACAACACTTCAGTAGGTCTTGTTGTAGATTCTATAAGTATTGGATTCGACAACGTAACCAACAAAAATACCTTCTAAAGCTTTAGACTCAAATTTAGACAAACGAACTCCTTTAATGAGAAAGAAACACATACAACCGAACACCCGGAACTATGAAATGTTGGGCTTATTACTGGTAAGTATTTTGTAGGGAGTCTTGTCCAAGATTTTGCGGAGGTAAAGCCGATTTGATGAGTGACATGCAGTGGATATAGCTTCAACTAAAAGTTATATGGGGACTTGAATTCAGCCAACATAGATCTTGCCATATCCATCAAAGTCCGTTTTTTCCTCTCGGCTACACCATTTTTTTGAGGGGTGTACGCAACGGAATATTGATGTATTATCCCCTCTTCACATAGGAATTCATTCAGGGTGTAGTTCTTGAACTCGGAGCCATTGTCGCTTCTTATTGCCAAAATGGGGATGCTGATGACGGTTTGTTGAGTCTCACTCTTCTGCTTGAAGAAGTAGACCCATGTACACATTAGTAGTCATCTACAATGACAAGGCAATACTTCTTCCCACCGAAACTTGCATGAGATCGAGGACCGAAGAGATCCACATGAAGGAGCTCTTGGATTCTCTTTGACGAAATAATTGTCTTCCTTCGATGGGGCGAGTCGTGCATCTTTCCTTCAACACAAGCCTTGTACACACGATCTTTGGCAAAGGAAACATTTTATTTTAGTCCAAGAATGTGCCACCCTTGTGAAGAATTTGCAAAGTTCTCATGTTGATGTGGGATAGACGGCGATGTCATAACCAGCTGCATCGGCCTTTCCAAATAAGCACATCAGACCTGTAGTGGTTTTCGATGAAAATCCCACCACATAGAAGGCATTTTCCTCATACCCAATGAAAGCGACCTTTAGAGACTTGCTCCACAAGAGTACCACAATATTATCATCAATAAAAACATCAAAGCCATCTTACCAAGGGCACAAACAAAAAGTAAATTATACCTAAGGGTCTCAACAAGCATGATGTCCACGAGAGAGATATCATGGGAAACCACTACCTTGCCAAGACTCTGTACCTTTGATTTGGACTTAACACCATAGGATATGGTTATTTCATCGCAATTAGGCCTCGTCTCTGTGATGATATCCTTGCTTCCGGTCATGTGACTTGTGCACCCTTGTCAAGTACCCATTTCGACCCACGGGAAGCATAACCCTACAGGAAAATTAATTCTTGTTTTTAGGTACCCTTTTTTCAATGGGTCCTCTCATGTTAGTAACAAGGTTCTTTGGAACCCAAATAGTCCAATCAAAACCATCAAATGTACCAACATATCTAGCATAGACATCGCCATACTAATCACGAAACAACTCATAATTGGGGTTAGTAATTCCTGCAAAACCATCATGAGCAGTTTTGTATTTCATGGAATCATTTCCTATGGTGGTACTTGTATTGGGTTGATTTTACTTAGACTTATTTTTCTTCTTCTTGGTCTTGGGAACATAGCCAAGTCCCTCCTTCCCATTGTTTGACCTTTGATTACTCAGTACTTCATCGAGTGCATCCTTACCCTTGGGAAGGGATGCCTTGGCAAGTTCATTCTTCAATTTAATGTTTTCCTCAAGAAGTTGGGCATGATCACACACGACAGTAGAGGTGCTAGGAACATCATACTTAGCTAGGCGAGTTTGTAGCTGATCATGAGACTCATTAATAAGTGATTGTTCACTCTCCAAAGCCTCGTGGAAGATGTCAAGTTCCTCTAGCTTCTCGGTTAGTCTAGCATGAGCAACCCCAAATTCAACCTTTTCCTTTTTAAGTTTCTTAACTTTCGCAATAGCATGGTCACGTTCTTTTATTAGTTTAGCCACAATCTCGTCATGTGACTCCTCGATGGTCTCAAGCTTATCCTCAAAAGAAGCTCGAATCTCCTCTTCTTCCTCTAGAGCATTTTTAAGGATGCTATCTCCATTGCATCCTCTCTTTCAATTCTGCCCTTTTCTTCAAGAAGTTCTTTCGAGTGAACAAGTTGTCCCATTAGGGCTGCGAAATGCATCTTGTGCTCACCTTGAAAGTTAGTTATAAAATGGTCCAAAGCAATAACTTCATCCTTAACCTTAAGACTAGTAGGATCATCCATATCAACATTCATAGTAGTCTTAGGAAAATAAGTGGTGGAAGGTGATACCTCGGAACCCCTTTCCATAAGGCAAGTGATGTTCTTGTTGAAGGAGTTCTTATTGGGAGAGTCGAAGAGCAAAGCGGTTGGTGTAGATGTGGTAGCTATAGTTGCCACCTCTCTTGGGCTTTCATCATATTTTTCATCTTCGCTTGCAGATGAGTACTCTTCTTGGGCCACCAACATAATATTTGGTTACTTCTTGTAAGACACACTTTTCTTGTTGAATTGCTTATTGCGAGGAGCTTTTGACTTATCCTTGAGAATCAATCTATCCCCATGGTCTTCTCTATTTTTTTAGCGGCACTCATCAACAAAATGGAAACGGTCTCCACAATTGTAACGAGATCTCAGTTTGGGACCATTTTCCTTTCTTCCACTAAATCCATTCTTGTGTTTAAGCTCAGATTTTTTCCTTAGCCGACTCTTTCCAAAAGTTTCTTGCATAGAACATGGTGTACTCACCATGAGCTCATTTGACCTTCCTGGGGCAACTCATGGCAGCTATGTCAATGTTCCTATCATCTTCTTCTTTCTCAATAATGTTGGCCTTCAAGGTAACATTTCCACCTTTTTGCAATCCAATTTCTCGCACACGAGCATCTTCAGCGTTCTTGGCCGTAACCTTGAATGCAGCCATTTCTTGCATAACTTCATTGGAAGTCATTTGGTGATAATTGTGTCTTCCTTGGAGACTCTTCAAGTTAGTGGGTTCAAATAGCACTGCGGCGATGTGCTATTAGATCCTGATGACATGACTAAAGATCAATCACATGCACATTAGGCCTTATTTAATACTCCCTCCGTCCCAAGGCTTAGGGCCTATATTTTTTTAAAGGTCAAGCTACGGAAAGTTTGACTAAACTTTTTGAAAAAACTATAGAACTATGATATTATATAGATATCATGTGAAAATATGTCTCATGATGTATCAAAGGGTATATATTGCATATTGTAAATATTAATATTTTTTCTAAAAACTTGGTCAAACTTTACATAGTTTGACTTTTTCAAAAAACTATAGGCCTTAAGCCTTGGGACGAAGGTAGTACTTAGATTTTGAAATTATCGTAAAAACACCATTATTATACAATTTTCCATAGTTCTTTATTCACTGCCCTCATTATAATTTTGTTTATGACGAGACAATTTGTGTCCCTATTTTTTCTCATAGTTGAAAGGTAGCCCTATGCTAGTTTAAAAAGTCTAAAACTATATTTTCACGTATATATGGGATTTAACATAGTATTAAGGAGGGTGTTTTCAAGAAAAGTAAGGTGTTAGCAAGACGCAGTGGTGCTTTAGATTCTTGGTTCACATACAACAAAAACATTATAAATAGTGTGTGATCGCCAAAAATGGCAACACAGCTTATACAAATAAGTACGGTGGGCGTATGGAACAATGACTCAAGAGCAACATTGAAGGAATGAGGAGAGGGACTCAAGGACATGAGTTTGAGTTAAGTTTTCAAGGAGTGATAAAACATATTCCAGGAGATAAGATCAACATAAGAACTTCATCTATGCAGTTAGTTCCTGGAAAAAAGACATATGTTTTTGATCCTTTCTTGAAGTAGATCATCATTGATACACAATGCAAATATGCCAGCGATACACATGCTTGTAGCTAGCAAAAATGGCCTAGAGTGCACAATAGCTCTCTTATCAAGATGAAGTGAATTAGTTTTGTTCTAAGTGATCCTGGTCCCTAGCTATGCCGCAACTCCCAATGCCTCATATTCTCACACGTTCTAATAGTTCTACATGATATGTTTATTGATGTCGCCATTTGATGTATACAGGCTAGTGTTCCAAATATACTGAACATAAATAGGACAATAGAACTTGCTACCTAGTCGGATGCATGTTGAGTATCTTAAAGAGAAAGACATTATTTGCACATGAGAGAGTGGGTAGAGACTAGAATTTCCCATGAGATGAATGTTCACGTGTTACAATATGAGGCATATGGAGTAGTGGTGCAGCTAGGCGACCCAGATAACTAGGACAAAACTCGGTTGCTTCATCTTAATAGGAGTGATATCGGGCTGATCCATCTACTTGAACCAGCTAGTTCCGAGTGTTTTGCTGACACCGAGACTCGCAGTGTAAAAAACTTTGCCATAATGGATCAATACACATGATCTTGGTTTGATAATTCCACATAAACTAACTGCGTATACCATGTTGCTTTTCCAACGTTATTCTTAAAAATACTTTGGGCATGTTATTTTCTACTGGATCAACTTAATTAACCTCCATTTTTGTCACAACTCTTTAAGGCTTGTCAAAGTTTAGTGAAATTGTTTTCAAAGTACATAGTACATCTACGAAATGTGCTGACGGTTTTGAAGAAAAAATCCCGCTAGTTGCACCAATTCGCTGTGATGACAGTGATTGGAGGGAGACATTCCAATATCTAAGCTAAATGCCAAGATGCTTCTTCACTTCCTCCTCCTTCCTCTGGTGATACTATATGTTTGGTAAATGATATTGTCGATTCTTACCTTTTGCTCCGTTCTAGAGGATTGCATAGTCCTTTCAGAGGATTGTGAAAGTTATCGTCAGCGTTTAGTTACAAACAATGTTTACATTCCTGCCATATATTGGAATTTGTTCATGATCATGGCCGAATTGGTCCAACTAGTGTTTTTATCGAACATATGGCACATTTGGTTTATATCCCAACTTTCGCACATGTTTTTCTTTAGTACGAAGAAGCCATAAACAATGTTGCTAGATAGAAAATTGGTCGCCACACATGTGGAATATTTGGGTAAAAAGTATACGTCTATGTGAAATTAAGAAGAATGCTTACAAATTAATTGTGGCATACCTACCTACGATGAGAAACAAACAGTAGGTTATAAAGAGATCCTACTCATAGCTGAAGTTTGGCAAAGCGTCAGTGCAAACCAAACATGTGTGGGCTTCCTGATTCCAAGTGATGTACACTTTCCTAACGGCTAGATTCTCCCGAGCGTCTACAAATAGCACCTAAACCTAGATAGTGGGTAGGGTTGGTGAAACTGAGCAGAATTCCTAAGATCATTGCGATCTATCTTTCGAGTTCTCACCTCCCTCTCTCTCACTTATGCTTCTATCTATTGAGAATTGGAGCATTTGAGTTTGGTTGAGCACCAAACGAGAGCGGTTATGACAATTTTTTTGACCTATTACTCTTGGAGATTTTGCATCTCCTAAATGGTTATGGGTTGATCATCAAGCATCCAAGGTGTGGACATGCCGATGTATCAGTGTTGAGCGTGCAAGGTGTGGAATGACCGAGGTGAGATTTGGAGATCACCTATTAAAGATCTGCTACCAGTTATTGGGCCCAGCGGGCAAAGCTTGTGGTAATGAATAATAAGGTTTACTTTGCGAGCGGGTGATGCTCGTGCGCAAGGTGGTGATGCTTGTGCGTCCATGGGTGGTGTTGATGAAATAGGTTGCATGTGAGCATATCCTCTCTAAACAGAGACATTTTTTTTTGGAAAGGAGCATATATTAATATCAGGAGATATCAATTACACTCAGCCTCTGCAACAACGTATTACCCTATTAGTATTACGGATGCACACAGTCAAAAAAAGAATTACATAAAAGAAAAGTCCCGCTACAGTGATTAGTTCCTTGAAATCACGGATCAAACACCACCAAACATCACAAGAAATCTAACAACTCCAAAAGCGATGCCTACAAGAAGGGAATAGTGCTCAAGCGCCGTCATCGCCCTGATCAAAGACCATAGGTTTTTACCCTAGAGAAAGTCCGCACTCACAAAACAATGCCTTCAACAAGGTCATTGCCAGGCACAACCAGTTAAGGCCAGACCTTGGGTTTTCACCCTGCAGGTTTAGATACTGAATTCCTCATGTGCTCTCACTCCCACTTGCCAATTCTGCTGCTCCAAGTCACAAAACACCAAGCCAGAATCTCTACACCACCAGGAGTCAAACTTCCATTACCAGTCTTCGGTTCCCGGCTTCCCTGCCATTCTCCGCGACTGACTTCACCGTGGAATCAAGGCATGTCCCATGATGGCAACAGACCGCAGAGCTTCACAGCGCCCCTCTGAAACCAAACGGCCATCAAAAAACATGGTTGCGCGCGACCGAAACACCGGCTGCACCGACAAACTCCAGGCATGTCGTCCATTTGGAATTCACCGGTGGAGTCTTTCGGAACTCGTTAGTCCCAAGATCAATGAAGACCGGTGACATGTAGTTCTTCATCACGACGAGAGAGAAATCCAAGGACCACCACCTTTATTCAAAGCCGCGCCAGCTACCCCACACCACCGACCAGCAGTGGAGAAGAAGACGAACTCGAGATGCCAAAACAGGGGCAGAAAGCCGCATGGCCGACAGGCACCGCACAGTATCGAGATCGGGCCTAGATCGGGTCCAGAACGGCCCATCCCGCCTCTAGCGATGCGTCACCGCCAACACAACGCCGCGCTACCGGCGGCCACCGCTGCCCATGCCCGTCCGCATCCGTCCTCTATCCGCTCCTCCGCGAGAGATCCATGACCCTCTGAAGCCTTACCCCACCGCTCATGGAGGTCAGCTGCACGAGCCCTCTCCTGCCCTCCGCCTTCGGCGAGAAGGTTGCCGCCACCACAGCTGGCCTTGGCGACGGCAGTGGCCTGGCGGGATGGAGGTGGAGGGACTAGGCGGTGGCGGCCAGGGGCCTCCGGGATCGTCCGAGCGGGGGGCGACCCGGGAGAGATCCTATTTTCCTGGAGGTTCCCATGTGGAGGTTCCCATGTGGAGGTTCCCACGAGATTCTAAACAGAGACATATAGCTGATGCCAACAACTTGAACTCTGAGTAACAAACCAAGTGCCCTCTGTGTCCTTTACCTCTACTTTCCTATTTGTTTTCCCTATGGTGTTTGATCCATTCTGGTTGTTGAAGCATTCAGGTCATGTTTATTTGCTTCATCATCTGTGTTCCACCAATATATTTCAGATTGCAGTTATTCTTGTAACTTCTAATCACCCGTCCTCCTCTAAATATAGTTTTAATATCTCGATCTTTACTGTCCCGAAGAAATGGCTCGATGTTATATTGGGAGGAAGAAGTATACTGTGGTCACCCAGAGTTGATTTTGGGCCATCATCTTGGCATTCAGCCTATAGGTTGAACGGGATGGATCTCCTTGATTACGGCCCAATTTTCACTATACTGTGACAAGCCATAACCAACGTGGCAAAAAATTGGAAGCTAATTAAATGGGGCCAGCAGATAATGACATGTTCGTATTTTTTTTCGAACAACAAAGGATATAAGCAACATCACCTATGCATTCAGTTTCCACAAATTACTGGTTACTCATCAAGTCGTTCTACAGAACAGTCACCTTCCACTAGGAGTGCACACATGATAGAAAAACACACGGTGCTAGTTACTCCAGCAAGTCTATGCAGCGCAACATGGCACTGGTCGAGATAAATCAACTCAATGTTAGCCCGTACAAATCAAGTTACTTGTTGCCACACGGATCCCGGTTCCTCATATTCCCTCAGGTTATCGCATATTTGGTTCTTCTCTTATCTTATCCATGCTATGCATATTGATGTAGACATGCTAGCGCTCTAAACATATTGAATTGAGCTGGGGCAAAGAAGCTCGCTAAATAGTCAGACGAAGGCTCGGTGGTACTGGTATACGTAAGGAACAACCATTATTTGCACATGTGAGAGTAGATGATTTTTTTATTTTCATGAAATAAATGGCCATTAGTAGCTGAGATTGATTATTTTTTAGGTAAGTCCTATTTTATTTTATTTAACTTTTACATACACATTATTAATTGAATCAATTTGGACAATCATACGGCATGAAAGTGTGTTCCCTGGACAGAGTGTGCGAAGCAATAAGTCATGCAATGCATATGTGGCACGAGCAATGGCGTTCACTACAGGAATGGCGCGGTGCGCCGACGGCCAATTGTCGGGGCCGTCGGCGTAGCACCGGGCAGACCAGCCCCGCCTCCGAGCCCTCGGCGTAGCCACCGATACGCTGACGGTGGCCCTCGGCGTACGCAGGCCTTCGGCGTACGGGGTGTCCGCGTGGCACTTGCCGGCCTGGCTGGGACGGATCCCTAACGGCGCCATCAATACGCCGAGGGTGACCGTCGGCGTACGGCCGTACGTTTTTTTAATCATACGCCGAGGGTCACCGTCGGCGTACCGCCGTATATTTTTATTTATTTTTTCCACCCAATTATAAATTTATTTTATATTTGTATTTATTTATTAGTATCAATTATTTAGGTTCTATTTATCAAATCGACGGATTCGTAGCCTCCAAATAATAGTCTCCACGCCCACATAAAATGTCGAATCTTCTCACACCTTGAGAAATTTGCATGTTTGTAAGTGTTATTATCACATGTGTGTGAAATTTATATATCACACTTTTAGTGAAGTTGTTCATAGATTCAATCCTTATCACTAGGGGGTAGACGATCCGAGGCCCACAGATCAGGGTTTCGCGCCAAACCGCGCTCCGGGTCGTAGAAAACCCTCAAGAACTTGCATGTGGCCCTTGCACATGCATGGAGGTGTGGTGTTGTGTTGAAACATGCAAAATCTAGTCCCCGGGTTGCATGAATATGTCCCCCTTCGCATGCATGCGCTGTAACCTAAAAGGGAAGGTTCTGGACTTAGATAAGGGGGAAGCTCCCCGTTCCGGTGAAACCGGGTAGGATACTGCCGCACCTTGTGAACCAACATGGTTTTACATCATCATATGACCTAAACAAACACAAAACAAGAGAGCTACGCGGGGCTACCCCTGTCAGAGGAACGTCTAGGGGGGTAGACGATCCGAGGCCCATAGATCAGGGTTCCGCGGCAAACCGCGCTCCGGGTCGTAGGAAAGCCTCAAGAACTTGCATGTAGCCCTTCCACATGCATGGAGGTGTGGTGTTGTGTTGAAACATGCAAAACCTAGTCACCGGGTTGCATGAATGTGTCCCCCTTCGCATGCATGCGCTGTAACCTAAAAGGGAAGGTTCTGGACTTATATAAGGGGGAAACTCCCCGTTCCGGTAAAACCGGGTAGGATACTGCCGCACCTTGTGAACCAACATGGTTTTACATCATCATATGACCTAAACAAACACAAAACAAGAGAGCTACGCCGGGCTACCCCTGTCAGAGGAACGTCTAGGGGGGTAGACGATCCGAGGCCCACATATCAGGGTTCTGCGGCAAACCACGCTCCGGGTCGTAGGAAACCCTCAAGAACTTGCATGTGGCCCTTGCACATGCATGGAGGTGTGGTGTTGTGTTGAAACATGCAAAACCTAGTCCCCGGGTTGCATGAATGTGTCCTCCTTCGCATGCATGCGCTGTAACCTAAAAGGGAAGGTTCTGGACTTATATATGGGGGAAACTCCCCGTTCCGGTGAAACCGGGTAGGATACTGCCGCACCTTGTGAACCAACATGGTTTTACATCATCATATGACCTAAACAAACACAAAACAAGAGAGCTACGCCGGGCTACCCCTGTCAGAGGAACGTCTAGGGGGGTAGACGATCCGAGGCCCACAGATCAGGGTTCCGCGGCAAACCGCGCTTCGGGTCGTAGGAAAGCCTCAAGAACTTGCATGTGGCCCTTGCTCATGCATGGAGGTGTGGTGTTGTGTTGAAACATGCAAAACCTAGTCCCCGGGTTGCATGAATGTGTCCCCCTTCGCATGCATGCGCTGTAACCTAAAAGGGAAGGTTCTGGACTTATATAAGGGGGAAACTCCCCGTTCCGGTGAAACCGGGTAGGATACTGCCGCACCTTGTGAACCAACATGGTTTTACATCATCATATGACCTAAACAAACACAAAACAAGAGAGCTACGCCGGGCTACCCCTGTCAGAGGAACGTCTAGGGGGGTAGATGATCCGAGGCCCACAGATCAGGGTTCCGCGGCAAACCGCGCTTCGGGTCATAGGAAAGCCTCAAGAACTTGCATGTGGCCCTTGCTCATGCATGGAGGCGTGGTGTTGTGTTGAAACATGCAAAACCTAGTCCCCGAGTTGCATGAATGTGTCCCCCTTCGCATGCATGCGCTGTAACCTAAAAGGGAAGGTTCTGGACTTATATAAGGGGGAAACTCTCCGTTCCGGTGAAACCGGGTAGGATACTGCCGCACCTTGTAAACCAACATGGTTTTACATCATCATATGACCTAAAGAAACACAAAACAAGAGAGAGCTACGCCGGGCTACCCCTGTCAGAGGAACGTCTAGGGGGGTAGAATATAAAAAAGTATATAGTAATAATATAGTAATAATATAATATAGTATAGTAATAATATAAAAAAGTATAAAGTATATACTAATACTAGAAAATTAAAAAAAAACCTAGCTACGTCGACGGCAGCCGTCGGCGTATCCTGGCCATCGGCGTAGCGTTATCCCTTTTTTTGCCCGCGGCCCACCTGGGCCACTCACCCTCGACCCTATCCCCAATCCACCCCCGACCTCGCCGCCACCCAACCCGCCCCCGACCCCGCCGCCACCAGCCGCTGCTCCCCGAGCTCGGGGCCGCCGCCTCCTCCTCCCCCATCCCCTCAGCCCTGACCCCGCCGCCACTCATCCCGCCCCTGACCTCGCCGCCACCAACCGCTGCTCCCCAAGCCCGAAGCTCGCCGCCCCTCCTCCTCCCGGCCCCGCCGCCACCAGCCGCTGCTTCCCGAGCTCGGGGCCGCCGCTGCCGCCTCCTCCCCCATCCCCTCAGCCCTGACCCCGCCGCCACTCATCACGCCCCCGACCTCGCCGCCACCAAACGCCGCCCCTCCTCCTCACAGAGCCCCGCTGCCTCCTCCCTACGCCGCCTCCTCCTCCCCGAGCTCCTCCTAGAGCCCCTCCTCCTCCCCGAGCTCACGGCCGCCGTCCCTCCTAGTCCCGGAGCTCGCCCCTCCTCCTCCCTGAGCTCGCCCCCTCCCTATGCCGCCTCCCCCGCACAGCAGCCGCCTCGCTGCATCGCCCCTCCCTGTCCTGTCCCTCCGTCGAGCCATCGCCGGAGCTCCGGTCTCTCGCAGGTACATCGAGAATTTTATTTTGCAGCAGAGGCATATAACAGTGCACCGAACAATTGATTTGTCACATTCACCAGCAAGCTAGCCCCACCTAGATGAACAACCACAAGAACCTAGATGAACAATTGTTCTGTGAGATAAGAATGGTATTTAGTAGGATCTGCTCTTAATTTGTTTTGTTACAGTTATCCTACTTTCTGTAAAATAATATTGGCATCACACATGTGGCATCGTAACTTATAACTCACAAACAATTCTGAATAAAGATTAGAGCTAAATCCTACACTTGGCTAAAATAGATGAAATTTGCTAAATAGATGTTGCATATTTAACCATTTGTTCATGTTTTTTGCAGTTACCAGAGGGTGAGCGGGGGGTGTTTCGACGGCAGGGTCCCGGATCATCTTCGACGATTTGATCATGCTTCGAGGGTGAGAATCCGTTCGCCTCTCTTGTACCTAGGTTTATTTTCGTGTCTAGATCACCAAGTCTGTCGCGTCACCTAGGCGTCATCCCGACCGTAAGCGTTACGCGACTTAATATGCATTAGTGGTCTCGCATATTTTGAACCGTAACGCTTACAGCTTTTATCGGGCAGTCGGCGGATTCGTAGTTGGGTATGGTTCTCCCTGGCTCTACCTCGATTCGAGACAGGATTTCGGTGACGCCTCCTCGTTGTTCTCCGGATGCACATCCTCTTGGCTTTTTGTCGAGACGTGTATCGGGATAGCAGTAGGGAGGTGCTGCCGAAATTCTGCTCGGATCGGGGTAGAGCCAGGGAGAACTTACCCAATCTACGGATCCGGCGGCTGGTTAGGACCCTCTTTTCCTATTACACATGTAGGTTGATGAATGCGTAAAAATATGAAGCATTTAATCTTCTGTTTGATATAAAATGTTATATTTGTTGTTTGGCTCCCAACAAAGCAGAAGAGGATGGCTGATAATGGGTGGATGTACAGTGGCCGTATTAGTGCGACTAATAAAACAGACGATTGGGTACAGAACACTCATTTGTTAGTGAATGAGTTAGCGCATGGTTCGAAGGCAATGGTTCAGGCACTTTGTCCCTGCGCTCATTGCACTAAGCGTCATCGTCAGGGAAAGGATGACATGTATAAACACCTTCTGCAATATGGGTACATGTCTAACTATGTCACGCAAGTCGACTTTGCTCGGTACGAACGTGATAGGGGTGAGGTGATGCGTCAGCGGCTTAATGGCAATGAGCACGATGGGATTAGAAACTTTCTAGATGATCTCATGGATGCTGACCAGCCGGATTCGCCACCTCGACGGGAGGAACCACCAGAACCAGAGGAACCGCTAGAACCAGAGGAACCGGAGCCAACCGCGAAGGCCTTCCTTGATATGATGGCCGCAGCTAAGAGGCCTCTGTACGAGGGTGCAAAGATTTCTCAGCTCGATGCCATCTCTCAGTGTCTAGCCGACAAGTGCCAGTACTCTGCCACCCGTTCTCACTTTGAAGCTAATCTGAGAACATGTGGTAACATGTTGCCCGAAGGGCATTGTCTGCCTAAAACCTTTTACGAAACGAAGAAACTCATGAAGGAGCTGAACATGGATTATGAAAAGATAGATTGTTGTCCAAAAGGTTGCCTTTTGTTTTGGAAACAGTTTGCGGATGATAAGTACTGCTCCATTTGTGGGGCCTCTAGGTATGATGAGGTAAAGGGAAAGGATGGTCAGATGAGGCAGTCGAATGTCGCTCTAAAGATTCTTCGGTATCTCCCATTCATAAAAAGAATCCAGCGGCTTTACTTGAGCGAGGAGACTACCAAACAGATGACGTGGCACAAGAAGGGGAAGAGATATGAGGACGAGCACGGACAGAAGAAGATGGGACATCCGTCTGATGGTAAGGCATGGAAGAACTTCGATGGCAAATACCCCCGGTGGGCAGAAGAGGCTCGGAATGTCAGAATTGCGATAGCAACAGATGGCTTCAATCCATATGGTTTGTCGACGGCCGCGTACAACTGCTGGCCGGTGTTTGTTATTCCGCTCAATCTCCACCTGGAGTATTAATGCAACGGAGGACCATGTTTCTGTTGTTGATCATTCCAGGGCCCGAGTACCCGGGGAAAAATTTGAGTGTCTACATGCAACCGATTGTGGATGATTTGAACCACTCCTGGATACACGGGACGTTGACATACGACCGAGCATCGAAGAGAAACTTCTTGATGAAAGTTTGGTTGCAGTATACCATGCATGACATGCCCGGGTACGCCCTAACGTGCGGATGGTGTACAGCTGGTAAGTGGCCATGCCCAGTGTGCAGGTACCGACTTGAGTTTCTTTGGCTAAAGTCGGGTCGCAAGTATGTTGCGTTTGACACGAATCGACAGTACCTCAAAAGAAAGCATCCGTTCAGAGAAGACAAGAAGAACTTCAAGAAGGGCAAACTTGTGCATGAAGTAAAATAGGTACCAAAGTTCGATGGTTCAGTTGTTGATGCCGATCTACGTGCTCTAGTGCCTGCGGCGCCGGGAACTGGCCATCTATTTGCGGGATATGGTGTAACGCACAACTGGACTCATGTGGCAGCCTTAACGAATCTTGTGTATTACAAGGACCTTGAACTTCCCCATAACATCGATGTGATGCACACCGAAAAGAATGTCGGGGAGTCCCTTTTTCACACAGTACTGAACATTCCTGGAAAGTCAAAGGATAATGTCAAGGCTAGAGTCGATGTTGAGAAGCTTTGTGATAGGAAGAGATTACACATGCAACCTCCTACTATCCGTCGAAAGAATTGGTTCAAGCCGCATGCCTACTACTGCCTTGATAATGTCCAAAAGAAGGAGTCATTCAGGTGGCTCAAATATGTCGTGATGTTCCCTGATGGTTATTGTTCGAATATAAGTAAGGGAGTCAATCTTTCGACGGGACAAGTCACCGGGCTCAAGAGTCACGACTATCATATATGGATTGAGCGGCTGATGCCGGTGATGGTTCGAGGGTATCTCCCCGAGAAAGTCTGGCGAGTGCTTGCGGAGTTGAACCATTTCTTCCGCATGCTCTGTGCTAAGCAGATATGTCCTCTGGTTATTGAGAAGCTGCAAGTTCAGGTGCCGGAGTTGCTATGCAATTTGTAGATGATCTTTCTGCCAGGCTTTTTTACTCCGATGGCACATCTCATTGTGCACCTCGCAAACGAGGCACTCTTGGGGGGCCCGGTGCAATTTCGTTGGCAGTTTTGTATTGAGAGAGAGTTTAAGTATATTCGAAAAATAACTGGAAACAAAGCCAAGATTGAAGCATGCATAGCTGAAGCAACATGCCTTCGGGAGATGGCAGACGCCGGGACAACCTACTGGCCCGATGATGTTCCCACTATGCATAACCCGGTCTCTCGTTACAATGTCGACCTGCCCAAGAATGACCCCAATCTCGAACTATTCCAATTTCCCGGTGGCAAGGCCGGTAAAGGACTAAAATATAGCTTGCCAAAGGAAGAGAAGGATTGCATAATGCTCTATGTGCTTATGAACATGAAGGAAGTGGTCGATTTCATTAGGTAAAATGGTAAACAACTTCTTATTTTCTCGGTCTAATGCTCTATGCAGCTAGTAACTCGGTCTAATGCTTATTTTCTCCTTAGCGACTTCACGGATGAACAGTGGTCGGGACCGACGGATCCCTCTCCCATGGAGTTGGACACTCTACTGAAAGAGGGTGCTCCTGGAAATAAAAAAACTTTGTGTCCTGGTTCATGGAAAAAGTAATTTCTAACATGTCCCTCTTACCTTGCAATATGTGAATTGTCCCTCTTATTCCACGTAACTAATGAACGGAACAAACCTGTAGGGAGATGATCCCAACGTTGAGATGTCAGATGAGCTAAAATGTGTTTCCGAAGGTTGTAACCGTGACGTCATGAAGTATGAGAAGTATGATGTGAATGGGTTTCGCTTCCATACAGAGACGCACCAGAAGGGGCGACCGAATGCAAAAAGGGTAAATACTGGGGTCTTCACCAGAGGAGCCGATTCCCTTGATTACTACGGAAGGTTAGAGAATGTATACGAGCTGACCTTCAATCGTACGAACGTACAACTCAATCTTATTGTGTTCAAGTGCCACTGGTTCGACCCAAGGGGTGGACTGAGAAGTACCCCTTCCATTGGGTTAGTTGAAGTTAGGCCTTCAACCACCTATAGCGGAGTCGACATCTTTGTTGTTGCTCACCAAGCCAACCAAGTTTATTATTTGCCCTACCCATGCCAGAAAGCGGAACTCCAGGGCTGGGAAGTCGTGTTCCAGGTATCGCCACATGGTAACCTACCGATTCCCTCCGAGGACGATTACAACAACATTAACCCTGTAACGTACGAGGGAATTTTTTATCAAGAGCAAGATGACGTCGGGCACTTTGATTTAGAACCGGTTGATCTTGAGGACCTTGGGAACGATGCAGAAACTCGGGATGAGTCAGTGGTGAATCTACATGATATAGATATGCTCGAGAAGTTTCATACAGAGAATGACAACGATGATGAGCCTCCACCCTTCGATGAGAATCCAGCTTTCTACTCAAAAGATAGTGATAGTGATAGTGAGAATGAGAATGGGAATGAGAATCAGAATGATAGTGAGTATTTATTATGTCTTTGTGCTTAATTGTTTTCTTAATTGCATTATGCCTTTATGCTTTGTGTATACATTTTATTATGTCTTTGTGCTTAACTGTTTTCTCTTATTCAATGCAGGTGATTGAAAAATATGAGCAGTGGCAAGGCAAGCTCTTCGTCCTTGCTTAATGCGCTGAAACAACGCAAGAAAAAAGCTACATGGAGTGGGAGACAGCCGAATCCCAATCCGCGTTACCCCGATCTTGCTTGTGCGGGAGGAGGACGAGGTCGAGGTCGAGGTCGAGGAGGAGGACGAGGACGAGGTGGCAAGGGAGGAGGCGTGGACTTTGACCCACAACCCTCTGCTTCTGGCGACGTGGCTCCTGAGTTCTTCCTGACAGAGCAACCTTTTGGGGACGAGGCGGAGCCAGATACCGAGAGGGAGGCGGAGACCGAGACGGAGTCTAGAGACGAGGCGGAGGCGGAGGTTGACACTAGCTACGAGTTGATGCCGCCGAAGAAATTGCGGAATCGTGGGGAATCGGGAGTCCCTGAGGAGAGGTTAGAGCCTAGGACCCAGGAGGCGAAAGCCCTTATTATTCCAGATGGCCTTGAGTAAGTGTACTAATTTTGCAATTTAAAACATGTAATTTCATATTGGTCATAAATAATTTGGCATGTGTACTAATGTTTATTATTGTGCAGCAATTGGACATTTCCTCCGGGGACCAAGCCTCGCCTTCCTAACAGCCCGGTTGGAGCTTTGATTAGGAAGTTATGGCCGGGCTATCACATTTCCCCCGATGGTGTCAGGAGGCTAGCTACTACTTGGGAGGACTACTAGACTACTCGTGTCCCGGGATTTCCGACAGCTGCTAATGTTGTCATCACCAAGTTTTGGGTAAGGCATATTTCTCGAGTTAATACTTGATGACCCCACCATGCTAACTCATGACTCTTACAATTGTTTTTTATGCATGATTGAAGTGCTTTTATCGTGTGGCTGAGGAGGACCAAGAGAAGGCGGACAGGACTTTGCTTGGGGCTTGTGTGAAGTTGACACCCCATGTGTGGTACAACCAGAAGGTCGCGACCGCTAGTCACTTCTGGGCCGACAGGGGCGTGAAGATCAGGAAGGAAGACATTGTCGGTAAGAAGTCTAATCCTGAGTACTCGATGACGCCAGAAGAGTACATGTCGGTGAGTAAAATGTCAATGAGATTCTACATTGCTACTAAGTTGCCATTGCATTGTCTGGAGTTGAGTATTGCATTTTCAGGTTGTCCCCGATTGGGCTGAGCCGCATCGACTCGCATGGGAGGAGCTGGTTAGGACGAGGTGGCTCAGTGAAGACGAAGAGTTTGCAGCCTTGTCGAGGCGGAACGCGGAGAACCGAGGCGATGGTGGAACACACTGCGCAGGAAACCGCAACTTTGACAGCTTCAAGGGGAAGGTGGTATGTATATACATGGAACGACCTGCATTTATTTCTCGTCATGTTCGTACTTCATATGCATAATATTTCTTTCCGTGATGCAGGTGGCCGAGGCACAACCCGGGGAGGTGATTCATGACGTCGCCGTCTATGAGATGATGCGGCGAAAGAAGCCCGATTCCTCGCAGCCTCAGCCCTCGTTACCCGAGTACTACGGCACTGCCCAGAACAACTTGGCGGACTACAGCACGATGGTGAAGGCTCGTCACCCCCATGTGGATGACCCCATTCACGCGGAGATCGACGAGGAGTCGTTGGTCCTGTCGGGGCACGGATTGCAACATGGATGTCTCAAGATTCTGAATAAGAAGGTCAAGCCTACCCTCACCACGAGCTTCACGCGTCTCAAGGCTACCCACCCCGCCGACGGCCCACCTATCCCGCCTCGTAGCCAGCCTCGTTGATCCACCTCTAGAGATGATGTAAGTTTTACTCATTTTCCTCATCTTTATGACTTTTGTTTCTGCATGGCTAACTGCTGACGACATTCCTTGTATTTGAAATTGTAGCCTGAGTTCGAGGCGGCCTACGATGCCGCTCATGATGAATATCAGGTGGCCTTTCGGCAGTATCAGGAGGCGAATGCGATCTACATGCAATACGTAAATGTAAGTTTGAACCTTTATTTTTGCAAAAGATACAAGTCCCACTTCCCCTAGTTTGTTGTATTATGGCCTCACATCTAAACTATCTTGTAGGTGATGTTGATGAATATTCAAACTGGATAGAATACGGATTTAGGGCCTGTGCCTCCCATGCCGGGGCAGCCGCCATGCATGCCATCGAGGGACAGTTTCGCTAGGACATACTATGCATCGACACCGGAAAGTTCTTTGCTATCCCACTGGTTATCGCTTTACTTTGCCTCGCAAGTTGCTAACATGTAGGCAACATGTAGGGAACGGGAGCTTCTGGGAACCAGCACTTTAGCCATGCCTCGCCGGATGGGCGTCAGATCACACCGCTTCATGACAATGGTCCTTCTCCTGGCCATTCTGCTGGTGGTTCTCCCAATCCTCACCCCGACACTTCTCCTACTACCTCGCGAGATGGTTCTTCTGCTGCTTCTACTGGACGCCACCCTCGCCGGAGGTCGCCTCTTTTCACCAGGGGAGATCTTGGGTACACCCCGTCTCCTCCAGAGTTGTAGGGTTTTATTGTCTATGCATGTGTGATGATGTTGATACATGTATGAATGATGTGATCATGTTGATACATGTA
This sequence comes from Avena eriantha, assembly GCA_910589775.1. Classification (NCBI taxonomy): domain Eukaryota; kingdom Viridiplantae; phylum Streptophyta; class Magnoliopsida; order Poales; family Poaceae; genus Avena; species Avena eriantha. The sequence continues at coordinate 150,706,054 of OU342742.1, read as the reverse complement.
TGAATGATGTGATCATGTTCATACATGTTTGAATGATGTGATCTTGTTTGATACATGTATGAATGATGTGATTTTGTTTGAATTTTTGTGAAATACATGTTCAATATTGCTATGAATAATATTGCAAGAAATAAAACTGCAGCGAAACAGGGAAAAAAAATTATGGGCGGGGCCTACGCCGAGGGCCATGCCGTCGGCGTAGTACCTCCTCTGTGCCAAATGGTACACGATACGCCGAGGGCCTAACCGTCGGCGTAGCTGTCTGCCTGCCACGGCCAGCGCCTGCCACGTGCTACAGCTATGCCGAGGGCCTAACCGTCGGCGTATGCCTAGGCCTACGCCGAGGGCCGCGGCCGTCGGCCCAGCTGCCTGCCTGGGGCACCCACAGTCTGCCACGTGCCGACGCTACGCCGAGGGCCATGCCGTCGGCGTACCCACTGCGCCGTTAGCAGCCGGTGTAACGGCGGGCTCGCCTTTCGCCGATGGCTACTACGCCGAGGGGCCTGTGACGGCCGTCGGCAAAGCTTACGCCGAGGGCTAGACCATACGCCGACGGCTTTTTTGGCTCCGCCGAGGGAGAGGTTCGCCGAGGAGGCTATGCCGACGGCAGCCCTCGGCGTAGCGTAGGCCGACGGTCTAGCTGCCTACGCCGAGGGCTTTCAGCCGTCGGCCTAGCCGGCGCATCCTGTAGTGGTTGTAGGTTTAATGCTATTTTTCAAAAAAAAAATGACTCTTAACATGAACTGGGTATATTTATTTTCATTGTCAACTTTATTCTAACGAATATACCCATTGAAATTCGGACTCATAACCCTCGGGGTTTGTGGAGCTATTCATACCGGTAGCAAACCTAGAATAACAGCAGCAATCAGGCAATAATAGACGAAGCTACGCAATATGGCCGAGACGGGAAGTTCCAAGATACAGGATCGAACCACGATATTTTTGGATGGGACAGGAAATTATGAGCTTCCATGGAAAAGAAACAGAATAGAGTTTCTGACGTTGACCAGGTACACGGGTCCTGGACACGGCCACCGCTACAGTTGCGAGCAAAACCCCGCATAAACCCGTGAATAAGTGTTTTAAAAATCAACTTAATACTCCCTCCAATCTATATTAATTATCACTGGATTAAATGTACCTAGCACTAAAACCCGTGAATGTGTTTTTAAAATCAACTTAAGTAATATGGATTCGGAGGCAGGCCCGTCGATGGACGTGTTCCATGTGAGCGAACGAACCAGGCCCCCGAATTCCACAAGCCCCCGAATCAGGCCGGTCGATGGATGTGTTCCATGTGAGCGAACGAACCAGGCCCCAAATTCCACAGGCTAGTAGTATTCCTCGCGCTAACCGGTCTAGCTACGCGTGCGTACACAGGGCAACCTTTCTCTCAACTCCGATCCTGACTTTCCTTTGACGGTTGGACTGCTCGACCCCAGGCGGCAGGCGCAGCTAGACCCGCCCTAACTCCGCTCGCCAAATCAAGTCACCCTTGCCCATCGATCAACAATCAGATCGGCAGATCGCCTAGACCCTAACCCAAGCTGGTAATTCCCTCGCATAGTCGCATCTCGTCGGGCGTTCCTAATTCCCATACGGCGCCAGGCGGCCGGGCGGCCGGCCGTGCCCCCGACGGTCCTTATTCTCTTTTGTTTTTTAACTTCAGTACCTCATCGATGTTGTTTCTGGTCAGATCGATAGACGCCTTGCTGCTCAAAAATTGTTTGCAATTTCATAGTACGGTACTTGGGAGAAGCCTAGTACGGTACTTGCATAGTAAGGATTCAGTTCAGGCTTCATGGCTGGACTTCTGAAGTCTGAACCAAATTGTTCCAAGAATTCTTGTCCTGTTCTTGTCCTTTCCGGTGTCATCTCGCTGACGAGACTGCTGATCCGGTAATCAGCATTCACCCGTTCACGCGTCAAGGTATGTCCGTTGCAACTCGACAAATTTGGAAGCAGCAGCTTAGTCTCAAAAGGGTGCTCTAGACAAATTTGTCGTGAAAGAGTCTCAAATAAATACTGAAAATCAAACTCCCGCAGCTAATGTTGATGATGTTCGTGCTGAGGATGCGCTAGAGGTTGGAGCTCACAATGCAGAATCTGAAGGCGATGATGCTAACACTGGTGATGTGGGCGATGATGCTAACAACGGCGATGAGCACGATGATGCTACTATTCATGATGAAGGTAATACAACGTTGAAGTGAATGATGCTACTGTTTCCGGTGATACCAATAGCTCTTTTCATTCTGATATGTTTGATCCAATATATTGGGATGGTCTTGATTGTAGAATAATTGATATTTTGCTGCAAAAGGGTCCTAAAAGAGACTTATCTATTGAGCATGGTCCTAAAGGAAAATTATCTAGAAGGTTTTTTGCATCTGCATATAGTAGAAATCTCCCAAATGGAGAAAAGTGTGATAGAGAATGGCTTGTATATAGCAAAAGGCTTGACACAATGTTTTGTTTTTGCTACAAATTATTAAAAATGGGGCTTGTGAAAGGATCATTAGCAAATGAGGGTTTCAGTGACTGGGTACATCTTAGCACTAGACTTCATCAACATGAATCTAGTAGAGAACATGTTACAAATATGAGTGCATGGTATGAGTTGCGTATGAGGTTTCATCACAATCAAAAAATTGATAAAGTTGCCCAGCGAGAACTTGAAAAGGAAAAGGAGCATTGGAGAAAAGTTTTGCACATGATTCTTTTGATAGTACAATTTCTTGGAGACCATAATATTGCATTTCGTGGAACTAATTGCAAGTTGTACCAAGACAACAATGGAAATTTCTTGGGATTGGTTCAAATGTTGGCTAAATTTGACCTAGTTATGCAAGAGCATGTTGAACGAATTACCAATGATAAAATTCATGATCATTATCTTGGTCCTTCCATCCAAAATGAGTTGATAACTTTGCTAGCAAATGCAATCAGGTCTGAAATCATTTATAAGGTAAAAAAGGCTAAGTATTTCTCAGTTATACTTGATTGTACTCCCGATGTAAGCCATAAAAAACAAATTTCTTTGATAATAAGGTATGTTGATACATCTTCTAGTTCTGTTTGCATCGAGAAATCTTTCATAATTTTTTTGGATGTGAATGATACCACTGGCCATGGATTGTTTGATGTCTTAGAAGAGGTTCTAAAGCGGCTTGAACTTGATATAAACTATGTAAGAGGGCAGAGTTATGATAATGGTTCGAATATGAAAGGAAAACATCAGAGGGTGTAAAGAAAACTTTTGAATATAAATCCAAGAACTTTTTATTCAGCCTGTGGTTGTCATAGTCTGAATTTGACACTATGTGGTATGGCAAATTCTTGTCGTAATGCAACAGATTTTTTTGGAATTATCCAACACATCTATACAACATTTGCTAATTCTACGAAGAGATGGGAAATTCTTAAGGATAATATAACCGGATTGACTCTCAAGTCATTGTCAGCTACTCGTTGGGAGAGCCGTGTTGATAGTGTTAAGGCTATAAGGTTCCAAATGTCAGATATAAGTGGCTGAAATTGATAAGGATCCCATGACAAGTAGTGTAGCTAAATCATTGGCAGAAAATGAACTTGGTGACTTTGGTTTTTGGTTTCTATAATCACCTGGTATGAAATATTATCGTCTATTGATTTGGTAAGTAAGCAACTACAATCAAAGGATATGGTTATTGATATTGCAATTGAGTCTGTAGACGGGCTGATTTCCTTTTTCACTAAGTGTAGAGAAACTGGCTTTTCAAAAGCAATGGAAGCTGCTAAAATAATTGCAATGGAGATGGATATTAATCCGGGATTTCGCACCAAGCGGAAAATTACAAGAAAAAGACAGTTTGATGAGGGTCCAACTAATACGCCTACTGAATCACATTCTGTAGAGGAGTCATTTAGGATCAATTATTTTTTACGTATTGTCGATCAAGCTATTGCTTCACTTACAGCCAGATTTGAACAATACCAGGAGTATGAAAAAACTTTTGGTTTCCTGTTTACTTCAGATAGGCTGTGATCCTTGGATGAGAAGAGTTTGATGGATGCTTGTGTCAAACTTGAGGCTGCACTTACGCATCAAACAAAACCTGATGAAAAACATAAGGATATTGATGGAAACGAATTGTGCAGGGAGTTGATTTTTATCAAGGATTTACTTGAGAAATCTATGGATTCGCTTGATATTCGGATGTTTTTAGAGAAGCGCCCCTTTTATCCTTTTGCTAATATTGTATACAGAATTTTATTAACAATTCATGTTACTGTTGCATCTGCGGAAAGGAGCTTTTCTAAACTCAAGTTGCTGAAATCCTACATGCTTTCTACTATGACACAAGAAAGACTCAGTGGACTGGCAACAATAGCACTTGAGAATGATATCTTGGAGAAGATTAACTATAAAGATATGATTGAAGATTTTATTTCAAGAAATACCAGACGGACGACGCTTTTTGGTGGAACCTGAGGTTCGTTTATTTCTTTAGTGCCATATTTACAGTTTTAGAATGAATACTTGATATATTTCTGAATATTGTATGGAATAGCACATTTTGAAGTTATATAATTAAAGTAATCATATGATTTTGTTTTATAGTTATTGAGTTTGAACAAAAAATAGAGCCCCATTTTGTAAGTCGCACCAGGGCCTCCAAATCCTGGAGACGGGGCTGCCCCGAATACATACAACCTAGTAGTATTTCTTGTGCTAACCGGTCTAGCTACGCGTGTGTACACAGGGCAACCTTTCTCTCGACTCTGATCCTGACTGTTTCCTTTGACGGTTGGACTGCTCGACCCCAGTTGGCAGGCGCTGCTAGACCCGCCCTTACTCCGCTCGCCAAATCAAGTCGCCCTCGCCGATCGATCAACAACCAGATCGGAAGATCGCCTAGACCCCAACCCCAGCTGGTAATTCCCTCGCATAGTCGCATCTCGACGGGCGTTCCCAATTCCCATACGGGGCCAGGCGGCCGGGCGGCCGGCCGTGCCCCCGACGGTCCTTATTCTCTTTTGTTTTTTAACTTACCTCATCGATGTTGTTTCTGGTCAGATCGATATGCCTTGCTGCTCAAAAATTGATTGCAATTTCATAGTACGGTACTTGGGAGAAGCATAGTACGGTACTTGCATAGTAAGG